>OV702279.1:32983628-34192794 GCA_916181665.1 Avena sativa
ATTACTTAATGATTTATATTTGATCCTTAAGTAATCATATCTTAGTATTCATTACCATCCCTCATGAATACCAAGTTAAGAATATAACCCATGTAACAAGAATTCAGTAACTAAGTCTTGATCTATCTTATTCTTATCCATTCCTACCATGAACATCATGGTATTTATTAATCACCAAATCCTTACCACTTGTTGAGTAGGAAGGAAATCAAGTCAAGATCATTTACCATATATCTTTCTATCCATATCAATCTTTACCATCTCTACTGAACCATATTCTAATATCTGTTGTTCATCAATGTTGAGTAATCAACTATTGATTCACCAATTCTTAACCTATCAATTCTTGATCTATTAACTCCTGTCCTTATCATAGCATTCAAATAGTCCTTTAGAGAAGGAGGTAAGAAGAGGTAAGTGGTAATGCTAGATTTAAATATCATCTATATGATGGGAGTGTTGGAAGAGAATTAAATAAATAGGATTATTGATGGAGTTAACTCACTCCTGAAATGATAGGAGAGTTATTTGGAATATATAATTATATGGTGATAAAGAAGATTACAAGGATGAATTCTGAAGAAAGTTACCAGGAGTAATCCTATTGGATCAAGTAGGTACAGTCAATGAATAATATCTCTTAGTTCAATAGAGATAAACAGAAGATAATTATAATACAACTGTAATGTTGTATTGATGAAGCCTTGGTTAGCCAGATAGAAACCTAAACCATAAAAGATCAAAGGATTATAATGATCATGCTTTAGTCACCAAGATTGAATGCTTATATCATGTATAAGTGACATTGGTGGATAGAACATGATTGAACCCTAGTATAGATATGTTATTGTAGGTTAGCCATGACAAGTCACCATGCTATGATGTGAGGTTGGAGTATACAATATTGGAGTCAAGTAGAGATAAGATAGTATGATTAAGATGATGCTAGAGCAACATTGGATTATAGAAGTAGTATTTTCCTCTTGGGATAAGAACTTGAGGTGAGTAGGATTTGATATATATATATATATCTCTTAGAGTAATGTTAGTGATGGATGATGAAGGAAGAGTATAAATGGAGTTTGAAGTAATTACTTGTTGGAATAGGGGTTATCATTAGTAGAGAAGTGGATATAACCAAGTATAGATATGTGAAGATTATGAAAAGCTTTAGTGTCAAGCTCATTGGATTTACAAATGGATTTAGAAGAATAAAAGGTGGATAAGAATATTCTTATGAAGTAAAGCTCATCATGTTAACACATGATGATGGATAGGAAGAAGTAGTATATCTAGGAAAGGAATTCTTCAAGTAGATAACAAGAATTATGAATTATGGAGGATAGGAATTCTTGGCAAAACATTCAACCTTAAATCTATAATCAAACTTATTATCTATTTTATCTATTGAATCAATCATCTTATTTCCATAGTGGTTTATAGGAATATTTTCCTATAGCAAATCACTGAAGCATATCTTTGACACTTTCAAACCTCTAAATCATATGTACCACAAAGATGGAAATTACTATAAACCATTATGCCCAATATTATATCCATAAATTAATCACACTTAAGCAAGTAATGAACAACTAGTTCCAGAAAACAACTATGCTTTTTTGAAATAAGAAGGGTGGTTAGGATTCACCTGTTAGTAGATTTTCAATAATAGAATTCACCATTCTGAGAACCCTAATAATTAAATCCTCTTATATAATGATTTTTATATAATAATAAAGATGAATACATGCTTTTCATATCTTTAGCTATCTTAAACCATTCTCATTACATTCATTAGGAGGAAATAAAAATCATTCTATAAGAGTATAATATAAGATCATAAACAAATCCTAAAACCCTAATGTCTATTTGTTCTTTAATAAAAGAATCTCCCATATAATTATGAAAAAAATTAAATAAAAAATATAGAGAGAAAATTAGTTATCATTAATATCTATATTATTCTAACAATTTCACAAAAGTTTTTAGTAGTTTCTACTTTGTGAAGATTAATTTTAAAATGATGTTGTAGCATAGAGAAATAGAAAACAACAAAGATAAAAGGAAAAGACTAAGCGAGCAGTACTAGTCCACGGCCCATTCTTTTCTATCCCTATCTGCCGCTCAGAGCAACCACCAGCAGCCCTTTGCTGGCTTTGCCGCAGCCCAACACTGGCCCAGCCCGCATACTGTTTCGGTATGAGACTGACGAAAGGGACCCACCATGGGAGAGAGTCGTCTTCAATCTCTCTCCCACGCATCGCCGACACCGCGACGGCGGGTGCCACGTCCCAGCCACCTCTGCTAACCGCGGCGTTCGTCAAGGACTGACCCCAAATCGCATACAAAGATATCTACGTCCCCTATCAGTCACATCGTTAAGATTCGTGCCCAAATCGAGCCCATCGTCACCGCCGCATCTGGACCGTATCCCCCTCCAGGCCGTCGTCTCTGACCTCGCCGTGCCGTATAAAGATCACGAGGATAATCACCGAAACCTAGCTAAATGATACTGCTTTCAATCTCTCTGAATCTCCCTCTATCTCTCCACCCCACCGGAGCTCCGCCGCCAGTGGTCACCGATGAACTGTCGGTAGGGTCCATCTCAAGGCCCATCGTGTGACTTGGAAGAAGCGCCCCGCCATCCTCAACAACCCTGGGCCAAGGATATATCAAGGGGAGCTCGGGGTAATGCGAATTTAATCGTTCCTTTTTGTCGGAGTTCGCCAGAATTCATGTCCGAGCGCTCACCTCCGACCATGCAGGCCCTCTCCGACCACCGCATGAGTCTCTGGGTGAGCTAGCGCATCTCTTTAACCTTCTAATTCATACTAGCGTTCACTGTAGCTCTACTTTCGTTGAGCGTCGTCGCACCTCGCCGTTGCCATGTCCGGTGACCATATTTGGCGGCGACGCCTCCAGATGGTTACCAAGCTTTTGTTATTCGAACGAGCGTAATCGCAGAGCCTAGGAATCCTCCCACCACCGGTTCCGGAGCTCACCGTCGATCTGACGTCATCGTGACGTCGAGGTTGACCTGGTCAGCCATTTGACTCATTCCTTGCCCATGTGTCCTGTGACATGGTTGCGGGCCCATTTGTCATTCTCTGTGAGTAGAAACAAGCCAAGTAACAAAAATATTAGCTAAGATGTGCGTGCCATGTGGCATGTGGCCCACTAGTCAGTGACTAGGGTAGGTTAAGTCTGAGTAAGAAAAGTAATTCCCTGTTTGTAATGTTATTTAGAATTTAATTAGAAAATTATTCAATCTTATAAATTTAATATCTTTTGTTTTATAATTTGGAAAAATATGTGTTATATATGAAAATTCATAGAAAAATAAAATCTATAACATTAAACTATTATCAAACATTATTATGCCAACAATTTAAATTATTATTATTTAATAAAGATTTTATAAGTTTTAATACTTTGAAAATTCATATTTTAATAATGGTAAATGTTAAAAATATAATATTCCACTTTTGAGGTAAATAAAAATTTAAACACTTTAATAACTTGAATTCAAACCTATTTACTTAGTTGATAATTCATATAAGGGTAAATAAAAACTGCTAATATTTCTAAAATTAGCCAATTGAGTCTAATAAATAGTATTAGTATTAAATATTGGTAATATGAAGTCAAAATGGTTCAAAACATTTTAAATGCAATCTTATTGAATTATCATTCAACCATAAATGTAGATCATTTTCTAAAAATGTCCTTATCAATTATAAAATCTTCAAGGATGATATTTTCAACTAAATAAAACCTTTTATTTAATTATAAGGTTAGGAAACCACTATTCAAATAGAAGTGTTACCACTCTTAAAGTATCCTTAGGGAAAAATTATGAAGTGAACAAAGTACAATTATCATAAGCATTACATCCTAAGTCTATTAATGTTCTTAATGTTAACTTTAGTCCATAATATTTTAAATGTAATGCTAAAGACTTTATTATTTGTTTTATAGTTAACTTTGATCTATTTTAACTAAGACCTAAAGCATCTCAAATCCAAACTATTCAAGCAAGCACAAACACCATCAACCACATTCTATTAACCATAAAGATTGTTTAGACCTTAGGAAAGAAATCTTTTCTTCAAATGTTATTATTTTTGCGACTTCAAACTAGATCACAACTAATCACAATCCCATTACTTTATACATTACTTGTATATTAATATTGTTAATACTTAAGTTCCTTATAAATGCCAATACTTGTACAGTAAAATTTGAAGATAAGGCAATTCTTATATAAGTAATCTTTGAATAGCATTCCACAATTTTGTAACTTATTGTTGTATTATATGATAATTACATATTTTTTCACACACACTCACAAGCCCTAATAAGAAGCACGAGTGTGAAACTTATCTAAAAGGACAACACATTCAAAAAGAACAATTTCCAGTTTCCAAACCCTAGATCAACGTTATCCCTGGGATTCGATTTTACGAAATTGCATTACATCACTTATGCATAATAGCATCTTGCTTCTTTAAACATTAGTCCTTACCGGACCAATGATGCTGATTTCAGATATTGGATTTTATATTGTCTCGACGGCCGTGAGTGCATAATCTTGCAATCATAAAAGGCAAGTTCACACTTGCTCATGTCCTTTGTTTATTTTCCATAAAGTATTTTGCAAATCCAGTGTTGTCTTCACCTGCATTTGAAAAAGGTCAGAAAACACTATTTTCATAATAATGTTATTATAGGTTATTTACCATGAGGTAATAACCTACTATAAAAGTTCCGATGGTAAAGGAACATATTATCTAGGACTTAACAACCAATGTCACCAGTGATTCTTGCGCCGTATATCACGCATTAACCATGAGATTTGGAATGGGACGGAGAAGTCAGCTGTATCTTCTTCCTCTCGCATGTAGCCGGATGTGCAGGTTGTGGCTGTTACAACTCGTAGCGTGCATATTAACTGGTAATTCGTAGAGGATATGCAGCATATGGGTGGGAACCCTCAATGTACCATGATAGTTCTGGCATCTAACGGTCTGTACAAACCATTGCCGTAATGCAATGGGTGGGCATGGTGTACACCAAGGAGGCATGCGGGGTCACGAAGGGGGCAGTGATTGGCTTGGATCTTAGTCTAGGCCCCACACCAAGGAAGTGTGGAAGAGAATGCCACTCGGATGTGCAACAAATCTAAGATCTCTCATGGGTAAAGTGACACACCTCTGCAGAGTGTAAAAACTGTAACTTGTTACTCCCTGTTCCGGGAAGGAGCTACGAACGTGGCGGGAAGGGAACTCCATGAAAGTTCTAGTAAACCCGTGAAGGCTGACGGACATAGCTTTTCAGAATAAAAGCAACCTTTGAAGAAATGTTTACGAAAACTTTCATTGCCTACAACCTCCAGTCTGTGGCTGTAGATATAGTGCATCAAACACTCCTTTTCTAGTGAACTTGCTGAGTATGCTCGTACTCAACGTATCTTCTTAACCCTTGCTAGGTTCTAAAGCCAGTACAGATGATGTCTACATCAAGTTATGCTCCAGGAATCATCACCAGAAGCCAAAGTTCTTCAATGAAGTCAAGAAAGTCAACATATACATCAACTCAAGTAAAGAAAAAGTTACTGATTAAATAGGATTATAATCTCTAGCCATAGAACCTATTTCTTTAGTGTGTTGCAATAGCAGCAATGCCAGACCAATAGTTCAGATACTAGTCTTATTAGTATGATAGTTTTTTAGTTGTTTATTTCTGATTCTTCTTTGTAAGAAGTTTCTTTCTCTCTCTATCACCTAGTGTTCTCTGGATCTTGTGTAAAGAGTTGAGTTGTAACCTATAGTCATGTCTTGGATCTGCTGTGTTTCTGTTGTACCACTCTGAGGGATGTAATACTAGTGAATGGTGTTTCATTGGTGTTATGTCAACGACTATAGTGTACTACATCATGAAGTGGTATGTTGGGTCAACGCAGCTGGTATCAGAGCATATACTTTGACCTTAGGATTAAAACCCTTTTAGGAAGATCTGTAGGTTGGATAGTGACTATAGGAAGCCATCTTATCTAAACCAAATATTCTTATGACTTGTGATAAGTATCCACTTGAGGATAACTTTGTCACTAGATACTTAAGTCATTCTTTCTTAGGAGTAATTAGTTTATCTTTTATTAGTATAGTGCTATTTAGTGTCTTCCGAAGGAGACATAAACCACCAAGATACTATAGGAAAGTGTAAGACATCAATTGAAGTAGTCCTAATGGTATAGCCTAACCCTAGGATTCAAGTAGCACAGTGGAATCTTATTGTTAATTGGTAACCAAAGACAACATGATGAATATCATTAGGATAAATGTTGATGTAATGGGTGGTAATCATGTGGGATTCACTTGAGAATTTTACGTGAAGGAGTGAAGTTATGCTAAAGATCAATGATAGTACAATGAGACGTAAAGTTATCATGGTTAGATTAGCTCTTGAATCATGTAAATAGGTAAAACATAACAAGATCATGGTGAGATTAGCTCCGTAACCATGATGAGAGTATAATTATGACAAGAAATTAGTAAATTAGCCTAAAGTAGAATTAAGGAAATAACATGGTTGAAAGGATACACATGTCGCCTAGAGGGGGGGTGAATAGGCGATTAAATCTTTTCCGAGAGTGGCTCAACAAAGGCGGAATTAAACTAGCGTTTACTTTGTTAAGCACAAAACCTAGAACAATCTAGGGTTCACCTATGTGCACCAACAACTTATGCTAAGAAAGACAAATAACTATGTGATAGCAAGATATATACTTCAAGAACGAAGGCTATCACAAAGTAAAGTGCATAAGTAAGAGCTCGGGTATAGAGATAACCGAGGCACGCGGGGACGACGATATTTTACCGAGTTCTTCCCAACATGGAGTACGTCTCGTTTGGAGAGGGGGTGGTATCTAACCACCTACGCCACAAAAGTCATCCCTTATTCTCCGGTGAATCTCACCCCAACGGGATCGATCCGCACTTCCACTATCGGTGCACTTGTCGGGGGCAAACCGGAACCTCTCACAAGGTTGCACACTCCTTTTCTAGTGAACTTGCTGAGTACGTTCGTAGTCAACGTATCTTCTTAAGCCTTGCTAGGTTCTAAAGCCAGTACGGACGATGTCTACATCAAGTTATGCTCTAGGAATCATCACTAGAAGTCAAAGTTCTTCAATGAAGTCAAGAAAGTCAACATATACATCAACTCAAGTAAAGACAAAGTTACTGATTAGATAGGATTATAATCTCTAGCCATAGAACCTATTTCTTTAGTGTGTTGCAATAGCAGCAATTCCAGACCAATAGTTCAGATATTAGTCTTATTAGTATGATATTTTTTGAGTTGTTTATTTCTGATTCTTCTTTGTAAGAAGTTTCTTTCTCTCTCTTTAACCTAGAGTGTTCTTTGGATCTTATGTAAAGAGTTGAGTTGTAACCTATAGTCATATCTTGGACCTGATGTGTTTCTGTTGTACCACTTTGAGGGATGTAATACTTGTTGGGAATATTCCCTAGAGGCAATCATGTATGATGAGTTTTCCCATTGTATTCATAAAAATATTAAGTAGTCCTTGTATAAACATCTGATGTGTATCATTGAATATGTGATTCGGTTGTGGAACTATGCATTCATGTTGTTTGTACTAAATATCCTTGGTCATTGAGGTCGTGTTGGACACACAACTTAGACCAATGTGAAAGTTGGCTTGATGACTCGGTTCCACTTGTCATGGGCATGGAGATGCTATTCCAACTTACACAGACTCGGCTAAATAGTTTAGCGAGTCGGATTGACCCATATTGAGGTACAACGAAGTAGCTGTCATTTGTATATCTCAATCAATGTAATCCTTAGACCTGAGTTTGTTGCATAGTCCAAGTTGAGGATCACCGACTTAGGTTCTGTCAAACGCTGATCCGTAACTGGGCGGTTATAAAGGCAGGGTTCGGGTCGACTGAGAATCAAGCTGCGTGATGTGAATAACCAAGATGGGATTTTTCCCCTCCACTCGGAGAGATATTCTCTGGGCCCTCTCGTGAGATTTGATTCGGAAAGCATGGCCATGCACGACTCGGTTAAGTGTTAACCGAGGCGATCGACTAAGAGTTAGTCGGGTGAATCACTTATCTCGGATCGAGAAGAGAGTCAGACTATTTAAGGGATGCCATATATTCGCCTATAGTCTGACAAGGTATATCGTGAGGCAAAAGGGACTCGGATGTAAGTCGCATTGGAAAGGCAATTCGTCATGACTCTTTGGTACTTGGGAGTCGGCACGTTCTGCTAGGAGCCGCTACCGACTGATCGATTGAGAGTCGGACTCCAATTGTGTCCAAGTAGCCATGAGCCTGCGGGGTCACACACTTAAGAGCATGAGCAAGTTCGGATTGGATCTAAACCTGTAATCTGGTTGGGTTGGACCTAAACCTGATTAGGACTGAGTTAGTGAGTTGGACTCACGGTGACTAGTGTTATATGGGCTTTAGTGAATGGGTCGCGCGAGCAGAGCCCACGTTCACTCCCTATATATAGTGGAGCACCTTAACCCAAAAAGGTTAATCGTTGTTCGGTTAGGTCATTCCATGTGTTGGAAACCCTAGCTCCACAGCAGTCCAGCCGCCGTAATGAACCTAGCAGTTCGCCGCCGGCGCTCCTCCTTGTACGTGTGGATACCAGCAGAAGTGTTGTGCGATCAGCACCAGGACGATCGGATCGTGAGGACTGCACTACATCAACTGACGCGCTTCATCAGTAATCCGCAACTGCGCGTCTAGTGGTAAACCTCGTGGCCTTCTACCTTAGCTAGATCTTGGGATCACCACGTTAGAGGAAAAAGTTTTGTTTTATCTCTGCGTGGCCCTATAGTGGTATCAGAGCGATAGCTTCTGGTTTTAGGCTCGAGTTCTCGCATATGTGATATGCGGTAGGATGTAGATGAGATCTATATGCTGTTTGGTGGTCGATCTATGAGATAGATCGGTTTTGTACGAAGTTGATTGGATCAACTGTACTCGGGGAATGGTAGATCTGATTTCCGTGATCATACTGCTGAGGTCGTGGAACGACATACCCCTACCGGTCGGCTTCCACCATCGGGGTAGACTGTGACACGTAAATCCAGAAGCGGTGATCGAAGATCAAAGAGTTTGATCGAATTGGAATGATGGTCGGAATCCATGTCCGGATCCATGCCCTGTCGTAGCGCCTTAGATGTCGTTGCGAGTTTCGCAACGCCGGTAGATATTGTATCTATGCATAACTTGTTTTTGCAGGAAGTTGTGAATGGTATGGTTCATGTGCATGTGATGTATGTGTGTAATCCATACGTGATCTGTGAATCACGGGTTTTTGTCAGCCGGCTGGAGCCTATGTGCTGTCATTTTATTGTATAACGACCTGCGTGTCGGATTCTCTATGTAATTTACTTTACTAAGCTAGTGTAGCTGTTTGGAGAACCCGGAAGGCATGCAAGGCATTGTACATGTCGGTGACATGGAGTAAGACGGCAAGTGACAAGAGTTGGCACGGGTCGGATTACAGGCTTTGTGGAGATGGAGATCGCCATGAAGAGAGCCATACCATTTCACATTATAATTGCTCTATTTTGTGTTATTGTTATGTCTCAGTTTTACCTCTATTAGATAGTCGGTAAAATTTAATCCCTCAAAGAAGGTCTAGTCGGTTTTCCCGCCAGTGTTTGCACCATCACAAGTCGGACATTTTTGGTAG
Source organism: Avena sativa (assembly GCA_916181665.1). NCBI lineage: Eukaryota > Viridiplantae > Streptophyta > Magnoliopsida > Poales > Poaceae > Avena > Avena sativa. The sequence continues at coordinate 32,993,379 of OV702279.1, forward strand.
TGGGCTCATAAAATTGAGGTGCTGCCAATTCTTTCCGACTAGGTGGGTTCGAGTCGGACTCTTACTGCAGAAACACTCGGTAAGCTAGACGGGTCTATCACAACGGTTGTGGGACTCGGGGAAAAGTCGGATGGGAGCCGGGGCATGTGATGCCACCCGTCCAACAGGAGTCGCATGAGATGCGATTGACAAGGAGTTGTCTACCTAGATCACTTGGTGGCTAGCGGTGATGCTAAAGCTCACTAGCTGACTTGCTTATTTAGGATCCTGAATCACTAAGCAACCATCGAAGGGGTGTTGGTTCTAGTGGGAGCATAAAATATTAAAATGTTTAATATGCTTGCTCTTTTATGAATACATGTCTTAATTGTTTTGCATATTTTCTGTTGTAGATCATGGCACCAAGTAGCAGTCACTCTCAGATATCCGGTTTTGCGTTGAGAACTATCCTTGAGAAAGATAAACTGAACGACACTAATTTTACCAACTGGTATCGAAATCTGAGAATTGTTCTCAAACAAGAAAAGAAGGACCATGTCCTACATAACCCACTTCCAGATGAGCCGAATGAGAATGCGACTGTCGCAGCCACCAATGCCTACCGTCGGGCTAAGGATGAGTCCACGGATATTAGCTGTCTTATGCTTGCTCACATGGAACCGGACTTTCAAAAGCAGTTCGAGCATGTTGAGGCCTACGATATGATCGAAAGCCTCAAAAGTATGTTCCAGGCTCAGGCGAAGACTGAGAGGTATCAAGTCTCTCAGGCTTTGCTGAGTTGCGAGATTAAGGATGGTGATCCACTGAGTCCGCATGTGATCAAAATGGTTGGTTACGTGCAGTCTCTGGAGAGGCTTGGCTACCCCATAAGCGAAGAGTTCGCTACAGATATAATTCTGAACTCTCCTCCTAGTGCATATGGGCAGTTCATTTCGAACTACCACATGCATGGTATGGATACGAAGCTCACTGAATTGCATGGGATGCTCAAGCAGGCAGAGGCGGATCTCAAGAAGGGCACCAGTCAAGTGTTGATGGTGCAAAATAAGGCTAAGTTCAAGAAGAATTCTTGGACTAAGAAGAAGGCTAAGTCAGGAGGAAAGCAGGCTTAGGACCCGGTCCCAAGCGCTTCCTCAGGGACTAAGCCATCTCCTTCAGCCGGATCCACTTGCTTCTACTGCAAGGCGGATGGCCACTGGAAGAGGAACTGCAGCAAGTACTTGGCCGACAAAGCCAAGAGTGGAGGTATGAATTCCGACTCAGGTACACTTGTTTGCAATGTTATAGACATATATCTTGCTGATGCACCTAATAGTTCTTGGGTATATGATACCGGATCAGTTATTCACATCTGCAACTCGTTGCAGGGACTGGTAAGAACTAGGAGCGTAGCAAGAGGCGAGGTTGATATTCGAGTCGGCAACAAAGCAAGAGTTGCTGCGTTGGAAGTCGGCACGATGCAACTTCATTTACCTTCCGGATTCATTATGGAATTGAATAATTGTTATTATGTTCCAGTGCTCAGTCGAAACATTATTTCTTCTTCATGTTTGATGAGGCAAGGCTATGAGTCGAATATCAAGAATAATGGTTGTTCTTTGTATTTGAATGATATGTTTCACGGCTTTGCACCCGTCCAGGACGGGTTATTTATTTTGAATCTTGATGGTGAGTCGGTTTATAACATAAATGTTAAAAGGTTGAAACCAAATAATCTGAATATGACTTACTTTTGGCACTGTCGACTTGGTCATATAAGTTGGAAACGCATGAAGAAGCTCCATGATGATGGACTCCTAACTTCGTTCGACTTGGAGTCATTCGAGACATGCGAATCTTGCCTACTCGGCAAAATGACCAAGACACCTTTTGCAAAGAGTTGCGAAAGGGCGTCCGACTTGTTGGGCCTAGTACATAGTAATGTATGTGGACCAATGAGCACGACAGCCAGGGGTGGTTATGAGTACTTCATTACCTTCACTGATGATTTGAGTAGGTATGGATATATCTACTTGATGAAACATAAGTCGGAAGCCTTTGAAAAGTTCAAAGAATTCCAGAATGAAGCACATAATCAACTCGGCAAGAAAATAAAGTTTCTTCGGTCGGACTGAGGAGGTCAGTACATGAGCCATGAGTTTGATGACCATCTAAAAAGTTGTGGAATAGTTCCTCAACTTACTCCGCCAGGAACGCCACAAAGGAATGGTGTTTCGGAAAGGCGGAATCGGACCTTGTTGGACATGGTACGATAAATGATGAGTCGGACAGATCTGCCTTTATCATTTTGGGGTTATTGTCTAGAAACAGCGGCGTTCACACTAAACAGAGTACCATCAAAATCGGTAGAGAAGACACCGCATGAGATGTGGACAGGCAAAAAGCCAAGTTTGTCTTTTCATAAGATTTGGGGTTGTGAAGCTTTTGTCAAGCGACTCCAGTCGGACAAGCTTACAGCCAAGTCGGATAAGTGTATTTTCGTGGGGTATCCGAGGGAAACCATGGGTTACTACTTCTACAACCGAGAAGAGGGCAAAGTGTTTGTCGCTCGGAACGGTGTCTTCCTTGAGAAAGAGTTTCTCAGTCGGGGAGTAAGTGGGAGCACGGTGCAGATCGAAGAAATTCGAGAGGAACCGACTAGTAGCGAGTCGGAAAAAACCTTGGAGGTTGAGCCGGTCGTGGCAGCTGAGCCGGAAGCAGAACCTATACTACGAAGATCGGCAAGATTACGAAGTGTTCGTGATGTGTTACTGTTAGACAGTGATGAGCCGGCAAATTATTCGGAAGCAATGGTGGGATCTGATTCTGAGTCATGGCTTGGAGCCATCAGATCCGAGTTAAAGTCCATGGATGAAAATCAAGTTTGGAACTTGGTTGATCTGCCAGACGGTGCAAGACCCGTCGAGTGAAAATGGGTCTTTAAGAAGAAAACTGATATGGATGGAAATGGTTCCTTCTATAAAGCACGCCTTGTCGCGAAGGGGTTCCGACAAGTTCAAGGAGTTGATTACGACGAGACTTTCTCGCCCGTAGCGATGCTTAAATCAGTTCGGATCATGTTAGCTATAGCGGCCTATTTCGACTACGAGATATGGCAGATGGATGTCAAAACGGCTTTCCTTAACGGAACTTTAACCGAGGACGTGTATATGATACAGCCCGAGGGTTTTGTCGATCCGGCTAATGCTGACAAGGTGTGCAAACTTCAGAAATCCATTTATGGGTTGAAGCAAGCATCTCGGAGTTGGAATATTCGCTTTGATGAGGTAGTCAAATCGTTTGGCTTCATCAAGAGTGATCATGATTCTTGTTTATACAAGAAGTTTAGTGGGAACAAAGTAAATTTTCTAATCTTATATGTGGATGACATATTACTGATTGGAAATGATGTCCAGATGTTGCAAGAAACCAAGGAATCATTGGAAAGGAGTTTCTCAATGAAAGACTTGGGTGAGGCAACATACATCCTCGAAATCCGGATCTATATAGATAGATCAAGGAGGCTCATTGGATTGAGTCAGAGTACTTATTTGGACAAAGTGTTGAAGAAGTTCAACATGGAATCGTCTAAGAAGGGGTTCTTACCGATGTCCCATGGTGTAAAACTTAGCAAGACTTAGTGTCCTTCGATAACTGATGAGCGAAGTCGGATGAGTGCGATTCCATATGCTTCTGCAGTCGGATCCATCATGTACGCCATGATTTGTACTAGGCCGGATGTTTCCTATGCTCTAAGTGTTGTGAGCAGATACCAGGCTGATCCTGGAGAGATCCACTGGACAACGGCTAAAAATATCCTAAAGTACTTGAGAAGGACTAAGGATATGTTCTTGGTTTATGGTGGTGAAGATGAACTCAGTGTAAAGGGTTACACGGATGCGAGTTATCTTACCGACTCTGATGATTCTCGTTCACAATCCGGATACGTGTTTATTATAAACAGAGGTGCTGTGAGCTGGAAGAGTTCCAAGAAAGAGACCGTGTCTGCATCTACAACAGAGGCTGAGTATATTGCCGCCTCGGAGGCAGCAAAGGAAGCTGTTTGGATGAGGAATTTCCTCATGGATCTTGGTGTGGTTCAGGGCTCGTCCAATCCGTTGGACGTGTATTGTGACAACAATGGTGCTACTGCACAAGCCAAGGAACCTAGACAGCACCAGAAGAACAAGCACATACTCATGCGGTACCACCTGATTCACCAGTTCGTGGATCAGGGTGATATCAAGTTATGCAAGGTACACACGGATGCAAATATTGTGGATCCGTTGACAAAGCCGTTACCACAGCCGAAGCATGAGGCGCACCTGAGATCCATGGGCATTAGATTCTTAGACATATGATGTCGGAAGATTGACTCTAGTGCAAATGGGAGACTGTTGGGAATATGCCCTAGAGGCAATCATGTATGATGAGTTTTCCCATTGTATTCATAAAGATATTAAGTAGTCCTTGTATAAACATCTGATGTGTATCATTGAATATGTGATTCGGTTGTGGAACTATGCATTCATGTTGTTTGTACTAAATATCCTTGGTCATTGAGGTCGTGTTGGACACACAACTTAGACCAATGTGAAAGTTGGCTTGATGACTCGGTTCCACTTGTCATGGGCATGGAGATTCTATTCCAACTTACACAGACTCGGCTAAAGAGTTTAGCGAGTCGGATTGACCCATATTGAGGTACAACGAACTAGCTGTCATTTGTATATATCAATCAATGTAATCCTTAGACCTGAGGTTGTTGCATAGTCCGAGTTGAGGATCACCGACTTAGGTTCTGTCAAACGCTGATCCGTAACTGGGCACTTATAAAGGCAGGGTTCGGGTTGACTGAGAATCAAGCTGCATGATGTGAATAACCAAGATGGGATTTTGCCCCTCCACTCGGAGAGATATTCTCTGGGCCCTCTCGTGAGATATGATTCGGAAAGCATGGCCATGCACGACTCGATTAAGTGTTAACCGAGGCGATCGACTAAGAGTTAGTCGGGTGAATCACTTATCTCGGATCGACAAGAGAGTCGGACTATTTAAGGGATGACATATATTCGCCTATAGTCTGACAAGGTATATCGTGAGGCAAAAGGGACTCGGACGTAAGTCGCATTGGAAAGGCAATTCGTCATGACTCTTTGGTACTTGGGAGTCGGCACGTTCTGCTAGGAGCCTCTACCGACTGATCGACTGAGAGTCGGACTCCAATTGTGTCCAAGTAGCCATGAGCCTGCGGGGTCACACACTTAAGAGCAGGAGCAAGTTCGGATTGGATCTGAACCTGTAATCTGGTTGGGTTGGACCTAAACCTGATTAGGACTGAGTTAGTGAGTTGGACTCACGGTGACTAGTGTTATATGGGCCTTAGTGAATGGGTCGCGCGAGCAGAGCCCACGTTCACTCCCTATATAGTGGAGCACCTTAACCCAAAAAGGTTAATCGTTGTTCGGTTAGGTCATTCCATGTGTTGGAAACCCTAGCTCCACAGCAGTCCAGCCGCCGTAACGAACCTAGCAGTTCGCCGCCGGCGCTCCTCCTTGTACGTGTGGATACCAGCAGAGGTGATGTGCGATCAGCACCAGGACAATCGGATTGTGAGGACTGCACTGCATCAACTGATGCGCTTCATCAGTAATCCGCAACTGCGCGTCTAGTGGTAAACCTCGTGGCCTTCTACCTTAGATAGATCTTGGGATCACCACGTTAGAGGAAAAAGTTTTGTTTTATCTCTGCGTGTCCCTACAATACTAGTGAATGGTGTTTCATTGGTGTTATGTCAACGACTATAGTGTACTACATAATGAAGTGGTATGCTGGATCATCACAACCTCCATCTTTCTTGTCCACAAACAACATAGGTGATCTCCATGGCGATGCACTTGGTTGGATCAATCCTATCTCCAGCATAGCATATAGTTGCTTTTTCAGCTCCACTAATTTAGACAGGTTCTGTCACATCCCAAAATTTTCCAAATTTTGAAATGTGAAAAATGAATAAACAAAATAAAAATTTGTTGAAATTTAGGGTGAGAAGAAACTTTTTGATTCCAATTGGAAGCATCAAAACCTATTTTGATCAAATAGAATCCTAAAGGGATTTAAAAAGATAAACAATTAATAAATAAAGTTATAATAGTTGGGATCACTATTTTTGGGTCTTTAAATAAAAAGATATGGTTTTGATAAGCAAAGGTAGAATTATAAATAAGGACTATTTTTAAAGTGCCAAATTAATCTTCGCCAAGCAAATGAAATAAAATATTTCTATTTGATAAAAAGAGTAAAGGATTATTTAAATAAAATAATAAGAATTTATTAATATCCAATTTTATTTAAGTAAAGGGTTTTCCATTTTAAAATAAACACTAAAACTTGTTAAAGTATTTTTAAATAAAAATTTCAAGTGTTTTATTTTTTCAATAAAACCTAATGAAAAGGTTTTGGTAAAAATTAGAAAGTCAAATAGATTTTTTAAACATATTTTAAATCCTATTTGAAATAAAAGACTAAGGTCTATTTATTTAATTATTAATGGATCCTAAAAGAATTATTTTATTTTGGACTTTGGAATATGTTGTTAAATAGAATTAAAATCCACCCAAAGTTTGGTGGTGGTTTGATTTGATTTGGAGTTTGAATTGTTTGAAATAAAATCAAAACAGAAATTCAAAATAGAAAAAGAAAAATCATTCAGTATAAAAAAGTGAAACAAAGCAGCCTAGCCGACAGGCCCAGTCCAGCCCACTCGCAGCCCATCTTCCCCTCCCCGCAGCGAATCGTTTTCTCACACGCCGCCTCACCCGCGAAGTCACTGACGACTGGACCCCACGCTCCCTCCCTCTCTCTCGCTGACGAACGGGACCCACTCGCCTGTTCATCGTTTTCACCCGCGCCGGCCGTTTTGCCCCTCGCTCATCACCGTTTATGCCGCTGTAAATCCTTATAAATTCGCGTGAATGCACGAGTTATTATCAACAGCAATGACGCGCCCTTATACGCCCATTCCTCCTCTCTCATTTCCCCCAAGTAGAACTCCCTCTCTGCCCCCAGGCTACGAGAATCTCCTACTCGAACCCTCTCTGCTCTGACGAGGTTCTTTGACCAATTCCGGCGCCGTCCAGCCGCCCCTTGCCTCCCATTGCACGCAAGCTTACTCCCCAGCACCAGGCGCATCCACCAGTACCTCCAACTCGGCCGCGCTTGTTCTAGAATGTCGGCAACGTCTCCAATCGTGCGCCACTGACGACCCCGCAACTCCGGCGACCTTTTGCCCGGTAACTCCGACCTCGCATCTCCATCTCGATTATGCTCCCGTGATCTATTCACTCGACTGCGTCTAACGCCCCCTTCCGTTTGCCTCGGCATGACCTGTAGCCTCGCCCCCGTCGACGACCAGAGGAACCCGACACAGACAAGAACTCCGGCGAGCAATCCACTCCGTCCCTGAGCGCCCCCTGCCTCCTCGTGAACAAGTTGAGCATCAACACGTCAAGGCAAACACGGTGAGCCCCCTCCCATTCTTTCTTGCATCATGCATCATCAGCAACGACCACGCCAGGGCGACGCCGCCAGAGCGCCGCCGCCAGCGCCGCTCGATTTAGGTCAAGTTGTTTTGCACCGTTAGATCTCCATCTGGCGGCTTAGATAGAATCATTAAACAAAGAGGTACGAATGTATCTGTGCCGCACGATCTGTTTAGATCCAACGCACCAGAGAGGCTGATCTAACCGAAGCGGTAACACCCAATGAGGTTAAGACACGTGGCCAGACTCAGGATTAAAAATAGAAAATTGATCTATTAAAATTGCAAACTTGTAAAATTCATAACTTTAATTCTAAATGTCCAAATTTTGCAAATTTTATACCAATGGAATCAGTAGAACAGGTACTTTGCAACCATGCACTTGGTTTAATGTTTTGCTTCTGGAAAATTGGTTGAATTTGCAGAAACATGTGTAGGCATAATTTGAATATAAAATTGTTCTAGATATATTTTTAAGGTGAAATCTTTGCAAAATGGTTTGTTTTGAACCTACTGACCATAGGAACCAACTTACAGATTTAAAAATGTATTTTGTGAAGTTAAGGAATAAATATTTGAATTAGAGCATTTCTAGTCAAATAAAAATATTGTTTATGGTTTAGAAATGAATTTTGAGTAAAATCTTTGGGAAATGATTTTAATTAAACTCTATGACCCTAAACACCAAGTTTTTAGAATTAAAATATATTTGATGAACCATATGAAGTTATTACTTTGCTAAAAGATATTTTCAATAACATAAAATATCACATTAGCATAATATTTGGTTTATGAGATGAAACCTTTTGCAAATGGTTTTACCACTTTAGTAATTGACCATTTAGAGCTTTAAAATGTTTATAGCCTAGTAGAAACCACTTTTCTAAATAAAGCTATTTTTTGCATGCTTTCATGCATTGCCTTGTTTCTATTATTTTATCTGTGATAAATGGTTTGTATGCTAGTTGAATTTGTGTTTGCTTGATTGAATTGTAGTGAAATTAGAAGACTGTGATATTTGCAAGATCAGGAAGTGAACCAACATTCTCTACTAAAAAGGCAAGTGACACTATCATCCATGTCCTACTATTTTCATTACACTTAGTGGATTTTTGTAACATGCATGATAAGGACTACTATATTTTATGCTATGCTAAATCCTAATAGGATACCCTTATATCTTCCTTAGTGAAAACATTGTAGTTGTAGTATGCTTAGCCCTGCTATATGTTTGGGATGGGATACATGATATGATTATATGAAGTGTTGGAAATATATATGTTTTATATAATAAAACAAGTACTCAATGAACCACCTGGATGGACAAGGATACTTAAGATTGGACAAGGTGGCAACAAAGGGAACCATGTTTATATGGATATCTTTTTGTATGTGCACTAGAAGAAAACCACCCAGAGACTTAGAGATTGAACATGTTTCTCGTACAGTGGCTTCCGTGTACAGCCACATGCTAAATGGGCTCTGGCTTAGTCAACTACATAGTGGAAGAACCATGCATTGGCATCTTCAGGTTAACTAGAATTGTGTAAGGGAAATATATCCCTACATTGGTGCCTGGTTGACAAGCTAGCATTGTGTATTGGGAGGACTTCTATGGAAAGACTTTGTCACATTCTCGATCTGCCGGTACTCCATTTTGGTGAGTACTTATCCAGCGGCCACTAGTGGCATCAAGACGAGATTGTGTCATGCGGGTAAAGTGTATAACTTCCGCAGAAGATCAAATTCTAAGTACTTAGTCGTGTCCCTGGTTATGGACAACTCTTAGCAGCTAAGGCCTGAAGCTATGGAAGATCTCGACATTCCAATTTATCAAAAGTAAAACTTGATGGTGACAACAAGGGATTAGAAGCACTTGGAGTTTTCCAAGGAGTTCAGAAAGATTTGACAAAAGATCAAAACTATTTTGAAAAGATAGGATAAAACTATATTGCTTTTTGCAAAAGAGCCTAAACCCTACTTAGCCAAATATGCATGTAATGATAGGATCCACTTATTTCTACATAGTAGTGAAACTTGCCAATACAATTCAAATGTATTGACCCTTGTGGCTGCAACTTATTATGTTGCAGGTTTGTTTGATGTTAGTGAAGTGTGTTGAATAGGATTACAAGTCTACAACCAACATGATTGCCTGTGGCACTTTGAAGATGAAGGACTCCATGCTATATAGATATTCTGCTGCAATGTAATGTGATAGCCAAATGAGCTATGTAAGATGTAATGAATTATTTTATTCCTGGTTATAAAGTTGTATTATGACCTTTGTTTCTTGATATTACATCTTAACTGTGGATGCTAGATATTTATCCAGGGACTAGCATTGTAAACACAGGGATCTCTACCTTATTAAAGGTTGGGAACCTTACAGATGGTATCAGAGCACTGTGTTGCATGTAGGATTGTAACCCTAGGATTGGACAAAACCCCTTAGAAAAATAGGAGTTGTGTTTGTTCCAAAAACTTATTTACAAACAATCTTGTAAACTCTTTCCTCAACCTTTTTGAATTTGATTCTACACCTCTTCCATTTCAACTTGATGGATAAAGCCTTCACCATGACCAATGACTTCAACTTTAGTCTCACCAAGGACTCCAACTTAGACATCACTAAGGACTACAAGTGAGAACTAAGAGACATTAGATTTCCTACCAAATACATTGATGTCAAGTTAGAGTATGGATCATATTGACCTATGAGGTATGACTATACTAGGTTGATTATTTCAAGAAAACTTGTTGTCTCCTTCAACTCATGAGTTAAGCTCATAAGTTGTTAAGTGGATAGTTGCTTGTTGATTGTTTGCTTGTTTGATTGTTTGATTGAACTTGGTTTTTTTGAGTTGTGTGTTAGAACTTCTTAAAACCTATCCATCAATACTGATCCCTATCAAACCAACAGATGCCTCCCCGACGTGCCAACCCCAACCAAAACAACAACAACATCACTCCCGAGATGTAACAGTTGATGACAGGTCAAACTCAACTGATGCAGATGATGACCACATTCATACAGAATCAGAACAACAACAACAACAACAACAATCAGAATAATCCTCTAGCACATGATATACTCACCAGGTTTCTGAAACTTAGACCTGCAAGATTCTCTGGAACAACTAATCCAATGGAAGCCAATGACTGGTTACGTCCGGTGAATAAGGACTTAGTGACTGTTGGCTGCACCGACGAAGAAAAAGTTAGGTTTGCAGCATTCCTGCTTGAAGGACCAGCAGCAACATGGTGGGACAACTTTCAGATCACCACTCCCCTTGAAGATGCGACTTGGGATATTTTTGAGGATGGTTTCCGTACAGCTCACATCTCATCTGGAGTGATGCACTTGAAGAAAAAGGAATTCCACAATCTGAAATAGCGTCACCTCAGTGTGGCTGAGTACATTGAAGAATTCAACAATCTGGCACGCTATGCACCGGATGAAGTTGATACAGATGCTAAGAGAAAGGAGAAATTTCTTGAAGGACTTAATGATGAGTTGAACCTGCAGCTAACTGTTGCCTATGTCCCAACTTATCAATCACTCTGTGACAAAGCCACCATCTTGGAAAACAAGATGAATCAAGTTGAGAACAGAAAGAGGAAGCATAAACTCAAGAATCACTCAGGATCATCACAAAAGAAGTGTTCATTCAAAAAGAGCAATGAAGATTCTGAACCACATTAGTATCACCACAACAACAATGGAAGTGATAATAATGGAAATGATACTGACAATGGAGATGACCTTGGTCAGAGCCAACATGACACTTTCAGGAAGAAAGACATTAGCCAGTTGCAGTGCTATAATTGTAAGGAACTTGGACATTATGCATCAGACTGTCCTGAGAAGAAAAAGAAAAAGGATGCTAGAAGATCCAATGGAGATGACTCCAATGTGACCCAAAAAGGACATGTGAACCACATTGACATCGATGGAAACTTTGAAGAGATAGAAGAAGTGGATGTCAGGAACTAGTTAACTCAGTTTAGTCAAATAAGGATTCCTTGTCTGGATATCAAGTGTTGAACCCATAGTCAAGTGAACCATCAATGTAACCCTATGAGACTTTCTTTTAAGGGTGGTAGTACCCTAGTTGCCTTGAAGCCAACTTGTAACCCTAGCCTTCCCAAATCTCGGGACGAGATTTCTTTTAAGGGTGGTAGCCTGTCACATCCCAAAATTTTCCAAATTTTGAAATGTGAAAAATGAATAAACAAAATAAAAATTTGTTGAAATTTAGGGTGAGAAGAAACTTTTTGATTCCAATTGGAAGCATCAAAACCTATTTTGATCAAATAGAATCCTAAAGGGATTTAAAAAGATAAACAATTAAATAAATAAAGTTATAATAGTTGGGATCACTATTTTTGGGTCTTTAAATAAAAATATATGGTTTTGATAAGCAAAGGTAGAATTATAAATAAGGACTATTTTTAAAGTGCCAAATTAATCTTGGCCAAGCAAATGAAATAAAATATTTCTATTTGATAAAAAGAGTAAAGGATTATTTAGATAAAATAATAAGGATTTATTAATATCCAATTTTATTTAAGTAAAGGGTTTTCCATTTTAAAATAAACACTAAAACTTGTTAAAGTATTTTTAAATAAAAATTTCAAGTGTTTTAGTTTTTCAATAAAACCTACTGAAAAGGTTTTGGTAAAAATTAGAAACTCAAATAGAGTTTTTAAACATATTTTAAATCCTATTTGAAATAAAAGACTAAGGCCAATTTATTTAATTATTAATGGATCCTAAAAGAATAAAAGAATTATTTTATTTTGGACTTTGGAATATGTTATTAAACAGAATTAAAATCTACCCAAAGTTTGGTGGTGGTTTGATTTGATTTGGAGTTTCAATTGTTTGAAATAAAATCAAAACATAAATTCAAAATAGAAAAATAAAAAACATTCAGTATAAAAAAAGTGAAACAAAGCAGCCCAGCCGACAGGCCCAGTCCAGCCCACTCGCAGCCCATCTTCCCCTCCCCGCAGCAAATCGTTTTCTCACGCGCCGCCTCACCCACGAAGTCACTAACGACTAGACCCCACGCTCCCTCCCTCTCTCTCGTTGACGAACGGGACCCACTCGCATGTTCATCGTTTTCACCCGCGCCGGCCGTTTTTCCTCCTCGCTCATCGCCATTTCTGCCGTTTTAAATCCTTGTAAATTTGCGTGAATGCACGAGTTATTGTCAACAGCAATGACGCGCCCTTATACGCCCATTCCTCCTCTCTCATTTCCCCCAAGTAGCAATCCCTCTCTGCCCCCAGGCTGCGAGAATCGCCTGCTCGAACCCTCTCTTCTCCGACGAGGTTCTCTGACGAATTCCGGCGCCGTCCAGCCGCCCCTCGCCTCCCATTGCACGCAAGCTTACTCGCCAGCACCAGGCGCATCCACCAGTACCTCCAACTTGGCGCGCTCGTTCCAGAACGTCGGCAACGTCTCCAATCGTGCGCCACCGACGACCCCGCAACTGCGGCGACCTTTTCCCCGGTAACTCCAACCTCGCCTCTCCATATCGATGATGCTCCCGTGATATACTCACTCGGCCGCGTCTAACGCCCCCTTCCGTTTGCCTCGGCATGACCTGTAGCCTCACCCCCGTCGATGACCAGAGGAACCCGACGCAGACAAGAACTCCGGCGAGCAATCCACTCCGTCCCTGAGCGCCCCCTGCCTCCTCGTGAACAAGTTGAGCATCAGACGTCAAGGCGAACACGGTGAGACCCCTCCCATTCTTTCTCGCGTCATGCATCATCGCAACGACCACGCCAGGGCACCGCCGCCAGAGCGCCGCTCGATTTAGGTCAAGTTGTTTTGCACCGTTAGATCTCCATCTGTCGGCTTAGATAGAATCATTAAACGAAGAGGTACGAATGTCTCTATCCGCACGATATGTTTAGATCCAACGCACCAGAGAGGCTGATCCAACCGAAGCGGTATCGCCCAATGAGGTTAAGACACGTGGCCAGACTCAGGATTAAAAATAGAAAATTGATCTATTATAATTGCAAACTTGTAAAATTCATAACTTTAATTCTACACGTCCAAATTTTGCAAATTTTATACCAATGGAATCATCAGAACAAGTACTTTGCAACCGTGCACTTGTTTTAATGTTTTGCTTCTGGAAAATTGGTTGAATTTACAAAAACATGTGTAGGCATAATTTGAATATGAAAATTGTTCTAGAGATATTTTTAAGGTGAAATCTTTGAAAAATGGTTTGTTTTGAACCTACTGACCATAGGAACCAACTTATGGATTTAAAAATGTATTTTGTGAAGTTAAGGAATAAATATTTGAATTAGAGCATTTCTAGTCAAATAAAAATATTGTTTATGGTTTAGAAATTAATTTTGAGTAAAATCTTTGGGAAATGATTTTAATTAAACTCTCTGACCCTAAACACCAAGTTTTGAGAATTAAAATATATTTGATGAACCATATGAAGTTATTACTTTGCTAAAAGATATTTTCAACAAGATAAAATATCACCTTAGCATAATATTTGGTTTATGAGATGAAACCTTTTGCAAATGGTTTTACCACTTTAGTAAATGACCATTTAGTGCTTTAAAATGTTTAGAGCCTAGTAGAAACCACTTTTCTAAATAAAACTATTTTTTTGCATGCTTGCATGCATTACCTTGTTTCTATTATTTTATGTGTGATAAATGGTTTGAATGCTAGTTGAATTTGTGTTTGCTTGATTGAATTGTAGTGAAATTAGAAGACTGTGAGATTTGCAAGATCAGGAAGTGAACCAACATTCTCTACTAAAAAGGCAAGTGACACTATCATCCATGTCCTACTATTTTCACTACACTTAGTGGATTTTTGTAACATGCATGATAAGGACTACTATATTTTATGCTATGCTAAATCCTAATAGGATACCCTTATATCTTACTTAGTGAAAACATTGTAGTTGTAGTATGCTTAGCCCTGCTATATGTTTGGGATGGGATACATGATATGATTATATGAAGTGTTGGAAAGATATATGTTTTATATAATAAAACAAGTACTCAATGAACCACCTAGGTGGACATGGATACTCCAGATTGGACAAGGTGGAAACAAAGGGAACCATGTTTATATGGCTATCTTTTTGTATGTGCACTAGAAGAAAACCACCCAGGGACTTAGAGATTGAACATGTTTCTCGTACAGTGGCTTCCGTGTACAGCCACATTCTAAATGGGCTCTGGCTTAGTCAACTACATAGTGGAAGACCCATGCATTGGCATCTTCAGGTTAACTAGAATTGTGTAAGGGAAATATATCCCTACATTGGTGCCTGGTTGACAAGCTAGCATTGTGTATTGGGAGGACTTCTATGGAAAGACTTTGTCACATTCTCGATCTGCCGGTACTCCATTTTGGTGAGTACTTATCCAGCGACCACTGGTGGCATCAAGACGAGATTGTGTCATGCGGATAAAGTGTACAGCTTCTGCAGAAGATCCAATTCTAAGTACTTAGCCGTGTCCCCGGTTACGGACAACTCTGAGCAACTAAGGCCTGAAGCTATGGAAGATCTCGACATTCCAATTTCTCAAAAGTAAAACTTGATGGTGACAACAAGGGATTAGAAGCACTTGGAGTTTTCCAAGGAGTTCAGAAAGATTTGACAAAAGATCAAAACTATTTTGAAAAGATAGGATAAAACTATATTGCTTTCTGCAAAAGAGCCTAAACCCTACTTAGCCAAATATGCATGTAATGATAGGATCCACTTATTTCTACATAGTAGTGAAACTTGCCAATACAATTCAAATGTATTGACCCTTCTGGCTGCAACTTATTATGTTGCAGGTTTGTTTGATGTTAGTGAAGTGTGTTGAATAGGATTACAAGTCTACAACCAACATGATTGCCTGTGGCACTTTGAATATGAAGGACTCCATGCTATATAGATATTCTGCTGCAATGCAATGTGATAGCCAAATGAGCTATGTAAGATGTAATGAATTATTTTATTCCTAGTTATAAAGTTGTATTATGACCTTTGTTTCTTGATATTACTTCTTAACTGTGGATGCTAGCTATTGGTCGAGGGACTAGCATTGTAAACACAGGGATCTATACCTTATTAGAGGTTGGGAACCTTACAGGTTCATACTATATGGTCTCTGGGCTATGGGTCCGGTTCCATGGATTAGTTCAATGATAAACCCGATATCCTGATCTGGGGGCATACCGGGCAAAACATCTGGAAATACATCGGGGTATTCACAGACTATCCTGACTTGGTCAATGGTTGGCTGGGCTATACTCTTGTTGCATTTGAATTGGCAGGGCAAGGTTTCAGATACATGCTCGACTGATACTCCGGCTGTACTGGTCATGGTTATGTCTTTCTTGGCACAGTCGATTAATCCTTTATGTTTGGACATCCAATCCATTCCTAGTAGTACTTCCAAACCTTTAGTTCCGAGTACTATTAGATTAGCATAAAAATCTATGCCATGGATTCGGATAGGCACGGCCTTGCAAATTTGTCCAGCTTTGGTGGTTGAACCAGGTATTTGAACTATCATAACATGCTTCAATTTGGTGGGTTGAATCTTACTAGTGCATGCAAATTCTTCAGTAACAAACGAGTGCGATGCTCCAGAATCAAACAACACTCTTGCAAGTACCGAGTTAACAGAAGACATACCCAACACGACATCTGGCGCTTCTTGGGCTTCTTCAGCATGCATGAGAAAGAGACGGCCATTGCGGTTGAGCGAATTCTCTGGGCCAAACCTTCTTATAGGATGAACACGACGCTGCTGCTGAGCTGGGTCATTTGCATCAGGGGCTGTGGAAATCTTCTTGGGGCACTCATTGGAATAGTGACCTTTGGTTCCACATTCATAAAAAGTCACCTGAGACTTGTCCTTTGCTGCAACAGGCACAACATTGCTTCCAGTTCTCAGGGCAGTGTTGGTGTTGGTGGCGACATTGTTGTTGTTGAACTTAGGCGGTGCACGGTTGAAATTGCTGGGGTTGCCGGGGTTGTTTTGGTTTCCTCCGGGACTTGGGTTTCCATGGTTGGGATAGGTGGCCAAGGGGCGCACGGATGCGTTGCTGATTGCTCCGGAGTTGTGCTCACCATCGGGTTCGTCTGGTCATTGTCAGAGGCGAGGCTACAGATCATGTCGAGGTAAACGGAAGGGGGCGTTAGACGCGGGCGAGTGTCGAGATCACGGGAGTATCATCAAGAGGGACAGGGGCGGACAGAAACTACCTGGAGAGTTCGCCGGAGTTGAAGACGTTCTCGGTGGCGCTTGGGTGATGTCGAAGCCGAGTTTCTAGCACGCGCGCGGGTGAGATGAGGCTATGGGTAGGTGCGCCTGGCGATGAGGAATAATATAGTGGGTGCCAGGGAGTGGGAGATAGCCGGAGTTGCCGGGATTTTGCCGGAGTAGCTTGTCGGAGCAGAAAGTTTGTAGCGGCTAATTCAGACAGCCGAGTGGCGATCTGGTGCGAGCGAGAGAGGGGAAATGGAGAGGAGTGGCAGGCGATTAAGAAGGCCAGGTCAGGGGAGGAATTAACTCGCGCATTTACGTCAATTTAATCGCATTCATCGCCGGCAGAAACAACAGGGGAGACGGTGAGGTCAGCGCGTGGGGAGGACGACGATGAGGTGGCAGTTGGTCCCCTTCATCAGCGAGGTGGGGGAAAGTTAGGTGGGGTCCGTCTTCAGTGAGGAAGCGAGTAGGGTTTCTAGTGAAAAACGATTCGGGGGAGGAAAAGGAGATGGGCTGCGAGTTGGGCTGGGCTGGACCAGATGGGCTAGTTGGCTTCCTTTCCATTTTTTTATTCTGAATCTTTTTCTTTTTCCTTTTCTATTTATCTGTTTGATTTTTATTCAAATAATTCAAACACTATTTGAATTTAAACCTCTACCAAACTTTGAGTAGATTTTAATACTGTTTATTAACATATTCTAAAATCCATTTTAGAGTATTTCTTTTATTCTTTTAGGGCATATTAATTAATAAAATAGGCCCTTGTCTTAATTCAAATAAGATTTTATTAATGTTTTCAAACTCTATTTGAATTCTAAATTTTACCAAATCTTTTTCAGTAGGTTTTATTTAAAAATAATTCACTTTGAATTATAATTTAAAATACTTTAATATTTTTTAATGTTCATTTAAATTGGGAAATGTCTTAACTTAAATAAAAATGGATATTAATAAATCCTTATGATTTTATTTAAATAATCCTTTACTCTTTTTATTAAACAAAAAAATCTTTCATTTTATTTGCTTGGCCAAGTTTCAATTTGGCCTTTTAAAATAGCCCTTATTTATCTATTACTTCCATTGTTTATAAAATCCATATCTTTTTATTTAAAGATCCAAAAATGGTGATTCCAACTTTTAAAATTTTATTTAGTATTTGTTTATCTTTTAAATCCTTTTTCATTCAAATTTTGTTCAAGATGGGTCTTTGATGTTTCCATTTGGAACCAAAAAGTTTATTTTCACCCTAAATTTCAACAATTATTTATTTTGTTTATTTATTTTTCATATTTCAAAATTTGGAAAATTTTGGGATGCGACATCCTGCTTGCACGCGGAGAGGGCGGCGCGCGGTCTGTGGGCGTGTGTCGCGGTTGGCACTCTAGCGCGCTCTCGGCTTGCTCATAGAGAGGCTTGGCATGCTCTAGCTATGTGGTCTAGGGGCTGGCTGCGCTCGAGGCTTGGACAGGGGGTGGCGGTGGTCGGCGGAGAGTGTCCCAGACATGCTTGCTAGGCCTGGTGCTTCTCCTAGCTTGCTGTCGACATGGGGGTGGCAAGTTAGGCTCGGCATGGTCACATTGATGGCTATGGAATGCTCACAGTGGTGCTAAAGCTTGTTAATTGAGGTAGATCATCTACTGAGAGTGTAGTGTGAGCTATAGAGGGAATAAGTTAGGCCAAATTTACTGCTCACAATAGTGTTTGTGGTTTGTTTGTTTGGTGCCAGCAAGGTGTTTGATGAAATGGCCACAAGAGATTCAAATTTGAATTTCGGATTCAAACTTGGTGGATGTGTTGGCTACATACTAGGGAGTCTCTGGTTAGTTGGAAAGGTCAAGTGGAATTGGTTTGGTTGGGTTTTGAAAAAGGGGTGATCTTCACATATGAATTAGATTCAATTTTGAAATGTCATTTGAATCAAGTTGCCAAATGTTTCTGCAAGTTTGAAAGGTGGAGTTTGATTCACTTTTACTTGGTCTTGCATGGGGTGAAAAGAAATGGAAAAGTTTCTATTGAAATCTTGGACTAAAAACACTCAAAGTGGCCTAGTGAGCAAGATTGGCAAAAATGACCATTTGCCTTATTTGTTTTGTTTTTGATTTTCTCTTGATTTGTTTCTGCTTCGAAATGTTTTAAATGATGTTGTTTTCATCTTTAAACCATTCCTTGCTATTTAGAACAATCACACAAGTCCATTCATGCATTCATACAATCATCACATACAGACATGCATTCATACAATCATCACATACACACATGCATTCATATGATGTTGATTAACAAAAGTTTTTGTTAACCCTAATTTTGGTGATTTGGAATTTGATAACCTTGTTCAATATTTTTGGGATGTTACAAGTTTCCACGCGAATATTTACATACAAAATCTTATAAAATATGATATTTTACCAAAATATGACAGGACTGATATGAGTTTTGTTCTTATTAATGAAAAGGAGGAATCCTCCAAAGTTTCTTCTATTGTCTCTAACAATAAACCAGGGTATGTGGAGAAGCTTCCATTCAAGCCTCTTCCTCCTAAAGAGGAGGAGAAGAAGAAGAAGAAGAAGAAGAGGAGTAGAAGGAGAGAGGAAACGGTATCTTCCCCTAAGCATATTGCTCCTATCATAGTTTTTGCTGATGCGTCTGAACTAGATGATGTTTGTAACATCCCAAAAATATTAAACTAGAACCATCAAACTGTAATCATCAAATTTAGGGTTAACAAAAACTTTTCCAATTAAAATATGAAAGCATTCATATGAGTGTGCATTAGAATTTGGATTCTTTTGAATTGCCATGGTTATGTGTTTCTTTGCTTCTAAAATGATTCTTAGGTGAAATACATCATCTAAACAATCCCCGCACTTTTCCCAAAGACAAATAAATCAAAACAAACAAAACAAGGGAATAGTCACTTTGGCCAATTTAACTCTCATGCCTACTTTGGCTATCTCTAACTTTCAGAACTTAACAGAAACTTGTTTGGATCTTTGCACCCCTTGATACTACTCATAACAAGGTATCAAGGCCCACTTTGTGATCATCCAGAAACATTTAAATGCTAAGTTTAAAGGACAGTTTAAAATTGAATCTATATCATATGGGAAGATCCCACTTTTTCAAAAACCCCTCAAACCAACTCAACTTTCAAAACCCAAGCATCCACAGACACACCAGCACATGCCTAGCACACCCACCAAAAATGTTTTCAAAATTCAAAACTTGAATTCATGCGGCCATTTCATCAAACACCTTGCTGATTCAAATCCAACAAAATCAAAACACTATAGTGAGTAGTGATTCTTGCCTAACTTGTTCCCTCTCTGGACACCACTAGCCTTAGTAGATCATCTAACAATCTTAAATAATCACTAGCAACACTGTGAGCTTGCCAATGTCATCAATGGTGAACAGCCGAGAGCTCCCATGTCACCCCAGTGTGGACAGCAGGCTAGAGGAAGAACTAGCCGTGCCAACCTTGTCTGGGAGGTAGCCCGTGTCTCACCGCCCCCTCTCGACCAGCCCTAGCCCGAAGACATCGCCTAGAACTGCCAGGAACGCCGCGCCCGTACCACCGTCGACCATGCCGACATGCGCTGCAGAGCACGCACCGTTCCTACGCGACCCGACCACCTCGAGTCCTCGCCGCCCGCCAGCATGCTCCCCACTGTCCTAGGAGACCGCCAGACATGCCCATTTAACTGCCCGTGCCCCTTAGCCACCGCTCGCCATCGAAGACGCCGCCTAGGCCTTGTAGAACGTCGAGCGTTCCAGACCGTTTGCCACCACCCCTACACACGCATTAAAGCCATAGAGCATCGCCAGGAGACCACCAATCGATCGCCACCCTCGGCCATGCCTCTAGCAGCCCGTAGCCATGTCGCCACCGTCGACTGCCTATCCCGTTCGGTCTCACCGTCGGGCTTATCAAAGGAGACGACCCCCAGCTGAATTGAGAACACCATCTCACTCCCCTCACCTCACTGATCGTTCCGCCCAGTAGCCGGAGCAAGGCGAGCAGCGCATCGCTAGAATTTGGCCGGAGCCCGCCGCTGCTGGAGAAGAAGGAAGCCAGCGATTGGAGCCGCCCCAGGAGAAGCTGCCGGTACCAGGAGGTTCGCCGTCATTGACTTCATCGTTCTCCCGCCTCGCCGACCCTCGACTGAGCCCCGATGAGCCCCCGACGACCCCCACCTGTCGCGTTAGGGTTCTGTCTCGCCGGCGCTGCCCGACGTGGACGATGAACCAGAGCCGTTGGATTAGAACTAGATCCAACGCACCACGTTGCCCCGTACCGCTTCGCAACCCCGTCTCACTTACGCGCGGGGAAAACAACTTAACTAGCCCGCGTAAGCACTGTGCGTAGCAGGCCGGCCCATTAGCAGTTCCCGCGCAGCCCACTCGTTTGAATTTGGATTTTTCCATTTTCATTCAAACACAGTTATGTACATAGTTTAAAAAATCAACCCAGCTCGATTTAGTGAACCAAATTGAATGAAACCAATTTTTTTAGAAAGATATTGAAATGCTTAATCCAAGACCGTTGGATTCAAATCATTTGAATCGATAGATCAACCTTGGTAAAAATAACAAGGCAGAAGCTTTTCTGCATTCAAACATTTTTCAAATTTAAACCATAATAGCTTTTGAGTTGATTCCAACTCTCAAAAATCACATTTGATCATACCTTTCAGAATATATATAAACATAGGAGTTTACTTATAGAAATAATGTTCAAATAATAAATGAATGCCACATAGGCATTTCTAGTCATTTATTTTTATTTGACATAAAAGGTTAAATCTTATTAAATTGTGACACCACTTTAAATCACAGTCCCATGTACTGAAATATGTGGTGCTGACATGTGTCAACATGATCCCATGTTTGGTTTGGAGAATATTAAATCTTAAGTATTTTTTCAATGAGTAGAAATTACTTTTCTAAAAATAAAAGAAATTAAACCAAACTTTAATCTTGTAATGTTAGTGATGATGCTAGATCATCTATAGGACCCTTGTGTGTGATGAATGCAAGTAGTTAAGTATTTTTTGGTGATTGTGTACCTCGTATTTATTCATAGGCGCTAGTACCGACCAAGGATACGAGGAGGAAGAAGGATACTATGAAGAAGAAGCCGAGGAGAACTTCAACCACTGCTCTGCACAAGGCGAGCTAACACTTGCAACTTAGCAAGCCTTATTATACAAGATAACCTTGCAAGCCTAATACTACTAGTTGATTGAGCAAGCTAACACTTGCAATTATGAGAGTTAAATAACCTATGCAATGCACTAAGCATG
This sequence comes from Avena sativa, assembly GCA_916181665.1. Lineage (NCBI taxonomy): Eukaryota > Viridiplantae > Streptophyta > Magnoliopsida > Poales > Poaceae > Avena > Avena sativa. The sequence goes on from OV702279.1 coordinate 33,015,474, forward strand.
CTTGGTTAGACACATTTGATGATACCCAATCCTAATTTTACTTGCAAGCTTTTACTTTATTTCTTTATCAAAGCTTTCTCTTAGAGTTTACTTAAGTGACTTGTAGATTCTAGGAAGATAATTGAAGGTTGCATAAAGAGCATAAAATTTGTCCTAAGCTAGATAATCTTGATGTCACCCTAAGGCATGAGAATGTTCTTAGTTGAAACTCAACTAGTTTACCACCCCTCACTAGTACCCACTACCCTTAGTAGATGCTAGTGCTAAGCATAAAACTTGATCCACTTTAGATGGGAATACTTGGTGGAAAATGGTTATGAAAACCTTGGAATGATGGATCATTATTTTGAGATGTTTGGACATGTGTTTCCAAACACTAGATGATTTGGATGATGAAAATGTTGAGGCATGAGCCTTAGCCCTTTATAAAATTGATGGTTGTCTGGATGTGATACCATTCCAATTTTACCGTACAACCACAATACCCGAAAATTGGGTAGGGCTTGACTGGAAACTTATATACCTTAGTATTGGTTCCCTCACGGCCAAGGTCTGAGCTGAGGCTACCTTGTGAAGATTGTCCACCTGTGCAGTACCCAAGATGACAGTTGGTCATGGTTTTGAGGCCAAACTCACAGGAGAGGTGCTTATACTAGGGCGTGTAATCGAAAGGTTAGGATTGATTATCCGCATACTGAGTATGGTGAATTCAGGATTTATTCCTGACGGGTGTATCGAATGTTGTGGTGAAAGTGTACAATCTCTGAAGAGTGTCAAACTATTCGAATAGTCGCGTCCATGGTTATGGACAGTTGGAGTGGCCATACTATTCCCCCGTCAGATGTTTTCAAAATGACTTATGAAATGAATTGAGACTTTGACTTGACCACAACGGAGTTGTGATATGAAATACAAGTTCCCACTTAGGTGTTATAAAACTTCAACTAGCTTTCTTCGTTTCTAAACTTAGTAGAGGTAAATTTGGCTTTTTTTGCAAAACAACCCTAGAGCTTAGTGTCCTACTACAAAACCCCTTCACTTGTTAGTATTAGTTTGCGAGTACTTAAAGAGTACTCATGGCTTTGTCCCTGGATATTCCCATGGCCAGACTATGAAGAGGAGTACCAGGAGGATGGACCCCAGGAAAGTTACGACAACTAGGATCATCTCCCATCATCAGCATTGCCTGTGACCCCGAAGATGGAGCTTCACCTACGCTACTGTTATTATTACGTATTTCCGCTGCTTGAGTTGTATTAAGAACTGGATCATGAGATCCTTATTTGTGTAAGATCTTATGTATGGTTTGTAATGGATGATGTACTATGGTATCCAAATCTGTTATGTCTCGCAAAAATGGTAATCCTGGGATTGCGATGTATGGCATAACAGGCATCTGGGATTAAAAATTCGGGTGTTGACAAGTTGGTATCAGAGCCATCCTGACCATAGGATACCCTAGTTAGACTGGACGTTTGAATAAAAAACTTAGTTTCAAAAGCAAAGGAAACAAATATTTACAAAAACTTATTCCCATTCTTATCACCTTGATTCTTTCATAAAAACTCATGTTCCTTAAAAAACTCTTGCAAAATACATAAAATTTGACACACGTGAGCACTCTACTAACTTACTCATCCTATATTCTTATAGATGGACGTGAAGTACAGCAAGTTTTACCAGTTGGGGAACGACGGAGACCTTATCTTTGAGCGGGATTTGGAACAGCTTTCGGCACTTCTGGAGCGTCCGCACCCCGAGTTCTTCGGAGCTCAGCTCAATGATCAAGGAGGAGAAGATCTGCAGTGGATAATTGTTTTAAGTCTCCGAGGAAATATTGAACCTCCCACTGCTGAGGGAATTCAGTTTACCTTAAGAGAGAACAACTGGCTCGATGGACTTTCTAGGGCCATGCAGGAAGCTCTTGCCCGTCTGTGTGGGTAGAGTATCAACCACATCAAGGGTACCCGCTTTGAGTTTTGTCCAAGGCGTGATGCTATGGGACAGCCACTGGAAGCCCCATACCACCCCGAGCTGAAGACTCAGTTGGACCACCTTAGTTTCATGATGTACGATCGTCAGCAGGAGTTGGATAATGCCCGTGACTACTCCAACCACAAGTCTTCCATCATCAAGATGAAGGATCAGACCATCGCCATGCTAGCAAAGGATCGCAAGTCTCTCCGCCGTCAGCTGGACAAGAAGGAGCGCATCATTGCTCGTCTTTGCCACCGTATCTCGTCTTTGGAGGAGACCATCCATGAGAGAGACATGCAGTTGGAGGAAAGGGAGAATGCCGGAGAGTATCTTCGTGGAGACCCCTACTCCTATCTCAGCGATGATGATTTTCTGGAGGATCAGGCTATGGATTTCTTCACCTATGAGGATGATTTCGCCTTCATCGATGACAATGAGGATGAAGACTACACCGACTCCGAGGAGTAGTAGCACTTGAGCACTAGCGTAGTGAATAGTATTCGGTCCCACTGTATTGTAGTTTCCAGAATGGTTCTTAAAACCATCTGTTTTCTTGTTTTGTGGTGTGTGTTTGTATCGGGTGCTATGAATGAATGAATGAATGAATGAATGAATGAATGAAAAACAAGTTGCTAAAAAAATATGAATCAAAATTTAAAAACTTTTCAAAATCCCTGAACCTTAGAAATTTCCCTCTTTTCTCATGATCTATCTCAATCTTCAGATGCCACGCGGAGGAAGTGGTTCATCCCCGGACCCGATGTGGCAGATCCTGCAAATGTTGGTTTCTAACCGCGAAGCTGAAAGAGCCGAACGTCAAGCCAACTTAGCCACCCTTCAGCACATAGCTCAGATGGCCAACAACAATCAAGGCCACGGAAATCAGGACAACCATGGATCTAAGCTCAAGAATTTCCAGAACACCAACCCACCCGTTTTCGCTAAGTCAGAAGAGCCCTTAGACGCCGATGATTGGCTGCAAACCATGGAAAACAAACTAGAAGTAGCCGGAGTGGAAGCTAATGAGAATGTTTTGTTCGCCACTCACTATCTTGCCGGAGATCCAGAGCATGGTGGAACAACGTTCGTGCAATGACCGGAGGACAGATGATGACCTGGGAGGAATTTAAGGTCAAGTTCAGCAAAACCCATGTGCCACCGGGTTTGTTCAAGAGAATGAGAGATGAGTTCAGGGAACTGTAGCAAGGACGGATGACTGTAGTGGAATACCATGAATTTTTTTTGTCATTAGCTAGGTATGCCCCGGATGAGATCGACACCGAAGCCAAGAAGAAGGAGAGATTCTTGAATGGTTTGCACGATGAGATGCAGACAGTGTTACTCAATATCCCCTTTGCGGATATCGAAGCCCTTGTCGACTCTGCCATCCAGATGGAAGGAAAGATCAACCAAGCCAACGAGAACCACAAGCGTCGTATGATGCATCATCCAGGAACCCATCAGACCCAAAGTATCGCCCCAACCCATCTCCCGGATTTGCCCCGAGAACCAACAGACCCCCGATGAACCGTTCGACCTATCCCAACCATGGAAACCTAAGGCCCAGAGGAAATCACAACAACCCCGGAACTCTAACAATTTCAACCGTGCCCCACCCAAGTTTAATAACAACAATGCTGCCACCAACACCAACACTGCCCCGAGGACTGGAAGCAATGATGTGCCTATTGCAACAAAGGACAAGTCGCAAGTGACCTATTATGACTGTGGAAATAAGGGTCTCTACTCCAACGAGTGCCCCAACAAGAAGAATACCGCAGACCCCAATGCAAACGCCCACAGCAGCAGCGTCGTGTTCATCCCGGAAGAAGATTTGACCCAGGGAACTCGCTCAACCGCAACGGTCGTCTTTTTCTCATGCATGCTGAAGAAGCTCAGGAAGCGCCAGACGTCGTGCTGGGTATGTTTTCTGTTAATTCAGTACTTGCTCGAGTATTGTTTGATTCAGGTGCATCGCATTCATTTGTCACCGAAGAATTTGCCTGCAGTAGTAAGATTCAACCAACCAAACTGAAGCATGTTATGATTGTTCAAATCCCCGGTTCAACCACCAAGGCTAGGCAAATTTGCAAAGTCATCCCTATCCGAATCCATGGCATAGATTTTTATGCTAACCTGATAGTACTCGGAACTAAAGATTTGGAAGTAGTACTAGGAATGGATTGGATGTCCAAACATAAAGTATTTATTGACTGTGCCAAGAAAGCCATCACCATGACCAGTACAGCCGGAATATCAGTCGAGCATATATCTGAAACCTTACCTCGTCAATTCAAGTGCAACAAGAGTATAGCCCAACCTACCATTGACCAAGTCCGGATAGTCTGTGAATACCCCGATGTATTTCTAGATGTTTTGCCCGGTATGCCCCTAGATCGGGATATCGAGTTTATCATTGAACTAATCCCCGGAACAGGACCCATAGCTCAGAGACCCTATAGTATGAACCCATATGAACTAGCAGAACTGAAGAAGCAACTGGATTCCATGTTGGAAATTGGATTGATTCAACCAAGTGCGTCACCATGGAGATCACCTGTCTTATTTGTGGACAAGAAGGATGGAGGTAACAGTTTGTGTACAGATTACCGGAATTTGAATGATGTCACTATCAAGAACAAGTACCCATTGCCCAAGATAGAAGATTTTTTTGATCAGTTGACCGGTGCCAAAGTGTTTTCTAAGATTGATCTTAGAACAGGCTATCATCAACTCAAGATTCGTGCAGAGGATATCCCCAAGACTGCCTTTACCACCAAATATGGATTATACGAGTATACCATCATGTCTTTTGGATTGACCAATGCCCCCGCTTATTTCATGAATCTCATGAATAAGATTTATATGGACTTCCTGGATAAGTTTGTCGTTGTTTTCATTGACGAAATTCTGATTTATTCCAAATCAGAAGAAGAACATGAGCTACACCTACGGACCATTCTTGGAACCCTTAGAGAGCATCAGTTGTATGCCAAGTTTAGCAAATGTGAATTCTGGTTACAGGAGGTAGTATGCCTCGGCCACATTGTATCATCCGGAGGAATTGCCGTTGACCCTGCAAGAGTGAAAGATGTCAAAGATTGGCAAGCCCCGACCACTCAAACCTAAGTTCGTGCATTACTCGGATTGGCGGGATATTACCGCTAGTTCGTAGAAGGATTCTCGAGTATCGCCCGACCCATGACTCAATTGCTGAAGAAGGACAAGAAGTTTGAATGGACCGAAAAATGTGAAGCGAGTTTTCAAGAACTCAAGAGGAGATTGATTTCAGCCCCAATCTTAATCATGCCGGATATCACGAAGCCCTTTGACGTGTATTGCGACGCATCCAAGATCGGTCTCGGATGTGTGCTAATGCAAGAAGGCAAAGTTATATCTTATCTATCTCGACAACTGAAACAACATGAGCAAAATTACCCAACCCATGACCTCGAACTCGCAGCCATAGTTCTAGCCCTGAAGACTTGGAGGCATTACCTGATGGGAAATCGTTGTGAGATTTATTCGGATCACAAGAGCCTGAAGTATATATTCACTCAGAAGGAGCTGAATATGAGACAGAGAATATGGATTGAGCTAATCAAGGATTACGACCTGGACATTCACTATCACCCTGGTAAAGCCAACGTGGTAGCAGATGCCCTTAGCAGATTGCCGTGCCTCTTGAACTCCATGATTTTGAAGGAGCAACCAAGTTTGCACAAAGATATGGAAGATTTTCGAATAGAATTAGTAAGTGAGGGATTTTTGGCTAGCATAGAACTTCAACCACTTTGATCAGCTAGATCAAAGGGGCGCAGAAAGGAAATGCTAGTATCGACGGAATCAAGCATCGTATCGGTACAGGCAAAGTACCCGGATTCACTGAAGACGAAGAAGGAGTTTTGTGGTACAAAGGACGCCTTTGTGTACCAGCAGATTCAGAGTTGAAAGGAATTATTTTGAAGGAAGCTCATGATACTCTTTATTCTATCCATCCCGGAGGAACGAAGATGTATCAAGATTTGAAAGAGCAATTTTTGTGGCATAAGATGAAGAGAGAAATTAGAAGCTATATCGCCAAGTGTGATATATGTCAGCGAGTCAAGGCAGGACATCAAAGACCCGCTGGATTGTTGCAACCATTGCAGATTCCGGAATGGAAATGGGATTCCGTTGGAATGGACTTTATCACCGGATTGCCTACTTCTAGTAGGGGAAATGTCTCTATCTGGGTCATAGTGGACAGATTGTCCAAAGTCGCCCATTTCTTACCCGTCAAGACCACATATCAGAGTTCAAAGCTAGCGGAGTTATACATCGCTAGAATCGTCAGTTTGCACGGAGTTCCCAAGAACATTGTATCGGACCGAAGGAACTCAGTTTACCGCGAGATTGTGGAAGAAAGTCCAAGAAGGTTTAGGAACCCGCCTAGATTTTTGCACCGCTTATCACCCTCAGACCGATGGACAAACGAAGCGAGTAAATCAAATACTCGAAGACATGTTGAGAGCATGTGTGTTAGAATATGGATCTAAGTGGGAAGACTGTCTGCCGTTCGCAGAATTTTCGTACAACAACAATTATCAAGCTAGTTTGCAAATGGCCCCATTTTAATTCATGTATGGAAGAAAGTGTCGCACCCCTTTGAACTGGTCGGAAGTAGGAGAGAGTCAGATTTTTGGACCCGACATCCTACGAGAAGCGGAAGAGAAGGTTCACAAGATTCGTGAGCACCTCAAGACCGCCCAGTCCAGACAGAAGAGTTACACCAACAAGAGACGTAGAGACCTCGCCTTCAACATAGGAGATTTTGTGTATCTGAAAGTGTCGCTATTAAAGGGAATGCAGTGTTTCCAACTCAAAGGAAAGTTAGCCCCAGGATATATCGGACCTTTCAAGATTCTGAACCGTCGAGGAGAAGTGTCGTATCAATTGTAACTACCCGAAGAGATGTCAGCCGTGCATAATGTGTTCCATATCTCATTACGTCGCAAGTGCCTCGAAGTCCCAGAGAAGACTGAAGTGTTCAAGAATATCGATCACCGGACCATAGAGATCAACGATGACCTGACCTATCCCGAAGTACCCATCCGTATTTTGGAAGAAGCCTTCAGAACCACCCGAACCCGAAGCATCAAGTTTCTCAAGATTCAGTGGAGCAACCACACAGAAGAGGAAGCTACCTGGGAGCGCGAAGATCACATCAGGACGGAGTTTCCCGATATCTTCAAATCCTAGGTAATCTTTTCGTCCTTTTTCAAATCTCGGGACGAGATTTTGTTTAAGGTGGGAAGGTTTGTAACATCCCAATATTAAACTAGAACCATCAAACTCTAATCATCAAATTTAGGGTTAACAAAAAAATTTCCAATTAAAATATGAAAGCATTCATATGAGTGTGCATTAGAATTTGGATTCTTTTGAATTGCCATGGTTATGTGTTTATTTGCTTCTAAAATGATTCTTAGGTGAAATAAACATCATCTAAACAATCCCCACACTTTTCCCAAAGACAAATAAATCAAAACAAACAAAACAAGGGAATGGTCACTTTGGCCAATTTAACTCCCATGCCTACTTTGGCTATCTCTAACTTTCAGAACTTAACAGAAACTTGTTTGGATCTTTGCACCCCTTGATACTACTCATAACAAGGTATCAAGGCCCACTTTGTGATCATCCAAAAACATTTAAATGCTAAGTTTAAAGGACAGTTTAAAATTGAATCTATATCATATGGGAAGATCCCACTTTTTCAAAAAACCCTCAAACCAACTCAACTTTCAAAACCCAAGCATCCACAGACTCACCAGCACATGCCTAGCACACCCACCAAAAATGTTTTCAAAATTCAAAACTTGAATTCATGCGGCCATTTCATCAAACACCTTGCTGATTCAAATCCAACAAAATCAAAACACTATAGTGAGCAGTGATTCTGGCCTAACTTGTTCCCTCTCTGGACACCACTAGCCTTAGTAGATCATCTAACAATCTTAACTAATCACTAGCACCAATGTGAGATTGCCAATGCCATCAATGATGAACAGCCGAGAGCTCCCATGTCACCCCAGTGTGGACAGCAGGCTAGAGGAAGAACTAGCTGTGCCAACCTTCTCTGGGAGGTAGCCCGTGTCTCACTGCCAGGAACGCCGCGCCCGTGCCGCTGTCGGCCATGCCGACATGCGCCGCAGAGCACGCACCGTTCCCACATGACCCGACCACCTCGAGTCCTCGCCGCCCGCCAGCATGCTCCCCACCGTCCCAGGAGACCGCCCGACATGCCCATTTAACCACTCGTGCCCCGTAGCCACCGCTCGCCGTCGAAGACGCCGCCTCTGCCTCGCAGAACGCCGAGCATTCCAGACCGTTTGCCACCGCCCCTACACACGCATTAAAGCCATAGAGCATCGCCAGGAGACCATTGATCGATCGCCACCCTCGGCCATGCCTCTAGCAGCCCGTAGCCATGTCGCCACCGTCGCCTGCCCATCCCGTTCGGTCTCACCGTCGGGCCTATAAAAGGAGACGACCCCCAGCCGAATTGAGCACACCATCTCAATCCCCTCACCTCACTGATCGTTCCACCCATTAGCCGGAGCAAGGCGAGCAGCGCATCGCCGGAATTTGGCCGGAGCCCTCCGCTGCTGGAGAAGAAGGAAGCCAGCGATTGGAGCCGTCCGAGGAGAAGCTGCCGGTACCAGGAGGTTCGCCGACGTCGACTTCATCGTTCGCCCGCCTCACCGACCCTCGCCTGAGCCCCGGTAAGCCCCCGACGACCCCCACCTGCCGCGTTAGGGTTCTGTCTCACCGGCGCTAACCAGAGCCGTTGGATTAGAACTAGATCCAACGCACCACGTTACCCCGTACCGCTTCGCACCCCCCGTCTCACTGACGCGTGGGGACAGCAACTTACCCAGCCCGCGTAAGCGCTGTGCGTAGCAGGCCGACCCATTAGCAGTTCCCGCGCAGCCCACTCGTTTGAATTTGGATTTTTCCATTTTCATTCAAACACAGTTCTATACCTAGTTTCAAAAATGAACCCAGCTCGATTCAGTGAACCAAATTGAATGAAACCAATATTTTAGAAAGATATTGAAATTCTTAATCCAAGCCCGTTGGATTCAAATCATTTGAATCTATAGATCAACCTTGGTAAAAATAACAAGGCAGAGCTTTTTTGCATTCAAATATTTTTCAAATTTAAACCATAATAGCTTTTGAGTTGATTCCAACTCTCAAAAATCACATTTGATCATACCTTTCAGAATATATAAAAACATAAGAGTTTAATTACAGAAATAATGTTCAAGTAATAAAAGAATGCCACATAGGCATTTCTAGTCATTTATTTTTATTTGACATAAAAGGTTAAATCTTATTAAATTGTGACACCACTTTAAATCACATTCCCATGTACTGAAATATGTGGTGATGACATGTGTCAACATGATCCCATGTTTGGTTTGGAGAATATTAAATCTTAAGTAGTTTTTCAATGAGTAGAAATTACTTTTCTAAAAATAAAAGAAATTAAAACAAACTTTAATCTTGTAATGTTAGTGATGATGCTAGATCATCTATAGGACCCTTGTGTGTGATGAATGCAAGTAGTTAAGTATTGTTTGGTGATTGTGTACCTCGTATTTATTCATAGACGCTAGTACCGACCGAGGATACGAGGAGGAAGAAGGATACTACGAAGAAGAAGCCGAGGAGAACTTCAACCACTACTCTGCACAAGGCAAGCTAACAGTTGCAACTTAGAAATCCTTACTATACAAGATAACCTTGCAAGCCTAATACTTCTAGTTGATTGAGCAAGCTAACACTTGCAATTATGAGAGTTAAATAACCTATGCAATGCACTAAGCATGCTTGGTTAGACACATTTGATGATACCCAATCCTAATTTTACTTGCAAGCTTTTACTTTATTTCTTTATCAAAGCTTTATCTTAGATTTTACTTAAGTGACTTGTAGATTCTAGGAAGATAATTGAAGGTTGCATAAAGAGCATAAAATTTGTCCTAAGCTAGATAATCTTGATGTCACCCTAAGGCATGAGAATGTTCTTAGTTGAAACTCCACTAGTTTACCACCCCTCACTAGTACCCACTCCCCTTTGTAGATGCTAGTGCTAAGCATAAAACTTGATCCACTTTAGATGGGAATACTTGGTGGAAAAATGGTTATGAAAACCTTGGAATGATGGATCATTCTATTGAGATGTTTTGACATGTGTTTCTAAACACTAGATGATTTGGATGATGAAAATGTTGAGGCATGAGCCTTAGCCCTTTATAAAACTGATGGTTGTATGGATGTGATACCATTCCAATTTTACCGTACAACCACAATACCCGAAAATTGGGTAGGGCTTGACTGGAAACTTATATACCTTAGTATTGGTTCCCTCAAGTCCAAGGTCTGAGCTGAGGCTACCTTGTGAAGATTGTCCACCTGTGCAGTACCCAAGATGACAGTTGGTCATGGTTGGGAGGCCAAACTCACAGGAGAGGTGCTTATACTAGGGCGTGTAATCGAAAGGTTAGGATTGATTATCCGCATACTGAGTATGGTGAATTCAGGATTTGTTCCTGACGGATGTATCGAATGTTGTGGTGAAAGTGTACAATCTCTGCAGAGTGTCAAACTATTCGAATAGCCGCGTCCGCGGTTATGGACAGTTGGAGTGGCCATATTGTTCCCCCGTCAGATGTTTTCAAAATGACTTATGAAATGAATTGAGACTTTGAATTGACCACAACGGAGTTGTGATATGAAATACAAGTTCCCACTTAGGTGTTATAAAACTTCAACTAGCTTTCTTCGTTTCTAAACATAGTAGAGGTAAATCTAGCTTTTTTGCAAAACAACCCTAGAGCTTAGTGTCCTACTACAAAAACCCCTTCACTTGTTAGTATTAGTTTGCTTGTACTTAAAGAGTACTCATGGCTTTGTCCCTGGATATTCCCATGGCCAGACTATGAAGAGGAGTACTAGGAGGATGGACCCCAGGAAGGTTACGACAACTAGGATCATCTCCCATCATCAGCATTGCCTGTGACCTCGAAGATGGAGCTTCGCCTACGCTACCATTATTATTACGTATTTCCGCTGCTTGAGTTGTATTAAGAACTGGATCATGAGATCCTTATTTGTCTAAGACCTTATGTATGGTTTGTAATGGATGATGTACTATGGTATCAAAATATGTTATGTCTGGCAAAAATGGTAATCCTGGGATTGCGATATATGGCATAACAGGCATCTGGGACTAAAAATCCGGGTGTTTACAATGTTCCTATGCCTGTTACCTATAATAGTGATCATGATTGGGAAAAGCACACTACTTTTGATATTGAAAATCTCTTTGGCACCAATTCTGAAAATGATAATATTAATAATTGTTGTGCTATTAGTGGTATCCATGTTCCTTCCAATGATGTTATGTTTCTAAATGAACACACTTGGGAAGATAGCTATTTTTTTGAATTTGCTCCCACTATAATTAATAAGAATGGCTATTCTTATGTGGAGAGTAATAATCATTTTATGCATGTGGCTCACGATAAGAATGTTTTATGTGATAGTTATATTGTTAATTTTATTCATGTTGCTACTGAAAGTTATTATGAGAGAGGGAAACATGGTCTTATGCATCTCAAAAATATTAAGTTTCCCCTCTTTATGTTGAAAATCTTGAAGTTGCATTTATTTTGCTTTCCTATGCTTGTTGCTTTGTGCTTTCATGACTTGTTTATTTACTAGATTCCTATGCATAGGAAGTGGGTTAGACTTAAATGGGTTTTGAATTTGCTTCTTGATGCTCTCTTTTACTTCAATTCATATTTCTTATGAGAGCATCTTCTCAGACTTTCCAAGCCTAACTTAAAGGCGTTAAAGAAAAGTACTTGTTGGGACATAACCTAAGAGTTTCCTTGAGTCTTGGAAGTTATTACTTCAGTAATAACCTCTCCTTATCCTTTTTGTTTGCTTTTTGTGCCAAGAATGACCTCTAATGAGAGGAAAGTAAGATTTGGGGAGTTGCTGTCCCAAAACAGATTTTTGTCCTCCACCATAAAAATTCGTGAGGAGTCTCTGTATCTCGGATTGAGCTAAAAATTAACAAATAAATCCCCCAGTATGTTATTAACTTCCTTTAGTTTAACAATTTTTGATTTGAGCAACAGAAGATGTTCGAAAAAATCGGTTTCTACCTGCTGGTTTGTTTTTACAGATTTCTGCCATTATTTGCATTTGCTTCTTATTGATTCCTTTTCGAGTTCTCTTTTGGGGAATTGAGATTTTTGAAGGAGTTACTACAATAGATTGTGTTTTTAGTGAAAATCCTTGCTGTTCCAAAGCTTTTCTAGATGTCTAATATATTTTGAATAAACTAATGTTGCTAATGAAGATTGTGTGAAGTTTTGTATGAAGAAAAAATTTCAGGTGTAGAGAGCGAATGATGTAATGAGATGAAGAATGGACAAAAGCTCAAGCTTGGGGATGCCACCCTGGTGTCGCCCGAAGAAATATCCAAGAGGTACAAGCGTCAAAGCTTGGGGATGCCCAAGTCATCCCCTTCTTCATCAATAAAAATCTCAGGTCTTTCTAGACACTTCGTTTTTATTGTTTCATGCATTGTTGTGTTGTTCTTGGAGTGTCTTAGTTTTCGTTTTTGGTTTTCTTTTGCTTAGTTTGCTTGAGTAAGTTGGTTGGTTACACCACCCTTCTTTTGGAGAGATACACACTCTGTTTTCATGGCCTAGAACACTCTAGTTTTCACTCTTATTGTCTTGTGAGTGTTCTCTTTTGCTAGCATTGTGTTTAGCCTTAGTTTTCTTGTGCTTTCAGCTTAGAACTTTTTGGTTCTTCTTTGTGGATTTGCGATACAAGCTCACTGATCTTTATTGATTATTATCTTTATGAGTTGTTTCAAATAAGTTGTTTGGTGTTGGAAAAGAGTAGAAAGCTTCATGCTTAAGTGGTACAAAAGGGAGCTTATTTTGACTGTGGCTTAGACTTTATCATGTCATGCTAGATGTTGTTTTTACCTTATGCTTAGTGATTATTGCTGTAGCATGACTTGTTACAAACAATTAGGATTGCTTAATGTGCCTTGAAAGAATCATGTGTTGTTTTAGCATACAAAAGCATAGTATTGTGGTATTCTCCTTTGATGCTTTGTTTGGGTTGACTTGGCACATGCTCACACCATGTTATGACTATGAACAAGTCACCATAGCCTCTATGATCATTTAGTCCTTGACTTGTAGTACCACTCTATGCTTTGATTAGTAATGTTTTGTTGCTCTACATGATTATGGCCATTATTGCTCTCTTAGTTGGTTGCCCCCAGTCTTTTGCTAGCCTCCACTTGTATGAGTAAGCTCTACTCATGCTTCCAACTCCCAAGAAACCAAGTTATTCCAAAGTGTCCACTATAAATTCCTATGCATGGTGTGTTACACCATTCCAAGTATATTCTTGATTTCAGCTATCTTCCAATTAAAAAGTATTTTGTTATGTGAAAACTTAGTGATTAAAGCCCTCACAAACTTGATGGCACACTTAATATTCTTTGCCCCTAATAAACTTGAACCATTGTGTCATCTATGTTGTATATGCTTAAACTTATACGTTGGAATTAGCAGAACCGTGCTGTCACGGGGAACGTTTTCAACATTGCACTTGTACTCTGTACACAGTTGATATCATTGTCTTTTGTCTATGGATGTCGCCGGTGTGAAATAAAAGGGGAGCTTGAAAGTCCATGGAGTTATGTGTGTGTTTTAGAGAAACGCCTGGGCCACTAGCCTAAGCCATGCCTAATCATGGTGGAAACTTGCAGCATCACCATAGTGAGCTATCTGTGAAGCGTCCTAAATAAAAAGCTATGCATTTAGTAAATAAAAAGATCGCTGAGATGCTCATTGTCTGCTTGCCTTGTCATTTTAGTTATGGGAAAGCTCCTGTACCATGTGCAAGGGGTACCCCGTTGGCGGTTCTCTATGATATGATGTACTTACAATGACAAGAACTTACAGGTGACTGAAGTTGAGTAGCATGAGGTTTGGCCCTCATGTTCAAGGATATTTGAGATTGCCAACTTAGGCACCATTAAGAGAGCATAGTTGTCATTATGTGTACAGTGTTACAAAGCTTATTAATTGATGCATATTGTGATATTACTTGTTCTTGTGCTATTTGTTTCTAGTCACGCTTGTGAACTTTGAAGGTGTCCTATGCATCTATTTTGCTACTCTATGAGGGACAAGGTGATTACCACTATGCTATGTTTTTTTATGTGAAACAAACAAACGTTTTTCAATGCATGTTATTCATGATATTTGTTTGTAGCCTTTCATGTTGCATGCATACTTACTTTGTCTTATTGTTAGAACTCCATCTTTCATGCTCATGTTTAGAGTTCTTTGATCCCAGCTTTCAATGCTTGCAAATGGTTTGATCTTGGTTTTGATGGTGCATGTCACCTCAAAAATTATTCTTTTTATCACTTACCTACTCGAGGACAAGCAGGAGTTAAGCTTGGGGATGCTTGATACGTCGGCGACGTATCTATAATTTTTGATCCTCCATGCTTATTTTGTATCTACTTTGCTTTGCTTTGTCTACACTTTGAGGTGTTTTTATATCTTTTCTGGAACTAACCTATTAATAAGTTGCCACAGTGCCAGTTGCCTGTTTTCTTCTGTTTTTGGTTCTAGAAAGGCAGAAAATCAATATTCTCGGAATTGGACGGGACAAAAGCCAAAGTCATTATTTTTCCGGAGCAACACGGAACCACGAAGCAGAGCCGAAAGGGGGCCACAGGGTGGCCGCACCCCTCCTAGGCGCGGGAAAACCCTGGAGGCGCCCACAGGGGGTGTGGGACCCCTGGACCCCCACCGACCTTGATTCTTGTGCCTATAAGAAGCCTCCGACCCAAAAACCCTAGGGCATGCAGAAGAAATCCACAAAAACCTCTATAGCGCCGCCGCCACCGAAAGGGAGATTCGGGGGACAAAAAGTCTCTGTTCCGGCACCCTGCCGGGATGGGGAAGTGCCCCCGGAGCCATCTCTATCGATCTCCATCGCCATCTTCATCACCATTGCTAATTCCCATGATAAGGAGGGAGTAGTTCTTCCTCAGGGCTAAGGGCTCTACCGATAGCTATGTGTTCATCTCTCTCTCTACTTTTCCTTTTCCTCCCTTCTACTTTTCCTTTTCCATTTCCTTCCTGCTCATTTCCTTATTCTCCTCCTCCTTCTCCTTCTCCTTCTCCTTCTCCTTCTCCTTCTCCTTCTCCTCCTCCTCCTCCTTCTATTTCTCCTTCTCCTTATCCTCCTCCTCCTCCTTGCAGTGAAGATGGTGACGGTGGCCTCCTCCTTGCAATGGAGACAGCGACGTCGGGCTCCTTCTTCTTCTCCTCCTCCTCCTTGCACTGACAACGGCGATGGCGGGCTCTCTCTCCTCCTCAGGGGCCTGCCAGCCGCATGCCACATACCCATAGCGCACACGGGGTATGTGCGCTATGGTTGTGGCAAGTTCTGTGGCGCACTATGCCATATGCGCCACAGATGTGTAAACTTAGCCGTAGGGAACGTTGCCCTAGTGCCCTACGGCTAAGTACCCTACACAAACTGCCCCCCCCCCCCCCCCCCCCGTGGATCGCTTTTTTAGGATTTGCAAAAAATAAAAGAAAATGATAAACACTTCAAAAAATAAAATCCTTTCATATGTAGGTAGGTAATGTGGTATAGTTTGTAGGAAAATTAACAAACAATTTCGACTTTTTCTGCAAAATAAGTCATGCCATGGTAAAATGGCTGTAACTTTTGCATACGATGTCGAAAAAATCGTATAATATACCAAAATGACGACAACGAGATTTTGCATACGCTTGCAACCACCTTTGGTCATTTAGAGATTTTTTACATTTTCAAAATTCGAAAAGAGTAAAAAGTTACGGTCAAAAGACTGTTTTTCCTGCAGAAAAAATAGAGGGCAACTTACCCGTAGCGCACCACCACCTAGTGCGCTACGAGTAAGTTGGGTGGGATTCAAAATTTGAATCCCCACCCCGCCCACCTACCCCTCTTCTCTTCCCTCCCCCTTCTCTCCTTTTCCTTTTCCTTCCTTCTACTTCTCCTTTTCCTTTTCCATTTCCTCCCTTCTCCTTTCCTTCTTCTCCTACTCCTTCTCCTTCTCCTTCTCCTTCTCCTTCTCCTTCTCCTTCTCCTCCTCCTCCTCCTCCTCCTCCGTCTCTTTCTCCTTCTCCTTCTCCTCCTCCTCCTCCTCCTCCTTGTAGTGAAGATGGTGACGGCGGCCTCCTCCTTGCAACGGCGATAGCGATGTCGGGCTCCTTCATCTTCTTCTTCTCCTCCTCCTCCTTGCAGTGACAACGGCGATGGCGACGGTGACGGCGGGCACTCTCCTCCTCTTCCTCCTCCTTGCAGTTTCGACGGCGACGGCGGGCTCTCTCCTCCTCCTCCTTGCAGTTCAGCCGGCAACGAGCTATCGCCTCTTCGACGAGGTGAGGCAACGGCGATAGCGGTGACCACCGACGGTAGTGGACCCACTCCAACGAGGCTACGACAATGACACCGACGAGCGACGACACTGACGGAGACCACACCGACGAGATCCATATCTCTCGCTTTTTTGAATTTTGAAATTTGTATCCGTGGCGCACAACACCTAGTGCGCCACGGCTAGCTTTTCATATGCGTGGCGCACAAAACCTAGTGCGCCACGGTTATCTTTTCATATGCGTGGCGCACCACCTATTGCGCCACGGCTAAAAGTTAGCCGTAGCGCGCGCTTTGTGGCGCACCCCTAGTGCGCCACGGATGGCCAAAACAGGTGCGCCACGAATTTGCTGTTTTCTAGTAGTGACTTTGGCTAGATTGAATATTTTTTATGAGTTATATTTAGAGTTGGATGTCTCTATGAAATTGTGGTGTTTGTTGGAACCATCTAGCGCTCAAGGTAGCAATGTGTTGATCTCTCTCTATGCATGATCTTGTGGTCATGAGCTTTGTAATCAAGTAGATCTACCTTGCTACTCAAGTGCTTCATTAGATCTCTGCTCTCCCCATGTGTGTGAAAGTGACAGCGTGCATGCCATGGTGGCTGTAAGGTTCCCAACCTTTAATAAGGTAGAGATCCCTGTGTTTACAATGCTAGTCCCTGGATCAATAGCTAGCATCCACAGTTAAGATGTAATATCAAGAAACAAAGGTCATAATACAACTTTATAACCAGGAATAAAATAAATTATTACATCTTACATAACTCATTTGGCTATCTCATTACAATACAGCAGAATATAACAATAGCATGGGGTCCTTCATCTTCAAAGTGCCACAGGCAGACATGTTGGTTGTAGACTTGTAATCCTAATCATTAAACTTCACTAATATCAAACAAACCTGCAACACAACAAGTTACAGCCACAAGGGTCAATACATTGGAATTGTATTGGCAAGTGATACTATGGTAGTATAGTGGAGTCTATCATCTATATGCATTTGGCTAAGGGGAGCTTTAGGCTTGCATTGCTCAAAATAGATTTTCCATATCATTTGAAAAATACTAAGTTTTTGCTTGTTAAAAAAACACCCAAGGAACCACCAATAGAAATTGGTGAACCTTAAACCCTTGTTCAACCACAAGTTTTTAACTTAGAAATTTGGATGATGAGATTCTTGATAGCTTCCATGTCTTGATGCTCAAATTGTCCTTTGCCAGGGACATGGCTAAGTACTTAGATTTTACACTCTGCATAGGTGGTGCACTTTCCCCACAAGACTTGGTTTCACCAAGACAAGATCTTTCAGAAGCCTTCCCTTAGACCAGAATGGACGCGTTCCAACCTATCATCCCATACCACCAACTGTACATTTGGCTAAGTTCTTGCAACCTATATGATCCAGGCAGAGCCCATAATGCCAAGTGGCTGCACTTGAAGCTTCTCAACATTTGACATCTCAAATCTCTTGGTTCCTGGGTGGCCATCCACAAGTGAGACACCAAGTTTTCCCCAGCATACTGGACTTGGTGATGCCCAAGTTTTCCCCAGCATACTGGACTTGCATGACCACTCAACACAAACCATTCCTTCCATTCCACCCAGCTGATTCATTCACTTAGTTGTTTTATTAAACAAAACACAAGTCCTCAGACTTAGAAATTTTTCCATAGTATGAATATATATTCCACCCTTGTTTTCTATTAGCTAAGCTAAGCATGATAGTAGTAGGAATCTTAACTTAGGAAAATTCTACTAAGGTTTCATCTACTAGGTTTTCCCATAACATGGTTTATACTTAGCAAAAAATTCCATGCAAGTCTTACTTAGAAATATCACTAATGCATAGTGAAAATAATGGGACAAAAGTATGAAGCATCACTTGCCTTTTTGGTAGATAGTATATGTTCACTCCTTGATCTTTGCAATGTTCACTCACTTCAAATCACTACAATTCAATCAAGCAAACAATATTTAAATCTACCATTCAAGCAATTCATCACATAAAATCATAGTAACAAAACAAAGCATGCAAGCATGCTAAAGATTGTTTTATTTGTAAAAGTGGTTTCTAATGGTTCATAAACATTTGAAAACACCTAATAGTCATTTTATAAAGTGGCAAAATCATTTGTATAAGATTTTACTTCATAAACCATTTTTAGATCAAGTCATTATTTTATGTGGTGTAGAAATGCTTTTAATAAGCCAAATTCTATAGGTTTCACAAAATATGTTTTAAAACCATATAACCTTGTGTTTAGGGTCAGAGAGTTTATTTCCAAAACATTTCTTAAAGGTTTTCTCCCAAAATCATTTTTAATAATTAAACCATATTTTTATTTGACTAGAAATGGTTTAATTCAAAGATTTATTCTTTTGCTTCACCAAATACATTTTTGAAACTACAAAGTGATTCCTATGGTCATTAGGTTCAAAACAAACCATTTGCCAAAGATTTTATCCCCAAAATCATTTTAGAATAAATTTTATATCCTAAACATGCATACACAAGTTTCTGCAAAAACATACATTTTAACAAAAGCTTTTTACTAAACAAAGTGCATGGTTGGCTAGGGATTGTTTTTCTGAATCCATTGATATAAAGTTTGCAAAATTTGGATGTGTAGATTAAAAGTTATAGATTTTACAAAATCTAGCATCTAATAGATCAAATCTGTTTTAATTCAAACGAGCAGAGCCACGTGTCGTGATTTCATTCGTCTGTACCGCTTCGGTTGGATCGTGCGATGGCAGCCGTTGGATTTAAGTGGGATCACACGGCTCAGAAGCGCGTGTACCCTTTCAGTTAGTTTATATCGCGAGCGTTGGATCCTAATCGAACGACGCACATCTACTGACCACTTACCAGCGGTGCTGGCGGCGGTGACTGGCGGCGGCGACTGGCGGCGGAGCGGTCAGACGGCGATGGAGCTGGCGATGTAGGAAGCGAGAAGGAAAGAGGGAGGGCTCACCGTGATCACCGTGGCGTGGGGAAGCTCAAGGTAGTCCTTGCTGGCGAGGGGGCGCACGGAGGTGATCGGAATCGCTCACCGGAGTGGAGCTGCGCCTCGGGCTCGCTCAGATGTCGTCGGGGACGAGGCTACGTAGCGCGCTAGGACACGGTACAAGCGGCGTTAGATGCGGCCGAGTACTCTGGTTCCAGGCGTATCATCGAAAGGACAAGGGGTGGCCAGATTATTACCAGAAGCTTCGCCGGAGAGGAAACAGACGGTGGCGGCGGTGGTCGCCGTCGTTGCCGAGGCTCTGGAGCGCGCGGGGACGAGCTGGTGCTACGAGGAGATGCGCCTGGAGGTGGGGAGCAGGAGAGGGTGGTCGAGGGGGCAAGGGGCGGTGAGGGGCTGCCGGAATCGTCGCCGGAGAGTCGTCGGACAGAGGACGGTGCAGAGAGCAATTGGGTAGCCTGGGGGCGCATTAGGGTGAGGCGACGGAGGGGAAAGAGAGAGGAGGGAGAGGCGCTTTAACGAGCTTGGTCGCAGAGGGTAAAGGCAGCATCAATGCCGCGAATTAAAGCGAGCATTCATCGGCGGAAACAGCCGGCGAGGTGAGGGGAGAAGAAGTCGCGGCGGGTGAGGAAGAAAGCTAGGGAGTGGGACCCGGTTATCTGTGAGTGACAGAGAGTGAGGGTGGGGTCGTTCTGTCAGCAGTCGAGGGGTGCAGGTTTGAGTGAATAACGGTTCGCTCGGTGAGGGATAGGTGGGCTGCAGATGGGCTTTAGTGGGCTAGCTGGGTTGGGTCGACCAGATTCATTTTTTTTTGATCTGTTTTGTTTTTCTTTTTCTATTTCTGATTTTCTGTTTTGATTTTGAATAAGAAATTCAAACACTCATTTATATTCAAACCTTTGCCAAAATTTTGTGTAGGTTTAAATACTGATTAATAAAACATTCTGATATCATTTTTGGAATAATTTATTTATTCTTTTTAAGTCATTTAATTATTCAAAACAAGGCTCTAGTTTTAATTAGATAAGATTTAATAATATTTTTAAATCTCCATTTAAATTCTTAAACTTTCCAAATCCTTTCAGTAGGTTTTTATTCATTTAATAGGGTGTCAAAATAATTCATCTTGAATTATTTGGAGAATATTTAATATGATTCATAAATCATTTGAATTTGGTATTTGTTTTAATTCCAATGGAATTTAATATAGATTTAATTCCCTAATTTTTATTTGGAAGTTTTCTTTAACCTTAATTAGGTTGAATTAAACAATTTTTATTTCACTTGGGTAAATTCCAAAATACTATTTTCTCATGTATTATATAATTAGAGATTTGTCTTTATTCTAATAGGATTTGTTTTATGCCATTTTATTTTATTTTGGAAAATTCTTTATCCTTTTATTTTTATTTGGATTTGGATTCCATTCATTCCATTTGCTTATGGTCTTTGCCAAGATTTAATTTGATCTTTAAATTTTCTTTATTTAATAATTCTTTCCTTATCTTATAAAATCCATATCTTTTATTTTAAAGATCCAAACTTGGTGATTCCAATTTGTAAAATCTTGTTTAATATTTGTTTATCTTTCTAAATCCCTTTAGGATTATTTGCTCACCATTTGGTATGGTTTTTAGATAAATTCTTTATTAGCTTTGGAAATTACTTTTCCTTATCTTATTTAAATTCATAAGATTTTATCTATGGCTCCAAATTAAGTGAAACCAATTTATATGGCTTTATAATATTTGTATTTGTCTTTCTTGATCATTTGTAAATGTTTGTTGACAAGTTTTTATATGGATCAAATCCATAGGCTTGGAGATAACTTGGAAATGATTTTTATTCCATTAGGGTTTAGGGTTTGGATTTATTTTCCAAGTGTTTAAATTTCCAGATACATTCATTGAGGAATGCATTTTGCTTGATTTGAATTTTGTTGAATTCAAACTTTGATTAAAGTTTGTTCATGATGGGATTTTAAGTTTCCATTTAGAAATAAAAAGTTTCTTTTCACCCTGAAATTCAACAATAATTTATTTTATTTTATTTATTTTTCACATTACAAGATTTGGAAAATCTTGGGATGTGACAGGCTACCACACTTAAAATCAATCTCGTCCCGAGATTTGGGGAGGCTAGGGGTACAAGTTGACTCAAAAGCATCTAGGGTACTACCACCCTTAAAAAAATTTCAACTAGACTACATCTTGGCCTTCTTGGGATCCTTTTGAAATCTCTCTGGGCAAACATCTGCATAGTGTCCTTTGTTTCCACACTTGAAACATGTGACAAGGCTGATATCCTTCATAGGCTTGTTTATCTTATGCTTCATCTTTTCTGGACAATTGCTTGCATAATGTCCTTGGTTACCACAGTTGTAACATGTGATAAGATTGAGTTCATCACGTATCTTCTGTGGACAAGTTGCTACATAATGACCTACCTCTTTGCAGTTGTTGCACCACACTTGGCTAATCTCCTTATACTTCTTCTTCTCTGGACATTCACTGGCATAGTGTTCCATTTCCTTGCAATGACCACATTGCACATGGCTTTTGTCTTTCTTTTTCGTGGGTTTCTCCAAAGCTAGGAGTGCTTCTAGTTCATGTTCTTCATATGTTATCTCAAAGGTAGGAACAGTTCCTGGTCTCCTTGACCTTCTATTACTCCTTGGATAATAGATATGCCTCTTCTTTGGTCCTTTAAATTAAGTCATGTTGCTGGGAGGTACAAGCTGAGATTTTCCTTTGTCTTCATCCTTCTTGGTAGACTTGGCTCTCTCTTGGTAATCTGCAATCAGTTGTTGCACTCCACCTTGTTTCCTTTGTTCAACTATGGAATAGATGGGGCAGTGGATAGGGACATGATTGTTTCCTTCACATAGGTAACAAGTAGCTTGAGATGTGGGGCATTGGTCAATTGGATGTTTCTCTTCACAATTGGGGCATTGATCTCCATGCTCCTTGGAAGTGTGATCCTTATCTCCACAAATATTGCAAGCTTGGGTTCCTTCTAGAATAACATCTTTGTCATCCTTGTTGCCATAAACTCCTTGGGAAGAGTTGTCTCCCATGTTGATCATTTGAGTAGCCATCCCTTGCAACAATTGGGATTGAGTTTCCAAAACTTTTTGCATGGTTGGGTCTAACTCATTGTTGTTGACTATACATTGAGCTGTCACTTGGTTCAACTGGGTTTGTCTTGCAAGCAGTTGGTCTCTCATGTTGTTCTCTTGGTTGTTGTTGTCACCATCCTTGATGTTGGAGTCTCTTGGAGAAGTCATCTGTTTGGGTTGGATTGGGATTAGAATAGGCAAAGTATTTCTAAGGGAATAATTCTAATCACACACATCACAATCCACCCAAGCAATGTGCAAGCAATCACAACAAACATTCCATTCAAACAACAAGTTTCAAATATATTCTTAGGCAACCAAAAATATTTTGTTACACCACATAAGTTGGTGGGTTTGATCTATACTTAATATGGTGGTCCATCTATGTGGTTCACTTGAGATCTTTCCATCCTTCTTGGTTGATTCCTTTTGAACAAGATGTTTGTATCCTTAGAGAATTTCTTGCATCTTGATCTCAAAACTTCAAAGGTGATCATGGTTCCTTCTAAGTTGTGTTTCCTTAGTCTTCAAGTCTTGAGTAACAATTCTTGTCTCACTTGTAGTCCTTAGTGATATCCAAGGTTGAAGTCCTTGTTGAGAATAAGGTTGAAGTCACTTGAAGATGTTGAAGTCATTAGAGTTGATGAAGTCCTTTGCACATGGTGAAGTCTTTGGCCATGGGAAGGCTCTATCCATCAAGTTGAAATAGAAGAGATGTGGATTCAAAACCAAAAATGGTTGAGGAAAGAATTTACAAGATTGTTTGTAAATAAGTTTTGGAACAAATACAACTCCTATTTTTCTAAGGGGTTTTGTCCAATCCTAGGTTTACAAATCCTACAGGCAACACAATGCTCTGATACCATCTGTAAGGTTCCCAACCTTTAATAAGGTAGAGATCCCTGTGTTTACAATGCTAGTCCCTGGATCAATAGCTAGCATCCATAGTTAAGATGTAATATCAAGAAACAAAGGTCATAATACAACTTTATAACCAGGAATAAAATAAATTATTACATCTTACATAACTCATTTGGCTATCTCATTACAATATAGCAGAATATAAAAATAGCAGGTCCTTCATCTTCAAAGTTCCACAGGCAGACATGTTGGTTGTAGACTTGTAATCCTAATCATTAAACTTCACTAATATCAAACAAACCTGCAACACAACAAGTTACAGCCACAAGGGTCAATACATTGGAATTGTATTGGCAAGTGATACTATGGTAGTATAGTGGAGTCTATCATCTATATGCATTTGGCTAAGTGGAGCTTTAGGCTTGCATTGCTCAAAATAGATTTTCCATATCATTTGAAAAATACTAAGTTTTTGCTTGTCAAAAAAAACACCCAAGGAACCACCAATAGAAATTGGTGAACCTTAAACCCTTGTTCAACAACAAGTTTTTAACTTAGAAATTTGGATGATGAGATTCTTGATAGCTTCCATGTCTTGATGCTCAAATTGTCCTTTGCCAGGGACATGGCTAATACTTAGATTTTACAATCTGCAGAGGTGGTGCACTTTCCCCACAAGACTTGGTTTCACCAAGACAAGATCTTTCAAAAGCCTTCCCTTAGACCAGAATGGACGCGTTCCAACCTATCATCCCCTACCACCAACTGTCCATTTGGCTAAGTTCTTGTAACCTATATGATCCAGGCAGAGCCCATAATGCCAAGTGGCTGCACTTGAAGCTTCTCAACATTTGACATTTCAAATCTCTTTGTTCTTGGGTGGCCATCCACAAGTGAGACAGCAAGTTTTCCCCAGCATACTGGACTTGGTGATGCCCAAGTTTTCCCCAGCATACTGGACTTGCATGACCACTAAACACAAACCATTCCTTCCATTCCACCCAGGTGATTCATTCACTTAGTTGTTTTATTAAACAAAACACAAGTCCTTAGACTTAGAAATTTTTCCATAGTATTAATATATATTCCACCCTTGTTTTCTATTAGCTAAGCTAAGCATGATAGTTGTAGGAATATTAACTTAGGAAAATTCTACTAAGGTTTCATCTACTAGGTTTTCCCATAACAAGGTTTATTCTAAGCAAAAATTCCATGCAAGTCTTACTTAGAAATATCACTAATGCATAGTGAAAATAATGGGACAAAAGTATGAAGCATCACTTGCCTTTTTGGTAGATAGTATATGTTCACTCCTTGATCTTTGCAATGTTCACTCACTTCAAATCACTACAATTCAATCAAGCAAACAATATTTAAATCTACCATTCAAGCAATTCATCACATAAAATCATAGTAACAAAACAATGCATTCAAGCATGCTAAAGATTGTTTTATTTGTAAAAGTGGTTTCTAATGGTTCATAAACATTTGAAAACACCTAATAGTCATTTTATAAAGTGGCAAAATCATTTGTATAAGATTTTACTTCATAAACCATTTTTAGATCAAGTCATTATTTTATGTGGTGTAGAAATGCTTTTAATAAGGCAAAATTCTATAGGTTTCACAAAATATGTTTTCAAACCATATAACCTTGTGTTTAGGGTCAGAGAGTTTATTTCCAAAATATTTCTTAAAGGTTTTCTCCCAAAATCATTTTTAATAATTAAACCATATTTTTATTTGACTAGAAATGGTTTAATTCAAAGATTTATTATTTTGCTTCACAAAATACATTTTTGAAACTACAAAGTGATTCCTATGGTTAGTAGGTTCAAAACAAACCATTTGCCAAAGATTTTATCCCCAAAATCATTTTAGAACAAATTTTATATCCTAAACATGCATACACAAGTTTCTGCAAAAACAAACATTTTAACAGAAGCTTTTTACTAAACAAAGTGCATGGTTGGCTAGGGCTTGTTTTTATGAATCCATTGATATAAATTTTGCAAAATTTGGACGTGTAGATTAAAAGTTATAGATTTTACAAAATCTAGCATCTAATAGATCAAATCTGTTTTAATTCAAACAAGCAGAGCCACGTGTTGTGATTTCATTCGTATGTACCGCTTCGGTTGGATTGTGCGATGGCAGCCGTTGGATTTAAGTGGGATCACACTGCTCAGAAGAGCGCGTACCCTTTTAGTTAGTTTCTTTCGCGAGCGTTGGATCCTAATCGAACGACGCACATCTACTGACCACTTACCAGCGGAGCTGGCGGCGGAGCGGTCAGACGGCGACGGAGCTGGCGATGCAGGAAGCGAGAAGGAAAGAGGGAGGGCTCACCGTGATCACCGTGGCGTGGGGAAGCTCAAGGTAGTCCTTGCTGGCGAGGGGGCGCACGGAGGTGATCGGAATCGCTCACCGGAGTGGAGCTGCGCCTCGGGCTCGCTCAGATGTCGTCGGGGACGAGGCTACGTAGCGCGCTAGGACACGGTACAAGCGGCGTTAGATGCGGGCGAGTACTCTGGTTCCAGGCGTATCATCGAAAGGACAAGGGGTGGCCAGATTATTAGCAGAAGCTTCGCCGGAGAGAAAATAGACGGTGGCGGCGGTGGTCGTCATCGTTGCCGAGGCTCTGGAGCGCGCGGGGACGAGCTGGTGCTACGAGGAGATGCGCTTGGAGGTGGGGAGCAGGTGAGGGTGGTCGAGGGGGCAAGGGGCGGTGAGGGGCTACCGGAATCGTCGCCGGAGAGTGGTCGGACAGAGGACGGTGCAGAGAGCAATTGGGTAGCCTGGGGGCGCGCTAGGGTGAGGCGACGGAGGGGAAAGAGAGAGGAGGGAGAGGCGCTTTAACGAGCTTGGTCGCAGAGGGTAAAGGAAGCATCAATGTCGCGAATTAAAGCGAGCATTCATCGGCGGAAACAGCCGGCGAGGTGAGGGGAGAAGAAGTCGCGGCGGGTGAGGAAGAAAGCTAGGGAGTGGGACCCGGTTGTCTGTGAGTGAGAGAGAGTGAGGGTGGGGTCGTTCTGTCAGCGGTCGAGGGGTGCGGGTTTGAGTGAATAACGGTTCGCTCGGTGAGGGAGATGTGGGCTGGAGATGGGCTTTAGTGGGCTAGCTGGGTTGGGTCGACCAGATTCATTTTTTTTTATCTGTTTTGTTTTTCTTTTTCTATTTCTGATTTTCTGTTTTGATTTTGAATAAGCAATTCAAACACTCATTTAGATTCAAACCTTTGCCAAAATTTTGTGTAGGTTTAAATACTGATTAATAAAACATTCTGATATCATTTTTGGAATAATTTATTTATTCTTTTAAGTCTTTTAATTATTCAAAAATAGGCTCTAGTTTTAATTAGATAAGATTTAATAATATTTTTAAATCTCCATTTAAATTCTTAAACTTTCCAAATCCTTTCAGTAGGTTTTTATTCATTTAATAGGGTGTCAAAATAATTCATCTTGAATTATTTGGAGAATATTTAATATGATTCATAAATCATTTGAATTTGGTATCTGTTTTAATTCGAATGGAATTTAATATAGTTTTAATTCCCTAATTTTTATTTGGAAGTTTTCTTTAACCTTAATTAGGTTGAATTAAACAATTTTTATTTCACTTGGGTAAATTCCAAAATACTATTTTCTCATGTATTATATAATTAGAGATTTGTCTTTATTCTAATAGGATTTGTTTTATGCCATTTTATTTTATTTTGGAAAATTCTTTATCCTTTTATTTTTATTTGGATTTGGATTCCATTCATTCCATTTGCTTATGGTATTTGCCTAGATTTAATTTGATCTTTAAATATTCTTTATTTAATAATTCTTTCCTTATCTTATAAAATCCATATATTTTATTTTAAAGATCCAAACTTGGTGATTCCAATTTGTAAAATCTTGTTTAATATTTGTTTATCTTTTTAAATCCCTTTAGGATTATTTTCTCACCATTTGGTATGGTTTTTAGATAAATTGTTTATTAGCTTTAGAAATTACTTTTCCTTATCTTATTTAAATTCATAAGATTTTATCTATGGCTCCAAATTAAGCAAAACCAATTTATATGGCTTTATAATATTTCTATTTGTCTTTCTTGATCATTTGTAAATGTTTGTTGACAAGTTTTTATATGGATCAAATCCATAGGCTTGGAGATAACTTGGAAATGATTTTTATTCCATTAGGGTTTAGGGTTTGGATTTATTTTCCAAGTGTTTAAATTTACAGATACATTCAATGAGGAATGCATTTTGCTTGATTTGAATTTTGTTGAATTCAAACTTTGATTAAAGTTTGTTCAAGATGGGATTTTAAGTTTCCATTTAGAAACAAAAAGTTTTTTTTCACCCTGAAATTCAACAATAATTTATTTTATTTTATTTATTTTTCACATTACAAGATTTGGAAAATCTTGGGATGTGACAGTGGCACTTATGCTTGAGTCTACATAAATACTCTTTGTGCTTTAACAGATCTATGCTTTTCCCCACGTGTGTGAAAGTGACAGCGTGCATACCGTGTGTGGCACTTTGGCTAGATTGAATATTTGTTATGAGTTATATTTGGAGTTGGATGTCTCTATGAAATTGTGGTGTTTGTTGTAACCATCTAGCGCTCAAGGTGACAGTGTGGGGTTATCTAGATTAGGGAAGGTGGACTTTGAGGTGTGCTGTTGTAGCCCTAGCAATGATTAGAGTGTCCAACTGGAGAGTAGTTAAGAGTAGTATCATGAAGAGACGATATTTATATGAGAGAGTGTTCACTAGTGAAAGTATGATCCCTAGGCCTTGTTTCTAAACATTGAAACACCATTTGCATCTAGATCTATTGCATGTTTGCTTGTGTATAGTCTTTACCTCATCGTCAAGCTCCATCAAAGCTATTTTCTATCACCGTTACCACTTGTATTTCACTATCTCTTCGCTGAACTAGTGCACCTATACACCTGACAAGTGTATTGGGTGTGTTGGGTACACAAGAGACTTCTTGTATCTTGATTGCATGGTTGCTTGAGAGGGAATACCTTTGACAACTTCCTCCCTGAGTTCGATAAACCTTGGGTAATCCACTTAAGGGAAGCTTGTTGCTGTTCTACAAACCTCTGCACACTTGGAGGCCCAACAACTGTCTATAAGAGTAGAAGTGCGTAGACATCAGTACGGACCAAGGATACGAAGAGGAAGGACTCTACTACGAGGAAGAAGATGTAACATCCCAGGATTAGCACCTAGAATTATAGAGGATGCAGGTGTGTGTATTGCATTCATGCATCAGAAAATCCGGGGAATTTTCGCGCAAAACAAAAGAAGCTATAGAAGAATCGAAGTCTCTCTTGTTCTGATAGAAACATTAGGACATGTGCGATGGATTTCGACATGAACTCTACTATACTTTGGTGTTGGAGGGAAAGGCGACTCAAAATTTGAATATTTAATTAATAAATTTGAATACAAAAAGGATTTGAAATAAAATAGTAAATGGAAATTGAATTGTATTAGGAAATAAGAGATGAATTCTTATTTATAAATAAGATACAATAGTACATATATCCAATTAGATAAGATAATTGAAATTTAAATACAAAAGAAAATAGAATTACAACAATAATAAGAAGGGAATTCAAAATTGATTATTCAATTGATAAAATTGAATCTAAAAAGAATTTTGAAATGAAATGATTATAATAAAAAATATGAGGGATTATTTAATACATATATACATATACTATTACATTATTGATTTATAACAGAAGAATAAAATTAAATTAACATGAAATAAATAAATATAAAAGGTTAATAAAAAGGGATTACATAAATGAAATAAATACAAGAATTATTTATTGTAAGAAGATATATATTACATTGTCTTTACAAAAGAATCAACGCTACAGAAACAAAAGCCTAAAATATATTATTACAATGTTATGGGATTAATCAAGAAGTAAAGGAATACAAGAAATTACTAAATGGAAAACTACAATAAGAAAGTAATCACTACACTAATCTTCAGGAAGATTTCTTCATCTTTCTGATCTTTTCTTCTTTATTCGATCTCTGCAAATGGGACAAATAAACAAGAAAATCTAGTAGAGAATAAAAAGAACAAGGAAAGAATGTTGGGAAAATAAACTCTCAGGTTAGGCAGAGAAGTGTTGCTGCCAATATCATCACAGAGTGATTAAAAAAGGGGCCAAATGGTAGAATCTGTTCTTATCACACTAATTGTGCCTCAGTCCTACATCATTGGCATAAAGAGGGGCAAGTTTCACTAGAGTGGTAGAAGTAAAAAGGAGGAGTATCAAGATATTTGGTATTGTACTCATCCAGAACAGTGCAAGCAGCACACACATACACATGCAAATTGGTGTGCTGTCAACACAAGAGGGTTGTGAGAGGGAGTATTAAACACAGTCGTTGCAACGGGGACCCTTTCTACTACACAAAGCTAGTACCACTTTGTCTTCATTCCCAATCTTAGTCCACAGCTATATCTCTTCACCTGAAGAACACACACAATAAACAGCACCAGCACTCGTTAGAGTTCCAGCAGATCAAACCACAACTCACCAACACAATTCCTCAAGAAACCATCCAAGATGGTCACCTAATGGATGGAGTTGAATTGCTGGAAGGCAAGAGCAGTAGCACCAGGAGGTGCAGGCCAAGATCAAGGGCAGCAGCAGCACCAGGAGGTGCAGGACAGTGCCAAAGTAGAAAAGATCAAGCATCCTGATATGAATCTAGATGACCAAGACGCAATAGTAATAAGCCAAGATCTCCAGCAGGCCATAGATCATTTCCCAACAGCATGTAAAAATAAAAATCATTAGCTTTGCCCACTAGATCATACAACATATGTCCTTATATCTTGCATACAGATCTAGGGATTCAAAGAAAATAATACACCTCAACCAATTCCATCTACCCTTCCACTAGATCTTTATCTAGGAGGATTGGATGGAGAGATTCTCTCAGACTTGCATGGAAGTTCCATGGAAGGTTCATCATAGAGATTTGAAGCCCACAGGAATATATGTTCTTATCTAAAATATGCCTCAGCCTATGCATCATGGGCAGAGCCAAGAAATCAAGCACATATCCATTTTATTCTTCTATCAAGTCAACTCTTAGTATCTGTTCTTAGAATAATATTTAGAGCATGTGCTGGGAGAGGGACAGAGCTCTCAGACTGGGTAGTAATGCTACTCCAGTATCATCCTAGAGCTAAGATAAAGCCAAGTGAAAGAATCTGTATTTCAGCCACTAAAATAGCTTCAGCCTTTTTTGTATCATGAGCTAAGTTCCTTTTCTTTTAAACACCAACATCAACTACATCCCTGTAGATGTTACCAGCAACAAGTCATGCTACCTGGGCTACCATTGTGCACTCTCTAAGGTTGGAGGCACCACAGTAGCAGCCCAGGACAACAGAAGCCACCAGAATAATTCTTCTGTATTAGCTAGCTCTCAAGTTATTCAAACAAAACAAGTTTTATGATTTTCCAAGAATATAATCCAGGAATCAAAAATGCATATTAGTTCTCTGTCCATATGAGCAGGAACTCAAGTCTTTCTCAAGATATAAAGCAAGCATGACAATTTGATTATCTTTAAATAATCCAAACAACATAGATCATTTTCCTAATAGATATTATTAGGAATCAGTATATGTAGTCCTTCATGATTAGTTTCAACAGATAGGTTGTAGCTGGACTCAAATGTGGAAACCTACACCACATATTCTCTATAACAATCCATTAGGCAAATATTTTCCTAGTTAGGAACAACAACAGCTCCTCTAGCTAGGAGTCACCACCATGCATACTCTCAGGGAAACTATCTCAGTAGTATAAACCACAACACCAAATTGTGTCCCAAATAAAATACCACAATAATAAGCCATCTCAATTTAGCAATATTGCTCAGCAGAATCAACATATCAATAAGAGTCACACAAGGCTAGGAATGATTAAGTCATCCAGGTTGAATCACCACACTTAACAACATTCTGTCTGCAAGCAATATCACAGATACATAAACCCTATTACCAGAAATTCCACTATATATCAAATGTAGTTATCTTAGTATTAATATATGAATACAAATGATTTCAAATTTTGACAGTAAATAAATCAGGATAGCTTGTACAGTCTCATGTGTTGTTTCATCTACTAATCAGTATAGAGCAATTCAAAAGAGATTAGCTCCTTAACACATAAATCCTAAGACAGAGCATTGGTGTTACTCAGGATGATCTCATCATCACCGAAAGCAATTAAGTGAGGAAAATAAAAGAAGATTCCCCACTTACCGTGGTCCTCGCTAGAGTTTGAAGAGGAGGCAGACCGGTGGGGTGGTTATAGAAGCAATGACCGCGACACAGGCGGCACCTGAGCCTGCACCGACCTGCAACCAAGGACTTGCGCCAAGCTACACCAACCCAAGAACACACCCCATCTTCACCAACCTCAATCCACCACCAGAACAACATCAAACTATCACTAGAGCCCGTCGAAACCAGGTTACCGAAACCCTAGACGCACCGAAGATGGAAGGAGCGAGCTCGAGGGGGCTTTAAGAACAAATCCAATTGGAGAGCCAGGTCGGCCTGAGGGAGAAGAAGCCTCGGCTACCATCAGCGGCAACCACAATGGCCTACCTCGCTGGAATCGGGCGGGTGACAGCGTCGACGTCGCCAGCAGCTAGAAGGGGAAAGTGAGTGCGTGAGGTGTAAGAGAGAGTGGATGAGGGAGACAGGCCGGGGTGGGGTTTGACCCTGAGCCAGATGGGCCAGTTTGGGTCCAAATGGGCCCATTTGTAAGCCTGGTCCGGTCCTAAAGGAAAAATAAGAAAATAAAATACTTATCAAATCACTAAATGACCAAAGTAACCCCGAACATAATTTATACCCTAGAAAAATATAGAAAAAATCCCAAAAATACATATGAGATATCAAAATAACCACAAAAAATAATATCTACCTAATAAAAAAATAATTTTAATTGTTTAAAATATATAAAGTAAAATAATTATTAAAATCATTAAATCTTAAATGAAATTTTATAAAATAAAAAAAACCCTAAAAAATAAATAAAAATCATTTTTGTCTATCAAAATAACTCTATTATTTTATAAAAATACTCACTTAGAGTTTTACAAATTAAACATAAAGAAAATATATAAAGACACTTAATTCTATGATGAATTTTATAAAAATAAAGATAATACTTAAAAATAAATAAAATTCATTTTTAAGGTCTTGAATAAATATATTACACTAGAAAATTATTAAATATATTATTAGGAAATTCTTTAATATTTTAAATAATAAATCCTTAACTAATACCTATTTTGTGAAATCTTTAAAAACAATTCTTAAGTAAGAAATTATCACAATTCTTATAAAACCTTGAGCCATTAGTGTCTTAGTACTAATTCCAAACCCATAACTTAAATTCATAATCAAACTTAAGTATAACTTTTAACTTTAAAACATTCTTTTAAAAATCTTATTAAAAATCCTTTTAAATAAACATTGGGTATCATCCATTTATATAATATGGTAAATAAACATTATATCTTAACCACTATTAACATAACTTTAAATTCTAACAAATTACTAAGACCATCTAAATTATGATTGCATTAAATAAAGACATATTCCTTTCATAATAGCAAAACAAATTTAATCTAATCATTCACTTTAATAGAAAGTGAATAATCCCACACCTTAATTATACCTATCATAAATCTAAAACTTGGAAATAATTAAAACATATTACATCTTAAGTTTACTTACCCTTTTAAAGTTAACTTTAGTCTCAAACCTTATAAACATCAGGTCTAATAAATCACTTATGTTTTTATAGTTAACATTGGTCTATTTAACTTAAGACATAAAGCATCTCAAGTCCAAAATAATAAATTAAACACCAAAAGACATTCATCATGTTCTATTAACAATGATGATTGTTTAAACCTTAGAAAGGAAATCTTTTCTTCAAATTTTATTCTTTTTGCCACTTCAAAGAATAATTTCATAATAAATTCTTCAACTCTTAACAACTAAAACCAAGGACTCTTACCTTAATAACCAAATAACAACTAAATATAATCATATTACTTTATACTTTACCTGTGTATTAAGAATTATTCTCACTTAGGTTCCTTATAAAGATCAGTTACTTATAAAGTAAAATTTGAAGATAAACCAACTCTTAAAAGAATCATTTGAATTCACTTCACTCAAAGTATTGGGGATTCAAATTGAGTGTTTTACAAAATGCATATCATTACTTATGCATAACTGCATCTTGCTTCTTTAAACATTAGTCCTTATCGGACCAATGATGCTGATTCCAGATATTGGATCTTATATTGTCCTGAAGACCGTGAGTGCATAATCTTGCAATCACAAAAGGCAAGTTCACACTTGCTCATGTCCTTTGATTATTTTCTGTAAAGTATTTTACAAATCCAGTGTTGTCATCACCTGCATTTGAAAAAGGTCAGAAAACACTATTTTCATAATAATGTGATTATAGGTTATTTACCATGAGGTAATAACCTACTATAAGAGTTCTGGTGGTAAATGAACATATTATCTAGGACTTAACAACCAATGTCGCCAGTGATTCTTGCGCCGTATATTACGCTTGACCATGAGATTTGGAATGGGACAAAGAAGTCAGCTGTATCTTTTCCCTCTCGCATGGAGCTGGATGTGTGGGTCATGGATGTTATCACTCGTAGCGTGCATATTATATGGTAATTCGTAGAGGATATGCAGCATATGGGTGGGAGCCCTCAACGTCCCACGATAGTTCCAGCATCTGAACGGTGTATACAAACCATTGCCGTACTTCAAAAGGTGGCCATGGTGTACACCAAGGAGACATGCGGGGTCGCGGAGAAGGCAGTGATTGGCTTGGATCTTAGGTTGGGCCTCAAACCAAGGAAGTTTGAACGGGGACATACTCCCGGCCGTGCAACAAAACCTAAGGTCTCTCATGGGTAAAGTGACGCACCTCTGTAGAGTGTAAGAACTGTAACTTGTTACTCCCTGTTCCGGGAAGGAGCTGCGAACGCGGCGGGAAAGGAACTGCATGAAAGTTCTGGTAAGCCCGTGAAGGCTGACGGACATAGCTTTTCAGAATAAAACCAATCTTTGAAGAAATGTTTACGAAAACTTGCATGGCCTACGACCTATGGTCTGTGGCTGTAGTTATAGTGCATCAAACACTCCTTTTCTAGTGGACTTGCTGAGTACGCACATACACAAGGTATCTTCTTAACCCTTGCTAGGTTCTCAAGCCAGTACATACGACGTCTACATCAAGTTATGCTGCAGGAATCATCATCAAAAGCTAAAGCTCTCCAATGAAGTCAAGGAAGTCAACATATATATCCACTCAAGTGAAGACGAAGTTGGGGATTAGATAAGAATAGAATCTCTAGCCATAGAACCTACTTCTGTAGGGTATTGCAATAGTAGCAATGCCAGACCATAGTTAAAATACTAGTCTTAATAGTATGATAGTTTTTGAGTTGTTTATTTCTGATTCTTCTTTGTAAGAAGTTTCTTTCTCTCTCTTTGACCTAGAGTGTTCTCTGGATCTTGTGTAAAGAGTTGAGTTGTAACCTATATTCATGTCTTGTACTTGCTGTGTTTCTGTTGTACCACTCTAAGGGATGTAATACTAGTGAACGGTGTTTCATTGGTGTTATGTCTACGGCTATAGTGTACTACATCATGCAGTGGTGTAGAGGTCCCAACCTTTAATAAGGTAGAGATCCCTGTGTTTACAATGCTAGTCCCTAGATCAATAGCTAGCATCCACAGTTAATATGTAATATCAAGAAACAAAGGTCATAATATAACTTTATAACCAGGAATAACATAATTTTATTACATCTTACATAGCTCATTTGGCTATTACATTACATCGCAACAGAATGTCTATAAGCATGGGGTCCTTCATCTTCAAAGCGCCACAGGCAAACATGTTGGTTGTAGACTTGTAATCCTAATCAATCAACTTCACTAATACCAATCAAACCTGCAACATAACAGGTTGCATCCACAAGGGTCAATACATTTGAATTGTATTGGCAAGTTTCACTACTATGTTGAATATAAGTGGATCCTATCATTACATGCATATTTGGCTAAGTAGGGTTTAAGGCTCATTTGCATAAAGCAATAATTTTATCCTATCTTTTCAAAATAGTTTTGATATTTTGTCAAATCTTTCTGAACTCCTTGGTAAATCCCCAGGTGTTCAAGTCTTTCTCCAAACCTCTTGAGCTCCTTGGTAAATCCCCAAGTGCTTCAAGTTTTTATCAAAATCTCTTGAGCTCCTTGGTACCCCCAAGTGCTTCAAGCCTTTTGTTGTCACTTAAAAGTTTTCTTTTAGAAATTGGAATGTCGAGATTTCCCATAGCTTCAAGGTTTAGTTGCTCAGTATTGCCCATAACCGGGGACACGGCTAAGTACTTAGATTTTATTATCTTCTGCAGAAGTTGTACACTTTACCCACATGACACAATCTCATCTTGTTTCCACCAGTGGCCGCTGGATAAGTACTCACCAAGATGGAGTACTAGCAGATTGAGAATGTGACGAAGTGTTTCCAGAGGGTCCTCCCATACACCATTGCTAGCTTGTCTTCAGGCACCAATGTAGGGTTCCTAGTTCCCTCATTTCTAGTAAACCTGAAGACAATGCATGGGTCTTCCCAATTTAGTTGACTAAGCCAGAGCCATATTAGCATGTGGCTGTACACGAAAGCCACAGTTGGAGAAACATGTTCAATCTCTAAGTCCCTGGGTGGTTTTCTTTTGGTGCACAACACAAAGAGATTGCCATCGACATGGTTCCTTTTGTTGTCACCTTGTCCAAAACTTGAGTATCCTTGTCCACCCAGGTGGTTCATTGAGTACTTGTTTTATTATATAAAACACAAGTCTTTTCTCATCTTTATAAAATCTCAACATGTATCTCTTCTCAAAATATGTTGCATGGCTCAGCATTTTACAACTACATTGTTTCACTAAGGAATATATAAGGTATCCTATTAGGATTTAGCATAGCATAAGTATAGAAATTCTTTTCATGCATGTTTCAAAATCCACTAAGTATAATGAAAATAGTAGGACATGGATGATAGTGTAACTTGCCTTTTTGGTAGGGAATGTTGGTTCACTTCTTGATCTTGCTAATCTCACACTCTTCTAACTTCACTACAAGTCAATCAAGCAAACACAAATTCAACTAGCATTCCAAACCATAATCAAACAAACAAAACATCACACATATCATAATAGAAACCAAGTCATGCATGCAAGCATGCAAAAGATAGTTTTATTTGCAAAGGTGGTTTCTACTAGGCTCTACACATTGTAAGGCTCAAAGTGGTCATTTTCTAAAGTGGCAAAGTCAATTGCAAAAGGGTTTTATCTATAGATCATTTTTAGATCAAATCATTATTTTATGTGGTGGAAAATGTTTTTATCAAAGAAAAAACTTTATGTTGTTCACCAAATAAGTTGCTAATTCTCAAAACTTGGTGTTTAGGTTCAGTAGGTTTGAATCAAATCATTTTCCCAAAGTTTTTACTCCAAAGTCATTTTCATAGAAAAATCAATATTTTTATTTGACTAGAAATGAGCGAAATCAATTAATCAATCCTAATCTTCTCCAAAAACATTTTTAAATCCATGAGTTGGTTCCTAAGGTCAGTAGGTTCACAACAAACCAATTTGCAAAGATTTCAACCTCAAAACCATTTTGGAATAATTTTTATAACCTAAACAAGCATACAAATGTTTCTGCAAAAACAAACATTTTACCAGAAGCTTTTTACTAAACAAATTGCATGGTTGGCTAGGGCTTGTTCCACTGATTCCATTGATATAAAGTTTGTAATTTTTGGACGTGTGGATCAAAAGTTACAAGGTTTAGATATTTGCATCTAAATCAGATTCTAATTCTGTTTTAAATCAAAAGCTAGCCACGCGGCGTGTTCTCATTGGGCGGTACCGGTTCGCGCGGATTGCGCTCTGTGGTTCGTTGGATCTAATCAGATCGCATGGCTCTGGTTGCGTACCCCTTCAGCGTTTAAGTGATCTATCGCGTGCGTACGATTAAAATCCAACGACTCACAGCTACTAGATATAAACCGGCGGCGCTAGCGGTGGTGAACGGCGGCGGCGCGGTCAGTCAATAATGCTACGGCGGTTACAGGAAGCAAAGAAGGAAACAAGGATGCTCACTGTGTTCGCAGGGGTACTGGGGAAGCTCAAGGTGGTGCTGTCTTGGCGAGGGGCGCACCAGAGAGGCGACGATTGCTCGCCGGAGCTTGCAGCGGCATCGGGTTCGTCTGGTGGTCGTCGAGGGCAGCGCTGCGGTTCGTCCCGAGGGAAAACAAGGGCATGGTTAGATGCGGCCGAGTAAGGCGAGTGCAGGAACATGAATGAGAGGGCGTGGGGCGGTCTGTCTTACCAGGGGAACTTGTCGGACAAAGAAGCAGACGCGGCGACGCTCAGGTCGTCGTCGTTGTCGAGGCTTAGGGGCGTGCGCGAGCGAACGGAAGGCACAGGGAGAAGCGCCAGGGGCTGGGGAGTGCGTGAGCTTGGTCGCGGAGGCAAGGGGCGGTGTCTACTGGCCGGAATTTGCTGGAAAGGTTCGCCGGAGCAGCGGCGATGCAACTTCGATTCAGGGCAGCCTGGTGGCTCTCGTGTTGTGGTGTTTGAGGGGAAGGAGAGGAAAGATGCAGGCGTTTAAAACAACATGGTCGCGGGGTGGAGTAATGGCCGCTATCAACGCGAATTGATCCCTGGAGTAAAGGACAGAAAACGGCGAGGCGACGTGGTCAGGGGGAAGACGATGAACAAGAGAGGTGGGACCTTGCTGTCAGCGAGGAAGAAAGAGAGGGAGAGGGTCCACCTGTCTGCGACTTCGCGGGTGCGAGACTGTGTGTAGAAAAAAGTTTTGCGAGAGAGAGTGGGGTGGGCTTGCTGGGCTTAAGTTGGGCCAGGCTCAGTTGGGTCAGGTCTGTTTCTATTTTTTTCTTTCCAATAGCTTTATCTTTTTCTATTTCTATTTTCTGTTTTGAAGTTCAAACAACTATTCAAACACTCACAACAATTCAAAACTCCTCCAAACTTTGCCTTGATTTTTAGTTCGGTTTAACATAAATATTCCAAGTCCCAAAATAAAATAATTTTATTCTTTTTAGGACCCATTAATAATTAAATAAAATGGATCTTAGTTATTTAATTCAAATAGAATTTGCTTTAATAAAATCTTTATCTTTTTGTAATCTAAAAATAAAACCAAAAACACTTCAGTAGGTTTTATTTGAGATTATAAAATACTTGGAAAACTTATTTAAAATAAACAAATAAGTTTTGATGTTTAATTAAAATAGTAAAACCTTTATTTTTAATAAACTTGGATATTAAATCCTTATTAAAATAAACCTTTACTATTTTTATAAAATAGAAATATTTTATTTCAAAGGCTTGGCAAAGTTTTAATTTGGCTTATAAAATATTCCTTATTTAAATTTCTTCCTTTTCATTTGAAAACCAAATCTTTTTATTTAAAAGATTCAAAATAGTAAATCCAAATATTTTTAGCTTTATTGATTATTTACCTTTTTAAATCCCTTTAGGATTTTATTTGATCCAAATAGGTTTTGAAAGTTTCCAATTGGATTCAAAAAGTTTCTTCTCACCTTGAAAATCAACAAAGTTTTATTTTATTCATTTATTTTTCACATTACAAGATTTGGAAAATCTTGGGATGTGACAGGCTACCGCCCTTAAAATAAATATCGTCCCGAGATTTGGGAAGGCTAGGGTTACAAGTAGGCTCATAGCATCTAGGGTACTACCACCCTTAAAAAATTTCCAACTAAATTACATATTGGCTTGCTTGGGGTCTTGGGAAAACTTCTCTGGGCAAACATCGGCTATCTTGTTCTTCATCTTTTCTGGACAATTGCTTGCATAATGTCCTGGGTTTTTGCAATTGAAACATATGATAAGTTTGAGTTTTTCACGTGTCTCTTGTGGACAAGTTGTTGCATAATGGCCTAGCTCTTTGCAGTTGTTGCACCATACTTGGCCAATCTCTTTATACTTTTGTTTCTCTAGACATTCACTGGAATAGTGTCCCATTTCTTTACAATGATGACATTGCACATGGCTTTTGTCCTTCCTTTTCTTTTTGGGCTTCTCCAAAGCTAGGAGTGCATCTAGTTCATGTTGTTCATATGTTATCTTGTAAGTAGGAATGTCTACTTGTTTCTTGGACCTTCTATTGCTCCTTGGATAATTCATATGTCTCTTCTTTGGTCCTTTGAATTGGGTTGTATTGCATGGAGGTATAAGTGGAGCTTTTCCTTTGTCCTCATTCTTGGTAGACTTGGATCCTTCTTGATAGTTTGCAATCATTTGTTGCACTCCACCTTGTTTCCTTTGTTCAACTATGGAATATATGGGGCATTGGATAGGGACATGGTTATTTCCTTCACACAAGTAGCAAGTAGCTTGAGAGGTGGGACACTGGCCAACATGATGTTTCTCTTCACAGTTGGGGCATTGATCCCTATGCTCCTTGGAAGTGTGATCCTTGTCTCCACAAATATTGCAAGCTTTGGCTCCTTTTAGAATAACATCCTTGTCATCCTTGAAGTTGCTTTCCATGTTGAGCATTTGATCTGTCACCTTATGCAACATTTGGGCTTAGTCTTCCAAAAACTTTTACAGGGTTGGATCTTCCCCACTAGTGTTGGCTATGAATTGAGCTGTCATTTGGTTCAGCTGGTTTTGGGTTGCTATGAGTTACTCCATGTTGTCCTCTTGGTTGGTGTTGTTGTCATCAACCTTGATGTTGGAGTCTCTTGGAGTAGTCATCTGTTTGGGTTGATTTGAGATTAGAATAGGCAAAAAGATTTCTAAGTAAGGATTCTAATCATACTCATCACAATTCACACAAGCAATGTGCAAGCATTCACAAACAACTTTTCACTCAAACAACAAAGTTCAAGCACATTTTTAGGCAACAAAATATTTTTGTTACACCACATAAGTTGGTGTGTTTGACTTAACTATATATGGTGGTCCATCTATATGGTTCACTTGTGATGTTTCCATCCTTCTTGGTTGATTCTTCTTGCATGAGATCATGGTTTCCTTGGGAAAACTTTTGGTCTCAAAACTTCAAGTGATGTGAGCTTCTTCTAACTTGTGTTTCCTTAGTCTCCAAATATTGAGCAAGATTTCTTGTCCCACTTGTCCTTAGTGAAATCCAAGGTTGAAGTCCTTGGTGAATATGCTGAAGATGTTGAAGTCATTAGAGTTGAAGATGTTGAAGTCATTAGAGTTGAAGAAGTTGAAGCCATTAGAGTTGAAGAAGTTAAAGTCATTAGAGTTGAAGAAGTCCTCGCACATGGTGAGTCTTTGGCCATGGGGTAGGTTTTATCCATCAAGTTTGAAATAGAAGAGATGTAGAATCAAAACCAAAATGGTTGAGGAGAGAGTTTACAAGATTGTTTGTAAATAAGTTTTTGGAACAAATACAACTCCTATTTTTCTAAGGTTTTTTTTCCAATCCTAGGGTTACAAATCCTACAGGCAACACAATGCTCTGATACCATCTGTAGAGGTCCCAACCTTTAATAAGGTAGAGATCCCTGTGTTTACAATGCTAGTCTCTGGATCAATAGCTAGCATCCACAGTTAAGATGTAATATCAAGAAACAAAGGTCATAATATAAATTTATAACCAGGAATAACATAATTTTATTACATCTTACATAGCTCATTTGGCTATTACTTTACATCGCAGCAGAATGTCTATAAGCATGGGGTACTTCATCTTCAAAGCTCCACAGGCAAACATGTTGGTTGTAGACTTGTAATCCTAATCAATCAACTTCACTAATACCAATCAAACCTGCAACATAACAGGTTGCAGCCACAAGGGTCAATACATTTGAATTGTATTAGCAAGTTTCACTACTATGTTGAATATAAGTGGATCCTATCATTACATGCATATTTGGCTAAGTAGGGTTTAAGGCTCATTTGCATAAAGCAATAATTTTATCCTATCTTTTCAAAATAGTTTTGATCTTTTGTCAAATCTTTCTGAACTCCTTGGTAAATCCCCAGGTGTTCAAGTCTTTGTCCAAACCTCTTGAGCTCCTTGGTAAATCCCCAAGTGCTTCAAGTTTTTATCAAAATATCTTGAGCTCCTTGGTACCCCCAAGTGCTTCAAGCCTTTTGTTGTCACTTAAAAGTTTTTCTTTTAGAAATTGGAATGTCGAGATTTCCCATAGCTTCAAGCTTTAGTTGCTCAGTATTATCCATAACAGGGGACACGGCTAAGTACTTAGATTTTATTATCTTCTGCAGAAGTTGTACACTTTACCCACATGACACAATCTCATCTTGTTGCCACCAGTGGCTGCTGGATAAGTACTCACCAAGATGGAGTACTGGCAGATTGAGAATGTGACGAAGTCTTTCCAGAGGGTCCTCCCATACACCATTGCTAGCTTGTCTTCAGGCACCAATGTAGGGTTCCTAGTTCCCTCATTTCCAGTAAACCTAAAGACAATGCATGGGTCTTCCCAATGTAGTTAACTAAGCCAGAGCCATATTAGCATGTGGCTCTACACGAAAGCCATAGTTGGAGAAACATGTTCAATCTCTAAGTCCCTGGGTGTTTTTATTTTGGTGCACAACACAAAGAGATTGCCATCGACATGGTTCCTTTTGTTGTCACCTTGTCCAAAACTTGAGTATCCTTGTCCACCCAGGTGGTTCATTGAGTACTTGTTTTATTATATAAAACACAAGTCTTTTCTCATCTTTATAAAATCTCAACATGTATATCTTCTCAAAATATGTTGCATGGCTAAGCATTTTACAACTCCATTGTTTCACTAAGGAATATATAAGGTATCCTATTAGGATTTAGCATAGCATAAGTATAGAAATTCTTTTCATGCATGTTTCAAAATCCACTAAGTATAATGAAAATAGTAGGACATGGATGATAGTGTAACTTGCCTTTTTGGTAGGGAATGTTGGTTCACTTCTTGATCTTGCTAATCTCACACTCTTCTAA
This sequence comes from Avena sativa, assembly GCA_916181665.1. NCBI lineage: Eukaryota > Viridiplantae > Streptophyta > Magnoliopsida > Poales > Poaceae > Avena > Avena sativa. The sequence goes on from OV702279.1 coordinate 33,058,090, forward strand.
CTTCACTACAAGTCAATCAAGCAAACACAAATTCAACTAGCATTCCAAACCATAATCAAACAAACAAAACATCACACATATCATAATAGAAACCAAGTCATGCATGCAAGCATGCAAAAGATAGTTTTATTTGCAAAGGTGGTTTCTACTAGGCTCTACACATTGTAAGGCTCAAAGTGGTCATTTTCTAAAGTGGCAAAGTCAATTGCAAAAGGGTTTTATCTATAGATCATTTTTAAATCAAATCATTATTTTATGTGGTGGAAAATGTTTTTATCAAAGCAAAAACTTTATGTTGTTCACCAAATAAGTTGTTAATTCTCAAAACTTGGTGTTTAGGTTCAGTAGGTTTGAATCAAATCATTTTCCCAAAGTTTTTACTCCAAAGTCATTTTCATAGCAAAATCAATATTTTTATTTGACTAGAAATGAGCGAAATCAATTAATCAATCCTAATCTTCTCCAAAAACATTTTTAAATCCATGAGTTGGTTCCTAAGGTCAGTAGGTTCACAACAAACCAATTTGCAAAGATTTCAACCTCGAAACCATTTTGGAATAATTTTTATAACCTAAACAAGCATACAAATGTTTCTGCAAAAACAAACATTTTACCAGAAGCTTTTTACTAAACAAATTGCATGGTTGTCTAGGGCTTGTTCCACTGATTCCATTGATATAAAGTTTGTAATTTTTGGACGTGTGGCTCAAAAGTTACAAGGTTTACAAATTTTCATCTAAAACAGATTCTAATTCTGTTTTAAATCAAAAGCTAGCCACGCGGCGTGTTCTCATTGGGCGGTACCGGTTCGCGCGGATTGCGCTCTGTGGTTCGTTGGATCTAAGCAGATTGCACGGCTCTGGTTGCGTACCCCTTCAGCGTTTAAGTGATCTATCGCGTGCGTACAATTAAAATCCAACGACTCACAGCTACTAGATATAAACCGGCGGCGCTAGCGGTGGTGAACGGCGGCGGCGCGGTCAGTCGATAACGCTGCGGCGGTTACAGGAAGCAAAGAAGGAAACAAGGATGCTCACTGTGTTCGCAGGGGTACTAGGGAAGCTCAAGGTGGTGCTGTCTTGGCGAGGGGCGCACCAGAGAGGCGACGATTGCTCGCCGGAGCTTGCAGCGGCATCGGGTTCGTCTGGTGGTCGTCGAGGGCAGCGCTGCGGTTCGTCCCGAGGGAAAACAAGGGCATGGTTAGATGCGGCCGAGTGAGGCAAGTGCAGGAACATGAATGAGAGGGCGTGGGGCGGTCTGTCTTACCAGGGGAACTTGTCGGAGAAAGAAGCTCAGGTCATCATCGTTGTCGAGGCTTAGGGGCGTGCGCGAGCGAACGGAAGGCACAGGGAGAAGCGCCAGGGGCTGGGGAGTGCGTGAGTTTGGTCGCGGAGGCAAGGGGCGGTGTCTACTGGCCGGAATTTGCTGGAAAGGTTCGCCGGAGCAGCGGCGATGCAACTTCGATTCAGGGCAGCCTGGTGGCTCTCGTGTTGCGGTGTTTGAGGGGAAGGAGAGGAAAGACGCAGGCGTTTAAAACAGCGTGGTCGCGGGGTGGAGTAATGGCCGCTATCAACGCGAATTGATCGCCGGAGTAAAGGACAGAAAACGGCGAGGCGACGTGGTCAGGGGGAAGACGATGAACAGGAGAGGTGGGACCTTGCTGTCAGCGAGGAAGAAAGAGAGGGAGAGGGTCCACCTGTCTGCGACTTCGCGGGTGCGAGACTGTGTGTAGAAAAACGTTTCGCGAGAGAGAGTGGGGTGGGCTTGCTGGGCTTAAGTTGGGCCAGGCTCAGTTGGGTCAGGTCTGTTTCTATTTTTTCTTTCCAATAGCTTTATCTTTTTCTATTTCTATTTTCTGTTTTGAAATTCAAACAACTATTCAAACACTCACAACAATTCAAAACTCCTCCAAACTTTGCCTTGAGTTTTAGTTCTGTTTAACAGAAATATTCCAAGTCCCAAAATAAAATAATTTTATTCTTTTTAGGACCCATTAATAATTAAATAAAATGGATCTTAGTTATTTAATTCAAATAGAATTTGCTTTAATAAAATCTTTATCTTTTTGTAATCTAAAAATAAAACCAAAAACACTTCAGTAGGTTTTATTTGAGATTATAAAATACTTGGAAAACTTATTTAAAATAAACAAATAAGTTTTGATGTTTAATTAAAATAGTAAACCTTTATTTTTAATAAACTTGGATATTAAATCCTTATTAAAATAATCCTTTACTATTTTTATCAAATAGAAATATTTTATTTCAAAGGCTTGGCCAAGTTTTAATTTGGCTTATAAAATATTCCTTATTTAAATTTCTTCCTTTTCGTTTGAAAACCAAATCTTTTTATTTAAAAGATTCAAAATAGTAAATCCAAATATTTTTAGCTTTATTGATTATTTACCTTTTTAAATCCCTTTAGGATTTTATTTGATCCAAATAGGTTTTGAAAGTTTCCAATTGGATTCAAAAAGGTTTCTTCTCACCTTGAAAATCAACAAAGTTTTATTTTATTCATTTATTTTTCACATTACAAGATTTGGAAAATCTTGGGATGTGACAAGTGGTATGCTGGGTCACCGCAGTTGGTATCATAGCATATGCTTTGACCTCAGGATTAATACCCTTTTAGGAAGATCTGTAGGTTGGATAGTGACTATAGGAGCCATCTTATCTAAACCAAATATTCATATGACTTGTGATGAGTATCCACCCAAGGATAATATTGTCACACCTAAGTCAGATGCTTAAGTCCTTCTTTCTTAAGAGTAATTAATTTAACTTTTCTCAGTATTGTGCTAGTTAGTGCCTTCCGAAGGAGACGTAAACCACCAAGATACTGTAGGAAAGCCAATTGGTTACAGTAGGTTAGGATCAAGTTTAAGATATTAATTGGAGTAGTTTAAATGGTATAGCCTAACCATAGAATTTAAGTAAGAGCAGTAAAATATTAGTGTCAGTTGATAATCAAAGACAACATGATGAATATAATTTGGATAAATGTTGATATAATGAGTAGTAATCATGTGGTATTCACTTGAGAATTCTATGTGATGAAGTGAAATCATGCTAATAATCAATGGTAGTACAATGAGAAGTAAAGTTATCATGGTTAGATTAGCTATTAAATCATGATAAAGAGGCAAAACATAATAAGATCATGGTGAGATTAGCTCCGAAACCATGATGTAAGTGTAAGTATGACAAGTACTTATTGAATTATCTTGGAGTATAAGTATGAAAATAACATGGTAGAACTATGATAGAAGTCAAAGGTGTCATAAAATAGTGATAACCTTCAATTTTAGGGGTTCAATAGAAACTTATTAGTCATTTAGAGAGATAATGTGAGGTTAGTTTACTAAGAAAGAAAGGTTAGTTATAGTTAGTCATTCCAAAGGTGAGACCAAAGGTTAGTTGAAACCAAACTGAGACCACTTTGTTGAAGATTATCCTATTGCAATTGAGCAATTTGGGTAAGTGTCGAGACAAAGTATAGTTTGATCCTATGTGCTAAGTATCACAATGTAAACCTATATGAGGAGGTATCATATACTACACAACTAAGCCTGAATTCTAGAGATACTATACTCAACTACTATATTCTAGGCTTAGTATATTGTGTGTTATATGTACCATAGTTGGATTTATTAGTTTTTCTTGGATGTTTTTGTTTAACTAGATCTGTACATGAAGATTGACTTGCTGTGCAAATGCATGTTGCAACATCCAGTTACTACTTGATGTTATAGACCTAGGTAAAGTAAGGGAATTCGTGTAAGGGAGTGACGAATTTCAAAGACCAAAATGAAGACTTACATGAAGAATGAAGCCAAGTGGATGGATTATCAACTCAATTTGGAGGATGGATCAATCTTAGATCATTATTAGTTAGCAACAAGAAGTGATGAACTGAAAGTTCAATCAAAATAGGCAATTTTGCTAAGAAGTCAATGGAGTAACTAAGCAAGTTCATGGAAGTATCATGAATAAATAAAAAGAAGTAGCTTTGAAACCAGAATGGTATTCAAGCTCTGACAATTCAGAGAGAATGTCAGAGGTATATTGGAAACCATAGGGTAATACATATACCCTAGGATGGTTCGCAGCTGGTAAATGTCCGCAGCTGGTATTTGATCCAAGGTTGGTATGTTTTCCGAAGCCGGTGTTGGTTGACATAGTTAACCAGACATTCTTAGAAGTCGCATAAAGAGCATAAATTTTGGCCTAAGTTAAGTAAGACACAAAGGAGTATAAAAATTGAAAGCAACCGTCTTTCTAGACTCTTCGCGAAAATTGACCTATCGAAGTGAAAATGTCCACATCATAAGTAAGACAAATAATGCTGAAAGATTCACTTCGAAGATCCACAAAAGTGTGGATACACCGTACAATCTTTCATTAGACCCTAATTAGGCAGATTATAAGCTGGATAGAGACCAATATTCTATTTATAAAATTAAGAAATACTATATAGACATTTTGAAGACCATTAGTAAACCCTAAGGGGAGAGTAAACATTATAAATGAAAGTTGAAGAAGTACCATAGATAATAATGAAAGAATATTTAAAGCCTGCCAAGGTAAAATCTTGAAAGAGATAGAATAGATTAAATCTAAATGAACTAATTCTAGAGGAAACAACTCTTAAGTGATCCTTAAGAGGTAAAATAGCACATCCAATTGGACATATGTAGAGGAACAAGAAATTCCAATGGGTATGGACTACATGAGTTCAAATCCAATTTTCAGAAGGATTATCAGTATAAACCAATATCATCACAAATCAAAATTTAGTCTTTTTACCATAGTTATTGTTTAATAGAGTTAAAAAACCTGGTTTAGTTAGACTTCCTGGACCTTATATAGTATAGCAAGGGAGTTTTATGAACAAGCAAAAGAATTGGATTAGGGTATCTAATCAGAATAAGGAACTAAGTAAGAAACCCCAAAATTTAAGGAATTATAATAAGGACATATCCCTAAGGAACTAAAATAGAAGGAACTTTGGAATATTGGATTCAACTAGTTAGATATTGTCAAGTATAATGAGAATTCAAGAAAAGGATTTGGATATGGGATACTATAATCATTCTCATTTGAGGTTACCATGGAGTTGAGAAATGTCATCACCAATACAAGACAATTCCTCAGTCCAAAACGTGAGAGTATACAAACTTCGAGGACGAAGTTTATTTTAAGGGGGAGAGTCTGTAACATCCCAGGATTAGCACCTAGAATTATAGAGGACGCAGGTGTGTGCATTTCATTCATGCATCAGAAAATCCAGGGAATTTTCGCGCAAAACAAAAGAAGCTATAGAGGAATCGAAGTCTCTCTTGTTCTGATGGAAACATCAGGACAGGTGCGATGGATTTCGACATGACCTCTACTATACTTTGGTGTTGGAGGGAAAGGCGATTCAAAATTTGAATATTTAATTAATAAATTTGAATACAAAAAGGATTTGAAATAAAATAGTAAATGGAAATTGAATTGTATTAGGAAATAAGAGATGAATTCTTATTTATAAATAAGATACAATAGTACATATATCCAATTAGATAATATAATTGCAATTTAAATACAAAAGAAAATAGAATTACAACAATAATAATAAGGGAATTCAAAATTGATTATTCAATTGATAAAATTGAATCTAAAAAGAATTTTGAAATGAAATGATTATAATAAAAAATATAAGGGATTCTTTTATACATATATACATATACTATTACATTATTGATTTACAACAGAAGAATAAAAGTAAATTAACATGAAATAAATAAATAGAAAAGGTTAATAAAAAAGGGATTACATAAATGAAATAAATACAAGAATTATTTATTGTAAGAAGATATATATTACATTGTCTTTACAAAAGAATCAACGCTACAGAAACAAAAGCGTAAAATATATTATTACAATGTTCTGGGATTAATCAAGAAGTAAAGGAATACAAGAAATTACTAAATGGAAAACTACAATAAGAAAGTAATCACTACACTAATCTTTAAGAAGATTTATTCATCTTTCTGATCTTTTCTTCTTTATTGGATCTGTGCAAATGGGACAAATAAACAAGAAAATCTAGTAGAAATAAAAATAACAAGGAAAGAATGTTGGGAAAATAAACTCTCAGGTTAGGCAGAGAAGTGATACTGCCAATATCATCACAGAGTGATTAAAAAAAGGGGTCAAATGGTAGAATCTGTTCTTATCACACTAATTATGCCTCAGTGCTACATCATTGGCATAAAGAGGGGCAAGTTTCACTAGAGTGGTAGAAGTAAAAAGGAGGATTATCAAGATATTTGGTATTGTACTCATCCAGAACAGTGCAAGCAGCACACACATACACATGCAAATTGGTGTGCTGTCAACACAAGAGGGCTGTGAGAGGGAGTATTAAACACAGCCGTTGCAGCAAAGACCCTTTCTACTACGCAAAGCTAGTACCACTTTGTCTTCATTCCCAATCTTAGTCCACAGCTATATCTCTTCACCTCAAGAACACACACAATAAACAACACCAGCACTCGTTAGAGTTCCAACAGATCAAACCACAACTCACCAACACAATTCCTCAAGAAACCATCCAAGATGGTCACCTAATGGATGGAGTTGAATTGCTGGAAGGCAAGAGCAGCAGCACTAGGAGGTGCAGGCCAAGATCAAGGACAGCAGCAACACCAGGAGGTGCAGGACAGTGCCAAAGTAGAAAAGATCAAGCATCCTGATATGAATCTAGATGACCAAGAAGCAATAGTAATAAGCCATGATCTCCAGCAGGCCATCGATCATTTCCCAACAGCAGGTAAAAATAAAAATCTTTAGCTTTGCCCACAAGATCATACAACATCTGTCCTTATATATTGCATACAGATCTAGGGATTCAAAGAAAACAATACACCTCAACCAATTCCATCTACCCTCCCACTAGATATTTATCTAGGAGGATTGGATGGAGAGATTATCTCAGACTTGCATGGAAGTGCCATGCAAGGTTCATCATAGAGATTTTAAGCCCACAGGAATATCTGTTCTTATCTAAAATATGCCTCAGCCTATGCATCATGGGCAAAGCCAAGAAATCAAGCACATATCCATTTTATTCTTCTATCAAGTCAACTCTTAGTATCTGTTCTTATCATATTGTTTTAGAGCATGTGCTGGGAGAGGGACAGAGCTCTCAGACTGGGTAGTAATGCTACTCCAGTATCATCCTAGAGCTAAGATAAAGCCAAGTGAAAGAATCTGTATTTCGGCCACTAAAATAGCTTCAGCCTTTTTTGCATCATGAGCTAGGTTCCTTTTCTCTTTAACACCAACATTAGCTACATCCCTGTAGATGTTACCAGCAACAAGTCATGCTACCTGGGCTACCATTGTGTAGTCTCCAAGGTTGGAGGCACCACAGAAGCAGCCCAGGACAGCAGAAGACACCATAATAATTCTTCTGTATTAGCTAGCTCTCAAGTTATTCAAACAAAACAAGTTTTATGATTTTCCAAGAATATAATCCAGGAATCAAAAATGCATATTAGTTCTCTATCCATATGAGCAGGAACTCAAGTCTTTCTCAAGATATAAAGCAAGCATGACAATTTGATTATCTTTAAATAATCCAAACAACATAGATCATTTTCCTAATAGATATTATTAGGAATCAGTATATGTAGTCCTTCATGATTAGTTTCAACAGATAGGTTGTAGCTGGACTCAAATGTGGAAACCTACACCACATATTCTCTATAACAATCCATTAGGCAAATATTTTCCTAGTTAGGAACAACAACAGCTCCTCTAGCTAGGAGTCACCACCATGCATACTCTCAGGGAAACTATCTCAGTAGTATAAACCACAACACCAAATTGTGTCCCAAATAAAATACCACAATAATAAGCCATCTCAATTTAGCAATATTGCTCAGCAGAATCAACATATCAATAAGAGTCACACAAGGCTAGGCATGATTAAGTCATCCAGGTTGAATCACCACACTTAACAACATTCTGTCTGCAAGCAATATCACAGATACATAAACCCTATTAACAGAAATTCCACTATATATCAAATGTAGTTATCTTAGTATTAAGATATGAATACAAATGATTTCAAATTTTGACAATAAATAAATCAGGATAGCTTGCACAGTCTCATGTGTTGTTTCATCTACTAATAAGTATAGAGCAATTCAAAAGAGATCAGCTCCTTAACACATAAAACCTAAGACAGGGCATTGGTGTTACTTAGGATGATCTCATCATCACCGAAAGGAATTAAGTGAGGAAAAGAAAAGAAGATTCCCCACTTACCGTGGTCCTCGCTGGAGTTTGAAGAGGAAGTAGACTAGTGGGGTGGTTGTAGAAGCAACGACCGCGGCATAGCGGCACAGGCGACACCTGAGCTTGCTTCGAGTTGCAACCAGCGACTTGTGCCAAGCTACACCAACCCAAGAACACACCCCATCTTCACCAACCTCAATCCACCACCAGAACAACATCAAACTATCACTGGAGCCCGGCGAAACCAGGTTACCGAAACCCTAGACGCACTGAAGATGGAAGGGGCAAGCTCGAGGGGGCTTTAAGTACAAATCCAATTGGAGATCCAGGTTGGCCTGAGGGAGAAGAAGCCTCGGCGACCATCAGCGGCAACCACAACGGCCTACCTTACCGGAATCGGGCGGGCGACGGCGTCGGCGTCGCCAGCAGCCAGAAGGGGAAAGTGAGTGCGTGAGGTGTAAGAGTGAGTGGATGAGGGAGACAGGACGGGGTGGGGTTTGACCCTAAGCCAGATGGGCCAGATTGGGTCCAAATGGGCCCATTTGTAAGCCTGGTCCGGTCCTAAAGGAAAAATAAGAAAATAAAATACTTATCAAATCACTAAATGACCAAACTAACCCTGAACATAATTTATATCCTAGAAAAATATAGAAAAAAATCCCAAAAATACATATGAGATATAAAAAATAACCACAAAAAATAATATCTACCTAATAAAAATATAATTTTAATTGTTTAAAATATATAAAGTAAAATAATTATCAACATCATTAAATTTTAAATGAAATTTTATAAAATAAAAAAAACCTAAAAATAAATAAAAAATCATTTTTGTCTATCAAAATAACTCTATTATTTTATAAAAATACTCACTCAGAGTTTTACAAATTAAACATAAAGAAAATATATAAAGACACTTAATTCTTTGATGAATTTTATAAAAATAAAGATAATACATAAAAATAAATAAAGTTCATTTTTAAGGTCTTGAATAAATATATTTCACTAGAAAAATATTAAATATATCATTAGGAAAGTCTTTAATATTTTAAATAATAAATCCTTACCCAATACCTATTTTGTGAATTCTTTAAAAACAATTCTTAAGTAAGAAATAGTCATAATTCTTATAAAACCTTGATCCGTTAGTGTCTTAGTACTAATTCCAAACCCATAACTTAAATTCATAATCAAACTTAAGTATAACTTTTAACTTTAAAACATTCTTTTAAAAATCTTATTAAAAATCCTTTTAAATAAACATTGGGTATCACCCATTTATATAGTATGTTGAATAAACATTATATCTTAACCACTATTAACATAACTTTAAATTATAACAAATTACTAAGACCATCTAAATTATGATTCCATTAAATAAATACATATTACTTTCATAATAGCAAAACAAATTTAATCTAATCATTCACTTTAATAGAAAGTGAATAATCCCACACCTTAATTATACCTATCATAAATCTAAAACTTGGGAATAACTAAAACATATTACATATTAAGTTTAGTTACCCTTTTAAAGTTAACTTTAGTCTCAAACCTTATAAACATCAGGTCTAATAAATCACTTATGTTTGTATAGTTAACTTTGGTTTATTTAACTTAAGACATAAAGCATCTCAAGTCCAAAATAATAAATTAAACACCAAAAGACATTCATCATGTTCTATTAACAATGATGATTGTCTAAACCTTAGAAAGGAAATATTTTCTTCAAATTTTATTCTTTTTGCCACTTCAAAGAATAATCTCATAATAAATTCTTCAACTCTTAACAACTAAAACCAAGGACTCTTACCTTAATCACCAAATAACAATTAAATATAATCATATTACTTTATACTTTACCTGTGTATTAAGAATTATTCTCACTTAGGTTCCTTATAAAGATCATTACTTATAAAGTAAAATTTGAAGATAAACCAACTCTTAAAATAATCATTTGAATTCACTTCACTCAAATTATTGGGGATTCAAATTGAGAGTTTTACAAAATGCATATCATTACTTATGCATAACTGCATCTTGCTTCTTTAAACATTAGTCCTTATCGGACCAATGATGTTTATTCTAGATATTGGATCTTATATTGTCCTGAAGACCATGAGTGCATAATATTGAAATCATAAAAGGCAAGTTCACACTTCCTCATGTCCTTTGATTATTTTCTGTAAAGTATTTTACAAATCCAGTGTTGTCATCACCTGCATTTGAAAAAGGTCAGAAACACTATTTTCATAATAATGTGATTATAGGTTATTTACCATGAGGTAATAACCTACTATAAGAGTTCTGGTGGTAAAGGAACATATTATCTAGGACTTAACAACCAATGTCGCCAGTGATTATTGCGCCGTATATTACGCGTTGACCATGAGATTTGGAATGGGACGAAGAAGTCAGCTGTATCTTTTCCCTCTCGCATGGAGCTGGATGTGCGGGTCATGGCTGTTATCAATCGTAGTGTGCATATTATATGGTAATTCGTAGAGGATATGCAGCATATGGGTGGGAGCCCTCAACGTCCCATGATAGTTCCGGCATCTGAACGGTCTGTACAAACCATTGCCGTAATTAAAAAGGTGGGCATGGTGTACACCAAGGAGACATGCGGGGTCGCGGAGAAGGCAGTGATTGGCTTGGATCTTAGGTTGGGCCTCAAACCAAGGAAGTTTGAACGGGGACATACTCCCGGCCGTGCAACAAAACCTAAGGACTCTCATGGGTAAAGTGACGCACCTCTGCAGAGTGTAAGAACTATAACTTGTTACTCCCTGTTCCGGGAAGGAGCTGCGAACGCGGCGGGAAAGGAACTCCTTGAAAGTTCTGGTAAACCCGTGAAGGCCGACGGACATAGCTTTTCAGAATAAAAGCAACCTTTGAAGAAATGTTTACGAAAACTTGCATGGCCTACGACCTATGGTCTGTGGCTGTAGTTATAGTGCATTAAACACTCCTTTTCTAGTGGACTTGCTGAGTACGCTCGTACTCAAGGTATCTTCTTAACCCTTGCTAGGTTCTAAAGCCAGTACAGACAACGTCTACATCAAGTTATGCTCTAGGAATCATCATCAAAATCTAAATCTCTCCAATGAAGTCAAGGAAGTCAACATATATATCCACTCAAGTGAAGACGAAGTTGGGGATTAGATAAGAATAGAATCTCTAGCCATAGAACATACTTCTGTAGGGTATTGCAATAGAAGCAATGCCAGACCATAGTTAAAATACTAGTCTTAATAGTATGATAGTTTTTGAGTTGTTTATTTCTGATTCTTCTTTGTAAGAAGTTTCTTTCTCTCTCTTTGACCTAGAGTGTTCTCTGGATCTTGTGTAAAGAGTTGAGTTGTAACCTATAGTCATGTCTTGGACCTGCTGTGTTTCTGTTGTACCACTCTGAGGGATGTAATACTAGTGAACGGTGTTTCATTGGTGTTATGTCTATGGCTATAGTGTACTACATCATGCAGTGGTATGCTGGGTCCCCGCAGAAGCAGAGGAGAACTTCAACCACTACACTGCACAAGGCAAGCTTCACAATACAAATTAACTTAGCAAGCCATCCTATCAAGCTAGAACTTTGCAAGCTAACACTTGCAACTGTGAAAGCTAGATAACCTATGCAATGCATTAGGCATGCTTTTATTAGAGAAGCTTTATTATCCTAAATCCCAGTTTTACTTGCAATCTTGATTCTTTTATTTCTTTATCAAAGCTTCTTATTTATGTTTACTTAGTGACTTGTAAATTTTGGAAAGAGATTAGAGGTAGCATAAAGAGCATAAAATTTGTCCTAAGTTAGGTAGAACTTGATGTCATCCTGAGGCATGAGATTGGACCTAGTTAAGTCACACTTGATTATCACCCCTCATTAGTGTTTACCCCCAACTTTAGTGGCTAGTGCTAAGCATAAAACTTGATCACTTTAGATGGGAAGACTTGGTGAAAATGATTATGAAAACCTTAGAATGACGAGTAATTCTAATGAAATGTTTTGACATGTGTTATTGAACACCAGATGATTTGATGATGAAAATGTTGAGGCATGAGCCTTACACTACTAGGAAACATGTTGTTAGTGGCGCACCCGAAATGCCCATCCGTGGCGCACTAGCAGTGCGCCACGCAGTGCGCCACGGTTGTTTAGAGATAGGCGTAGCGCACCTGCTAGTGCGCCACGGCTATTTGGGCAGGTGCGCTACGCGTAGGATCTTCTGTGGCGCACTACCCAGTGCACCACTAAGCTTCTATAGTGCGCTTTAGGTGTAGTGCGCCACAGAAGGTAGATCATGTGCGCCACAGGTATGTTTTTTGTTTTTTTTAATTTACGAGCCAGATTATATACAATACAGATTATATACAATATTACAACAGTTATACACACACAGATACAAGATATACAATTATATATATAAATACACAATATGAAAAACAAGATTGAAACAAATACATATAGATAAGTCTCATACATGAATACATAGTATAAGTTACATTAATTGTTTCGATCAAGTTACAAAGTAGTAGTTGGTGACATACGAATACATGTGTCGATCGAACAAGTTAGAGCTCGGAAGCTCGCCTAGACATCTAAACTAGCTAGACACAAACGCGGGATAAACAACCAAAGAAGATAAGCATGATCACCGCCGCGACGAAGGTGTAGGTCTTCATCCGGTTCCTTGTCCTAACTCCCACTAGATAGCGCGTGTATCTAGCTTCCGCCTCCGCCATAGTGTTGTACCCTTTGTAGCTATTGCCGCTGAAACGGTGCACCTGTCTCCGGCAGTCTTCCCAATCATCGTAGACGCACGACGTACCACGTCATCCATAAGTTGACAATAATAATTAACCGATGATTGAAAAAAAACATATATAATTAAAGTCGCATATGAAGATACACTTATAGAAAGTACTCCTAAATCAAAAAGACCAAACTCAAAAAGCATGCCTCATATATAACTAGGTTGTTCGACACAGGAATATGCTACGATGGAACTATTCGCCAAGTAGGATGCACAACACCTGGACCTGTGCATAGCACAAGGCGAACAATCCCATCGCAGCACATTCACATATAGTGTGCCACGACATTTCAATCATCGACATTAATCTCAAAAAAGACCAAAGTAACTCGAAAAGAATGTCTCATATATAACTAGGTTGTTGGACACAGGAATATGCTACGATGGAATCGTACGCCAAGTAGGATGCACAACACCTGGACTTGTGCATAGCACAAGGCGTACAATCCAATCGTAGCACATTCACATATATAGTGTGCCACGACATTTCAATCATCGGCATTATTCTCGAAAAAGACCAAAGTAGCTCGAAAAGAATGCCTCATATATAACTAGCTAGGTCGTTGGACACAGGAATATGCTATGACGGAATGGTTAGCCAAGTAGGATGCACAATTCCTGGACTTGTGCATATCACAAGGCTAACTATCCCGTCATAGCACATTCACATATATATTGTGCCACGACATTTCAATCATCGGCATATTCTCGAAAAAGACAAAAATAACTCGAAAAGAATGCCTCCTATACATACATAGGTCGTTGGACACAGGAATATGCTATGATGGAACCGTGAGCCAAGTAGGATGCATAAGACTTGGACTTGTGCATATCACAAGGCTCACAATCCCATCATAGCACATTCACATATATAGTGTGCCACGATATTTCAATCATCGGCATTATTCTCGAAAAAGACAAAAATAACTTGAAAAGCATGCCTCATATATATACATAGGTAGTTGGACACAGTAATATGCTACGATGGAACGGTGAGCCAAGTAGGATGCACAAGACCTGGACTTGTGCATATCACAAGGCTCACAATCCCGTCGTAGCAGATTCACATATATAGTGTGCCACGACATTTCAATCATCGGCATTATTCTCGAAAAAAGAGTAAGGAAAAAAAGGACCAAAGTGAGAAAAGGACCAAAGAGTAAGCAAAAAAACCAAGCATTGATTGATACATAATATTAATAAGCAAAAGAAGTAAGTGATGATTCATAGTTTGTCCACACACACACAAAGGTCATCTATAGTTTGTAACTACAACTAGGCCAACATCAAGCCTTCTGGATCGGCTTAGGGAATGGGAGGACGCCTTGTCTCGTCATGAACTTCCTATAGTCACCCTGCATCTCTAGGCGATCTTCTATGTCATGGTTATTTGGGATATTTCCTCCGTAGAAGATCCCCCCCGAAGTCATGACATCACGAAAGATGATTGCCCCAAACTGCTGCTGGATGCGATACATCTCTTGTCTAATATCTGAATCATTGATCTTGGCCTTTGCTTCAGCCCACTGTTTGAGATGATCTGGCAGCGTAGAATTCTGCTGGTCAAGTAGGAACGCCCTCATGTGATGGAGTGCATAGTAGGATTCCTTCTTACTATTTTCCGGCTGCTTCACGCAGGGGAACTCCGTTACGTGGTTGAAGACGTGCCTGCCGAACTTGACCTTCGTACGCACGAAGGTGGTGCCTTCCGTCGAGGCAAAGCCAGTGAGAGCATCATCCAGAACTTCCTTGATCTTGTCGTAGTTTTTCTTCTTTTCTAGACTCCCCGAGTCGAAATACGTGGCGTGGGAATGCTTCGGCGATAAGGAGATGAGCGTGCAGTGTTCATATCTGCGCAAAAAATTCAAATGGAATGTGTTGGAAAAAGAATGATGATGATCTAATAAAGCCAATTGACGGTGGCGAGTGAATAACGACTTACTCGGGAAAGTAAGGCACGAGAATGTATTCCTTTGTCTTGTTCGCCACGAGGATTCTTTTTAGGTACGAGGCCACGAGGCGTCGTTCGGCGGGGGAACCCAAGAAGCCGTCACGCATGTAGTAGGGGTCCACTATAGCGATGCCCGGTGTGTTCTCTCTAATGATCTGCATGGCCAGGCTGAGAGAAAAGAGACGGACCATGGTATGGTGCAGCGGGTATAGGTGGAACATATTGAAGATGTCCTCGAACCGCAGGAAGAACAGATCCGCAGGGGCATTGTCGACGAAGCCCAAGCCTGGTGGCACCTTAACCACGAATACCGGGTGCGAGGGATCTTTCTCCGATAGAAGGTGTCTCTCTATCGTCAGCACGCCGTCATGCACACTCTGTAGTTCCGAACTGGCGAGCTTCCGCAAATTCTTAGGTAGCATCGGCTCACCCGCCACATGAATCCTCCACATAATACCCTCGGGTCTTGGTGGCCCGTCCCGAAACCTGATCGGATTCGCAGTTGTAGACGCCACCGGCTGGCTCGAGCTGCTAGATTTTCTTTTCCTGCCCTTTTTTCCTTTTGGAGAGCGGGCAGGCACCGCAATCTGAGCACCGGCCGCCCTATGTAGTGTGTCAGGGCTTAGAATAAAGGGCCGGTTGGTTGTATCAGCTGGCTCTGTAAAGGCGCAAGCTGGAGGCGTCTCCTGAGAACCAAACAGACGCTTGGTGATAGTGGCTTTCTCTGTGGGGCCACCAGCTAGGTCTTCGTTGCCAAATTGAGTGCTGAAGAAGTGATCATTCCAGTCTTCGTCGTCCTCGGTCGGATCCTGCGCCATGTGCATATCATCAACATGATCATCCGACCCACCGCGTGGAGGTGACGGCGAGGGCGGTAAGGGGGCCTTGCCACCGCTTGTCGCTGGCACGACAGGCGGTGCTGTTGTCTGTGGCGTGATGGCCCCCGCCGTCCCCAAACGGATCATGCTCTTTGGCCATAGCAAGAATAAGCCGAAGCAAGTTCTGAGGACAGACGACTCTTCTTCATCCGCTCCTGGGGGTTGAATGGGAGGTTCCAGGTCGTCGCAGCCCCTTAGCACCCGACTAATTTTAACCATGTGCACGCTATCTGACATCGGCCTTGAGTGGAACGTGCGCTGCAAGGGTTGAACGATGGTACCCTGGCAAGATCCCTCAGCTCGTTGTTCATGTAGCATAAGAGAGTGCAAGGAACATCTGTCTGTGGAAAACATGTACGGCGTCGTCAGAGATGCCATAAGAGTAATAGATGGCATGAAAGGCGGTAATTAAAGCAATTTGTTTACCGTGATGGCGTCGAGATCGGCTAATGTCGACGCACCGCATACGGCGACGGGCGTGCAAGAGACGGAAGGGCTGCTTGATGGCGCGGTGCTGGCCGCCGGTGTATTCTCCCTACCGACGGGTGCTTGGAGCTCTGGTGCCGCCGCGACGATGGCAGGGGGCACCAACATGTACTCAGGCGCCGCGGTGATGGCAGGGGGAGTCACCAACACTTGTGGCGCCGCGGTGCTAGCGGGCGGAGTCACGAACACGTAGTTCGCCTGATTCGTCGGCGCCGCGTTGTTCGAGTGGCTGCTGACCATGCTTGGAATCGGGCACGACCCTACTCGACCACCCGCACTCCAGTTCGCTATTGACTCCACCAAGGTAGGAAGGAAGGACGTGAGGGTGATTGCCAGGTTGTCTTTGACGATCTGCGGGATCCGCACCACTTGTGCCTTAAGTTCTTGAACCTCGCGGTTTTCCTCCTCGCTCCTTCCCGACGGCGCCACATGCGTCCTCGGCGGTGGACCAAAATGATCCACCCAATTCTTACCCACGAGGCCGGCCAGACGGCCAGCCGACGACGGCTTCTTCATAACCGGCTCTATTTTCTTGGCCCGGTTCATCGCCCTGTTAAAAGGGTTATCCCACCGGGTGGCCGCCGTCGACCCCTGGGATGAGGAACCCTGGGATCCATGACTAGCAACAATTTCCTCCTCCTACAGAAGAAGTAACAGTGAATCATTTAGATCATCGATTAGATTGCAATCGATTTGATCCGCGGTAATTAGATTATACTTACCACAATTTCCTCGAATTCCTTCACCGCAGGATCCACGGTGAGTTGTTTGGTTATTGGGTCAACATGGTAACGGGCCCTGATGAAGTTTCGAACCTGCCCGGGTTCGAATTTAGTAAAGGGGTTTTCTATCCCCTTGGATCTATACTCTTCGTCCTCCTTATTCCATTTGGCCTCCGTGGTTCTATATCCACCAGATCCGAGATGGTGATGACCTATATTCATCGCCTGCAGCACCTTTCCCCGATTACTATTGGCCAGGGCTCTTTTGGATTCACACCTCTCCTTGAACTCCCGGAACTGATCTTCGGTGATTTGCGGGTCAATCTTCTGGATCTCCTCGAGACTTTTGCCTTCTTTATAGATCTTCTTCTTTATCCGGGTTCTCCAGCTGGCCAGGGCGGTGCTCATCTTTGTGAGGGCGGATTTGTTTACTTCGTTCCCATGATAATTTGTGTTCTGATACTTAGCGGGGAACTTGTATCTTGCGTGCAGCTTCTCGAAGAGGAGTGTGCGCAAGTGGCCATTATCTTTATGCCGGAGATTCTCGGTGTTGATCGAGATGGTTGTCCGGGTGATCGCCGCCACTTGACCACCGTACCCTTTGACGATAAGGGTGGGCTCCAAAGGAACCCCTGATGGGCTCACTTCGGTAATTTCCTCCCTGACCGTGCCGACCGTGTTCGGGCGCCGGTCCTTCGGCTTCTTCTTCTTCTTCTTAGGAGGATTGCTACCACTCCCTGTGCCCTCGCCGCCATCAGTGGTTTCATCGTCCGCCGTTCCTTCGGCTTCTTCCTCAGTGTCTTCCATCTCATCATCCTCGCTCTCTGAAGGATGGTATTCTTCATCGTCTTCTATCCGCTGGGACGCCTCCCAGAATGTCAATTGTTTATTCGGAGGTCTGAGTTCTCCTTCAGCGCTGATGCACTTAGAACATCCAGCCTCGTCGTTGTCACACAATATTTTTTCCCTTCTTTGTCGCGGTTGAATAATTTATCCCCGGCACTTTAATGTTTCTTCTTTCGAACGGGCTACCTTTTTTGGGTAGGGTTGTCCTTTTTATTCTTGTGATGTATGTTGCTGCATCGTAGTCGTCGTCATCTTCAATCTTTGGATCGTCGTACTGGTGAAAGTCTTGCTCGTTAGCGACTCCATCCATTCCGATGATGTTTCTTTTTCCTCTCCTCACGACAACACGGCTAGGCTTTGTCGGGTCGGTAATGAAAAAACATTGGTCCACTTTGGTAGCCAGTACCCACGGTTCATTTTTCGTGGCCATGTTTGCACCGGCGGCCTTGGATTTGGCTGCTTCGGGTATAACCATGGTTGTGAAATACCGGTCTTCTCTTTCGACGCTCTTTGCCCATCTGACACGGAACATCGGCACCTTTTCTCCACAGTAGTCGAGCTCCCAGATCTCCTCGATTCTTTCGTAGAATCTTTCCTTCATGTTGTCATCGGTGTAGAATTCCGACGTTACGCCTCAGTTCTGATAATCACACTTGTTGTCCTTTTCCTCCGTGTAGAATGTGTAGCCGTTGATATCATACGCCTGATAGGTCACCAGGTTTTGCATCGGTCCCTGCGACAAGGTGAATATGATCTTTTCCGTGTCAGAAGAATGCGATCGCGGGGGGTTATCAAGGAGCAACTGCCTAAACCAACACGTGAAATCTGAGTTGTGCTCTTTGATTATTTCTCCCTGCGTCCTCCGTATGCCCCGGTCACTGTACTTCTTCTCGATTAACCTTTTGTGCTTCTGTACCCAAGGATCGACCAGTTCTAAATTCTGTAGCGCGACGAGGTTTGCTCGATCAAAGTCTGCGCGTCGAAAATCGAAGTCTGCATGCAGTATGCGACGACCCTCTCGGTGACCAGATCCGTCGAGCTTGCCAAGGTGCCTGTTGACGGGAATACCGACAGGGTTCTCGATGTCTAGATAATTCGTGCAGAAAGAGATGCACTCTTCGGCCAGAAAGCCCTTGGCTATGCTTCCATCTAGACGGGACCTGTTGCGAACGTATCCTTTGATGTGTCCGTTCATCCTTTCGAACGCCATCATGCTGCGGAAGAACATCGGCCCGAGTTGTACGATGTCCTCCACGACATGGACCAGCAGATGCACCATAATGTCGAAGAATGCGGGTGGGAAGTAGACCTCAAGCTCACATAGTATCACCACGATCTCCTCCAGTAGCCTCTCGAGCTGATTCACGCCAATCGACTTCCTAGAGATGACGTCGAAAAACTTGCATAGGCCAAATAACGTTTCACGGACGTGCTCGTCCATTATCCCTCTTAGTGCGACCGGAAGTACCTACGTCATTAGCATGGCACAGTCATGAGATTTCATGCCACTGAACCTCTGCTTCGCCTTGTCTAGGTATCTTCTTATCTTGCCCGCGTAGCCGTAAGGAAATTTGACTCCTAGAAGGCACTTGAAAAACTGTTTGATCTCATCCTGGCTTATAGTGAAGCAAGAAGGAGGGCAGTAATATTCGTTCTTCTTGAACTTTTTACCCTTCCAACGACCTTGTGTCGTATCCGACTCATGATCATCGTCATCTTCCTGATCATCAGGAGTAGTGCGTCCTCCGTGAAGATCCCACTTTTCGTCCTATCTGGATAACCAAGCATATCAGGTCGTGCCTTGCTTTCGGACCATCTTTCGTCCTATCTGGCATGTTGATTATGGTGGCGACCAGACTCTCACACACGTTTTTCATGATATGCATGATGTCGAGGCTATGAGGCGTGCGGAGAAACTTCCAGTATGGCAACTCCCAGAAAACAGACCTTGTTTTCCATACCTTCATCAGCGGCTTGTCTTGTTGCTGCCTCTTTCGCTTCTTTCCAGGCTTAGGACAATCTTTCCAGTTTTTCAGCAACTCTTCCACTTCTTCGCTGCTCCTACGCTCTGGGATTCCTCGGGTCTCTGATTTGCCATCGAACAGGTCTCCATGTTTTCTCCATGGATCATTCTTGCCGAGCCACCTCCGGTGCGCCATGAACACAGTTTTCGATGACCCTGGATCTTTCTCTAGTTGGAGATAGCTTGTGTTATCCATGCACCTAACGCATGCGCAGAATCCTTGGATAACCTTCCCCGAGATATACCCGCAACCTGGATAGTCTTGCACCGTAGTGTAACATCCCAAAAATACCAAACTTAGATCATCAACCACTAATCATCAAGATTAGTGTTAACAAAAACTTTTCTAAATAAATTCATGAATGCATGTATATGTGTATGCATGGATTTTTAATTTCTTTAAAAACCACCTTGTTTGTGTGATCCATTGCTTATAAAATGTTTCTTAGGTGAAATAAACATCATCTAAAACATTTCCCACACTTTTCCTAAAGACAAGTAAATCAAAACAAATATATTAAGTGAATGGTCATTTTGACCAATTTAACTCCCATGCCTACTTTGGCTGTCTCAAACTTTCAGAACCTAACAGAAACTTTTCTGGATCTTTGCACCCCTTGAATGTACTCATAACAAGGTATCAAGGCCCACTTTGTGATCATCCAGAAACTTTCAAATGCATAGTTTAAATGACAATTCAAAATTGAATCTTCTTCATATGGGAAGATCCCACTTTTCCAAAACCCACTCAAACAAGCTCAACCTTCAAAACCCAAGCATCTGCAGACTCACCAGCACCAACCTAGCAAACCCACCAAAAATCATTTCAAGATTCAAAACTTGATTTCATGCGGCCATTTCATCAAACAGGTTGCAGACACAAATCAAACAAAACATCAAACACTATAGTGTGCAGTGTTTTGAGCCTAACTTGTTCCCTAGTTAGCTCACACACAACTCAGTAGATCATCTAGGAAGATTAGCCAGGCACTAGCACCACTGTGAGCTTGCCATTGCCGTTAATGGTGAACAGCCGAGCACCTCAATGCCACCCCATTGTGGACAGCAGGCTAGAGGAAGAACTAGCCGTGCCAACCTTGTCTGGGAGGCAGCCCACCGTCCACCGTCACTCTCTGTTCCAGCCTCAAGCGTTGCCAAGCCCTGGACCACGCGCACAAGCCACGCCCAGACCATACCGAGCGTGCGCCAGAGCGCCACCCTCGACCAGCGTCCACAGACCGCGCGCCGCCCTCACCGCGCGCACACATGATCACCACCGACCCAGGAGACCGCCAGACATCCCCGTTTGCCGCCCCGTGCCATACAGCCACCGCCCGCCGTCGAAGATGCCGCCTCTGCCGCGCAGAACACCGCCAGTTCCAGACCAAACCACACCGCTCCATGCCTCGCGACCATGTCGTTGAGCATCGCCAGGAGACACAACACCGTACCCTACCCTTTCCCATGCCATTAGCCGCCTGTAACGTCGCCCCCGACGAGCTCACCGTGCGCCCCAACGGTCCCCTCGCTCGACTATAAATAGAGGCCACCCCCGCACGATTTCTTCACACCATCTCACTCCCATCGTCAGCATTGCCTGTGACCCTGAAGATGGAGCTTTGCCTACGCTACCGTTATTATTACGTATTCCGCTGCTTGATGTTGTATTAAGAACCGGATCATGAGATCCCTATTTGTGTAAGAACTTATGTATCGTTTGTAATGGATGAAGTACTATGGTATCCAATTCTGTTATGTCTCGCAAAAATGGTAATCCTGGGATTGCGATGTATGGCATAACAGGCATCTAGGATTGAAAAATCCGGGTGTTGACAAGTTGATATTAGAGCCATCCTGACCATAGGAGACCCTAGTTAGATTGGACGTTGACCCAAAAACTTAGTTTCAAAACCAAAGAATAAAAGAAATATTTACGAAAACTTATTCTCATTCTTACCTCTTTAATTCTTTCATAAAAATTCATGTTCCTCAAAAACTCTTGCAAAATACATAAAATTTTGACACACTTGATCACTCTTCTAATCTACTCATCCTCTATTTTTATAGATGGACGTGAAGTACAACAAGTTTTACCAACTCGGGAATGGAGGAGACCTTATCTTTGAGAGGGATCTGGATCAGCTTTCGGAACTTCTGGAGTGTCCGCACCCCGAGTTCTTCGGAGCTCAGCTCAATGATCAAGGAGGAGAAGATCTGCAGTGGCTAATTGTTGTAAGTCTCTGAGGAAAGATTGAACCTCCCACTGCAGAGGGAATTCAGTTTACCTTGAGGGAAAACAACTGGCTCGATGGACTTGCCAGAGCAATGCAGGAAGTTCTTTCCCGTCTGTGTGGGCAGAGCATCAATCAGATCAAGGGTACTCGCTTTGAGTTTTGCCCAAGGCGTGATGCAAATGGCCAACCACTGGAAGCCCCATACCACCCCGAGATGAAGACTCAATTGGACCACCTTAGCTTCATGATGTATGATCGTCAGCAAGAGTTGGACAACTGCCGTGACTATTGCAACCACAAGTCTGCCATCATCAAGACGAAGGACCAGACCATCGCCATGCTAGCAAAGGATCACAAGTCTCGCCGCCGTCAGCTCGACAAGAAGGAGCGCATTATTGCATGTCTTCTCCATCGCATCTCATCTCTGGAAGAGACCATCCATGAGAGAGACATGCAGTTAGAGGAAAGGGAGAATGCCGGAGAGGATCTTCGTGGAGACCCTTACTCCTATCTCAGCGATGACGATGATTTTCTAGAGGATCAGGCCATGGACTTCTTCATCGATGAGGATGATTTCGCCTTCATCGATGATGTTGAAGATGATGAAGCCACAGACTCCAAGGAGTAGTAGCACTGAGCACTATCGTAGTGAGTAGTAGTCGGTCCCACTGTATCGTAGATTCCAGAATGGTTCTTAAAACCATCTGTTTTTCTTTGTTGTGGTGTGTGTTGTACTGTGTGCTATGAGTGAATGAATGAAAAAGCAAGTTGCTAGAAAAACCTGAGTCAAACTCTAAAAAAAAACTTTTCAAAGACCCAAAACCTTAGAAATTTCCCTCTTTTCTCATGATCTATATCAATCTTCAGATGCCACGTGGAGGAAGTGGTTCAGCCCCAGATCCGATGTTGCAGATCCTGCAAATGTTGACTTCTGACCGCGAAGCTGAAAGAGCGGAACGTCAAGCCAACCTAGCCACTCTGCAACAGATAGCCCAGCTAGCCCACAACGACCAAGGCCACGGAAATCAGGACAACCATGGATCTAAGCTCAAGAATTTCCAGAATACCAACCCACCCATTTTTCCCAAGTCATAAGAACCCCTAGACGCTGATGATTGGCTGCAAACCATGGAAAACAACTTAGAAGTAGCAGGAGTGGAAGCCAACGAGAAAGTCCTGTTCGCCACCCATTATCTAGCCAGAGATTCCAGGGCCTAGTGGAACAGTGTGCGTGCAATGACCGGAGGCCATATGATGACCTGGGAGGAATTCAAGGTCAAGTTTAGCAGAACCCATGTGCCGCCAGGTTTGATCAAGAGAATGAGAGATGAGTTCAGAGAATTGAAGCAAGGGAGGATGACTGTAGTGGAATACCGTGACAAATTTTTGTCATTATCTAGGTATGCCCCGGACGAGATAGACACCGAAGCCAAGAAGAAAGAAAGATTCCTGAATGGTCTGCATGACGAGATGCAGACAGTGTTAGTCAATATCCCCTTTGTTTATATTGAAGCCCTTGTCGACTCTGCTATCCAGATGGAAGGAAAGATCAACTAGGCCAATGAGAACCGAAAGTGTCGCATGATGCATCAACCAGGAACCCATCAGACCCCAAAGTATCGCCCCAACCCATCTCCAGGATTTGCCCCAAGAACCAACAGACCCCCTATGACCGGTCCGGCCTATCCCAACCATGGAAACCCTAGACCCGGAGGAAATCACAACAACCCCGGCAACTCTAGCAATTTCACCCTTGCCCCACCCAAGTTCAACACCAACAATGCTACCGCCAACCCCAACACTGCCCCGAGGACTGGAAGCAATGTTGTGCCTGTCGCAGCTAAGGACAAGTCACAAGTGACCTATTATGACTGTGGAAATAAAGGCCACTATTCCAATGAGTGCCCCAACAAGAAGAATGCCACAGCCCCCAACGCCAATGTCCCAGCTCAGCAACAACGTCGTGTCCAGCCAGGGAGAAGATTTTCCCCAGGAAATTCACTCAACCGCAATGGCCGTCTTTTTCTCATGCATGCTGAAGAAGCTCAGGAAGCGTCAGCCGTCGTGCTGGGTATGTTTTCTGTTAATTCAGTACTTGCAAGAGTGTTGTTTGATTCTGGTGCATCGCATTCATTTGTCACCGAAGAATTTGCCTGCACTAGTAAAATTCAACCAACCAAACTGAAGCATGTGATGATTGTACAAATTCCCGGATCAACCACCAAGGCTAGGAAAATTTGCAAGGCCGTCCCTATCCGAATCCATGGCATAGATTTTTATGCTAACCTAATAGTACTCGGAACTAAAGGTTTGGAAGTAGTACTAGGAATGGATTGGATGTCCAAACATAAAGGATTGATTGACTGTGCCAAGAAAGCCATCACCATGACCAGTACCGCCGGAATATCAGTCGAGCATATATCTGAAACCTTACCTCGCCAATTCAAGTGTAACAAGAGTCTAGCCCAACCTACCATTGACCAAGTTCGGATAGTCTGCGAATACCCCGATGTATTTCCAAATGTTTTGCCCGGTATGCCCCCAGATCGGGATATCGAGTTTATCATCGAACTAATCCCCGGAACAGGACCCATAGCCCAGAGACCCTATAGTATGAACCCGTCAGAACTAGAAGAACTGAAGAAGCAACTGGATTCCATGTTAGAAATCGGATTGATTCAACCGAGTGCGTCCCCATGGAGATCACCTGCCTTGTTTGTGGACAAGAAAGATGGAGGTAACCGTTTGTGTACGGATTATCGGAAGTTGAATGATGTCACCATCAAGAACAAGTACCCCTTGCCTAAGATAGAAGATTTGTTTGATCAGTTGACCGGTGCCCAGGTGTTTTCTAAGATTGATCTTAGAACTGGCTATCATCAACTCAAGATTCGTGCAGAGGATATCCCAAAGACTGCCTTTACCACCAGATATTGATTGTATGAGTATACAGTCATGTCTTTTGGATTAACCAATGCCCCCGCTTATTTCATGAACCTCATGAATAAGATATTTATGGACTTCCTGGATAAGTTTGTCGTTGTTTTCATCGATGACATTCAGATTTATTCCAAATCAGAAGAAGAACATGAGCTACACCTAAGGACCATTCTTGGAACCCTTAGAGAGCATCAGCTGTATGCAAAATTTAGCAAATGTGAATTCTGGTTACAGGAAGTAGGATTCCTCGGTCACATTGTATCAGCCGGAGGAATTGCCGTTGACCCTGCCAAAGTGAAAGATGTAGAAGATTGGCAAGCCCCAACCACTCAAACCCAAGTTCGTGCTTTTCTCGGATTGGCGGGATATTAACGCAAATTCGTAGAAGGATTCTCGAGTATCGCCCGACCCATGACCCAATTGCTGAAGAAGGACAAGAAGTTTGAATGGACAGACAAGTGTGAAGCGAGTTTTCAAGAACTCAAGAGGAGATTGATTTCAGCCCCAATCTTGATCATGCTGGATATCATGAAGCCCTTCGATGTGTATTGTGACGCATCCAAGATTGGTCTCGGATGTGTGCTAATGCAAGAAGGCAAAGTTATATCTTATCTATCGTGACAATTGAAGCAACATGAACAAAATTACCCAACCCATGACCTCGAACTCGCAGCCGTAGTTCTAGCCCTGAAGATATGGAGACATTACCTGATGGGAAACCGTTGTGAGATTTATTCGGATCACAAGAGCCTAAAGTATGTATTCACTCAGAAGGAGCTGAATATGAGGCAGAGAATATGGATTGAGCTAATCAAGGATTACGACCTGGACATTCACTATCACCCTGGTAAAGCCAATGTGGTAGCCGATGCCCTTAGCAGATTGCCGTGCCGCTTGAACTCCATGATTTTGAAGGAGCAACCAAGTTTGCACAAAGAGATGGAAGATTTTCGAATGGAATTAGTAAGTGAAGGATTTTTGGCTAGCATAGAACTTCATCCCACTTTGATCAGTCGGATTAAAGAGGCGCAGGAAGGAAATGCTAGTATCGACGGAATCAAACGTCGTATCGGTACAGGCAAAGTACCCGGATTCACCGAGGACGAAGAAGGAGTTTTGTGGTACAAAGGACGCCTTTGTGTACCATCAGATTCTGAGTTAAAAGAAGTTATCTTGAAAGAGGCTCATGATACTCTTTATTCTATCCATCCCGGAGGAACTAAGATGTATCAAGATTTGAAAGAGCAATTTTGGTGGCATAAGATGAAGAGAGAAATCGGAAGCTATATCGCCAAGTGTGATATATGTCAGCGAGTCAAGGCCGGACACCAAAGACCCGCTGGATTGCTGCAACCTTTGCAAATTCCGGAATGGAAATGGGATTCTGTAGGAATGGACTTTATCACTGGACTACCTACTTCTAGTAGGGGAAATGACTCTATTTGGGTCATAGTGGACAGATTGTCCAAAGTCGCCCATTTCTTGCCCGTCAAAACCACCTATCAGAGTTCGAAGCTAGCAGAGTTCTACATCGCTAGAATCGTTAGTTTGCACGGAGTCCCCAAGAACATAGTATCGGATCGAGGAACTCAGTTTACCTCGAGATTCTGGAAGAAAGTCCAAGAAGGTTTAGGAACCCGCCTAGATTTCAGTACCGCGTATCACCCTCAGACCGATGGACAAACGGAGCGAGTAAACCAAATACTCGAAGATATGCTTAGAGCATGTGTGCTAGAATATGGATCCAAGTGGGAAGACTGTCTGCCGTTTGCAGAATTTTCATACAACAATAGTTACCAAGCCAGTTTGCAAATGGCCCCATTTGAATTTATGTACGGAAGAAAGTGTCGCACCCCTTTGAACTGGTCGGAAGTAGGAGAGAGTCAGATCTTCGGACCCGACATCCTACGAGAAGCGGAAGGGAAGGTTCACAAGATTCGTGAGCACCTCAAGACAGCCCAATCCCGACAAAAGAGTTACGCCGACAAGAGACGTCAAGACCTCGCCATCAACATCGGAGATTTTGTTTATCTGAAAGTGTCGCCATTGAAGGGAATGCAGCGTTTCCAACTTAAAGGAAAGTTAGACCCCAGATATATCGGACCTTTCAAAATTTTGAACCGTCGAGGAGAAGTATCGTATCAACTGGAACTACCTGAAGAAATGTCAGCTGTGCACAATGTGTTCCATATCTCATTACTTCGCAAGTGTCTCGAAGTCCCCGAGAAGACCGAGGTGTTCAAAAATATCGATCACCGGACCATAGAGATCAACGATGACCTAACCTATCCCGAAGTACCCATCCGCATTTTGGAAGAAGCCTTTCGAACTACCAGAACCCGAAGCATCAAGTTTCTCAAGATTCAGTGGATCAACCACACAGAAGAGGAAGCTACCTGGGAACGCGAAGATCACAACAGGACGGAGTTTCCAGATCTCTTCAAATCCTAGGTAATCTTTTCGTCCTTTTTCAAATCTCAGGACGAGATTTTGTTTAAGGGGGGAAAGTTTGTAACATCCCAAAAATACCAAACTTAGATCATCAACCACTAATCATCAAGATTAGGGTTAACAAAAACTTTTCTAAATAAATTCATGAATGCATGTATATGTGTATGCATGGATTTTTAATTTCTTTAAAAACCACCTTGTTTGTGTGATCCATTGCTTGTAAAATGTTTCTTAGGTGAAATAAACATCATCTAAAACATTTCCCACACTTTTCCTAAAGACAAGTAAATCAAAAGAAATATATTAAGTGAATGGTCATTTTGACCAATTTAACTCCCATGCCTACTTTGGCTGTCTCAAACTTTCAGAACCTAACAGAAACTTTTCTGGATCTTTGCACCCCTTGAATGTACTCATAACAAGGTATCAAGGCCCACTTTGTGATCATCCAGAAACTTTCAAATGCATAGTTTAAATGACAATTCAAAATTGAATCTTCTTCATATGGGAAGATCCCACTTTTCCAAAACCCACTCAAACAAGCTCAACTTTCAAAACCCAAGCATCTGCAGACTCACCAGCACCAATCCAGCAAACCCACCAAAAATCATTTCAAGATTCCAAACTTGATTTCATGCGGCCATTTCATCAAAGAGGTTGCAGACACAAATCAAACAAAACATCAAACACTATAGTGTGCAGTGTTTTGAGCCTAACTTGTTCCCTAGTTAGCTCACACACAACTCAGTAGATCATCTAGGAAGATTAGCCAGTCACTAGCACCACTGTGAGCTTGCCATTGCCATTAATGGTGAACAGCTGAGCACCTCAATGCCACCTTATTATGGACAGCAGGCTAGAGGAAGAACTAGCCGTGCCAACCTTGTCTGGGAGGCAGCCCACTGTCCACCGCCACTCCCTGTCCCAGCCTCAAGCGTTGCCAAGCCCTGGACCATGCGCACAAGCCACGCCCAGACCATGCCGAGCGTGCGCCAGAGCGCCACCCTCGACCAGCGTCCACAGACCGCGCGCCGCCCTCACCGCGCGCACACATGATCACCACCGACCCAGGAGACCGCCAGACATCCTCGTTTGCCGTCCCGTGCCATACAGCCACCGCCCGCCGTCGAAGACGCCGCCTCTGCCGCGCAGAGCACCGCCCGTTCCAAACCAAACCACCACTACTAGAAAAACGCCTATTCGTGGCGCACCTGAAAAGGCCTTCCGTGGCGCACTAGCAGTGCGCCACGGGCCTCGCGCTACGGCTATCTCGTAGCCGTGGCGCACTGTGCACTGCATGGTGCGCCACGGTTATATCGAGATAGGCGTGGCGCACTACCAGGTGCGCCACGGGTAGGGGTACAGGTGCGCCACAGATGTTTTTTTCAAAAATAAAAAAAAATGCAAAAAACACCCTCGTTTTGAATTGCAAAAGCAATCGGGTCCGTGCATCGCCGCCGCAGTCGTGTCACCTCGCCGGAGCATGGCCGTGGCAGGGAGGTGCGGGAGGGGTCGTGGCCGCTCTAGTCCTCGCCGGTGTCGAGGTGGTGGTTGGAGAAAGGAAGGTAGGAAGAGAGGGAGGAAGGAAGGAAGAGATGGAGGAAGAGAGGGAGTAAGGAAGAGATGGAGGAAGAGAGGGAGGTAGGAAGAGATGGAGGAAGAGAGGGAGGAAGGGAGGTCGGTGAGGAGAAGGATGCCGCTGTCGCCCGTTGTCACTGCGAGAAGGAGGAGAAGGAGGCCACAGTTGCACCGTCGTCGCTCGTTGTCACTGCGAGGAGGAGGAGAAGGAGGCCGATGTCGCGCCGTCACTGCAAGGAGAGGAGAAGGGGCAGGAGGAGAAGGAAAAGGAGAAGGAGAAGGAAGAAGGGAGAAGGAAGAAGGAGAAGGGAAAGGGAGAGGAAGAGGGAAAAGGGGAAAGGAAAAGGGAGGAGGGCGGGGTGGGGATTCAAATTTGAATCCCGCCCAAGCTTATCCGTGGCGCACTAGGTGGTGGTGCGCTACGGGTAAGTCGCCCTCTATTTTTTTCTGCAGGAAAAAACGGTATTTTAACCGTAACTTTTTACTCTTTTCGAATTTTGAAAATCTAAAAAATCGCTAAATGACCGGAGGTAGTTGCGAGCGGATGCGAAATCTCGGTCTCGTCATTTTGGTATATTATACGTTTTTTTTCGATATCGTATGCAAAAGTTACGGCCTTTTTACCGTGGCATGACTTTTTTTTGCAAATAAAGTCAAAACTCATGTTTGTTAATTTTACTAGAAGTTATACCACATTACCTACCTAAATATGAAAGGATTTAATTTTTTGATGTGTTTATCATTTTCTTTTATTTTTTGCAAAGCCTAAAAAGGCGATCCACGGGGGGGGGGGGGGGGGGGGGGGGTGGAGCTGGTGCAGGATAGTTAGGCGTAGGGCACTAGGGCAAGGTGCCCTACTACTAAGTTTATACATCCGTGGCGCACATGCCATAGTGCGCCACAAATGTGTCTGGCCGTTTCACAGCAGAGAGGGGCATGCGCTTAGGCGTAGCGCACCCCCTCCATGTGCGCCACGGTTGACATTAACAACCGTAGCGCACCTACCCTATGTGCGCTACGGATGTTTGGCGTGCGGCCAACAGGACCCTGGCCCACACATATCTGTGGCGCACTATGGTCATGTGCGCCACGGTTGTTCTAGTTACTAGTAGGGCACTGCCCATAGGTGAGCCACGCCTGTTTTAGCCGTGGGGCACTTCAACCATGTGAGCCACGGATGTGCTGATTACCTATAGCCATTTTCCTAGTAGTGCACACCTCCCCATGCCTCGCGACCATGTCGTTGAGCATCACCAGGAGACACAACACCATCCCCTACCCTTGCCCATGCCATTAGCCTCCTGTAACGTCGCCCGCGACGAGCTCACCGTGCGCCCCGACGGTCCCCTCGCTCGACTATAAATAGAGGCCACCCCCGCACGATTTCTTCACACCATCTCACTCCCCTCTCCCCACTGACCGTGCCATACCATCCTCAGAGCAAGGCGAGCACCACCTCGCCGGAATTTCACTAGAGCCTGCCGCTGCCGGAGAAGAAAGGAGCCAGCGATTGGAGCCGCCCCAGGAGCTGCCGCGACCACCCCTGAGTTCACCGTCGTCGACTTCGTCGTTCGCCTACCTCGCCGACCCTCGCCAGTACCCCGGTGAGCCCCCAGCACCCCTCACTGGCCGCGCTAGGTTTCGTTCTCGCCGGAGTTGTCTCGCGTCGACGATGACCCTCAGCCGTTGGATTAGAACTAGATCGAACGATCCACGTTGCCCCATACGGCTTTGCCCAGCCCCGTGTCACTGACGAGTGGGGACACCCACTTAAGCAGCTCGCGGGAGCACTGTGCTTAGCAGGCCGGCCCGTTAGAATTTCCCGCGCAGCCCAGCAATTCAAATTAAAACTTTTCTATTTTATTTCAAACACACTTCAGCACCCAACTTCAAAAATCAACCCAGATAGATTCAGTGCACCAAATTGGATGAAACCAATTTTGTTGGAAAGGTCTGTGAATGCTTAATCCAAGCCCGTTGGATTCAAGTCATTTGGATCTGTAGATCACCCGTAGCAAAAATAACAACGTAGAAGCTTTTTTGCATTCAAACATTTTTCAAATTTAAACCAAAAAAGCTTTTGAGTTGATTCCAACTCTCAAAAATCACATTTAACCATACCTTTCAGAATATATAAAAATATATATAGGTTTACTTGCAGAAATAATGTTCAAGTAATAAAAGAATGCTTCATAGGCATTTCTAGCCACTTTATTTAATTAAAATAAAAGGGTAAAACCTTATTAAATTGTGACACCACTTTAAATCACATTCCCATGGACTACAATATGTGGTGATGACATGTGTCAACATGATCCCATACTTGGTTTGGAGAATATTAAATCTTAAGTAGTTTTTCAATGAGTAGAAATTACTTTTCTAAAAGTAAAAAGATTTAAACCAAGCCTTAACCTTGTAATGTTAGAGATGATGCTAGATCATCTATAGGACCCTTGTGTGTGATGATTGCAAGTAGTTAAGTATTGTTTGGTGATTGTGTACCTCGTATTTATTCATAGACGCTAGTACCGACCAAGGATACGAGGAGGAAGGAGGATACTACGAAGAGGAAGCCGAGGAGAACTTCAACCACTGCTCTGCACAAGGCAAGCTTATATTGACATTGATCCAAGCTAAAACTTGCAAGACACTCTACTTTAGAAAGCCTTACTAATCAAGTTGACCTATTCAAGCTAACCCTTGCATGATACCCTACTGATGCCACAAACCCATACTTGTGACCCTACTTGCTTGTTAAAAACCAATCCTAGTTTTATGTGCAAGCATCTTACTTTATTTCTTTATCAAAGCTTACTTAGAGTCTACCTAAGAGTTTGGTAGATACTAGATAGTTGTGCTGAAGGTTGCTTAAAGAGCATAAAATTTGGCCTAAGCTAGAAACCTTGATATCAGCCCTAAGATATAAGGTTGGACTTAGTGAAACTCCACTAGTTACCACCCCTCATTAGTACTACCCCCCACTTGTAGATGCTAGTGCTAAGCATAAAACTTGATCAACTTTAGATGGGAATACTTGGTGGAAAAATGGTTATGAAAACCTTGGAATGATGGATCATTCTATTGAAATGTTTTGGACATGTGTTTCCAAACACTTGATGATTCTGGTGATAAAAATGTTGAGGCATGAGCCTTAGCCCTTTATAAAACTGATGGTTGTCTGGATGCGATACGATTCCAATTTTAGCGTACAACCACAATACCCGAATATTGGGTAGGGCTTGACTGGAAACTTATATACCCTAGTATTAGTTCCCTCCCGGCCAAGGTCTGAGCTGAGGCTACCTTGTGAAGATTGTCCACCTGTGCAGTACCCAAGATGACAGTGGTCATGGTTGGGAGGCCAAACTCACAGGAGAGGTGCTTATACTAGGGCGTGTAATTGAAAGGTTAGGATTGATTATCCGCATACTGAGTATGGTGAATTCAGGATTTGTTCCTGACGGATGTATCGAATGTTGTGGTGAAAGTGTACAATCTCTGCAGAGTGTCAAACTATTCGAATAGCCGCGTCCGCGGTTATGGACAGTTGGAGTGGCCATACTGTAACATCCCTAAAATCATGATTTCAAAGTTTGCATATCATTCATGCATGCATATAGAATTGAGGTCAATTTCAAAACTCATTTCAGAAAAACAAAGCACATAGTGCTATCATTTCATGTGAGCAAACTTAAATCAAATGGCCATCCCCATTTGAAAGTTGAATGTTTATGAACCTAGATTGTTTGCCTTCTTTGTTGAAAGGTTTGAGTGTAGAATTTAAACCAAGGTTTACAAATTGGAAATGGTTCCAAAAACCATTTTTCAAACATTGCAAATCAGGTACCAAGTCCCTGATATTTTGTTTCTCCAAGAGTGACCAAGCCTTGCAAAACAACCACATGATTTCATGCCTAGTATTTGAGACTATTGCACCCTGCAAAAACCCCAAATTGATTTGAATTCAAATGAGACTTGATTTCATTTGAAAACCTTTCCTGAAAATCAAAAACATAAAAAGAAAAGAACAAAAGAAAAGAAAAGGGCCAGGCGCCACTATTCTAGCCAAGCAACAGAACTGGCCCAACTAGCCCACCCGGCCTTCCTCTCTCTCTCTCTCGCACGCGCAAGCGCACTCAAGCAGTCACTGACAACCAGACCCCACCTCCTCTCTACGCGTTTCGCTGACGAACGGGCCCCCTCCACGTCACCCTCGTCTTCCCCAAAACGAGCCCGCAAACCACGTCGCCGCTGCTGTCAATGTCGGTAATGGCGCGGCGTAATTAGCCTTGATGCTGCAGGCATTTCCTGTCGCGCTTGAGCCTATATAAACCACACCCCGCCGCGGTCATTTTCCCCCACTCTCCTTGCTCACTCCGCCACCAGGCTGCGCGCATTTGACCTCGAAGCCCCGCAGCACCGACGACACCGGCGACTAATTCCAGTGAGCCTCGACCGCCCCCCTCTCTCTGGTTCAAACAATCATGCCCAACTTGATCTGGCGCACCTCCTGATACCCTTCGTTTGCATTCTCATGATCCAGGCCGTCGTTCCCGTTCGTGCCTGCAACCTACTGTGCCGCCGCTCGACTCCGGCGATTAATTGAGGTAAAACCCGAGCGCCCCTTGCCCCCTCTTTCATACGACAACGTTCGCCTTCGTCTTGTGCAACTCATGAACCCTCTGGTTCGTGCTAGGGCGACGCCACGCCTCGGCAACAACCTCGACTGCAAGCAACAGACGCCGCCCGCAACTCCGACGAGCCCCAGCGACCGTACCCGTGCGCCCCTTCCCAAGCCATCGCCACCTGGAGCATCAGCAGCTTCCTGCGGTTCTGGTAAGCCACTCCCCCCACTCCCGCGTGACCTAGAACGCCAGCTCCACCACTGACAGACGCGCCGCCGCCAGTCGCCGCCGCTAGCGCCGCTCGAGTTTGGTCGTTTGATCCAGAGCCGTCAGATCTGGATCCAACGCATAGATTTAGATCATTTAGCGAATCGTTTTTGGTAGATCTAGGCCATGGGTTTTAAATGGACCCAACGGCGCGGGAGGGTGATCCTGAGCGAAACGGTATCAACCAATAGGATTAAGACGCGTGGCTAGGGTTTGATTCAAAAACAGATTTCAAATCAGATTTATATCCAAAATTGAAATCGCTATAACTTTTGATTTCCACGTTAGATTTTTGCAAATTTTATATAGTTGGAATCAGGGAGACAAGCCCTTTCTGTTTATGCAATGTGTTTAGCAAAAAGTTTCTGTTAAAATGACTTTTTATGCAGAAACTTGTTTAGGACCATTTTGAGTATAGAATTTGTTTAGTAATTGTTTTAGTGCTAAAAATGTTTGGATTAGCAAGTTTTTGACTTAGTTATGTTTCAGTATCTTGCACTTGCTTGGTTGGACTTTAAAATCAACACTTAGCATTCTTGCATGCATGCATTCATATTTTTGTTTGTATATGAATTGTATGTGATTGTGTTTATAATCTTTGTGTAGAATTTGGTGCTAGTGATTGTGATTATGAAGAGTGCTACTCTCCCCATTACCAAGGCAAGTGGTACTTCATGAATAATTCCATCCCTATATTTTGTACAAGCATTAGAAATATTTTGCTAAGTCTTGCATGTTACTTTTTCCCAAATGCTATGTTGGGAAATCCTAAGTAGTTGTAGAATTGCTAGGAAATTTCCTAAGATAAGTTACTATGCCATGCTTAGCCTAGCTAGTAGCAAACAAGGGTTGGTAAAGTATTTACATGCTATGATGAAAATATTTCTAAGTCTTTGGACTTATGTTTTCTTAATAAAACAACAAAGTCAATGAACCTCCTGGGTGGAATGGGACTTGAATGGTGGTTTTGGTTGAGTGGTTACACAAGGCCCATGGACATGGTTTACCTTGTGTATCTCACTTGTGGTATGCCACCCAGGCACAAAGGGATTTTAGAGGCCAAGTGTTGAGAAGCTTATAGTGCAACCACTTGGCAATATGGGCTCTGCCTGGATCACATAAGTTGCTAGAACTTAGCCATTTGGACAGTTGGTGGTAGTGGGAATGATAGGTTGGAGCGCGTCCATTTGGTCTAAGGAAAGGCTTCTGAAAGGTCCTGTCTTGGGAAACCAAGTCTGGTGGGGAAAGTGCACAACCTCTGCAGATGGAAAATCTAAGTACTTAGCCAAGTCCATGGCAATGGACAACTTGAGCATCAATACATGGAAGCTATCAAGAATATCATCACTCCAACTTCTAAGTAAAACTTGTGGGTGAACATGGGTGAAGGACCTCAATGTCTATTGATGGTTTCTTGGGAAGTTTTAACAAAGAAAAACTTAGTGATTTCAACTAATAGGAAAAACCTATTTTGAGCAAAGCAAGCCAAGCTACACTTAGGCAAAATGCATATAGTAATATAGTCCACTTAAAATTTACTAAGGTATCACTTGCCAATACTATTACAAAGTATTGACCCACTATGGCTGTAACTTGTGATGTTGCAGGTTACTCCGATGATGATTAGGTGTCATGAGTCTACACTCAACATGCTTGCCTGTGGCACATGAAGATGAAGACTTATGTTTTTTTACTTATTCCAAAACTCTTGTATTAGGCCTGTGGCCTTGAGTTGTAAAAGACTATGTTTTATCTCTAGAATGGATGTAATAAATGACCTTTGTATCTGTGTACTTCATCTTAAACTGTGGATGCTAGCAATGATCCAGGGACTAGCATTGCAATCACAGGGATCCTTTTCCTTTACAAAGGAGGGATCTTACAGATGGTATCAGAGCACTATGTTGCCTGTAGGATTATGACCCTAGGATTGGAAACCACTAAGGAAAATTTTAAACTACTTCTACACTTGTCTATT
Organism: Avena sativa; assembly: GCA_916181665.1. Lineage (NCBI taxonomy): Eukaryota > Viridiplantae > Streptophyta > Magnoliopsida > Poales > Poaceae > Avena > Avena sativa. Next base: position 33,094,177 of record OV702279.1, read on the forward strand.
CTTCTCGTAAACTTTTCTAATCTTCTCATTCTCATCTCTATTTGTAGATGAACTCCATCAACGAAGCCGTAAGGAAAGGACCACTCATGACCATGACCTTGGAGTGTGAGACTGAGTTTCCCAAAATTCTCAAGGACCTCATGGTGGCAATGGAAATACATGGTGCAGCTGTGTACAAAGGCTTTCCCGTGATGGATGAAGGAGTTGAGTACTGGTGGGTACAACTTCACTTGTACAAAAACAAGGAAGACAACCACAAAGAAAGAGGATTCTGCATGTACACCAACACTGTGGTGCACACCACATTCTTTGAGTCAGCAAGAGAAGCAGCTTGGAGGACTATCAAAGAACTTAGTGCTAGAGTCAAGTGCATAATGCTCAACCTCCAAAAAGACTTAGAGAAAGAGAAGGAACATACCCAAGAGTTGGAAGCTACCAACCAAACCTTAAGAGGAGATATTATAGACTTAGAGATGGAATCATGTGAGCAAGATAGGCTGATTGCCTCTAGGAACATTGTGTTAGCCAACAGATCCAGTGAGATAGGATTGTAAACATACTTCATTAGTTGGACCACCACTTATCACCTTATTTTCCAAAATGATACCTTAAATAAGTTTGGACCTTGGTTGATGTAATGGATTCATGTATGCATGACTTGTGTGATTTTGTGTTCCAAGGATATGTATGTGATGTTTGTCTTTGTTTTATCTTAAATAGTGTTGTTCTAACTTTTCTATCTTATAAATAGATGCCTATTAGCATCAGCACAGTTGAGGAGTTCCAGGTTACCCGCTTTGGTCCTCGTATCGTTGAGCTTACCACTTTGCTCAATCTCCCTCTTCCCACCATTATGGTGCATCCAATCACCAAGTTCGAGAGGAAGGACCTCTGGGGCTTCAAGGTGAACCAGCCCGGACGCCATACAGAGCCTACTACGGAGGCCATCATCTTCAAGTTTATGCACGATGACAGAGAGAGAGGAATGGAGGTAGTCATGCAGGACCTGATAGGACGTATGCTAGGCCGGCACTCTCGACAGGTTAGAGGCACCCACTTTCACGTCTTCGGAAGACGTGATGAGGATGGAGAGTCCATCGACTTCGAGGACGACTCGAGGGACGCAGCAGAGCCGATACGTCTATATCTCCAGGACTTAGAGTCTCTCATTAGGCATGTGGACACGGACAGGACCAATGTCATGCTCAGTAATGACGAGCTCCAGGTGCAGCTTCGCGAGAAGGACAAGCTCTTCGCGCAGCAGGACGAGATAGTCAAGGAGATGGAGGCGAAGTTCGAGACCCAGGACCAGAAGTTCAAGAGTCAGGAGAAACGTGTCCAGGATAGGAACAAGAAGATCCGGGACATGACTGAAGAACTGAAGTCCAAGGACTTCGAGCTAGAGCAGCAGCAGATGGTGATTGAGAGGATTCGTTCCCAGAAGAGGGCTCTCAAGGCCAAGATTGAGTCCTTGACCACTACTATTGAGGATAACAAGACCGCGATGGAGAACGCAGGTCTTACCTTTGTCGAGGAGGAGATTGATGCTGATGAGTAGACTTGACTACTCGTTTATCTTTTATTACCGTACTTGTTATTTGTGAACTTGTTATTGGACCATCCGACATGTGGATGGGTTGCCACTTGTGTGTTTTACTTTGAGAACTTGTTATCTAGTTGTTGAACTTTTATCTTCTGTTGCATGCTTGTGTTTGCTTATGTGATGTAATGTGCATGAAAACATCTATGGGTATCTCATTCTTATCTCTATTTGAACAAACCACAGATGCCTCCCCGTCGCGCAAACCCCAACCCCAACAACAACATTACTCCAGAAATGCAACAAATGATGAATGCTCAAACACAGCTCATGCAGATGATGACAACATTCATTCAGAACCAAAACAACAACAACAACAACCCCAATAACAACAACAATAACAACAATAACAACAACAACCCTCTGGGCTTTGATATGCTCACCAGATTTCTGCGATTGAGGCCAGCTAAGTTCTCGGGGACGACTGATCCCATGGTGGCCAATGATTGGCTACGTTCTGTAAACAAGGACTTAGTAACCGTGGGCTGCACGGACGCTGAAAAGGTCAGATTTGCAGCACATCTGCTGGAAGGGCCAGCCGCCACTTGGTGGGACAACTTCCAAATCACCACTCCTATAAATGAGGTGACTTGGGCGATCTTTGAGGATGGTTTTCGCACTGCTCATATCTCATCAGGAATAATGAGCCTGAAAAAGAAAGAGTTCCACAATCTGAAGCAGCGCCACCGCAGCGTGGCTGAATACATTGAAGAGTTCAACAATCTGGCGCGTTATGCACTGGACGAGGTTGACACAGATGCCAAAAGAAAGGAAAAATTTCTGGAAGGCTTGAATGACGAGCTGAATCTGCAGCTGGCTGTGGCATATGTTCCCACTTATCAGTCGCTCTGTGATAAGGCTGCAATATTGGAGAACAAAATGAAACAAGTCGAGAGTAGGAAGAGGAAACACTCCGACAAGCACAGATCGGGATCGTCTCACAAACAATCTCACTATGATGATAGTGGAAGCTCAGGATCCCACAAGCATGGGAATTCAACAAGCACCACAACCACAACCATCATGACAACAAGCATCATCGCAGTCATGAAAATGACAAGTACAAGAACCACAAGGGTGGACATAAGAGCCACCACAGTGAGTCTTGGATGCCGTGATCTAGAAATAGAATTTGGAAAACATAAGTTTCCAGTGAGTCTGATAATCCTAGATTCCCAAGGACTGGACGTAATATTGGGAATGGATTGGATGGCTAAGTATGAAGGAGTACTAGATTGTGCTAATCGTACTGTTGCACTCACAACCCCGGAAAGAAAAAGGATTAAATTCAAGTCAAACTTTGAATCCAAAGGAAGTATGCTTAATTCTCTTAAGGGGGTTAGCATGGACAGTGTACCAATTGTGTGTGAGTATCTGGATGTATTTCCGGAAGAATTGCCAGGAATGCCACCAGATAGAGATGTGGAGTTTCTGATAGATTTGGTACCAGGATCTGGACCAATAGCAAAGAGACCATATAAAATGGCAGTTGATGAACTAAAAGAGCTCAAGAAGCAACTAGGAGAACAATTACAGAAAGGATTTATACAACCAAGTTCTTCATCTTGGGGAGCCCCAGTTTTGTTTGTGGAGAAGAAGGATAGGATCCAAAGGTTATGCATAGATTACCGTTCTCTCAACGAGGTAACTATCAAGAACAAATATCCTTTGCCAAGAATCAATGACTTGTTTGATCAGCTAGAAGGAGCCTGTGTGTTCTCAAAGATTGATCTCCGGTCAGGCTATTTTCAACTTAAGATAAGAGAACAAGACATACCTAAAACAGCATTCACCACAAGGTATGGATTGTATGAGTATACCGTAATGCCTTTTGGCTTAACCAATGCTCTAGCATACTTCATGAATATGATGAACAAAGTGTTCATGGAATTCCTCGACAAGTTTGTTGTCGTTTTCATCGATGACATCTTAGTCTACTCCAAGAGCAAAGAAGAGCATGAAGGGCACTTGCATTTGATACTTGAGAAGTTGAGAGAGCATAAACTTTATGCCAAATTCAGCAAGTGTGAGTTCTGGTTAGAAGAAGTTGGTTTTCTTGGTCATGTTATGACAAAGGATGGTGTAGCAGTTGATCCTGCTAAGGTTTCAGCTGTGACTGAATGGGAATCTCCCAAGAACGTGAAAGAAGTTCGCAGTTTCCTTGGCTTAGCATGTTACTACAGAAGGTTCATTGAAAATTTCTCAAAGGTTGCTAAACCAATGACTGAATTATTAAAGAAAGACAAGAAGTTTGCTTGGTCTGAAGGTTGTGAAGTCAGCTTTCAGGAGTTGAAGAAGAGACTTGTGACAGCACCAGTTCTATGTCTACCGGATTTGGAAAAAGATTTTCAAGTATATTGTGATGCATCTCATCAAGGTTTGGGTGCAGTTCTTATGCAAGACGGTAAAGTTGTGGCTTATGCTTCGAGACAACTCAAAACTCATGAAGTAAACTACCCTACTCATGATTTGGAGTTAGCCTCTGTCGTTCATGCACTCAAAACATGGAGACATTACCTTTTGGGAAAGCGTTGTGAAGTGTTCACAGATCACAAGAGTTTGAAGTATATCTTCACCCAGAAGGAAATCAATATGAGGCAAAGAAGATGGTTAGAGCTTATCAAGGATTATGACTTAAGTTTGCAATACCACCCCGGTAAAGCAAATGTTGTAGCAGATGCTCTAAGTCATAAGGTATTTGTAAATGGCCTTACCAAAGGAGAATTGCCAGATGATTTGTGTACCCAATTCAAAAAACTCAGATTGGAGATTGTGCCTGAAGGACATCTCATGTCTTTGGATGTTCATCCCACTTTGTTGGATAAGATCCGAGAAGCCCAGAAGACTGATAAGGAAATTAAAGAGATTAAGGAAAAGATTGGCCAAGGGAAAGCTAAAAATTTCCATGAAGACGAACAGGGTACTTTATGGCATGGGGAACGTATCTGTGTTCCACAAGATCCGGAGTTGCGGAAACTGATTTTGCAGGAAGCACACAACTCTCTGTATTCTATTCACCCGGGTAACACCAAAATGTACATGGACATGAAAGAAAGATTTTGGTGGAATAATCTCAAGAGGGACATCGCCAAACATATTGCTTTGTGTGATGTGTGTAGTAGAGTAAAAGCGGAGCATCAGAAACCAGCAGGTTTGCTTCAACCACTACCTATTCCTGATTGGAAGTGGGACAATATTGGTATGGATTTCATTACCGGATTACCAAGGACCAGATCAGGATATGATTCCATATGGGTAGTAGTGGATCGCCTAACTAAAGTGGCTCATTTCATACCCGTGAAGACAACTTATACGAGTGCCAAGTTAGCCAAAATCTATATGAGTAGAATTGTGTGTCTACATGGTGTGCCCAAGAGTATTGTGTCTGATAGGGGAACTCAATTCACTTCCCATTTTTGGAGACAACTACATGAGTCATTGGGAACGAGGTTGGAATTCAGTACTGCTTTTCATCCTCAAACCGACAAACAGAAAGGACTAATCAAATTCTGGAAGACATGTTGAGGGCATGTGCCCTAGACTATGGAGCAAGTTGGGATGAAAGTCTTGCCTTACGCAGAATTTTCTTATAACAACAGCTATCAAGCCAGCATTGAAATGGCACCGTTTGAGTTTCTCTACGGAAGAAAATGTACCACCCCATTGTTATGGAATGGTGTGGGAGAAAGAAGTTTATTTGGGCCAGATCTTATGAAAGAAGCCGAAGAGAAGGTCAAATTGGTTAAGGACAGGTTAAAGATAGCACAGTCCCGACAGAAAAGCTACACAAATCCTAAGCGTAAAGATGTTACCAACGAAGTTGGTGATAGAGCCTATCTTAGAGTATCACCACTCCGTGGAGTGAAAAGATTCGGAGTCAAAGGAAAGTTGGCACCAAGATATGTTGGGCCATTCAAGATTCTGAGTCGCAAAGGAGAAGTTGCTTATGAAATTGAACTACCAGAATCTTTGTCAGCAGTCCATAATGTGTTTCATGTGAGTCAGCTTAAGAAATGTCACCCAGAAATGGAAGAAACTTCTTTGAAGGATACTATCCCTTTGGAGGAGGTTCAACTAGAAAGTGACCTCACATATGAGGAAAAACCTATCAAAATTCTTGAGACTGCAGAAAGAGTCACAAGAACAAAGACTATCAAGTTCTGCAAAGTGCAGTGGAATCATCATACCGAAGAGGAAGCAACATGTGAAAGAGAAGATGATCTTCGGAAAGACCACCCTCACCTATTTGCTAGCCAACCCGAATCTCGAGGGCGAGATTCACCTTATGGGGGTTAGATTTGTAACATCCCTAAAATCATGATTTCAAAGTTTGCATATCATTCATGCATGCATATAGAATTGAGGTCAATTTCAAAACTCATTTCAGAAAAACAAAGCACATAGTGCTATCATTTCATGTGAGCAAACTTAAATCAAATGGCCATCCCCATTTGAAAGTTGAATGTTTATGAACCTAGATTGTTTGCCTTCTTTGTTGAAAGGTTTGAGTGTAGAATTTAAACCAAGGTTTACAAATTGGAAATGGTTCCAAAAACCATTTTTCAAACATTGCAAATCAGGTACCAAGTCCCTGATATTTTGTTTCTCCAAGAGTGACCAAGCCTTGCAAAACAACCACATGATTTCATGCCTAGTATTTGAGACTATTGCACCCTGCAAAAACCCCGAATTGATTTGAATTCAAATGAGACTTGATTTCATTTGAAAACCTTTCCTGAAAATCAAAAACAGAAAAAGAAAAGGACAAAAGAAAAGAAAAGGGCCAGGCACCACTATTCTAGCCCAGCAACAGAACTGGCCCAACTAGCCCACCCGGCCTTCCTCTGTCTCTCTCGCACGCGCAAGCGCACTCAAGCAGTCGCTGACAACCAGACCCCACCTCCTCTCTGCGCGTTTCGCTGACGAACGGGCCCCCTCCATGTCACCCTCGTCTTCCCCAAAACGCGCCCGCAGACCACGTCGCCGCTGCTGTCAATGCCGGTAATGGCGCGGCGTAATTAGCCTTGATGCCGCAGGCGTTTCCTGTCGCGCTTGAGACTATATAAACCACACCCCACCGCGGTCATTTTCCCGCACTCTCCTCGCTCACTCCGCCACCAGGTTGCGCGCATTTGACCTCGAAGCCCCGCAACACCGACGACTCCGGCGACTAATTCCGATGAGCCTTGACCGCCCCCCTCTCTCTGGTTCAAACAATCATGCCCAACTTGATCTGGCGCACCTCCTGATACCCTTCGTTTGCATTCTCATGACCTAGGCCGTCATCCCCGTTCGTGCCTGCAACCTACTGCGCCGCCGCTCGACTCCGGCGATCAATTGAGGTAAAACCCGAGCGCCCCTTGCCCCCTCTTTCATACGAGAACGTTCGCCTTTGTCTTGTGCAACTCCTGAACCCTCTGGTTCGTGCTAGGGCGACGCCACGCCTCGGCAACAACCTCGACTGCAAGCAACAGACGCCGCCCGCAACTCCGACGAGCCCCAGCGACCGTACCCGTGCGCCCCTTCCCAAGCATCGCCACCTTGAGCATCAGCAGCTTCCTGCGGTTCTGGTAAGCCACTCCCCCCACTCCCGCGCGACCTAGAACGCCAGCTCCGCCGCTGACAGACGCGCCACCGCCAGTCGCCGCCGCTAGCGCCGCATGAGTTTGGTCGTTTGATCCAGAGCCATCAGATCTGGATCCAACGCATAGATTTAGATCATTTAGCGAATCGTTTTTGGTAGATCTAGGCCGTGGGTTTTAAATGGATCCAACGGCGCGGGAGGGTGATCCTGAGCGAAACGGTATCAACCAATAGGATTAAGACGCGTGGCTAGGGTTTGATTCAAAAACAGATTTCAAATCAGATTTAGATCCAAAATTGAAATGGCTATAACTTTTGATTTCCACGTTAGATTTTTGCAAATTTTATATCGTTGGAATCAGGGAGACAAGCCCTTTCTGTTTATGCAATGTGTTTAGCAAAAAGTTTCTGTTAAAATGACTTTTTATGCAGAAACTTGTTTAGGACCATTTTGAGTATAGAATTTGTTTAGTAATTGTTTTAGTGCTAAAAATGTTTGGATTAGCAAGTTTTTGACTTAGTTATGTTTCAGTATCTTGCACTTGCTTGGTTGGACTTTAAAATCAACACTTAGCATTCTTGCATGCATGCATTCATATTTTTGTTTGTATATGAATTGTATGTGATTGTGTTTATAATCTTTGTGTAGAATTTGGTGCTAGTGATTGTGATTGTGAAGAGTGCTACTCTCCCCATTACCAAGGCAAGTGGTACTTCATGAATAATTCCATCCCTATATTTTGTACAAGCATTAGAAATATTTTGCTAAGTCTTGCATGTTACTTTTTGCCAAATGCTATGTTGGGAAATCCTAAGTAGTTGTAGAATTGCTAGGAAATTTCCTAAGATAAGTTACTATGCCATGCTTAGCCTAGCTAGTAGCAAACAAGGGTTGGTAAAGTATTTACATGATATGATGAAAATATTTCTAAGTCTTTGGACTTATGTTTTCTTAATAAAACAACTAAGTCAATGAACCTCCTGGGTGGAATGGGGCTTGAATGGTGGTTTTGGTTGAGTGGTTACACAAGGCCCATGGACATGGTTTACCTTGTGTATCTCACTTGTGGTATGCCACCCAGGCACAAAGGGATTTTAGAGGCCAAGTGTTGAGAAGCTTATAGTGCAACCACTTGGCAATATGGGCTCTGCCTGGATCACATAAGTTGCTAGAGCTTAGCCATTTGGACAGTTGGTGGTAGTGGGAATGATAGGTTGGAGCGCGTCCATTTGGTCTAAGGAAAGGCTTCTGAAAGGTCCTGTCTTGGGAAACCAAGTCTGGTGGGGAAAGTGCACAACCTCTGCAGATGGAAAATCTAAGTACTTAGCCAAGTCCATGGCAATGGACAACTTGAGCATCAAGACATGGAAGCTATCAAGAATCTCATCACTCCAACTTCTAAGTAAAACTTGTGGGTGAACATGGGTGAAGGACCTCAATGTCTATTGATGGTTTCTTGGGAAGTTTTGACAAAGAAAAACTTAGTGATTTCAACTAATAGGAAAAACCTATTTTGAGCAAAGCAAGCCAAGCTACACTTAGCCAAAATGCATATAGTAATATAGTCCACTTAAAATTTACTAAGGTATCACTTGCCAATACTATTCCAAAGTATTGACCCACTATGGCTGTAACTTGTGATGTTGCAGGCTACTCCGATGATGATTAGGTGTCATGAGTCTACACTCAACATGCTTGCCTGTGGCACATGAAGATGAAGACTTATGTTTTTTTACTTATTCCAAAACTCTTGTATTAGGCCTGTGGCCTTGAGTTGTAAAAGACTATGTTTTATCTCTAGAATGGATGTAATAAATGACTTTTATATCTGTGTACTTCATATTAAACTGTGGATGCTAGCAATGATCCAGGGACTAGCATTGCAATCACAGGGATCCTTTTCCTTTACAAAGGAGGGATCTTACACATACTGTTCCCCCGTCAGACCTTTTCAAAATGACTTGTGAAATGAATTGAGACTTTGACTTGACCACAACAGAGTTGTGACCTGAATTACAAGATCCCATTTAGGAGTTATAAAATTGTGACTAGCTTTGGAACTTAGTAGAGATAAACCTGGCTTTTTGCAAAACAACCCTAGAGCCTAGTGTCCTATTATCCAAAAACCCCTTTACTTGTTATTATTAGTTTGCGAGTACTTAAAGAGTAATCATGGCTTTGTCCCTGGCTATTCCCATGGCCAGACTATGAAGAGGAGTACCTGGAAGATGGACCCCAGGAAGGTTACGACAACTAGGATCATCTCCCATCGTCAGCATTGCCTGTGACCCCGAAGATGGAGCTTCGCCTACGCTACCGTTATTATTACGTATTCCGCTGCTTGATGTTGTATTAAGAACCGGATCATGAGATCCCTATTTGTGTAAGAACTTATGTATCGTTTGTAATGGATGAAGTACTATGGTATCCAATTCTGTTATGTCTCGCAAAAATGGTAATCCTGGGATTGCGATGTATGGCATAACAGGCATCTAGGATTGAAAAATCCGGGTGTTGACACGTAGTGACCAACGCGGCTCTCATAGTGAAATAATCTTGTGCGACGGCGTCGTAAGTATTGGCTCCAGATTCCCATAACGTGGCTAGCTCCTCTTTCAACAGCCCGAGATACAGATTAATGTCGGTACCAGGTTGTTTTGGCCCTTGAATTAGCATACTCATTTGTATGTACTTCTTCTTCATGCACAACCATGGAGGGAGGTTGTACATCCATACAAACACGGTCCAAGTGTTGTGCATGCTGCTCTGGCTACCGAACGGATTGAGTCCATCGGTGCTCGCACCAAGCCTGATGTTCCTCAAATCTCCACCGAATTCTGGGAATTCGAGGTCCAATGCTTTCCACTGGCTAGCATCTGAAGGGTGCGTCAGCAGCTCATCCTTTTCGGGGTCATCATCATCATCTCCTGACTTCTTCCTTTCCGCATGCCATCGCATGAGCTTCGCTTCCTTAGGGTCCGCGAAATAGCGCTGCAGACGAGGAGTGATAGGAAAGTACCATACCACTTTTCGAGGTGCTTTCTTCCCTTTCTTGTATCGACTCACGCCGCACACCGGACATGTGGTTTTCTCCGCGTCCTCGCCCCGATAAATGATGCAATCGTTGATGCATACGTGATATCTAACATGCGGTAGATCGAGAGGACAGACGATTTTCTTGGCGTCCTCAATACTAGTTGGACATGTGTTCCCCTCCGGGAGACGATCGTTCCAGAATGCCATAATATCGTCGAAGCTTGCGTCGGTCAATTTGTGTTTTGCCTTCATCTCCATAGCCTTGAGAGTTACATTCAACCGGGTATCATCGGGCCTGCATCCTTCATACAATGGAGTAACCGCGTCTATCTCAAGTTGCGCAAGCTTGGCTTTCTCTCTAGCGGCAGCCCTGGCGTTACTCGTCTACTTGAGAAGCAGATCTTGCACATCAGGTTCCCGCACCCAGCCTGACGTTGTTCCATCGTCGTCTGCTCCTCCGGCATCTAGATCATCATCATCCCGGTCTGCTTCCGCACCTTCACCATCTCCAGGAGACTCTTCATCATCTCGCCCGTTCTCGCCGTGATGATGATCATCTTCATGTTGGCCACCTTCACCATCTCCATCGTCTTCGTCATCGCTTATCCAACGAGTGTATCCATCCATGAAACCATGGCGGAGCAGGTGCGCCTGCAGATTCCCGGAATCTGGGTCGATCACCCAGTTGAGTTTGCATCTTCTGCACGGACATCTTATATCCGTCTTATTATTTCGTATCATGTCGGTTGTCGCACATTTGAAAAATCTAGCCACAATGCCTTCGCTCATTATGCGGACCATTTTTGCCTGCACGGTGTACACGGTACAATTTGAAGTCTATTAGAACCACATAATGAATGCATGCATGCAATGGTCGATAGAAAATTTTGGCATGACCTATCCTAAAATTAGGACCTTTGCGAAATGCCAAAGTCTTGCCAAAATGGAAATGAATCAACATTTTGGCAAAACAAATGGCAACTTGTTCACATACAAACACAAGAGAGAGAGAGAGAGAGAGACCGATCCATACACACATGAACATATCATTATCCTCTCCATACACACATGCATGAGCATCATCGATACTCTCCATATACACACATATGACCATCGATCGATCCTCTCCATACACACATCATGAGCATCGATCATCTACATACATATGAGCATATCATCCATATACACATGAACACATCCTTACATGGACAACTTACCGAGATGAGAGACCGATCGCGAGAAAGATGGAAAGGAGAGGTGCGCGCGTCGACACCGGAGAAGGAGATGAGAGACCGGAGACCTTCCTCTATTACTTATGTAACATCCAAGGCAAGTTCTACATGCTAAAAATGGTGAATGGGTGGAGAAATTGAGGTGGGAAGGAGAAGATCCCGACTAGATCTAAGGAGGAAGAAGAAGGGGAAAGTGAAGTGTGGGGTGGTGGATGTGGTCACACATGTGCACATAAAGTGCTGTCAAAAAAAATCGACACATCCGTGGCGCACTCTGCCCTAGTGCGCCACAGGGAGTAGGGACATCCATGGCGCACTATGGCATGTGCGCCACGGATGTTCCTACTCCCTGTGGCGCACTAGGCAGAGTGCGCCACAGATGTTTCTGGCCGTTTCACAGCAGAGGGGGGAATGCGCTTAGGCGTAGCGCACCCCCACCATGTGCGCCACAGTTGGCACTAACATCCGTAGCGCACCTGCCCTATGTGCGATACAGATGTTTGGCGTGCGGCCAACAAGGCCCTGGCCCACACATATCTGTGGCGCACTGTTGTCATGTGCGCCACGGTTGTTCTAGTTACTAGTAGGGCACTGCCCATAGGTGAGCCACGCCTGTTTTAGCCGTGGGGCACTTCAACCATGTGAGCCACGGATGTGCTGATTACCTATAGCCATTTTCCTAGTAGTGTTACCCCCTTTATAAAACTGATGGTTGTGTTCGGATGCGACACCATTCCAATTTTACCGTACAACCACAATACCCGAAATTGGGTAGGGCTTGACTGAAAGTTTATATACCTTAGTATGGGTTCCCTTGTGGCCGAGGTTTGAGTTGAGGCTACCTCGTGATGATTGTCCACATGTGGAGTTCCCAAGATGACAAATTTTCATGGTTGGGAGGCTAAACTCATAGGGGAGGTGCCTATACTAGGGTGTGTAATTGAAAGGTTAGGATTGATTATCCGCACACTGAGTATGGTGAATTCAGGATTGTTCCTGACGGATGTATCGAATATTGTGGTGAAAGTGTACCACTTCTGCAGAGTGTCAAACTATTTGAATAGCCGCGTCCATGGTTATAGACGGTTGGAGTGGCTATATTGTTCCGTTGTCAGATGTTTTCAAAATGACTTGTGAAATGAATCATGACTTTGACTTGACCACAACAGGGTTGTGAAAGTGAAACTTAAGTTCCCACTTAGGTGTTATAAAACCTTCAACTAGCTTTCTTTACTTCTGAACTCAGCTAGAGATAAACCTGGTTTTTTGCAAAACAACCTAGAGGTTAGTATTCCTACTTGAACCACTTACTTGTTAGTGATAATTTTCGAGTACTTAAAGAGTACTCATGGCTTTGTCCCTATCTATTCCTATGGCCAGACTATGAGGAAGACTATCAGGAGGATGGACCGCAGGAAGTCTGCGACAACTAGGATCATCTCCCATCGTCAGCATTGCCTGTGACCATGAAGATGGAGCCTCGCCCATGCTACTGTTATTATATTATTCCACTGCGTTGATTGTACTAAGACTAGATCATAAGATCCTTTATTTGTAAGACCTTTATTATGGTTTGTAATGGATGATGAACTATGGTACCAATCTGTTATGTCTCGCAAAAATGGTAATCCTAGGATTGCGATGTATGGCATAACAGTGTTGAGATCAACCTCACTGTTCGTTGGGGCAAATTCTTGAGTTTGTGTTGTCCAGGTTTCCAAGTTGCTAGCAACACCTTTGAGTCGTTTCCTTCCTCCTACTGGTTCGATAACCTTGGTTTCTTACTTAGGTAAAACTTGTTGCTGCGCTCATCATACCTTCCTCTTGGAGTCTCCCAACGAAGCTCTAAAGTGATCTGAGCTACACATCATCAATTTATATCTGGCGCTGTTGCCGGGGAGGCTAAGGACGGCTTCACAAGGGGATTCCTTCACAACCTTTCTCTTTACTTTGTTTTTGTTTTTCTTAGTTTCTTTTGTCTTGTTTTGTTTGCCTCTTTTTAACAAAACCCCCAAAAAATAGTTTTGTTTGGTTTGCTTTCTTTTATCAAAAACACAAACTGCTCTAGTTGTTGTTGCTGTTGGTTTGCTCCACCTTTGCAAAAAATGAACTATTTTGAGAACACCAAGTTGTGTGATGATACGCCCAAAACGTATCTACTTTCCCGAACACTTTTGCTATTTTTTATCCTCTAAACTTGTGTGATTTGGATACAACTAACACGGACTGACCCTGTTTTCAACAGAATTACGTTGATGTCTAGTTGTTTTGCAGAAAATCAACTATCAGGAAAAATCCCGAAAAATATGCCAAAAATTATATTTCTCCAGAAGATCCACGGAGGCAGAAGACGAAACAGATTGGAGGCCTGGGGAGCCCACACCCCTGCCAGGCACGGGTGGGCCCTGCCCATGCCTAGGGGGTGCGGCCACCCCAGGCACCCCCTCGGGCTCCCTCTTCGCCTATAAGTTACCCCTTGACCTAAAAACCGGGGGGGGAGGGTCGATGTTTTTCCAGAGAGAGTTCCGCTCCACCGCCACCATCAGAAACAAAGATTCGGATCCAGAAACTCCGTTCTGGCACCCTGCCGGGACGGGGAATTTGGAGAGGATCACCGCCATCGTCATCACCAACGCCTCTCCATCAACCATTGATGTTTCCCTCATCCATGAGTGAGTAATCCCCCACTGTAGGCTATGGGGATGGTATGGATTGGATGAGTTCTATCATGTAATCGAAATAAGATTGTTAGGGAATAGTGCCTAGTATCTCTATTAGTGCTATTTGACTTTGTTGCAACTTGTTGTGCTTAATGCTTGTCACTAGGGCCCGAGTGCCATGATCTCAGATATGAACTTATTATTGAATCATTATGATAGTATTGTTTTTGATCTTATTTGCAAGTTGTGTACACATATCATTGTCCGGATCGAAAGGCCCTGACGTGACAGAAATTGGGACAACCGGAGGGGATGGCTGTGGTGTGAGGATCACATGTGTTCACAGAGTGTTAACGCTTTGCTCCGGTGCTCTATTAAAAGGAGCACCTTAATTGCTAGTAGTTACCTAGAGGCCCCGCTACCACGGGATGGTTGGACAGAAGATGTTGTGCAAGTTCTCATTGCGAGCACGTATGGCTATATATGGAGCACATGCCTAGGATTGTTTAGTACTTGGATGCTTATTCTTATTTATCTGCAATGCCCTAGATCTTAAATTTACATGTTTAGACTCGTCCATGCAACGCCCGTCCATCCATACCTATGCCTACCGCGCTCGTATCCTACTGTTTACTGTTACTGTTGCTGTTACTATTGCTCCTGTTTCACTGCTGTTGTTGCTTTGTTGTTGCTACTACAAACTGTTGCTACTGATAAACTTCTGTGAGCAAGAACTATTTCCAGGTGCATCTGAATTGCAAACTCATTTTTTAAGGCTTGCAAGTATTCTTTGGCTCCCCTTGTGTCGAATCAATAAATTGGGTAATACTAACTGCGAAGACTGTTGCAATCCCCTACACTTGTGGGTCATCAAGACTATTTTCTGGCGCCGTTGCCGGGGAGCATATCTTTATTGGTAAGTTCACTTGGATCTACTATTGTTCACTGCTACTCCTTTCATCATGGGGAAGTCTCGTGATGGGAAGTTTCCTATTTTACCATCCACTACAAGAAGAGGTACAGTCCTAAACACCTCTATTGCTCTTGTTTCACCATCTGTTATAAGTAAGCTTGTCACACCACCACCACATACTCATGCTACACACACTGCTACTACTACTGAATCTAAAACTGCTTTTGATGCTCATGATGTTACTTCTACTGTGCTTGATACGAGTGGTTCATTAGGTCCTTTCCTAGATGCTACTATGGCTAGTCTATGAAACACTAAAACTCCTAGTGAAGACACTGTTACACCTATTATCTCACCTGAGTCTAGAGAGAGTTATGATAGAAATGATGGTTACATTGAGTTCACTGATGAATTTGTTGAAGAGTGTCGAAACACCCATGGTACTAGTGCTATTAAGAGTCTCCTTGCTAGGCATACCATTATGCCTAAACTGTCCTCTGATCCTAAGTTTGCCACCTCTCCCATAGATATCAAAGATAAAGATTATGATTTCTCTCTTGATTTATCTTATTTGGATATTTTTTGAGAAAGGACCTTTTTGTGGGACTGAAAATGAGAGTGTTGTGGCTCATATGAATGAGCTTTCTACTATGAGTGCTTTATTCTCTAATGATTTTAAGATGCGCAAGTACTTTGTTACAAAGATCTTCCCTTTTTCACATCAAGGAGAAGCTAGGGCTTGTTTTAATAGATTACCTCCTAGTTCCATTGATAGCCCCGATTGCTTGATTGCTTCTTTCTTCATGAAATATTTTCCTCCCAGTGCTAGACATGCTGCTTTGCAGAGACTTTTTTATTTTAAATAGGGAGAAGAAGAGAAATTGCCTGAGTCATGGACAAGGTTTTGTGCCTTGATTCATGCACATCCTGGATGTCCATTACCTAAAAAATGATCTTATTGATATTTATTATAATGGACTAACTGATGATTCTAAGACATACCTAGATAGCTTTGCTGATTGTGTTTTCACGAAACGAACTCCTACAGATGCTGAAGAATTAATGGCTAAGATAAGCAAGAATTATTATGATTGGACTTCAACTGAGCTAAATACACCTAAGCATATTACTCATGTACTAGTTGTGCCTGAACCAGTCCTAATACCAACACCAAAGAAGAGGGGAGTTATTGGATTAAATGATGAAGTGATGAAGGAAGCTAAAAAGTCTCTAAAGGAGAAAGGTATTAGAGCTGAAGATGTGAAGAATCTACCTCCTATAGAAGAATTATGTAAGCCAATTGCCCACTCATCTACTATTGAGGTACACTCTCTCCAACACTTTAATGAAGGTGATATTCCTTATGGTAAGCCTCTTGATCAATGTTTAGAGGAACTTGACATTTTTATTGTTAAACAAGGTAATTTTAATAAACAAGTTCAGAATCATTTATTGGAAAACTCTAGAGCTATCAATGAGTTGAAATATATTATGGAAAGAACTTCTAATGATATTAAAATGATTTGTAAACACTTTCAAATGGTTCAAACCCAACTTGATCAACTTGCTAAGGTACAAGAGGATATGCTAGTAAATGCCTCAGGAGATAAACATGCTTATGGAATTAGAACTAGGAGTGGTATAGATAATCATGATCCATTATATCCTGAAGGACACCCTAAAAGAATTGAGCAGGATTCTCAACAAGGTGAAAGTAGTGGTAGTCCTCGTAAGAGAAAGAAAAGAAACCTAAAGTAGTTGAGGAACCACTTGAACCTGCTGTAGATCCTAATAGTATATATGTCTCTGATGCTGAAACTGAGAGTGGTAATGATAAAAAATGATGCTCCTGATAAGGAGGAAGTTGAGGAAGAACCTGAGAAGCACACTAAGAACACTAGGTACACTAAGGAAGATTTTATTTCTAAGAAACATGGTAGTGAGAGAGAACCTTGGGTGCAGAAACCTATGCCTTTTCCAGGTAAGAAACACAGGTCAAAGGAGGAAGAACACTATAACAATTTTTGTGAGTGGATGAAACCTTTATTTTTGCAAATTCCTTTGACTGATGCTATTAAGTTGCCTCCTTATTCAAAGTATATGAAGGATATTGTCTCTAATAAAAGGAAGATTCCTAATGAGGAGATTTCTACTTTGCTTGCTAATTATTCCTTCAATGGTAAGGTTACAAAGAGACTTGGTGATCTAGGTATGCCAACTATTCCTTGATTTATTAAGAATAATTATGTTAGGATTGCTTTATGTGATTTGGGAGCTGGAGTTAGTGTTATGCCTTTTTCTCTCTACAAGAGACTCCAGCTAGAAAAGTTGATACCAACTGATATATCTTTGCAAATGGCTGATAAGTCAACTACTATTCCTGTTGGTATATGTGAGGATGTTCCTACTCAAGTGGATCATAATTGCTTGGTTTTGACTGATTTTGTTGTGCTTGAAATGCCTGAAGATGATAATATGTCTATTATTCTTGGGAGACCTTTTCTTAATACTGCAGGTGCTGTCATTAATTGTAATCAAGGAAAAGTGACATTCAAAATTAATGACAAAGAGCATAATGTCTATTTCCCCAAGAAGGTTGCTAGAAGCTATTTCCTGAATTCCATTGAAAATATTGAGAGCATCAAGGTTGGAGAAATATATTATCCCATTCCACAAGAAAATTTTGAAACTATTATGATTGGGACCATTGCTATCAAGTATGAGGTAACATAATCACCTTGTGTAATGCAAAGGTTTGTTTCATATAAGATTGTTTTGGTAACAAGGCTTGATCAACCTTGTTAACAAAAGGATTTTTATGAACAGAATAATGCTTTCACTGTGGTTATTCTTGCTTTCTTTTATTCTTCTCCTTCCTAGTCTTTGCCTTTCTTTTGCTAGCTTTGGTTTTGTTAGTTGTTTGCTTCTAGAGTGTCTTAGAACTTCTGAAGTTTGGTTTTTGGTTTGGTTTTGCATATTCTAAAAAACTATTTCCGCGAGAAAATCAATTTTCATACCCTGAAAATTGGCCAAAAATAAAGTTTCCTGAAAAATTCCAGGAAATTCAAAATAAATTTTTCCTCGAAAAAAGGGGCAGAGGGACACCTGGAGTGACCCAGGGGGAGACCCCAGGCACCCACACCCATGTTGGGCGCGGCCCCCTTACAAGTGGCGCCTAGGTGGGGTGTGGCCCACCTGGGCCCCTCCAAAGTGTCTCCTCTCAGCCATCTTATTTCTCTCTCCCAAAAAACATCGGAAAACTTGCTCAAGCTCGAGTTCATGTTGTTCTTGCTCGCGATTGATCTCCTTGCTCAACCCCCCTTTGCTGTTGATTTTTAGAGGGATTGCTCCTTGGTATGTGCCTCCTCCACTTGTCCAATTAGATTTGTGATTGATAGATTGTATCTTGAGTATTTTGCTGCTATAGATGATAGGTTGTGTGAGATTTCATGCTTGTTCTATGCTTAGATATTTCATTTTGATGCATGTGTAGCTCTCTAGCAAGTTCCTATAGTAGTTTCTCATCATTTATCAACTTGGAAATCACTTGGTTTGATGTTTGTTCAAAAATTTCAGAAAAGAAGATGAGTGCATACCCATTGAATCAATATGACTTGATGGTGCCTGAACCAATGAAAGTTTATCGTGAGGAAGGAGTCTTTCCTTCCATATATCCATGCCATGAATTTATGAGAACTGCGGGAATCCTCCAGGATTTCCAAACTATGGTTACCAATGCAGGGTTGGAACAGTTTGTTGAAGGTGAACCCTTTCAGTATGTTAAGCTAACCATGGCTCTTGTGCAGGACTTTCGGTTTACTTGGTCTACATATAATCCAATGGTCCATTATAAAATATATAATATAGATGTCGACCTTCTATTTGCTGATTTCTGTGCAACAATTAGAGTACCTCAGTGGGGATATTGTGAGAAGATCAAGGAGAGACCCAAGTCACTTATGGATTATATGCTGAGATTTTACAAGGTTTCGACTTCTCCAAGGAAAGTGGTAAAATTCAGAACATTCAGTTCCCAGCCATTAGATATTTTGCCTATTTCATTACCAAATGTGTTCTTGCTAGAAAGATTCCTAGGAAGTTATCTTCTTTTGATCTAGATTTTATCACAGCTGCTTTGAATAGGAATAGATCTTATAATATGGGTGCTTTGATAGCTTACCGTCTCACCACCAACCGCGAGAAGGGTGGAATTTGTGGAGGTCTCATTGCTTCTAGGTTGCTAGCTTTCCATGGTTTAGAGCCTCACCATTCAGATTATCGGTTCCCCATAGAGAGGCTTGATCTTGAATCCATGATTCAGCATGGCTTTGTTTCCTTGGGGGCTAATGTGAGAAGTTTACCGTATGAATTATCTTTTTCCCAGCAAGGTTGGAGAAAGGGTAGGACTGAGAAAATAGTTTATTTGCCTGCACCTGCTTTGTTTAATTGTGATAACAGGCAAGGATGGTCGCTCACGGAGGAGGAGTTTGACACATATGTGGCGGAGCTCCCCCGGCAAGAGGAGAATGTTGGAGAGGATGCCGAAGATGATTCGTTTCAGCCCTCCAACTTGGGAGAGTCTTCATACCAGCATCCCTCATTTGATGGGGCGCGTCTTCTTCTTCATCGCAAGCGTCTGACTATGATCATTCCTATGATGACCCACCAACTTGGGGTTACTACCCGTGCTATTGAGCCCCACTTAGGCCAAAATCCTAGGCTTGGGGGGAGGTATACCGACATCACACTCATATATATATAATGTTCGGTCGGTTCTTTGTATATCCATTGTTTCGCTTTCTTTTTGGTTTTTGTTGCTGCTTTCTCAAAAACACAAAAATACCAAAAACATTTTTGTTGTTTCTCTTTGTTCATTTCTTTGCTTTGGTTTGCCTTTAAATAAAAAAATCCAAAAAGATTTTGGTTTGTTTTTGCTTTGTTTGCTTGTTTAAAAAAATCGAAAACACCAAAAATATTTGTTGTTCTTCTTTGGTTTTGTGAGTTCTTTGCAGCGTTCAGCCGTCCTCAATGGATTTTGGTTTCATGTTATTATTCAAGTCACACAACTGAAGGGCAATAATGAAGATTAAGACAACTTGAGGTGTGGTAAGAGGCTGGTAACAAACTCTATTTGTTTTCATTTTTGTACATATATGAAGGGTTTTGCAGCATAGTAAATCAAAAAAATTCTACGGATGCGAACGGGAAAGCCAAGATCTAATCTAGGAGATGCAAACATCGAGGGGGAATAAATGAGATCTTCATACCCTTGAAGATTCGCACATCGGAACGTTCAACGGAACGTGGTTGATGTAGTCGTACTAGCTTCTCCTCCTCGCGATCCGATCCGATCCAACACCGCAAGTGGCAACGCCTCCGAGAGATGCACACGTATGGCACCTCGACGTCTCCTCCTTCCTCGGTCCAGCAAGTGGGGTGGAGAGATAGATTGTATATACAACACGACGGCGTGGTGCAAAGGTGGAGAGTTTCTACGGCAGGGCTTCGCCTACGCGCAGTCGGGAGAGAGAGAGATCTGGAGGGCAGCAGTATGGCGGCTAGGGTTGAAGGAGTGGGGAAGGAGGGCTGCGCCCCTGCCCTCTATATATAGGGGGCTTGCTGGCCCCCTTGGCCCCTCCTCCAAGCCCTAGGGCGGCGGCCCCAAGGGTTGGAGTGGGGGGCAAGTTTTCCCCCTCCTTCTAGAAGGTTTCCCTAGGGTTTCCCTAGGGTTTTGGCCGGCTGGGCCTATGGGGCCTTGTGACCCTGGCCCAATGCGGCCAGGGCACTCCCTCGTAGGCCCACGCCCCCCTCCGACAAGTGGGGCCACGTTGGTCCCACTCCGGAAGCTTCTATAACCTTCCAGTACAATACTGAACATTCAGAAACAATTCCGAAATCCAAAAACTGCTTTCCTTTACATGAATCTTATTCTCCGGACCATTCCGGAACCTCTCGTGATGTCCTGGATCCCACCCGAGACTCCGAACAAAAACTCATAAACCATTTATCCATTCTATCCTAGCGTCGAGACACGTTAAGTGTGTGACCCTACGGGTTCGAGAATATGCAGACATGATCTTATATCAATAAACAACAGCGGGGTCTGGAAACCCATATTGACCCCCACATACTCATCGATGATCATATCGGATGAACCACGATGCCAGGATTCAATTAATCCGATATATATATTCCCTTCGTCACGCGATATTTTACTTGCCCGAGATTCGATCGTCGGTATCGGCATACCTAGTTCAATCTCGTTCACAGCAAGTACTTTACTCGTTCCATAATCCGATATCACTTTGTGATGAACTCCTTAAACACATTCTTGCAAGCGGTGTTGATATCGATTACTGAGTGGGCCCGAAGTATATCTCTCCGACTTGGGAGGGACAAATCCCATCTCGATACATACAACCCAACAGATACTTTCCGATCACCTGAGAGACACCTTTATGATCACCCTCTCATAGGATGACGTTTGATGACCTCAAAGCTTTCTTCCGATACCAGGGAGTTGCATTATCTCATGGTCTAAAGAATACAATATTTGACATAAGAAAAAGCTTCGCAAAGATGAACACGATGACACGATCTAATTGCTCTGCTTGATTTGGGTTTGTCCATCATATCATTCTCCCAATGATATGATCTCATTATTAATCGACAACTCATGTCCATGGTTAGGAAACCTTAACCATAATTAATCAATGAGCTAGTCCATAGAGGCGTACTAGGGACACAGCGTTGTTCATAAACCACACAAGTATCAAATTTTCCGCTTAATACAATTCTAGCATGGAATATAAACTTTATCATGAACAAGAATTATAATAATAACATCTTTATTATTGCCTCTAGGGCATAATTCCAACAGTCTCCCACTTGACCTAGAGTCAATAATCTAGTTTACATCTGGCAACAATCTAACACCCATGGCACTAAGGTGCTGATCATGTTTTGCTCGTGGAAAAGGTTTAGTCAACGGATCTGCGACATTCAGATCCGTATGTACTTTGCTAATCTTCAGATCTCCATCTGTTATATAATCTCGAATTATATGAAACTTGCGGTTGATATGCTTGGTCTTTGGATGATATCTTGGTTCCTTAGCCAGTGCTATGGCGCCAGTGTTGTCACACAATATCTCCAGTGGGTCCAAGGCACTTGGAACCACACCAAGCTCAGTGATGAAGTTCCTGATCCAAACTCCTCCACTTGACGCTTCTGCAGCAGCCATGTATTCCGCTTCTACTGTAGATCCCGCGATCACGCTTTGCTTGAAGCTTCTCCAGCTCACAGCTCCTCTGTTCAAAATATAAACGTATCCTGTCTGAGATTTAGAATCATCCTTGTCGGTGTTGAAACTAGCATCGACGTAACCTTTTACGACGAGTTGTTCATCACCTCCATAGACTAAGAACATTTCTTTAGTTCTATTTAAATACTTTAGGATGTTCTTCACGGCTGTCCAGTGTTCCACTCCTGGATCACTTTGTTATCTGCTCGTCAAACTAAGAGCATTGGACACATCCGGTCTAGTACATAGCATGGCATACATGATAGATCCTATGGCCGAGGCATAAGGCACTTTGCTCATAGCTTCTCTATCGTTTACCGTAGCTGGACACTGAGCCCTGCTCAATATCTTACCTGCCAACATAGGCACTGAACCTTTCTTTGCCTTATCCATTCTAAACCTTTTCAGAACTTTGTCTAGGTATGTACTTTGGCTTAAAGCTATCAGGCGTCTTTGTCTATATCTATAGATTTTGATGCCCAATATATAAGCAGCTTCCCCTAGGCCTTTCATTGAAAAACATTTGTTCAAATAAATCTTCACATCGTTAAGCATGTCAATGTCATTTCCGATAATCAATATGTCATCCACATATAGTACCAAAAATGTCACTGAGCTCCCACTCACTTTCTTGTAGATACAAGCTTCGTAGCAATTTGGAACAAATCCAAAGCTCTTGATCACTTGATCAAAACGAAGGCTCCAACTTCGAGATGCTTGCTTTAGTCCATAAATGGAACGCTGAAGTTTGCACACCCTATCAGCATCCTTAGGATCGACAAAACCTTCGGGTTGCATCATATACAACTCTTCATCAATGTTGCCATTGAGGAACGCAGTCTTGACATCCATCTGCCATATTTCATAATCATGAAACGCAACAATTGCTAATAAAATCCGAATGGACTTAAACATCGCTACAGGAGAGAAAGTCTCATCGTAGTCAACACCTTGAACTTGTTGAAAACCTTTCGCGACAAGCCGTGATTTATAGACAGTAACATTACCATCCGCGTCCGTTTTCTTCTTGAAAATCCATTTGCACTCAACAGCCTTTCGGTCGCTAGGAGGGTCCACCAAAGTCCATACTTGGTTTTCACTCATGGATCCCAATTCGGATTTCATGGCCTCTAGCCATTTCTCAGAGTCAGGGCTCATCATTGCTTCCTCATAGTTCGCAGGTTCACTGTTGTCTACTAACAAGACAGTTAAGACAGGGTTGCCATACCACTCAGGAGGGACACACGACCTTGTCGACCTGCGACGTTCAGTAGTAGCATCGTCCGAAGCTTCATGATCCTTGTCATTAGTTTCCTCTATTGTTGGTGCAGACGGCACTGGAACAATTTCAGGTGCTGTGCTACTTTCCAACTCAAGAGAAGGTTCAATAACCTCGTCTAGCTCTACTTTCCTCCCACTCACTTCTTTCGAGAGAAACTCCTTCTCAAGAAAGGATCCGTTCTTTGCGACAAACACTTTGCCTTCGGATCTGTGATAGAAGGTATACCCAATAGTTTCCTTAGGGTATCCTATGAAGACGCATTTTTCCGCTTTGGGTTCGATCTTATCCGGCATCAACTTCTTGACGTAAGCTTTGCATCCCCAAACTTTAAGAAACGACAACTTAGGTTTAGCACCAAACCACAGTTCATACGGTGTCGTCTCAACGGATTTAGATGGTGCCCTATTTAAAGTGAATGCAGAGGTTTCTAATGCATAACCCCAAAATGATAACGGCAAATCTGTAAGAGACATCATTGATCGCACCATATCTAATAGAGTTCGATTCCGGCATTCAGACACACCATTGCGCTGTGGTGTTCCGGGTGGCGTGAGTTGCGAAACGATTCCGCTTGCTTTAAGATGTGTGAGAAAATCATAACTCAAATACTCACCTCCACGATCGGATCGTAGAAATTTAATTTTCCTGTTACGATGGTTTTCCACTTCGTTCTGAAATTCTTTGAACTTTTCAAATGTTTCAGATTTATGTTTCAACAAATAGATATACCCATATCTACTTAATTCATCAGTAAAAGTGAGAAAGTAGCGATAACCACCGCTTAGTCGACACACTCATTGGTCCGCATACATCGGTATGTATGATTTCCAACAAGTCTGTTGCTCGCTCCATTATACCGTAGAACGGGGTTTTGATCATCTTCCCCATGAGGCATGGTTCGCACGTGTCAAATGATTCAAAATCTAGAGACTCCAAAAGTCCATCAGAATGGAGTTTCTTCATGCGTTTTACACCAATATGACCTAGACGACAGTGCCACAAATAAGTAGAATTATCACTATCTACTTTGCATCTCTTAGCCTCAATGTTATGGATGTGTGTTTCATTGCTTTCGAGATTCAGAAGAAATAAACCATTCATAGCAGGTGCATGACCATAAAAGATGTTACTCATATAAATAGAACAACCATTATTCTCCTATTTAAATGAATAACTGTCTTGCAATAAACACGATCCAGATATGATGTTCATGCTCAACGCAGGCACATAATAACATTTATTGAGGTTTAAAACTAATCCCGAAGGTGAAACTAAGGAGAGCGTGCCGACGGCCATCACATCAACTCTTGATCCGTTGCCAACGCGCATCGTCACCTCATCCCTCGCTAGCCGTCGTCTATTCTGTAGCTCCTGTTTCGAGTTACAAATATTAGCAACTGAACCAGTATCAAATACCAAGGCACACAACGAGGGCTAGTAAGGAAAACGTCAATAAAATGTATATCAAATATACCTTTGATGGTGCCAGCCTTCTTGTCCGCTAAGTACTTCGGACAGTTGCGCTTCCAGTGACCCTTGTCCTTGAAATAGAAGCACTCAGTGTCCGGCTTAGGTCCAGACTTGAGCTTCTTCTCTGCAGGGGAAACGCGCTTGCCACTGCCCTTCTTGAAGGGCTTCTTTGCACCCTTACCTTTCTTAAAGCTGAGGGGCTTGTTGACCATCAACACATGATTATCTTTCTTGATGTCCACCTCCGTAGCTTTCAGCTTAGCGAAGAGCTCAGTGATCGTATCAGTGGAACCAGTCTGATTATGAGTAACTACAAAACCTTTGTAGCTAGGAGGGAGTGATTGCAGAACTCTGTCAATCTTGAGCTCCTCTGGAATCTTGTAGTCCAATTGCTCAAGGCGTTGAGTGTAGCCCGACATCTTAATGGCGTGATCACTAACGGAACTCCCTTCCTCCATCTTGCAGTTAAAGAATTTCTCAGATATCTCATATCCCTCAGAACGGGCCTGAGTCTGAAACATAGTTTTCAGTTCCTCAAGAATCTCAAAAGGCCCGGGGAACTCCTCAAAATGATTTTGAAGGTCCGATTCCATAGCAAACAACATGGTGCTCTTAATCACAACATAATCATCCTTGCGCGACTGATAAACAACTTTCTCATCAGCCAGCGCATCTACAGCAGGGGCGTCACCTAGCGCTTTCTCAAGGACATAGTCCTTTTGTCCGCCAGAGAGAATGATTCTTAGATTGCGGAACCAGTTGGTGAAGTTAGACCCATTGTTCGTAAGCTTTTCTTTCTCAGCAAAAACGTTGAAGTTGAAGTTGGACTTAGCCATTTGATTTACAAAAATTGCAAGTACAATTTAGACTATGTTCATGATAACTAGTTCAACTTAATCAAATTACTAGATGAACTCCCACTAAATTCAACATCCCTCAAGTTGTTTAGTGAACACGATCCAAATTCACCACACCTGATCCGATCTTCACGAGAAGAGATGTGGTTTCAATGGTGGACAACAAAGTGTCGATCATATCATTCATATGACTCATGCTTAACCTTTCGGTTCCTGTGTTCCGAGCCCATGTCTGTACATGCTAGGCTCGTCAAGTCAAACCCAAGTATTTCCGCGTGTGCAAAACTGGCTTGCACCCGTTGTATGTGAACGTAGAGTTTATAGCACCCGATCATCACGTGATGCTTGAACACGACGAACTTTCGCAACAGTGCATACATGGGGAGAACACAGTTTTATCTTGATCTTTAAGTGAGGAATCATCTTATAATGCTACCTTCGCGATCTAAGCATAATAAGATACATAAAAGGATAAACATCACATGCATATAATTTTATCTGACATGGTATAGCCAATCTCCGCGCAATGATCTCCATCTTGTGCGTGCCAGCATGATCTCCATCACTCCACCATGATATCCTCCACCACGAATACCAACTACAACTATTACTAACTACATAGAAATAAAGCAAAGCTATTACATGGCGTATAAGAAGTTGACACACAGGTCATACACAATTATAAAGACAACCATATGGCTCTTGCCAGTTGTGTACTCATCGACATTACAAAGCATGATCATTGTATACAACATACACATCACTTCTTGGGCCATACCATATCACAAAACACTCCCTGCAAAAACAAGTTAGACGCATCTACTTTGTTGTTGCATGTTTTACGTGGCTTATGGGAGTAACAAGCTAAGAACGATTCTTACCTACGGAAAGCCACAACGGTGATATTATGGTTGCCAACATCCGGTGTAAATCCCATGACAACTATAGTGAGAGAAACTGGCATCCACCAGCCGCATGTGTGGAACAAGCCACACGTCAAGTGCGGAGCCGGTCTCGCGAACGAGGTCGCGTAAAGTTGGCCTGGACTGCTTCGATCTCACTATCCCGCATCATAAGAAGTACACAAACAAGAGGCTTGCAACAGAAAACATCAACTCCCACAACAATCATGTTGCGTTCTACTCGTGAAACACATCTACGCATAGATCTAGCTCTGATACCACTGAAGGGTTTTGAAGCATAGTAAATCAAAAAAATTCTACGGATGCGAACGAGAAAGCCAAGATATAATCTAGGAGATGAAAACAACAAGGGGGAATAGATGAGATCTTCATACCTTTGAAGATTCGCACAGCGGAATGTTCAATGGAACGTGGTTGATGTAGTCGTACTAGCTTCTCCTCCTCGCGATCCGATCCGATCCAACACCGCAAGTGGTGATGCCTCCGAGAGATGCACACGTATGGAACCTCGACGTCTCCTCCTTCCTCGGTCCAGCAAGTGGGGTGGAGAGATAGATTGGATCTACAACACGACGGCGTGGTGCAAAGGTGGAGAGTTTCTGTGGCAGGCCTTCGCCTACGCGCAGTCGGTAGAGAGAGAGATCTGGAGGGAAGCATTATGGCGGCTAGGGTCGAAGGAGTGGGGAAGGAGGGCTGCACCCCTCCCCTCTATATATAGGGGGCTGTCCGGCCCCCTTGGCCCCTCCTCCAAGCCCTAGGGCGGTGGCCCCAAGGGTTGGAGTGGGGGGCAAGTTTTCCCCCTCCTTCTAGAAGGTTTCCCTAGGGTTTTGGCCGGCTGGGCCTATGGGGCCTTGTGCCCCTGGCCCAATGCGTCCAGGGCACTCCCTCGTAGGCCCACGCCCCCTTCCAACAAGTGGGGCCACGTTGGTCCCACTCCAGAAGCTTCTAGAACCTTCCAGTACAATACTGAACATTCCGAAACAATTCCGAAATCCAAAAATTGCATTCCTTTACATGAATCTTATTCTTCGGACCATTCCGGAACCTCTCGTGATATCCTGGATCCCATCCGAGACTCCGAACAAGAACTCATAAACCATTTATCCATTCTATCCTAGCGTCGAGACACGTTAAGTGTGTGACCCTACGGGTTCGAGAATATGCAGACATGATCTTCTATCAATAATCAACAGCGGGGTCTGGAAACCCATATTGACTCCCACATACTCATCGATGATCATATCGGATGAACCACGATGCTAGGATTCAATTAATCCCGTATATATATTCCCTTCGTCACGCGATGTTTTACTTGCCCGAGATTCGATCGTCGGTATCGGCATACCTAGTTCAATCTCGTTCACAGCAAGTACTTTACTCGTTCCGTAATCCGATATCACTTTGTGATTAACTCCTTAACCACGTGCTTGCAAGCGGTGTTGATATCGATTACCGAGTGGGCCCGAAGTATATCTCTCCGACTTGGGAGGGACAAATCCCATCTCGATACATACAACCCAACAGATACTTTCCGATCACCTAAGAGACACCTTTATGATCACCCTCTCATAGGATGACGTTTAATGACCTCAAAGCTTTCTTCCGATACCAGGGAGTTGCATTATCTCATGGTCTAAGGAATACAATATTTGACATAAGAAAAAGCTTTGCAAAGATGAACACGATGACACGATCTAATTGCTCTGCTTGATTTGGGTATGTCCATCATATCATTCTCCCAATGATATGATCTCATTATTAATCGACAACTCATGTCCATGGTTAGGAAACCTTAACCATCATTAATCAATGAGCTAGTCCATAGAGGCGTACTAGGAACATGGCGTTGTTCATAAACCACACAAGTATCAAAGTTTCCGCTTAATACAATTCTAGCATGGAATATAAACTTTATCATGAACAAGAATTATAATAATAACATCTTTATTATTGCCTCTAGGGCATAATTCTAACAATATACTCATCATTGTGAGCATGCTTAGTCTGTTCATTGTAAGGAGTGTGTTACTGATGGATGCTTAGTAGTTCTTTCTTGTATATGATTAGCTCCAGCTTGCTAATAGTTTGTATCTTGTCATATGAATGTCTGCTTGCATTGTTCTATTCATATTTTGGTATGATATTGTGGTATCCTCCTCTGAAAGTTTCATGTGAATCAACTTGGCACATGCTCACGCATGCTTATGACTAAAACAATAGTTAGTAAGCCTCGATGATTTATTTTGCCTCAGAGTTGTTGTATCACTTTCATGCCATAATTAGTCCTGTTTTGTTGCAAGCATGATTATGACAATTATTGCTCTCTCGTTTGTCGCTCCCTCTCTATTGCTATCCTTCACTTGCACTGAGTATGAGCTCCACTTGTGCATCCAACTCCCCAAAAACAATATTGCTAACTGTGTCCACCATACCTACCTATTAGCATCGTTTGCTATTTCAGTGCATATTCTATATGCCTTGTTTTCTTCCAAATAAAATGTTTGTCTATTTTGAGAAAGTTAGTTAGTAAATCACGAACTTGATGGCACACTTTATTCCTTGCACTTAATAATCCTGAGCCATTGTGACTTGTCCATGAAAGTTATATGCTTGCAAATTATATGCTGTGAGTTAGCAGAACCGTGCTGTCATGGGGAACGTTTCCAACACTTATGGATACTTATCCAGTTGATACCTTGCTCTTTTGTTTGCGGATGTTGTCGATGTGAAATAAAAGGGGAGCTTGTGAGTTCATGGAGTATATATATATGTGTTAGAGAAACGCCTAGGCCGCTAGCCTAAGCCATGCCTAATCATGGTGGAAACTTGCACCATCACCATAATGAGCATTCTATGAAGCATCCTCAATAAAAGCTATGCACATAGTAAATAAAAAGATCGCTTAGATGCTCATTGTCTGCTTGCCTTGTCATTTTGATCACGGGATAGCTCATGTATCATGTGCAAGGGGTACCTCGTTGGCGGTTCACTATGATATGCATGTATGTTCAATGACAAGAACTTGCAGGTAACCAAAGTTGAGTAGCATGCGGAGCGCCCCTCGTACTCAAGGGACATGGATTTCCAGTTTATGGTCTGTCAAGCATATAACTCGGATTGGACCTTACTTTCACCTTAACCATATGAAGATGCCTATGATAGGGGCAATGAGAGCTCAAAGCTAATGATTACCTTCCTTTCAGCATTAGGAAGCCTTTCAAACTTTTTAAAACCGTTTTCACTTCCCTGTTGAGTCACCACCTATTCTATGAGCACCTTCTTGAGAGCATAGTTGTCATTCTTGTGTTTTTTCCAAAACTTGGTTAATTATGTCATGACTTTGATGCTTGTATCTCTGATATCTTTACTTCTAGTCTTCATGTGAACTTCAGAGATGCCTTGGCATTCATATTGTGCTCTACAAATAAAGCAAAGCAAGATACCACTCTATCATACCTTACTATGAGCATTGCAATGTTGCTTATGTTTATGTTCCATGCTACTTATTATTATTGAGTTGGTTTCTCTTCATAGCTTGCAATGACTATTGAGTATACTTAGTTGCATACTTCTTATTATGAATGGTTTAAGGATCTACTCATGTGGTGAGAATATATACATCATATGAAGCAAATGTGTTCGTGAAAGTTCTTTTATTGCACTCAGTTTTCAACTGAATTGCTTGAGGACAAGCAACAAGCTAAGCTTGGGGGAGTTGATATGTCCAAAACGTATCTACTTTTCCGAACACTTTTGCTATTGTTTCTCCTCTAAACTTGTGTGATTTGGATACACCTAACACGTACTAGCGTTGTTTTCAACAGAATTACCTTGGTGTCTAGTTTTTGTGCAGAAAATCAACTATCAGGAAAAATCCCGGAAAATATGCCAAAAATTATATTTCGCCAGAAGATCCACGGAGCCAGAAGACGAAACGGAGTGGAGGCCTGGGGGCCCACACCCCTGCCAGGCGCGGGTGGGCCCTGCCCGTGCCTAGGGGGGTGCGGCCACCCCAGGCACCCCCTCGGGCTCCCTCTTCGCCTATAAGTTACCCCTTGACCTAAAAACTAGGGGGGTTCGATGTTTTTACAGAGAGAGTTCCGCTCCACCGCCACCATCAGAAAACCAAGATTCGGATCCAGAAACTCCGTTCTGGCACCCTGCCGGGACGGGGAATTTGGAGAGGATCATCGCCATCGTCATCACGAACGCCTCTCCATCAACCATCGATGTTTCCCTCATCCATGAGTGAGTAATACCCCACTGTAGGCTATGGGGATGGTAGGGATTGGATGAGTTCTATCATGTAATCGAAATAAGATTGTTAGGGCATAGTGCCTAATTCTTGTCACTAGGGCCCGAGTGCCATGATCTTGTTGCAACTTGTTAGGGATGAGTTCTATTGGAGCTATTTGACTTTGTTGCAACTTTTTGTGCTTAATTCTTGTCACTAGGGCCCGAGTGCCATGATCTCAGATCTGAACTTATTATTAAATCATTATGATAGTATTGTTTGTGATCTTATTTGCAAGTTGTGTACACATATCATTGTCCGGATCCAAAGGCCCCGAAGTGACAGAAATTGGGACAACCGGAGGGGATGGCTGTGGTGTGAGGATCACATGTGTTCACGAAGTGTTAATGCTTTGCTCCGGTGCTCTATTAAAAGGAGCACCTTAATTGCTAGTAGTTCCCTAAAGGCCCCGCTGCCACGGGATGGTTGGACAGAAGATGTTGTGCAAGTTCTCATTGCGAGCACGTATGGCTATATATGGAGCACATGCCTAGGATTGTTTAGTACTTGGATGCTTATTCTTATTTATCTGCAATGCCCTAGATCTTAAATTTACATGTTTAGACTCGTCCATGCAACGCCCGTCCATCCATCCCTATGCCTACCGCGCTCGTACCCTAATGTTTACTATTACTGTTACTATTGCTCCTATTTCACTACTGCTGTTGCTTTGCTGTTGCTAATACAAACTATAGCTACTGATAAACTTCTGTGAGCACGAACTATTTCTAGATGCAGCTGAATTGACAACTCAGTTGTTAAGGCTTGCAAGTATTCTTTGGCTCCCCTTGTGTCGAATCAATAAATTGGGTAATACTACCCGCGAAGACTGTTGCGATCCCCTACACTTATGGGTCATCATGTGACTTCACTAGCACAAACAACAATGATTTCCTGAGTACACCTATTGCTCCACCTGCTCCTGATGCTACCTTTTATGAAATTATGTCTAGTTTGTTGAATCTTGTGATGAAAGAGCAATTTTCTGGTGCTACTTCTGATGATGCTGCTGCCCACCTCAATATTTTTGTTGAACTTTGTGAGATGCAAAAATATAATGATGTAGATGGAGATATTATTAATCTCAAGTTGTTTCCTTTCTCCTTAGAGGAAAAGCTAAAGAATGGTTTCTATCCTTGCCTAGAAATAGTATTGTTTCTTGGATTAAGTACAAAGATGTTTTTATTGGAAAATACTATCCTCCTGCTAACATTATATCTATGAGAAGTGAAATAATGAAATTTAAACAATTTGGTAATGAACATATTGCTCAAGCTTGGGAAATAATGAAATCTTTGGTAAATAATTATCCTACTCATGGACTGATTGCTTGTATG
The DNA here is from genome assembly GCA_916181665.1 of Avena sativa. Taxonomy (NCBI): domain Eukaryota; kingdom Viridiplantae; phylum Streptophyta; class Magnoliopsida; order Poales; family Poaceae; genus Avena; species Avena sativa. The sequence continues at coordinate 33,126,668 of OV702279.1, forward strand.
ATTATCCAGACTTTTTATGCAGGTTTAAACTTCTCTTCAAGAAACCTGTTGGATTCAGCTACTGGAGGTACCTTTATGACCATTACTTTGGGTGTTGAAACAAAGCTCCTTGATAATATGATGGTCAACTATTCTGAATGGCACACTGAGAGAGCTCCACATGGTAAGAAGGTAAATTCTGTTGAAGAAACATCCTCTTTGAGTGATAAGATTGATGTTATCATGGCTATGCTTGTTAATGGAAAAGCTCATATTGATCCAAATAATGTTCCCTTAGCCTCTTTGGTTGCTCAAGAAGAGAAAGTTGATGTGAGCTTCATTAGAAATAAAAAAATTAGCAACAATGCCTATAGGAATAATTTTGGTAGTAACAATAATTATAAGCCTTATCCTCCTAATAATGGCAATACTTATGGAAACTCCTATAACAACAATACTAGAAGTGCTCCCTCCGAACTTGAATTCATGCTTAAAGACTTTATTAGTAAATAAACCACTTTCAACAAAACTGTGGAGGAAAAGCTCATGAATGTTGAGAGAAATATTTCATCTTTGTCTGAAGCATAGTCCTCTTTGATTAATAAAATGGCTGCCAAACCTGAAACCTTGGAAAGTACCTTTGCTGATACTCATGCCATACAAGTTACTATTGATGAAAATGTTAGACCGTTAGCTCAACTACATGCTAAGTGGGAAAGAGAAGCTGAAATTGCTAGAAACAATAGTGTGTGCACTTTTACCACCACCAATATGGATGCCACCAAACCACAAGAAGTCCCTATTCCTCCTATCATAATGCCTAAACCCAATGAATCTACTACCAGTGATGCTAAATTTGATTTTGATCTTGATGGTTGCAATATTTCTGAAGTGATTATGTTCCTACAAAAGCTTGCTAGAAGCCCTAATGCTAGTGATATGAATGTGGCTTTCACCAAGAACATTATAGATGCTCTTATTAAAATTAAGGATGAAAAGTTGAAACACAAAGCCTATATTCCTAGGACAGTAGAAGATAGTTGGGAACCCGTTAATATGCAAGTGAATGACTTTGATCTCAAAGCTTCATGTGACCTTGGTTCTAGTGTCTCTATTATGCCTAGAAAGATTTATGAAATGCTTGATTTGCCACCTTTGGAAGATTGCTATTTGGATGTCCCACTTGATGATAATGCTAAAAAGAAACTCATGGGGAGTGTTAATGATGTTCTTATTATGGTTAACAATGCTTATGTCCATGTTGATTTCTATGTTTTGGATGATGAATATAATGCTACTTGTCCTATTACTTTGGGAAGACCTTTTCTTAGAACTGTTGGTGCCATCATTGATATGAAAGAAGGCACCATTAAATATCAATTTCCATTCAAGAAAGGTATTGAACACTTCCATATGAGGAGACAGAAGTTGCTTTTTTATCCTCTTTTGAAAGCAAGGTTTGATGTTAATGCTTCTTCATTTGAAAATACTTGATTCTTGCTTCTTGTGCCTAACTTAAAGGTGTTAAAGAAAAGTACTTCTTGGGAGATAACCCAATAGTTTTCTTGAGTCTTGGAAGTTATTACTTCTGTAATGACCTCTCCTCATCCTTTTTATTTTATTTTTGTGCCAAGAATAATCTCTAATGAGATGGAAGTAAGATTTGGGGAGTTGTTGTCCCGAAACAGATTTTTGTGCTCCACTATAAAAATTTGTGTAAAATCTCTGTAAGTAGGATTGAGCTGTAATTTTCTGAATAAATCCCCCAGGTTGTTAGATAACTTTCGTTATTTCAACACTTTTTGATTTGAGAAATAGAAGGTCCTCAAAAAAATCGGTTTCTACCTGCTGGTATGTTTTGACAGATTTCTGTCATTATTTGCATTTGCTTCTTATTGATTCCTTTTTGGGTTCCTTTTGGAAAATTGTGCTTTTTGAGGGAATTTCTACATTATCTTGTGTCTTTAGTGAAATTTTTCTGTTTTAAAAATAAAACCCAAAGGTCTATTATCTTTTGAATACACTAATGTTGCTAATGAAGATTGTGTGAAGTTTTGTATGAAGGAAAATTTTTAGGTGTAAGGAAATAATGATGTAATGAGATGAAGAATGGACAAAAACTCAAGATTGGGGATGCCACCCCGTGTCACGCCAAGAAATATTCAAAAGGTACAAACGTCAAAGCTTGGGGATGCCCAAGGCACCCCCTTCTTCATCAATAAAAATCTCAGGTCTTTCTAGACACTTCGTTTTTATATTTTCATGCACAAGTTGTGTTGTTCTTGGAGTGTCTTAGTTTTATTTTTTGGTTTTTGTTTTCTTAGTTTGCTTGAAAAAAGTGGTTGGACCCCCGTTCTCGTTGTGTTGTTTCAAATAAGTTGATTGGTGTTGGAAAGGAGTAGGAAGTTCTTGCTTTAGTAGTACAAGAGGACCTTGCTTTGACTGAGACTTAGACTTTATCATGCCATGCTAGATGTTTATTTGACCTTATGCTTAGTGATTATTGTTGTAGCATGACTTGTTCCAAACAATTAGTATTGCTTAATGTACCTTGAAAGAATCATGCGTTGTTTTAGCATACAAAAGCATAGTATTGTGGTATTCTCCTTTGATGCTTTGTTTGGGTTGACTTGGAACATGATCACACCATGTTATGACTATGAACCAGTCACCATAGCCTCTATGATCATTTACTTTTTGACTTGTGGTACCACTTTATGCTTTGATTAGTAATGTTTTGTCGCTCTGCATGATTATGGCCTTTATTGCTCTCTTAGTTGGTCGCTCACAGTCTTTTGCTAGCCTCCACTTGTAAGAGTAAGCTCTAATCGTGCATCCAACTCCCAAGAAACCAAGTTATTCCAAAGTGTCCACTATAAATTCCTATGCTTGGTGTGTTACACCATTCCAAGTATATTCTTATTTTATCTATCTTCCAAATTAAACTTGTTATGTGAAAATTAGTGATTTAAGCTCTCACAAACTTGATGGCACACTTTATTTTTCTTGCCCATAAAGAAACTTAAACCATTGTGTCATGTATGTTGCATATTCTTGCACTTATACATTGGAATTAGCAAAACCATGCTGTCATGGGGGACGCTTTCAACATTGCACTTGTACATTGTACTCAGTTGATATCATGCTCTTTTGTTTGCAGATGTTGTCCGTGTGAAATAAAAGGGGAGCTTGTAAGTCCATGGAGTTATGTATGTGTGTTAGAGAAACGTCTAGGCCACTAGCCTAAGCCATGCCTAATCATGGTACAAACTTGCAGCATCACCATAGTGAGCAATTTATGAAGCTTTCTTCTTATAAAAAAAGACATATTGAAAAGAGGAAAGAGAGAAAAAAGCACCATTTTCCCATGGTAAATAAGAAGATTGTTGAGATGTTCATTGTCTGCTTGCCTTGTCATTTTGCTTATGGGATAGCTCCTGTATCATGTGCAAGGGGTACCCCGTTGGCAGTTCTGTATCATACACATGTACTTAATATGACAAGAACTTACCAGTGACTAAAGTTGAGTAACATGAGGAGTGGCCCTCGTACTCAAGGGACATGAGATTGCCAACTTATACTTTGGCAAGCATATACTCCATACTTTGTTCACTTTAACCTTGATCACTTCAAGATGCTTATGATCGGGTCAATGAGAGTTGAAAGATAACAAGTACCATAATTTTTGGAATCTCTTTATGAGACTTGAAATCCCTGCTTCCCTTTATGAAGGGCCTTTCTTCCACCATTATATTAAGTCTCCACCTTCTATCCTTAGGCACCAATTAAGAGAGCGTAGTTTTCATTCTTAGTTCTATGAGCATTGTCCCAAAACTTATTGATTGATTCATATTGTTGATATTACTTGCTCATGAAATATTCGTATCTAGTCACTCTTATGAACTTTGAAGGTTTCCTATGCATTTATTTGCTACTCCATGAGGGACAAGTTGAATGCCACTATGCTATGTTTTCTATATGTGAAACAAACAAACGTCTTTCAATGCATTGTTATTCATGATCTTTGTTTGTATCCTTTCATGGTGCATGCATAGTTACTATGTCTTATTGTTAGAACTTCTTTCATGCTCATGTTTAGAGTACTTTGATCCCATCTTTCAGTGCTTGCAAATGGCTTGATCTTGATTTTGATGGTGCATGTCACCTCAAAAATTATTCTTTTTATCACTTACCTACTCGAGGACGAGTAGGAGTTAAGCTTAGGGATGCTTGATACGTCGAAAACGTATCTATAATTTTTGATGTTACATGCTTGTTTAGTATCTACTTTGCTTTTGTTTGTCTACACTTTGAGGTATTTTTATATGTTTTATGGTACTAACCTATTAAAAAGATGCCATAGTGCCAGTGTTTTCTTCTGTTTTTGGTTCCAGAAAAGGCCAAAAATGAATATTCTCGAAATTGTACGGGATAAAAGCCAAAGTCAATATTTTACCGTGGGGAAAACAGAGCCAGAAGACGAGACGGAGGAGGGACTCGAGGGGGCCACACCCCTGGCCGTGTGGCCAGGACTGGCCCGTGCCTAGGGGGGTGCAGCCGCCTCGGGCACCCCCCTCGGCCTCCCTCTTCGCCTATAAGAAGCCCTCGATACCTAAACCCTAAGTACCCGATCAATCTTCCATGAAACAGTCCATAACCACCGCCACCATCGTCCCTAGATCGGGGGGATCCGAAGCTCTTCCCGGCACCCTGCCGGAGGGGAGAGATCATCCCGGAGTCCTTCATCACCATGCCAGCCTTCGGTATGAAGCGTGAGTAGTTCGACCTTAGACTACAGGTCCATGTAGTAGCTAGATGGTTGTTTCTCCTCCTTTGTGATACCATGTTTAGATCTTGTGAGCTCCATTCACGATCAAGATCAACTATTTGTAATCATGCATGTTGTTTTTGCGAGGATCCAATGGATATTGAGATTACTATGTCAGATTGGTTAATGATTCTATCTTATTGATTCTATCATGTCTATGTCGTTTGAGATCTTGCATGCTATCCGTTTCTAGTAGCTACCTTGGCCAAGTAGATTCTAGTGACTCCAAGAGGGAGTATTTATGCTCGATAGTGGGTTCATGCCTCTATTTAATCTAGGGAAGTGACAGAAATATCAAAGGTTGTAGATGTGATGTTGCTACTAGGGAGAAAACAACGATCTCTTGTTCATGGAACAAGTGGATTGTTTACCTTACACACTTTGCTTAAAGCATTTATCCGTTGTTTGCAACTTAATACTGGAGGGGGTTCGGATGATAACCTGAAGGTGGATTACTAGTCATAGATGAAGTTGGATGGCGGTCTATGTATATTTTTGTAATGCCAATCAAAACTCATAGGATCATGAATGTCTAGTATTGCATTATTGTGACTTTCTCTGTCTAGTCAATTGCCCCGCTGTAATTTGTTTACCCAGCATGTTATGTTGTTTATCTTAAGGAGAACACCTCTAGTGAACTATGTACCCCGGTCCAATCTTAACCATTGATACATCTTCCACTGTTACTATTTACTTTCTGCAAGCCACCATTACCTTCCACACCATACAGTTAATCCTTTGTTTTCAGCAAACCGGTGAGATTGATAACCTCACTGTTTGTTGGGCCAAAGTATTGAGTTTGTGTTGTGCAGGTTTCAAAGTTTCTAGCAACACCTTTGAGTCGTTTCCTGCCTCCTACTGGTTCGATAACCTTGGTTTCTTACTGAGGGAAAACTTGTTGGCGTGCTCATCATACCTTTCTCTTGGGGTTACCCAACGATGCTCTATAGTGATCTGAGCTACACATCATCAGATGTTCATCAAAAACAAACAAAGTGTTGTTGTGTTGATCGTTAACATCAAAGCTTTCCTTCAAGATTTGTTTCAATAATTGTTATTTTGATCAGGTATTATAAGAACAAAAGGTTGTTCAAATAATTACCGTATTCCATAAAAGATGGAAGATTTACAAGTATGGTTGGATAAATCATGTCCATAAAACTAATGCTAAAAATGTGGAAAGACAAATGATTAAAAGATCAGTTAAGAAGTGACATCGCCGTTTAAATTATATTGGAAAGAAAACATGAAGAAACTCCATGTTGATGGAATTTTGGAGTCTTTTTAATTTTGATCAAGTGACACTTGTGAGACTCTCCTAAAGATAATTAAAACTTCGTTCAAAGGCATAGAAGAACAAACGGCTAACTTATTGGAATTTATACATATTGATGTATGTAGTCCATTATGTGTAGTCATGAGCGATGGATTCAACTTCTTATACTTTCTCCGGAAATTTGGGTGAATATATGTGTATATTTACTTAATAAGGAAGAAGTGTGAAATATTTGAAAAGTGTTCAAAGACTTTAAACATGAAGTGGAAAATCATTGTAACAAGAAAATAAAGAGTTTATGATTGGATCATAAAGGAAGATATTTGAGTTACAAGTTTAGCATAACACTTAAGATTTGAGGAATCGTTCCATGGATTTGCATTTCCTCAAACACCATAAGGATATGGAGTGCTCGAGATATGTAATGAAACCTTGTTTGTCATGGTAAGATCAAAGGTGTAAGTTATATAACTTATGTTATATTGTAAAATTGGAAAATCTTTAGTGACTACCGCTTTTAGACTGAAAAGAGCACCATCATGATCCGTTGAAATGACACCATATAAGTTATGGTCTGGGATAAAACCCAAGTTGTCCTTTCCTAAACTTTGGTATGCTAGGAATAAGTAAGATATTTACAACCAAAGTCGGATGAGCATGTTTGTATGTTATTTCGAATAACCTTTGGGTATTCCTCCATAACACCAAATAAAAAAGTGTTTGTCGCTTAGTAGGTCAAGTTTCTTGACAAGGAATTTTTCGTGAAAATGTTACGTGGGAGGACAATAGAACTTTGATAAGGTTATTGAAATTTAGCCATATATGCTTAGTTGTGCAGCACCAGAAAGAGTCCCGGAGGTAGCAACAATGCTCATGGCTCACGTGCCTCAAAGGTTATGATTATGGAGGTCTAAGTTCCTATTGAACCGAGTAGGTTGGGTAAAAGCAATCAAATACTAAGATTTGGGAGTAAATCATTGTTGTTTGACAATGATGGACCGACTACATGCAAAGAAGCGATGATGGGTCCTAACTCCGTCAAATGGCTTGAAGACATAAAATCCGTGATAGATCCATACACGAGAAATCAAGTTTTTGAACTTGGAAGACCCTCTAGAAAGGTGTAAGACCTTACAGTCATATTTGGATCTATAAAGAAATAGACATGGATGTTTCACATCTATGAAATAGTCGACATGTTAGGAAAGAGTTCACGATAATGTTCAAGCAGTTGATTATGACAAGATTTGATCTTTCATAGCGATATTTAGTCTGGACGGATTAATATATAGCAAGCACTACATATAATTTTATTATATGGTAGTTGAACAAACAAAACAAGTTATTCTAATAGAATGGTTACCTAGTACGTGTACATAACATGATCCAAAGGGTTTTGTTTATTCAAAGGATGCTAACAGGGCATGCAAACTTCAATAGTTGAAGTAAGCATCGAGGAGTTGGAATCTTCACCGTGATGAAACTGTTAAAAGGTTTAATTTCATCAGAGACGATGAAGATGCTTGAATTTGCAAGAAATTAAGTGGGAGAACTAAGACATATTTCTAATACATTATGTGAAAGACATATTGTTAGATATGATGTATCTTTTATTAACACTGGTTAAGAATTTCATTTTGATGAAAGACTTAGGCAAAACCGGAATATTTGGCATCAATGTATATATGGATAGATTGAGACGCTAATATGGTTGTTCCAAATGTACATAGATGAGATATTGAATGCGTTCAATATAGAAACGACAAGAAAGGTACTTGTCGCATAGGAAGGATTTAATCAAGATTCAAGTGTTTTGACACTCGTTAAGTGAAACGAGATTCAAGTGTTTTGACACTTGGTGAGTGAAATCACAAGAATATTTTTGATCAATCATACTGTGATATGTACACATCCAGATATGTCCTATGGTCTAAATGTTATGAGAATATGCCAGAATGACTCATAAGATGATCATTGAACGACAGTAAGGATATTCTTATGATCTTTGGAAGAACTAAGAATATGTTATTTATGTAGAGGTGACAAATAGATAGATGTAAAGTGTTACATTGATACTATTTTTGTAACAAGATACAAATTAAGTTTATATCAGTTTAAAACTACGGGTGGCACAATGTAATGGAAAGAAAGTTCCATAACGTATTTGGATGAGTTCCAAAGTTAAGACATTGTGACAGATACTACAACAAAAGGCTAAGTATATGACTGTTATGGTACTAGCTAAACAGGGCATTTGTGTAAACTAGTTTGTTATCAAACTAGGTGTGGTTCACAACGAGATAGTACTATAAAGATATATTGTACGGCAACTGTATCAACATGTTTTAACCCCAAGGAACTAAAGGTCTCACCAAAGGACCAAATTTATACAATGCCATCTCATTGAAGAATGAGTGATGTGTAGAGACGCAAAGACATGCAAATACACACGGACCTAGAAGTCTCGGATCTAAAGGTTATGTTTACCACTAGCAATCATGTAAATACAACACCAGAAAGCCATAGGTGTTGAATGCACAAAGTTTTTCAAACTAGATTCTTGACTCTAGTGCAAGTGGGAGACTGTTGGAGATATGTCCAAGACGCAATAATAAAGTGGTTATTATCATATCTTCATGTTTATGATAAATGTTTACATCCCATGCTATAATTGTATTAACTGGAAACATTAATACTTGTGTGTTTTGTAAACATAAAAGAGTCCCTAGTAAGACTCTTGTTAAACTAGCTTGTTGATTAATAAATGATCATGGTTTCCTAATCATGGACACTAGATGTTATTAATAACAAGGTCATATCATTAGGAGAATGATTTGATGGACACACACCTATAGTTAGCATAGCATAAGATCAAGTCATTTAAAGTTCGTTTGCTACAAGCTTTTAAATACATAGTAGCCTAATCCTTCGACCATGAGATCATGTTAATCACCATCACCGGATGAGTGCTTTGATGGCATCAAACGCCACTTCCGTAACTGGGTGGTTATGAGGATGAATTGAGTATTCTAAAAGTATAGATTGAAGTGCATGGAGGGAATTCTCCATCCATATGACGGATAGATATACTCTAGGCCCTCTAGATGGAGTGTCATCCAATTGTCTTGCAATCATGTGACCAGGTCACAAGAGATGTCACATCACAGTATGAGTAAAGAGTACTTATCGGTAACGAGGTTGAACTAGGTATAGAGATACCGACGATTGAACCTTGAATAAGTAAAGTATCACGTGACAAAGGGAAGCAGTATCGAATGTAAATGGTTCATTCAATCACAAAGTCATCATATAAATATGTGGGAGCCATTATGGATTTCCAGATCCCACTAATGGTTATTGATCTCTAGGTGTCTCATTCATGTCTGCATAGTTCACAAACCATAGGGAGACACACTTAAGGATTCGATGTTGCTTAAAGTATATATGGAATGTGAGTTGGACACCGAATGTTGTTCGGATTCTTGGATTGGATCCAGGACATCAAGAGGAGATCCGGAATGGTCCGGAGAATAAGATTCATATAAGGAAAGTCAATTTCCGGGGTTTGGAAATGTTTTCGGTATTTTGACCCAAAGCTTCTAGAATGTTTTGGAAGGTCCACCACCCAGGGAGGGGGTACCTAGAATGCACCATACCTTAATGGGCTATGCGCATGGAACCCTAGGTCAAGTCAGCTAAGGACAAGGAAGAGAGACACAAACTCTATTTGAATAGTCAAATCCTAGTTTGAAAGTCAAAGTCCTAGTGGAGGAAGGAAAGGAAACCTTGAGGCACAAGGTTTCCCTTTCCCTCTCCATTGCCGCCGGCCAAGGGGAGTTGGGGGTGGACTCGGCCAGGGCTAGGAACCCTGGCCGCCGCCCCTCAACCCATATAAGGAGGGGTAGGGGCGCCCCCTACTCCCTCACCCCAAAACCCTAGCCGCCGGTGCCTTCCCTCTCTCCTCCATACATCTGCTCCGGCTTAGGCGAAGCCCTGCAATAATCTCTTCCACCACCACCACACCCTCGTGTTGTTGGGATTCCATGGAGATCTACAACCTCCGCTGCCCTGCTGGAACAAGGGAGAGGGAGGTCTTCATCGACTACCGTACATGTGACCGACTGCAGAAGCGCTACGGGAACATGGTGCTGAAAGGATAAGCAAATGATCGACTACATCAACCACGAGAATTCGATCTTGTTAAATGCTTTGGATATACGAGGGTTAGTTCTTTACAATATTGTTGCACCGATCTCATAGATTAGATCTTGGCTTTGCGGTAGATTAGATCTTGGTTTTGTTTGTTCATGCGATAGAAATTTTTTGTTTTCCATGCTATGAACCCTACATGGACAAGTCGTGACCTAACAGAAACATAGCATTGAGATGCTATGAATCAACCGGTGCTTCGGGTAAAGCAATGAAATCCAATCATTAGCGCATACAATCTCCACTTCATCGTCTACCCATTATATGAGCTTGGGCATTGTAGATGGCATGCATTGGTTGGCATGAAAGCAATCGTGGCCTAGCAGAACATTGTAGTTTCCCTGCACATCATCAACAAAGAAGGGGGTTACCAAAGTTCTGCTACCAACGGTAAGCTCTAGGCTTATCATGCCTTTGGCCTCTAATCCTTACCTTCCTTCAAACCGTTCAACACCATATTGTTCTTCATCAAGTCGGCATCTTCCAGTTGTAGATTTTTTGAAAACCGAATAGGGCATAGGGTTTACCACAACACTGCAGTCAATCATCATCATTGAAATTGGCTTCCTGTTAATGTATCCTCTAACATAGAGAGGCTTGAGATGCTTAATAGGTTCCCTAGGATTCTCAAAAATGGCATCTTTAGGGACAAAGTTAATTTTAGCTACCTCTCTACCTAAATCAACAACACGGAACTCGGTGGGCAGATAATATACTGCATGTTGATGTCCAAGCGAGTTGGTGGCGCGGTGTAATCCATATCCTTCTCAATTGGTAGAGACCCTAAAATGGTCAAGTACGAGTACAACCCGCTGACGCAGTCCCGGTCTAGCTCATGTCCAACCTAGCCTACTCACTCTTATTCATATCTTATCCGACTCACTCCATACTATTAAATGTTTCACCTCGCATGCTCATGGTGACTCAGACACGATTGGAGTCTGACTCGCAATCAATCAGTCGATAGCTGCTCCTAGCAGAACATGCCTTCTCCCAAGTACCATAGAGTTAAAATGACAAACCTTTCCAGTGTGAGTTTCGTACCAGTCCATTTTTCCTTATGATATACCTCGTCAAACTACAAAGGAGTTACTATCATCCGTTAATAGTTCAACACTCTTCTCGATTCGTGATATGTGATGTATTCAATTAACTCTTCTTTTAGACATAAGATAACAACAACTATCCAAATTTAAATTAATAAGCCACAGGTATTGCAGAAATATGGCAGATCTCGGGCACAAAGGCCACCAAGTACCAACTCCATACAGGAGTACACAGAAACAAACACACCAAGTTTAGGACTAGGAAAATAGGCCCACAGACAGAAATGACAGGACCTGTCAAGTCCAAGACGAAAAAACAGAGGAAGCATCTATGAAATGGAAGCCGGTGGAGTATAAGTATCACAATGTATCTTCCGCACTCCCTCCATCAGCATGTCCATCTTGGCGAGATCATCTTTCCTGCTCAACGGCCTCCAAACTGCAAAAATATGGGTAGTTTGAAGAAACAATCAGCCGGTTGATTAGGAAAATTGCGGTCAATGGTGAATTTATTTCTAATATTCCAAAGGGCCCAGCTCTGGGTAGCAAACAAAATCCACACGAAGCGCTTAGATTTCAGAGAAAGTGTTAGTAAAATGGCAAGGAAATCATCAAAAGAAGATGGGTTCCAAGAAACAATCAGAAGATATCTAACACAACTCCAGCAAAACCTCGCTAACACACATTGGAAGAAGGTGTGTGAAATTGTTTCTAAAACCCCACATAAGCAGCACTTTCCATCAATGTGCCATGTTGCTCATGGATTTGATTGTTCACCGGCAAATGTCCTTTCTCCAATTGCCATGAGAAAAATTTAATCTTCAGTGGAATCCTAGCATGCCAGGTTGTCTCATATACCGGCTCATTTGAGCCCACAATCAACTTTCTATACATTAAAGACACCAAAAAGACTCCATAAGTATCAAGGGCCCAAGAAACCGAGTCCTCCTAGGCAGAAAGTTGCACCTCTGCGAGCTCCTGCACCAGCTGCTCCCACAAGAGAAGTTCCTCCTCTCCAAAAGTTCGTCTAAAGGCCAGGTTCCACCTGTTATTAGCTCTAGCTTGGGCCACTGTCAACTTCAGAACATGTCATATATTAAAGAGTCTCTAGAACCTGATGGCAAGTGGCTCATCCCCTAGCCAACCAATCCATTAGAAGCACACCCTTGACCAGTTTCCAAGATAAAATATGGAACCTAAGCGAAAAAGTTGCTTAATTCTATTTAAACTTCTCCAAAATTGAGAGCCGCCCTGGCTATTTTGGTTGAGGATATTCGAAGCATTGTGTTATTTATCTAAAATTAACTTATACCAAAGGTTATGACTTTCCTCAGGGTTAAAAAATCTCCAGATCACTCATGGCACTTAACTCTTAGTCGTCCGACTCGATTAACACTTAACCAATTCATGCATGGCCATGCTTCTAAACCATATCAACCGAGAAGGCACAGAGAATATCTCTCCAAGTCGGGGGAGGGGGAAATTCACGGCTTGGCCATCCACGTCACATAGCTTGATTTCCAGTCGGTCCGAGCTCCACCTTTATAACTAACCAGTTACGGGACATCGTTTGATAGAACCTAAGCCGACCGATCCACAAATCGGATCGTGGGACTACCTCAGGTCCAAGGATTCCATTTCGTGAGTCGGTGTACATGACATTACTTGTGTCGACTCAACCTTGGGTCAGTCCGACTCGCTTAGCTCTTTGGCCGAATCTGGTTGGCGGATTGGTATCTCCATGCCCATGATGAGTGAAATCTTTTCATCTATGATTCCAAACATTAGTCTAGGTTAGGTGCTCTTCTTAACTTATGACCAAGGCAAATATGTAAAGGAAGACTCCAAAAAAAATAATTCACAACTGAATCACATATTCAATGAAGATCGTTCATTCAATATAAGACGACTTAGCTTATGAATACATTAAAATATACATCATACATGACAGACTCTAGGCATATTTTCAACACACCTCACTTGTTCAAGGTGGCTACAGTTGGAACACACCATATAAAAGAAATACTTAGGATGTTTTCGAACCATGTAACAGAGAAATGATTCTAGATGCATCTAGTTTGGAGAATATGAGTTTCATGTGTGAATGTCTTGAGGAGATCGGGATCTCCTTTTGTCCCATGTCATGGTATCCCTTCACAACCTACATTAGCATTCATACTTTTAGGAGTATGTGATGTATGATGAGGAGATCTACTAGCATGTTGCTCAAAGGCATATCTCACTAAAGCATTTCAATACACAAACTTGTCGCACTTGCAATGGAATTTCCAAATAGGTAGTGTAGCGTGTCCCATGGGTCGATTGGGAGGGTATTGCGACTTGGTCCAAGTGATATAGGGTAATAAGTAGATCATGCTTATGCATGCATAGAAGTGTGGTCATCGAGGGTCACAACCAGATTTTTTGACATAAAACGGTAGCAAATGCCCCTATTGTATCATTTTATATTTTTATAAAGCCAATATGTACATGGGTAGCAAAAAGAAAAATCTTACAAGGTGTCCACCCTTTGGGATATGCCTTCCTTAAGACAAGTTTTGGCCCTATATATTACATACTCAAATGATTCTTTAAAAGCTCTAGAGCATATATCCATATCGAGCCATTAGTTATCCAAAAAAACATTTCTATGTGTCTAGAGGATCCAGCCACCAATAATCGGGGATTATTTTGAAACCGACTATTATTTATCTCCTTATTGCTTCACTGAGCATCTCAAATATATTTAGTTTAGTGTTCTACTACAAGTTCACTTTCCACCAGAACCTTTGGCTCAAGTCACAAGAAAAGAAAAGATGGATGTATTCTTCATTATCTCCTTTGGTGCAGAGTACATAATCATGTGATTCTAGATGAATTTTTTCTAGCCAATAGATCTCTGGTACTAAGTTTGTCTTGGAGTAACAGCCAAAAAAAAACTTATGCTTTGGCATGACATAAGACTTCCAAACACAACTAAAAGGTGAAGGAGCAGACTCTGATGGAGATAAAGCAGCATACTCACTCTTGCTAGAGAAGTTTTTATTACGTCCTGGAAGATGCCACAGACCCTTCTCATTATTTTCTACTCTATTTTTCAACATAGTAGCAAGGAGGTCATATTGATCAAAAGAAATAACTGATAAAGGGAGATGATATAAATGATATAAATCTTCATTGCACCAGATATCAACTGATTTTTTGAGTGAAATACCTTGATCTTTGGCAAATGAGGACAAGTGAGGAATTTTCTCTCTTACATTATTGTGTATCCAGTTATCAAGACATAATTTAATAGTGGCACCATCTTCAGGGACACATGATGAGATCTCTAGAAAAATATGTAACAAGCTTCAACAATCCTTCCACCAGAATGACCCGCACTAGTTTGTCCTCTGAAGGAATTTTTCATTTAAGTAATGGTTTGCCAAATGAGATTAACCCATGGTATGCCCTATATGTTCATGAATATGAATATATGTTTGATTATGAGAGCAGTATTATGTGTTCTCATATTTAGTACTCCAATCCCTCCTGTCTTTTTGGTTCACACATTTTCCTATTTAATAAGACAATTTCCTTTTTCTCTATTTGTTTACCTCACCATATAAATCCCCTGGACGAACCCTCCACATAATCTAGGAATCCAAGTGACAATTTCAGAGTGTAGCTGGCAAAATTGGGAATTGTAACAATAAATTGACTTGACAACAACACGTCTCTTATCATAAGACAGCGTGTCAGCAATGCTAATAAGTCTTCTATCAATTCTTGCAAGTATCCCTATTAATTCCTCCATTATTGGTCTTGTAGTTCCCATAGGTAGATCTAATTAGTTAAAATGCAACGCTTCAACTCTTCAACCAAATATTGTAGCGATTTCATGGCTTCTTTCAGGGGAGACATTGATGGGAACAAGAGAGGGTTTGCTATAGTTTACTCTTAGACCAGTAGAAATGAAGAACTTCTTAAGTAATTCCTTAAGTGTGGCAAGCTAGTCAGAGCATGATGGCATAATGAGAAGATTATCGTCAACATATTGTATTATTGGGTAATCCATTCAATATGAACAATCCAGTGGTCGATCAATAAACAATCATTTAGGATGTATTGGATCAATTCATCAACTGAGACAAGTAAAAGTGGGGATAGGGGATCTCCTTGCCCAACTTCTCTTTTGCATAGAATTTTCTTACCAGGAAAACATTTAGCAGAACAACAATTGATGTAGTGAATAAAATCCATTTAATCCATTCAATCCATTTATCTCCAAACTCCATGTGTTTTACATTATAAGTATGACGTTGTATTCAACTTTTTCAAAAGCCTTTAAAAATCCAACTTTATAATAATATTATCTTTCTTGGATTTGTGAAAAGGTATACGTATTCAAAACCCCAAACAAGGCAGTCATGTAAAGTCCTATTCTTGATGAATCCATATTGATCTTTGTGAATAGCAAAGATGGTGATTTTTTTGCAGTCTGTTAGCAACTTAGTGAAGAATTTCAAAGCAAGACTGGCAACTGATATAGATTTGTAATCATTGACATATTCGACACTTCCTTTTTTGTATCAGTGTGATGAAAGTAGTATTGATACTCTATATGTTCATATTTCCTTCATAAATGTCATTGGAGAGTTGATAGAATTGTTCTTTAATAGTATCCCAACATTGTTTCAAGAAAGCACCATCAAAACCATCTGGTCTTGGGGTTTTGTCAGTTGGCATGAGTTTTACAATCTCATATATATATCTTTAGTTGTGAAAGGTACAACCAGACTATCAAATTCAATGTCAGGGTTTGGGTGAAGTAAGATCTATAGGTCAAACATCATGGTCGGATTATTAGTACATCCAATTCTATCCTTAAATGATTGCTAGATAACAACGACTTTTCCATCATGATCTAGCACAATTATGTCATCAAGTGTCTTACTACTTGCAATATGATTACCCCTATAATTCTTTGTGGAAACAATATGAAAGAACTTAGTATTTCCACCCCAAGCTTGGCCCATCTTATATTTGCTCTGTTTTTTCAATAGATTCTTTTTTACTTCAAGTAATTTTAGAAAATGTTGCATGAGTGCTTTCCTGAAATTTGATTCCTATATGGAAAGTTTTGTATGATCTTCAAGTCCATCAATAAGAGCAAGTACATATCCGCATGAATCAATAACTATATTCAATTGGGATAAATTTCGTACTCCATTTCTTTAGGCCCTTTCTCGAGGACAATCGGATTTGGGGAGCAACCACATGGACTTTCTTCTCCTTTGTCTCATACAAGTCCCCTAGAGTTCAAGTGATGGCAGAAACCGAAAAACAATTAGTGTGAGAGGATGAGACTCTCTCGTGCTCCTCTAAGTGTACGTGGCCTTCTATTTATAGATAAAGTTCAACACATGTACTCCCTCCGTCCCAAAATAGATGTCTCGAATTTGTTAAAATTTGAATGAATCTAGACACTATTTAGTATATAGGTTCATCCAAATTTTGATAAATCTAAGACATCTATTTTAGGACGGAGGGAGTACATGCCACACTCCTAGGCAAGTTAAGAGGTTGTGTCCTTGGCTACCTTTACATGACCAAGGGTGGAAGGTATTTGGTACAAGAATATTATATGTCATCTAGCATTTTCCTTTAGGGTTTTACAGCTCTTATGTCTTTCCTATGATTTTTTTGGACATGAGAGAAGCCGGTGTGATATTAGAACTTTGGCCTTGGATATTTATCATTTTCCTTCTTCTATTATGAGAGGGCACTAGGGTTTTGATGGACTTTTAGTATTCATCTATGTGTACTCGGGCGGTTCAAGGCCACTAGCCTTGTAGTGGGCTCCAAGTCCACATGGCGGGCTCTAGTGATGATTGGACCGCGGACTTTTGGTTTAACTCATGGATTGTTGTGGGCATTTTGGGCTTATCATCAGATTTTCCAGCTCTAGGTGAGTCAACATGGGTTGAACTTCGATTCTATATGGTCGGAATACTTTCAGTTCCAGGTCCGGTGGACCTAGAGGTATGGTTGCAAAATTTCCTTCTCGGGTCAACCTAGTTGGTCACACTATTCACTACGGGACGCGCGCGCTACGCCGAGGGCAAAAGGCCGTCGGCGTAGGCCAAAATACCCTCGGCGTATGGTACGCCGAGGGCTACCCTCGGCGTAGCCTCCTCGGCAAAGATCTCCCTCGGCGGAGCACACTCAAGCCGTCGGCGTATCGAAATGCCGTCGGCGTATGCTACGCCGAGGGCTTTGCCGTCGGCGTAGAGGCCGTCGGCATAGCCTGTCGGCCGGTTGCAAAAACATTTTTAAAAAAAATTGAAAAAAAATATATTTTTTATTTTTTTTTCTTTGAATTGTTTCACTTGTTAATCTCCTACTTTGAACATATTTAACACTAATTATACTTAATATTTAATTAAATTCCAGTCTTAGTCAAACTTCCCAGCAGGTCACCCATCCTAATACTACTCTAGCTTCAGCACGCTTAACTTCCTCGTTCCTTCAAAATCCGTTTTCACAAAGTAATTCATACATTGGTGTCAATACTATGATATCTATCCTATTAACTCTTATATCATCATGTCACATGTTTGTATTTTTTGAAATTACAAACAATTATTTAAGTAAATATTAATGAATAAGTAAAAATATTATTGAATTCAAATAAAAATATAATAATTTTATTTTTTTGTATTTTTCTATTTAATATAGAATAATTAATATCTTTAAATCTGTAAATCGAAATTCAACAAATAATATGTCTAAATTGATCAGAAAAATGAGAGGAAGCCAAATATGCTATCCATATGAACTAATCACAAATCCTCCGTTTTTGAATTAGCTATTTGGTGGTTGCTTTAGAAAATCCCCTTTTTGCGCTCGGATAATGAAAAATGCCTTTTTGGTGCGATGAAAAGGAAAACTTGCATTGAATCTTTGATAAAATAGCATATTGTGAACCTAAAAATGATTTTTGTAAAAAAACATGATCATCGGATCATGTACCTGTAGTTCATATCTGACCCACTTCCTACCGATTCGACATGAATTTGTCTTTTTCAC
Source organism: Avena sativa (assembly GCA_916181665.1). NCBI lineage: Eukaryota > Viridiplantae > Streptophyta > Magnoliopsida > Poales > Poaceae > Avena > Avena sativa. The sequence goes on from OV702279.1 coordinate 33,145,080, forward strand.
CAAAGGTGGACGGAAAGGTTTCGGATCCCCCTGTTGGGACATTGTCCATATAAGGTGGTATAGTATTTTTGTAAAATATGGTGGTAGTATTTTGAATTAGCCATTTAGTGGTTGCTTCACAAAACCGTCCATGTTTTATGCTCGGAAAATAGAAAATGGCTTTTTAGTGCGACGAAAAGGAAAACTTCCTCCTGCAACATTGTTCGTCATCCCATGATACATGTGTATGCATAATATGGGCACATTATCACAAACTATGTCTTGATTCTAGTCATAACATTGGTCATTTGACCCGAAAGCCAAGAAACCTCGAATGAGATAGGTCATTTTGTGAAGGTTTTTTTGAGACATAATCGATATATCAAGTTTGATATTTTTCCTTATAACTATGTCACATAATATGACACCACGCGAAGGTTTCGCATTGTTTCGATCGTTTTTGAATTTTTTATGCCCGTTTTAAACTATCGTCAAACTTTGTCGAACGGCGGACATAAAGATTCTTAGTTCGGGGCCGAGACTCGCTAAAATTTCATTGGATCTTTGATAAAATAGCATATTGTGAACCTAAAAATGATTTTAAAAAAAAACATGAGCATCGAATCATGTACCTGTAGTTCATATCTGACCCACTTCCTACCGATTCGGCACGAATTTGTCTTTTTCACCAAAGGTGGACGGAAAGGTTTCGGATCCCCTGTTGGGACATTGTCCATATAAGGTGGTATAGTATTTTTGTAAAATATGGTCGTAGTATTTTGAATTATCCATTTGGTGGTTGCTTCACAAAACCGTCCGTTTTTTATGCTCAGAAAATAGAAAATGGCTTTTTGGTGCGACGAAAAGGAAAACTTCCTCCTGCAACATTGTTCGCCATCCCATGATGCATGTGTATGCATAATATGGGCACATTATCACAAACTATGCCTTGATGCTAGCCATAACATTGGTCATTCGACCCGAAAGCCAAGAAACCTCGAATGAGATAGGTCATTTTGTGAAGGTTTTTTTGAGACATAATCAATATATCAAGTTTGCTATTTTTCCTTATAACTATGTCACATAATATGACACCACGCGAAGGTTTCACATTGTTCCGATCATTTTTGAATTTGTTTATGCCCGTTTTAAACTATCGTCAAACTTTGTCGAACAGCGGACATAAAGATTCTTAGCTCGGGGCCGAGACTCGCTAAACTTTCATTGGATCTTTGATAAAATAGCATATTGTGAACCTAAAAATGATTTTTGTAAAAAAACATGAGCATCGGATCATGTACCTGTAGTTCATATCTGACCCACTTCCTACCGATTCGGCAGGAATTTGTTTTTTTCACCAAAGGTGGACGGAAAGATTTCGGATCCCCTTGTTGGGACATTTTCCATATAAGGTGGTATAGTATTTTTGTAAAATGTGGTGGTAGTATTTTGAATTAGCCATTTGGTGGTTGCTTCACAAAACCGTCCGTTTTTTATGCTCGGAAAATAGAAAATGGCTTTTTGGTGCGACAAAAAGGAAAACTTCCTCCTGCAACATTGTTCGCCATCCCATGATGCATGTGTATGCATAATATGGGCACATTATCACAAACTATGCTTGATTCTAGCCATAATATTGGTCATTTGACCCGAAAGCTAAGAAACCTTGAATGAGATAGGTCATTTTGTGAAGGTTTTTTGAGACATAATCAATATATCAAGTTTTCTATTTTTCCTTATAACTATGTCACATAATATGACACCACGCGAAGGTTTCGCATTGTTTCGATCGTTTTTGAATTTTTTATGCCCGTTTTAAACTATCGTCAAACTTTATCGAACGACGGACATAAAGATTCTTAGCTCGGGGCCGAGCCTCGCTAAACTTGCATTGTATCTTTGATAAAATAGCATATTGTGAACCTAAAAATAATTTTTGTAAAAAAACACGAGCATCGGATCATGTACCTGTAGTTCATATCTGACCCACTTCCTATCGATTCGATAGGAATTTGTTTTTCAGCAAAGTTGGACGGAAAGGTTTCGGATCCCCTTGTTGGGGCATTGTCCATATAAGGTGGTATAGTATTTTTGTAAAATCTGGTGGTAGTATTTTGAATTAGCCATTTGGTGGTTGCTTCACAAAACCGTCCGTTTTTTATTCTCGAAAAATAGAAAATGGCTTTTTGGTGCGACAAAAAGGAAAACTTCCTCCTGCAACATTGTTCGCCATCCCATGATGCATGTGTATACATAATATGGGCACATTATCACAAACTATGCCTTGATTCTAGCAATAATATTGGTCATTTGACCCGAAAGCCAAGAAACCTCGAATGAGAAAGGTCATTTTGTGAAGATTTTTTTGAGACATAATCAATATATCAAGTTTAATATTTTTACTTATAACTATGTCACATAATATGACACCACGCGAAGGTTTCGCATTGTTTCGATCGTTTTTGAATTTTTTATGCCCGTTTTAAACTATCGTCAAACTTTGTCGAACGACGGACATAAAGATTCTTAGCTCGGGGCCGAGCCTCGCTAAACTTGCATTTGATCTTTGATAAAATAGCATATTGTGAACCTAAAAATAATTTTTGTAAAAAAACATGAGCATCGGATCATGGACTTGTAGTTCATATCTGACCCACTTCCTATCGATTCGGCAGGAATTTGTCTTTTTCACCAAAGGTGGACGGAAAGGTTTCGGATCCCCCTGTTGGTACATTGTCCGTATAAGGTGGTATAGTATTTTTGTAAAATGTGGTGGTAGTATTTTGAATTAGCCATTTTGTGGTTGCTTCACAAAACCGTCCGTTTTTTATGCTCGGAAAATGGGAAATGTCTTTTTTGTGCGACAAAAAGGAAAACTTCCTCCTGCAACATTGTTTGCCATCCCATGATGCATGTGTATGCACAATATGGGCACATTATCACAAACTATGCCTTGATTCTAGCCATAACATTGGTCATTTGACCCGAAAGCCAAGAAACCTCGAATGAGATAGGTCATTTTGTGAAGGTTTCTTTGAGACATAATCAATATACCAAGTTTGATATTTTTTCTTCTAACTATGTCACATAATATAACACCACGCGAAGGTTTCGCATTGTTTCGATCGTTTTTGAAATTTTTATGCCCGTTTTAAACTATATATAATGTTTTATATTTTACTTAATTTTTATTTATAAATGTGTAATATTTGAGTGTAGATAGATAGGTCTTATTTTTCTGCAAATTTTGATATATTATTTGTATTTTTATGAATTAGAATGATTTAGTTATGTTTTTCAAAATTTAATGAGATAAAATAAAAAATAGCTACGCCGAGGGCAGCCGTCGGCGTAGCATAGAATATGCCGAGGGCAATTTTACGCCGATGGCTGCTTGGCGAGGCTGGCCTGGACGATGGCTACGCCGACGGCCCCGACGTTTGGCCGTCGGCGTAGCGACCGGCCGTCAGCGTAACTTCCCATTCCTGTAGTGATTGTATAAAAGCCATGTGTATGGGAATCCAATTGTATCTAAAATGTTGCAGAAATCGGTTTTGCATGGATTGGGGAAAAGCCTGATACTAGAATTACAGATTACTAAGAAGAAGAAAAGACCGCATGAATTCCATATGAATATGTACTGCACTGATTAGTGATACCAAGCCGCTGACTAAGCAATACAAATGCAGTTAATACAGGCAGCCGGGCAGGATGAAACAGAAAGTGGCACAACAAAATATGTACTATAATATAGTATTGACGAAACAATGCTCATCGCCTATCTCTCTACGTCGGCGATGTACGGGCACATCATTGACCTTTTCGCCGCGAGGCTCGCCGGAGCTACAGGTCATCATATATGTACCATGTGGTGGATTCTGTACGTATATATTGCTGCGGATCGATTCAGCTAGTAGAAGTTCACCCCGGACGAGTAGACAGCCCCGAACCACCAGTTGGACGGTGCGACGTTGTAGGCCGTGACTTGGCGGCCGTCGTCAAGCCTCACCCTGAAGGACAGGGTCTGGCCGTTGAGGTAGCCATTGCTCTGCCAGTTCATACCCCAGTTCCTGCTCATCGTCATCCAGTCTGTGTTGGACCCCTTGATCCACACCTGCGCCACCACACCGGAGCCGCCGACGTTGGTCACGATCACAAGCTCGAAGTAGTTGTGCCCGTTTATGCCGAACCGGATGCCGTTTTGCTTCTTGCACGAGACCCTGCAGAAGCACAAGTGTCATCGATCGCTTCATACATATGCACGAGAGATATGTTCAATAAAAGGAATTACCTCCTGTAGGTCACCGGGACAATGCCGGCTTTGTAGATGGCTATGGTTTCCCACGCGGGCTGCGACATGTCGAAGTGGTAACGGGGCGGGTTGCACCAGCCGCCGTTGTTGCTGGGTAGCGCGTAGTTGGGCGGGCAGAGGTTGGTCGCCGAGATGGTGATGGAAACGCCGGCCTTGCACATATTGCTCTTGCTGGTGTCACAGGTTATGGTGTAGCACGCGCCGCACATGGCGCCGTCGTTGAAGAGCGCCGAGCTCAGTGCCGCGTTGTTCAGCCCATACCCGGAGTTGTACAGGTTGCCGAACCCACACGCTCCTCCTGCATGTACAGATGCGTGGATCAGATCGACATAAGATGAGCAGTATCCTCAAAACACTCAACAGTTGAGGACGATGATGCAGGTAGCTAGGTGGAAAATGGAGAGGAAACCGGCCGGAAACACGAACCCATAGTGCCGGAGCCGTCGCCGCCGCCGTAGAACGTCGCTGTAGCACTCGTCAAGGAATACTGGGCCTCTACTGCACGGGAAGCTAAGCCACAAAGCGCAGCCAGAAGCACCAGTGCTACCAACCCCTGCTTTGCCATTGGATGGTTAGAGATGAAAGAGAACGATACTACTTGGACCGATCGAGGAAGCTTTAGGCTTGTAATATGCTGGCGGTGGGCTCTGTGTGTCCTTCAGCTGCCTTGCTGCACCCTGGGATTTATACTAGCCATGAGACCCCCCTCTCTCTAACTGTTACAGTTGTAGATAGGTAAACCTGGCCCTTGATTGTACCTCCTTTGACTTTTGGCACGTCGAGTTTTCAAACTAGTAAGAATATTGATCTCTCCATGTTCTTTGACGTGTACTCCATGTTCTTGATGCTGTAAGAAATTCATCCATGTCTTGCGTGCATGTGCATGTGCCCTAACTGAGATTCCTATCCCGCCACATCACGGTGCATGTGACAGAATCATTTGTGCTGGGATGGAAATTTAATGACACCTTGTTAAGTAGACTTGGCAGAGCTATAGTCGGTGGAAAACAGAAAGTCTGATGACAAACTTTTTTTTAGAGAAGTACAACGCATACAATATTATTGCAGCTATATAGATGCATGGCCTCAGCCATGAAAAATTGAATATTGTTTTCTAAAGTCTAAACACATTTGACACACAATGTGTATACATACGGTGGGCTATACAGACTTACCAGCTGGTTTACAGCCAGGGAAAGACACATATTCACTACTCCCACGACATGTGTATAAGATGCTTAATAAAGTTATGATGTACTCCCTCCATTTTAAATTATAAGATGTTTTAGCATTTTTCTAAAAGGCATGTATCTAGACTTATTTTTTTTTTTTTGAGGTAAAAACACCACTAAAATGAGCAGCAAGCCGCCTCATTAAAAACCTTTCAGTCCCCTTAGATACCCTGGTAAGAAAAAGAGTGCATAAGAAACTTGCTGCTCCGGGATTACATAGTGTTCTTACAGTCGTGATCAACCAGAGACGAGACGCAGCTCGGTGGTGATCCCTAAGAGATGCCATTACAACCAGATTTTGCTAGCTGCGCTAACACATTTGCTACACTATTGCTCTGTCGCTCCACTTTGGCCACTTGTACATCTTGAAAGATTCTAAGAAGTTCCTGACATTCCAGAATTAAGGCCCAACTCCTAGAGTTATCAGAAGCGTCTGACGTCAGGGAATGCACAACACGCTGACAGTTACTTTCTACTGTCGCTGGCCATTGTCGGAGGTTTACCAGATGTTTTAAACCCTCTAGACAAGCCAAAACTTCCGCTTCCTCAGCACTGCCACAGCTCGATACAAACTTCCACTAGGCCAACACAACCTTTTCTTGATAGTCACGCACAACGATACCGAGGCCAGCATCGCGGAAGTGGCCATCCCAGCCTGCGTCGAAGTTTGCTTTGAGAGAGCCTGCCGCAGAGGGGTTCCAAGCTGCGTCAATATCGCATGTGTTACTAGGAGCTGGCTCCAACAAGGCTGAGAATGAGTTCAAATAATTGATCAAGAAGTGGGCAGACGCAAATACTGAGGCCTTATGTAAGTTCGGTGCAAAATTACCGAAGCTACACAGAATAAAGACGTCAAGATATATATGTTTTAGAAAAGGCTAAAACATCTTATATATTGAAACGGAGGTAACCCGGCATGTCTCTTTGTGTTCTTTTATGTGAGGAAGTATACCTCAAGAGAATTAGAATAGTAGTTATTCACTATGCGCATACTTCTTGTCAAGTTCCTCTAAGTTTGACATTAATTTACAAAATAAAACTTCTCCGCACAATATACTTCATAGCATATTTATTTAGTATTGCTGATGATGATACTGCGACGTCTTTTTTCTGGACGGAGGGAGTAGTTTTTTTTTTTTGCTGTCGAAGAAATAGTGAAACATCTTTTGTAAGTATATGCTAGTGTATGTACGCGTTTATCCTCTACTCATCTCACAATCACCCTTAATTGGTCACGATTCGAGAAGTGTGCATGCAAGCTTATGATACTAGGCATATTCATTGCAATTCTGTTGCAAAACTTTCTACAGTAGAAGTTAACATGTTTTTCTGCTGCTCTTTATCCGCCGTTGACGTCCGAATCTGTGATTTAACTTCTCTAAACCGACAGAGGGCTAGCTAGCCTACGATAGGGTACATCTAATTACGTACGTACGAACTACTGTACCTTCCGGACGGAATAAAAATTGTGTCAGTTGGTTGGATTGTGGTATATCTATCTACTAATTTACACAGAGGTAGGTTCGTCCGTCAAAACTTTGGTTCCGATTTTTCGTTGGACGGTTTTGCCCCTGCCTGTTTGGGGTATTTACATGGTTTGCCACCGCTAAGTAAAATAAAAACTGAACGGTTCGTTTAGCACACCGGGTCAGCCGCCTCGCCTCCTCCTCTCCATTGCGACTGCATCTCTCGCCTTCTCCTCTCCATTGCGGCTGCAGCTCTGATCCGTCGCGCCCGTAGCACCGGCCCTCGAGCTCGTCGGGATCGTTCAGCCGCCTTGCCCCTCCTCTCCGTCGTCCCTGCAGCTCTGACCCGTGGCGCCCATAGTGCCGGCCCTCGAGCTCGCCGGGACCGCTCCCCTTCGATACCCTTCCTCCCTTAACGGCAAGGACATGGAGGAGGTGAATCGAAGTTCTCCGTGGCTGCCCTCCGCCGCTCGATCTCGCGCTGGCCTATTGGAAATTAATTTGGAGGTGCCTCAGAATTTTGGATTTGTCGATCTCGCTCGACTGGCGCACGCGCGGAAGAGGACCAGAGGCGGCAGAGGCCACGGGCAGAGGTCAGACGGGCGCGGGGTGGCCGACCAGAGCGGGAGGCAGGTGACATCGCGGTCATCCTTCCCATGGGAGAAAAAAATCCCAATGGTGACCGCCCCTCCGTTGACCTTGCTGTTGGCGGATCGATGCACGGCGCTGAAGGACGGGACTGGGTCAGGAGCTTGACCAGCCGTAGCTTCAGGAGCAGGTGGCCTCGTGCGGAAAGAGGCGGAACTGGCTGAGTGTGGCTTGGGATCGACCAGCAAGGTCATGTTGGCCGACGGCGCACGCGAGGCGAGCTCCCCGAATGCCCACCTCCTTCTGGTGCTGACCAGGGTGGCCGACTAATCTGCTGCTTCCCCTTCTGATGCTGACTATGGCGGCCGGCTGATCTGGTCGCCTGATTATCCGGCGCGGCCATGTTGACCTGGAACGAGTTGTTTGACTCCATGGCCTCATCTAGCAGGCACCAGAGGTGGCTTGCTCTGTTTCCCTACCCTCTCGTCCGACGAGATCCGCACCCAGCAGAAACTCCGGATGAATCTGCACTGCCTTGGGCGATATCCAGGACAAGGCTGTCAGCGGCATGTTGAATCATTGTCGCCATGTAGCCAGCCAGCTCATGGTCTTGAGGCGGTGGTAGCCGGTAGCAGCGGTGTCACCTGCATTATGCTAGCTGGCTCACACGGACAGACATTTAACAAAATAGCTAGCTATGTTGGTGAGCACAGGCAGAGGATGACACTCACGCTTCTTCTAGCTGCTTATTCTGAATTGATGGATTCAGGCTTGTTGACGAACGAACGAACCTAGGTGTAAATAATCTAGCACTTCATGCACCAGCTCACCGGAGATAGTAAGAACATTAGTATAGAGAAATTGTAAATTGCAATTATATGTGCTCCAGCTCTGTACCAGTGTTCTTAGCATTTTCATAAGATGAAATTCTAATTCTATAAATGGAAAGAAGAATTACTTATGCCAACCAATCCCTCCGCAACCTTTAAAATCAAAACACTGAGAGGATTCCTTCATCCATTTTTTTTAGCTAGCTTATGTACTCAAATACTTACAGGAATTTTCAGGTGGGGATTATACAAGTGTTGGAGTACGTGTATTGGTGCAGGGAAATAGTGTTGACTGCATTGTTCACTGTGTTACATACTTATTACATTTCATTTAATGGATAATATATATGTACTTTTGTTTTGGTATAACTGCATTAACCTTGGGCTGACACTCGGAGCGAATGCTGCTGTTTTGTCTAATAATGAACTTGTTGATGCTTCTCTATTTACTTTTGCAATTAACCATAAGCAGGTTCTACCTTATCCAAAATATATAAAACTAGGAGAGGTAAAACTGTCTTAACTCGTGAAACTTATAGGGAGGTTAAACCGTCAACAAACATGGTTGAAAACCATGCATTGTAGAGATATTTTGACTTTGCAAACCACGGATTCTTGACAATGGAAAAGAGGGAATGGCATCAACAATCAACAAAATTATCAGTTTCTTGTCTGCCCAATATGAGAGAGAGATAGATAATCTGAAAATAATGCAATACGTAAGGCTAGCATGAATCATGCATATAATTTTGGTGCAAAATTACTACTTAACATTTAAAAGCTATGGGCTTAATTTCAAACCAGCTCTGCTCGCATTGTCGAGGTTCAGTTTATTAGACCGTTGCAACGCACGGGCATTCATCTAGTGTATGTTAACTTGTTATAACTCTAAGATCGTCCTGCAGGTCAATCATGTATTAGCAGTGCCACCAAATACAACTTTTTTGTTCCGACCCATCAATAGATTACTTAGGTCTTACATTGTGCTACGACGTCGCGATTACTTTATGCAGTGTGTAACATGTAGGGGCCGTGAAGAAAGGGGCATCCATCTAGGCCCAATTGGCGCCCAAATGAACTGCAACTCTGAAATTGGTGGAGCGATTATTCAGGATTTAAAAGAGTACTGGTGTCGTGTGGAGAGAGCAGACGAAGTGATAAGCTCGCGGTGAGATCGATCATTCATCGACCCATGCACGATGGTAAGTACTCCTACGTACGGTAGTTAAGATTCCGTGTGAACACAACATTGGGGTTGGTTAGCTCTGCGTTCTCTGACTTGCTGCTTGTCGATCTGCGCCAGCGAGATTAGAGTTAAATGCGCAAGCAGGCACATGCTTCTTCTTCTTTTTGCTTTGTTCGTGGGATAATTGAGAAATCGCGTGTGGGAGGTAACATGCAACGTGGGTACGTACTGGTAGGATTTAGGCCTGGCCGTTTCGGCCTGGACGAGACATGTCGAAGAGTGGACTTTGAGGGGCGCCCAGGGTGTCATGCACGATTCTTGGCGGACAACCGAGGCTGAGAATCCAGACAGGAAACATTGCAAGGAAAAGATACTACTACGTAGCTGAATTGAGCGTGTTTTCAAGTTTTGATCATACAGGTTCAGGTTTTTTCGGTCGGAGGGCTTTTGCACACGGAAGCTAACAAACGCGCCGAGGAGCAGCCGACCATTCCACGCACACTTATACTCTCGCCCTTTTAAAATATAAGATATTTTAGCTTTATAAAACAAATGTATCTAGATTACTTTTAGTATATAGATTTACTCATATTTAAAGTTAATCTAAACACTAAAACAAGTCATCTTATATTTTAAAACGAAGGGAGTAGGTTGTAAAGCCCATCTGGCCCATGAATCGCAAGCCAACCTCAGCCCTTGGGCTAACGCTGCTGGTCCGTCGTACTAGCCTAGATGATCATAACACACGTCTGATAAGCGAAATTTTCTAATTACCGACCAGGTCAGCAGTTATGAGGCGCTGCACACCCCGCGGGCCTATAAGACTAGCCCAGTTCGTTCATTCCTCTTTCTTTTTCTCTTCTTTTTTCCTTTTACTTGTTTATGATTTTAAAATATTTTTCAAAAAATGGTTAGATTTAAAATTTATTCAGATAATTTTTCAAAAAATCAGATATCAAAATATTTAAATTAATAAAAAATTAGATTTGAAAAAGGTTCAAATTTTAGAAAAATCTATCTTCAAAAAATGATCTGATGTAAAAAGTTCTTATTTAAAAATATTCAGATTGTACAAATTTTGGAATTTTGAAAAAACAAAAACCTAGTAGAACAGTAAGCCAAAAAATAGCTTAAAAACGAAAACCCTAGCTCAAACGTGAAATATGGGCCTAGCCTAAAAGTCACGCTGGTGTGCTACAGGTGTGTTGAGATACGTATGGTAGTCTGTTTAATCTTCTTGTAATCTAAGGATTGTATCTGTAATTGTCTAATTATATACGTGACAGCTGGCCCTATTAGAGATTTGCAATCTCCCCTAATCCTTCTACATGGTATGAGCCTCCTCATGATCTTAACCCTAGCCACCACCGCCTCTTCCTCTTGGCGTCGCGCCAACCCTAGTCGTCGCCCTCTTCTCTCGGCGCCGTCGGCTCCTCCGCTTCTGCCCACCATAGATGACTCCTCCCTGTCCGGCCCCAGCAACCCCTTCAACTCCTCTCGCTCTAGGAGCAGTAATCCCTTCGCCGACCCATCCGTCGCCGTCATCCGCGACTCGAGCATCTGCCGGTGAAGCTCTCTCACACCACGGCTAACTTCTTCGCATGGAAGACCTACTTTGGCCTCCTCTTCCGCGAGTATGATCTCCTTGATCATGTCAACGACACCGTCGATCACCTCGTCATGCCCCACTATTGGAATTATGCCCTAGAGACAATAATAAAGATGTTATTATTATAATTCTTGTTCATGATAAAGTTTATATTCCATGCTAGAATTGTATTAAGCGGAAACTTTGATACTTGTGTGGTTTATGAACAACACCGTGTCCCTAGTACACCTCTATGGACTAGCTCATTGATTAATGATGGTTAAGGTTTCCTAACCATAGACATGAGTTATCGATTAATAATGACATCATGTCATTAGGAGAATGATATGATGGACAGACCCAAATTAAGCAGAGCAATTAGATCGTGTCATCGTGTTCATCTTTGCAAAGCTTTTTCCTATGTCAAGTATTGTATTCCTTAGACCATGAGATAATACAACTCCCTGGTATCGGAAGAAATCTTTGAGGTCATCAAACGTCATCCTATGTGAGGGTGATCATAAAGGTGTCTCTCAGGTGATCAGAAAGTACTTGTTGGGTTGTATGTATCGAGATGGAATTTGTCCCTCCCGAGTCAGAGAGATATACTTCGGGCCCACTCGGTAATCGATATCAACACCGCTTGCAAGCACGTGGTTAAGGAGTTAATCACAAAGTGATATCGAATTACGGAATGAGTAAAGTACTTGCTGTGAACGAGATTGAACTAGGTATGCCGATACCAACGATCGAATCTCGGGCAAGTAAAATATCGCGTGACGAAGGGAATACATATATGGGATTAATTGAATCCTGGCATCGTGGTTCATTCGATATGATCATCGATGAATATGTGGGAGTCAATATGGGTTTCCAGATCCCACTGTTGATTATTGATAGAAGATCATGTCTGCATATTATCGAACCCGTAGGATCACACACTTAACGTGCATCGACGCTAGGATATCATGGATAATTGGTTTATGAGTTTTTGTTCGGAGTCTCGGATGAGATCTAGGACATCACGAGAGGTTCCGAAATGGTCCGGAGAATAAGATTCATATAAAGCAAAGCAGTTTTTGGATTTCGGAATCGTTTCGGAGTTTATCGGTATTGTACCGGAAGGTTCTAGAAGGTTCCGGAGTGGGACCAACGTGGGTCCACTTGTCGGAGGCCTACGTGGGCCTAAGGGGAAGTGCCCTGGACACTTTGGGCCAGGGGCACAAGGCGCCTAAGGCCCAGCCGGCTAGCCCTAGGGGAAACCCTAGGGGGACCTTCTAGAAGAGGGGGGGATGACTTGCCCCCCACTCCACCCCTTGGGCCGCCGCCCTAGGGCTTGGAGGAGGGGTCAAGGGGGCTGTCCAGCCCCCTATATAAGGAGGGCAGGGGCGCAGCCTCCCCCCACTCCAACCCTAGACGCCGTCCTACTGCTGCCCCTCCACCTCTCTCTCTCTCGACTGCACGTAGGCGAAGCCCTGCCGCAGAAACTCTCCACCATAAGCACCACGCCGTCGTGCTGTAGATCCAATCTATATCTCCACCATACTTGCTGGACCAAGGAAAGAAGGAGACTTCGCTGCACCGTACGTGTGCATCTCTCGGAGGCGCCGCCACTTGCGGCGTAGGATCGGATCGGATCGGATCGGATTGTGAGGAGGATTCGACGAGTACGACTACGTCAACCACGTTCTGTTGAACGTTTCCGCTGTGCGATTTCTTCAAAGGTATGAATATCTCATAAATCTCTCTAGTTGATTACATCTCCTAGATTATATCTTGGTTTTCTTGTTTGCATCCACAGAATTTTTTTTGATTTACTATGCTGCAAAACCCTTCAGTGGTATCAGAGCTAGATCTATGCGTAGATGTGTTTCACGAGTAGAACGCAACATGCTTGTTGCGGGCGTTGATGTTTTCTGTTCCAAACCTCTTGTTGTGTATTTCTTATGACGCGGCATAGTGAGATCGAAGCGGTCCAGGCCAACTTTACGCGACCTCGTTCGCGAGACCGGCTCCGCACTTGACGTGTGGCTTGTTTCACACATGCGGCTGGTGGATGCCAGTTTCTCTCACTATAGTAGTCATGGGATTTACAACGGATGTTAGTAACCATAATATCACCGTTGTGGCTTTCCGTAGGTAAGAATCGTTCTTAGCTTGTTACTCCCATAAGCCACATAAAACATGCAACAACAAAGTAGAGGCGTCTAACTTGTTTTTGCAGGGAGTGTTTTGTGATATGGTATGGCCCAAGACATGATGTGTATGAATTGAGATGTATGCAATGATCATGTTTTGTAATATTTCATGACTTGCATGTCGATGAGTTCACAACCGGCAGGAGCCGTATGGTTGTCTTTATAATTGTGTATGACCTGCGTGTCAACTTTTTATACGCCATGTAATAGCTTTACTTTATCGCTAAGTAGTTAGCAATAGTTGTAGTTGCTATTCGTGGTGGAGGCAATCATGGTGGAGTGATGGAGATCATGCTGACGCACACAAGATGGAGATCATTGTGCGGAGATTGGCTATACCATGTCACATAAAATTATATGCATGTGATGTTTATCCTTTTATGTATCTTATTATGCTTAGATCGCGACGGTAGCATTATAAGATGATTTCTCACTTAAAGATCAAGATAAAATTGTGTTCTCCCCATGTATGCACCGTTGCGAAAGTTCGTCGTTTTCAAGCACCTCGTGATGATCGTGTGCTATAAACTCTACGTTCGCATACAACAGGTGCAAGCCAGTTTTGCACACGCGGAAATACTTGGGTTTGACTTGACGAGCCTAGCATGTACAGACATGGCCTCGGAACACACGAACCGAAAGGTTAAACATGAGTCATATGAATGATATGATTGACACTTTGTTGTTCACCATTGAAACCACATCTATTCTCGTGAAGATCGGATTAGGTGTGGTGAATTTGGATCGTGTTCACTAAATAACTTGAGGGATGTTGAATTTAGTGGGAGTTCATCTAGTAATTTGATTAAGTTGAACTAGTTATCATGAACATAGTATAAATTGTATTTGCAAATTTTGTAGATCAAATGGCTAAGTCCAACTTCAACTTCAACGTTTTTGCTGAGAAAGAAAAGCTTAAGAACAATGGGTCTAACTTCACCAACTGGTTCCACAATCTGAGAATCATTCTCGCTGGCGGACAAAAGGACTATGTACTTGAGAAAGCGCTAGGTGACGCCCCTGCTACTGATGCGCCGGCTGTGGAAAAGCTATTTATCAGTCACACAAAGATGATTATGGAGTGATTAAGAGTACCATGTTGTTTGCTATGGAACCGGAACTTCAAAATCGTTTTGAGGAGTTCGCCGGGCCCTTTGAGATACTCGAGGAACTGAAAACCATGTTTCAGACTCAGGCCCATTCTGAGAAATATGAGATCTCTAAGAATTTCTTTAACTGCAAGATGGAGGAAGGGAGTTCCGTTAGTGAGCACGCCATTAAGATGTCGGGCTACACTCAACGTCTTGAGCAACTGGACTGCAAGATTCCAGAAGAGCTCAAGATTGACAGAATTCTGCAATCACTCCCTCCTAGCTAGAAAGGTTTTGTAGTTACTCACAATCAAATTGGTTCCACTGATACGATCACTGAGCTCTTCGCTAAGATGAAAGCTGCGGAGGTGGATATCAAGAAAGATAATCATGTGTTGATGGTCAACAAGACCACTAGCTTTAAGAAAGCTAAGGGTGCAAAGAAATCCTTCAAGAAAGGCAGCGGCAAGCGCGTTGCCCCTGCTGAGAAGAAGCTCAAGTCTGGACCTAAGCTGGGCACTGAGTGCTTCTATTGCAAGGACAAGGGTCACTGGTAGCGCAACTGTCCGAAGTACTTAGCGAACAAGAAGGCTGGCACCATTAAAGGTATATTTGATATACATGTTATTGATGTTTACCTTACTAGCGCTCGTTGTAGTGCCTGGGTATATGATACTGGTTCAGTTGCTAATATTTGTAACTCGAAACAAGAGCTACGGAATATACGGCGGCTAGCAAGGGATGAGGTGACGATGCGCGTTGGCAATGGATCAAAAGTTGATGTGATGGCCGTCGGCATGCTCTCCTTAGTTTTACCTTCGGGATTAGTTTTAAACCTTAATAAGTGTTATTATGTGCCTACGTTGAGCATGCACATTATATCTGGATCGTGTTTATTGCAAGACAGTTATTCATTTAAATCAGAGAATAATGGTTGTTCTATTTATATGAATAACATCTTTTATGGTCATGCACCTATTGTGAATGGCTTATTTCATCTGAATCTCGAAAGCAATGAAACGCACATCCATAACATTGAGGCTAAGAGATGCAAAGTAGATAGTGATAATCCAACTTATTTGTGGCACTGCCGTCTAGGTCATATTGGTGTAAAACGCATGAAGAAACTCCATTTTGATGGACTTTTGGAGTCTCTTGATTTTGAATCATTTGACACATGCGAGTCGTGCCTCATGGGCAATATGATCAAAACCCCGTTGTCCGGAATAATGGAGCGAGCAACAGACTTATTGGAAATCATACATATCGATGTATGCAGACCAATGAGTGTTTCGACGCGCGGTGGATATCGCTATTTTCTCACTTTTACTGATGACTTAAGTAGATATGGGTATATCTATTTAATGAAACATGAATCTGAAACGTTTGAAAAGTTCAAAGAATTTCAGAACGAAGTGGAAAACCATCGTAACAGGAAAATTAAATTTCTACGATCCGATCGTGGAGGTGAATATTTGAGTTATGATTTTCTCACGCATCTTAAAGCAAGCGGAATCGTTTCGCAACTCACGCCACCCGGAACACCACAGTGCAATGGTGTGTATGAACGCCGGAATCGAACTCTATTAGATATGGTGCGATCAATGATGTCTCTTACAGATTTGCCATTATCATTTTGGGGTTATGCATTAGAAACCGCTGCATTCACTTTAAATAGGGCACCATCTAAATCCATTGAGATGACACCGTATGAACTATGGTTTGGTGCTAAACCTAAGTTGTCGTTTCTTAAAGTTTGGGGATGCGAAGCCTACGTCAAGAAGTTGATGTCGGACAAGCTCGAACCCAAAGCAGAGAAATGCCTCTTCATAGGATACCCTAAGGAAACGATTGGGTATACCTTCTACCACAGATTCGAAGGTAAAGTGTTTGTTGCAAAGAACGGATCCTTTCTTGAGAAGGAGTTTCTCTCGAAAGAAGTGAGTGGGAGGAAGGTAGAGCTAGACGAGGTTATTGAACCTTCTCTCGAGTTGGCGAGTAGCGCAGCACCTGAAATTGTTACAGTGCCGTCTGCACCAACAAGAGAGGAAGCTAATGACGAGGATCATGAAACTTCGAACGATGCTACTACTGAACTTCGCAGGTCGACAAGGTCACGTGCCACTCCTGAATGGTATGGCAACCCTGTCTTAACCATCTTGTTGTTAGACAACAGTGAACCTGCGAACTATGAGGAAGCAATGATGAGCCCAGACTCTGAGAAATGGCTAGAGGCCATGAAATCCGAATTGGGATCCATGAGCGAAAACCAAGTATGGACTTTGGTGGACCCTCCTAGCGACCGTAAGGCCGTTGAGTGCAAATGGATTTTCAAGAAGAAAATAGACGCGGATGGTAATGTTACTGTCTATAAAGCTCGGCTTGTCGCAAAAGGGTTTCGGCAAGTTCAAGGTTTTGACTACGATGAGACTTTCTCTCCCGTAGCGATGTTTAAGTCCATTCGGATTTTATTAGAAATTGCTGCATTTCATGATTATGAAATATGGCAGATGGATGTCAAGACTGCGTTCCTCAATGGCAACATTGATGAAGAGTTGTATATGATGCAGCCCGAAGGTTTTGTCGATCCTAAGGATGCTAATAAGGTGTGCAAACTTCAGCGTTCCATTTATGGACTGAAGCAAGCATCTCGGAGTTGGAACCTTCGTTTTGATCAAGTGATCAAGAGTTTTGGATTTGTTCCAAATTGCTACGAAGCTTGAATCTACAAGAAAGTGAGTGGGAGCTCAGTGACATTTTTAGTACTATATGTGGATGACATATTGATTATTGGAAATGACATGGGTATGCTTAACGATGTGAAGAGTTATTTGAATAAATGTTTTTCAATGAAAGACCTAGGAGAAGCTGCTTATATATTAGGCATCAAAATCTATAGAGATAGACAAAGACGCCTAATAGCTTTAAGCCAAAGTACATATCTAGACAAAGTTCTGAAAAGGTTCAGAATGGATAAAGCGAAGAAAGGTTCATTGCCCATGTTGTCAGGTAAGATATTAAGCAAGGCTCAGTGTCCAGCTACGATAAATGATAGAGATACTATGAGCAAAGTGGTATATGCCTCGGCCATAGGTTCTATCATGTATGCCATGCTATGTACTAGACCAGATGTGTCCAATGCTCTTAGTTTGACGAGCAGATACCAAAGTGATCCAGGAGTGGAACACTGGACAGCCGTAAAGAACATCCTAAAGTATTTAAATAGGACTCTTAGTTTGACTTCCAATGCTCTTAGGTTGAAATGTTCTTGGTCTATGGAGGTGATGAGCAGCTCGTCGTAAAAGGTTACGTCGACGCTAGTTTCGACACCGACCCGGATCATTCTAAATCTCAGACAGGATACATTTATATTTTGAATGGTGGAGCTATGAGCTGGAGAAGCTGCAAGCAAAGCGTGATCGCGGGATCTACAACAGAAGCAGAATACATGGCTGCTTCAAAAGCGTAAAGTGAAGGAGTTTGGATCAGGAACTTCATCACTGAGCTTGGTGTGGTTCCAAGTGCCTTGGACCCACTAGAGATATTGTGCGACAACACTGGTGCCATAGCACTGGCTAAGGAACCAAGATATCATCCAAAGACCAAGCACATCAACCACCGTTTTCATATAATTCGAGATTATATAGCAGATGGAGATCTGAAGATCAACAAAGTACATACGGATCTGAATGTCGCAGATCCGTTGACTAAACCTCTTCCACGAGCAAAACATGATCAACACCTTAATGCCATGGGTGTTAGATTGTTGCCAGATGTAAACTAGATTATTGACTCTAGTGCAAGTGGGAGAGTTTTGGAATTATGCCCTAGAGGCAATAATAAAGATGTTATTATTATAATTCTTGTTCATGATAAAGTTTATATTCCATGCTAGAATTGTATTAAGCGGAAACTTTGATACTTGTGTAGTTTATGAACAACACCGTGTCCCTAGTACACCTCTATGGACTAGCTCATTGATTAATGATGGTTAAGGTTTCCTAACCATAGACATGAGTTGTCGATTAATAATGAGATCATGTCATTAGGAGAATGATATGCTGGACATACCCAAATTAAGCAGAGCAATTAGATCGTGTCATCGTGTTCATCTTTGCGAAGCTTTTTCCTATGTCAAGTATTGTATTCCTTAGACCATGAGATAATACAAATCCCTGGTATCGGAAGAAAGCTTTGAGGTCATCAAACGTCATCCTATGTGAGGGTGATCATAAAGGTGTCTCTTAGGTGATCGGAAAGTACCTGTTGGGTTGTATGTATCAAGATGGAATTTGTCCCTCCCGAGTCGGAGAGATATACTTCGGGCCCACTCGGTAATCGATATCAACACCGCTTGCAAGCACGTGGTTAGGAGTTAATCACAAAGTGATATCAGATTACGGAACGAGTAAAGTATTTGCTGTGAATGTGATTGAACTAGGTATGCCGATACCAACAATCGAATCTCGGGCAAGTAAAATATCGCGTGACAAAGGGAATACATATATGGGATTAATTGAATCCTGGCATCGTGGTTCATCCGATATGATAATCGATGAATATGTGGGAGTCAATATGGGTTTCCAGATACCGCTGTTGATTATTGATAGAAGATCATGTGTGCATATTCTCGAACCCGTAGGGTCACACACTTAACGTGCATCGACGCTAGGATAGAATGGATAATTGGTTTATGAGTTTTTGTTCGGAGTCTCGGATGAGACCCAGGACATCACGAGAGGTTCCGAAATGGTCCGGAAAATAAGATTCATATAAAGGAAAGCAGTTTTTGGATTTCGGAATCGTTTCGGAGTTTATCGGTATTGTACCGGAAGGTTCTAGAAGGTTCTGGAGTGGGACCAACGTGGGCCCACTTGTCGGAGGCCTGCGTGGGCCTAAGGGGAAGTTCCCTGGCCACTTTGGGCTAGGGGAACAAGGCGCCTAAGGCCCAGCCGGCCAGCCCTAGGGGAAACCCTAGGGGGACCTTCTAGAAGAGGGGGGGGGATGACTTGCCCTCCACTCCACCCCTTGGGCCGCCGCCCTAGGGCTTGGAGGAGGGGTCAAGGGGGCCGGACAGCCCCCTATATAAGGAGGGCAGGGGCGCAGCCTCCCCCCACTCCAACCCTAGCCGCCGTCCTACTGCTGCCCCTCCACCTCTCTGTCTTCCGACTGCGCATAGGCGAAGCCCTGCCGCAGAAACTCTCCACCATAAGAACCACGCCGTCATGCTGTAGATCCAATCTATCTCTCCACCATACTTGCTGGACCAAGGAAAGGAGGATACGTCACTGCACCGTACGTGTGCATCTCTCGGAGGCGCCGCCACTTGCGGCGTAGGATCGGATCGGATCGTGAGGAGGATACAGCGAGTACGACTACGTCAACCACGTTCTGTTGAACGTTTCCGCTGTGCGATTTCTTCAAGGGTATGAAGATATCATCAATCTCTCTCGTTGATTACATCTCCTAGATTAGATCTTGGCTTCCTTGTTCGCATCCGTAGAATTTTTTTGATTTACTATGCTGCAAAACCCTTCACCCACGACCCCGACAGGCTGATGATCGACACCACCAGCATCCGCTGGTTTTTTCAGACCGTCTCCACCGAGATCTTCCACATCATCGTCCGTGATGGCGACTCCGCGCTCACCGTCTGTACCAATATCACCGGCCTCTTCACCGACAACAAGACCCAGCGTATCACCTTCCTCCAGCAGGAGTTCTTCAGCACCCACCAAAATGATCTCTCTGTCGATGACTTTTGCCTGTGCCTCAAGACCCTCTCTGACGATCTTTGTGATCTGGAGTTCCCAATCTCCGACTCGCTCCTCCTTTACATGTTGATGGCCGGTCTTGGTGAAGATCTCAGCAATGCTGCCACCAACCTCACCCTGCTGACTACGCCCACCTTCGAGCAGGCCGTGACCTATCTCCGCCTCGAGGAGCGGCGGATGAAGCACATGCGGGGTCGTGCGGCTCACACCACCTTTGTCGCTGGAGTCTCCCGTGCCGCCCCTGGTCCACCCTCTTCGGAGCCCCCGCCTCATGCCTCATATCTGGCCCCATTCTTTGTGCCCTAGCTGCCTACCAATCTGGCTCCCCCACTAACGGCGTCAACGGTGGCCGCCAACGACGTCGCGAGCGTGGCGGCAACGGCCAGCGCAACGGCAGTAATGGCGACAACGGCAACGACGGCTACCAGCCACGTCCCGCTCAGCAAGTCGTGTTGATGTCCCCCTGGATGACGGGCCATAACCCCTGGACTGGGGTCATCCATGCCTACACGATGCCGGTGCCACGCCCCCCATCCGAGCATCTTGGGGCCGCGTCCGGCCACTCACTAGGCGTTTTTTGCTGTGCCCTAGCACGACGTCCCTTCGATCTACACCGCTTCTCCAGCCCACCCCACCACGCCATCCGGCTACTACCCCGCACCACCGCCATCCTTGACTCAGTGGGACCTCAAGCTGCTGACCGCTATCCAGTCCGCCCCTACCGCTGGATCCTATGGTTGCAGCGACGACTGGTTCATGGACACCGGTGCTTCCTCCGACATGGCTTCCAACCTAGGTAATCTCTCCGCTTCTTTTCCCACAAACACCTCCTCTCGCATTATCGTTGGCAACGGTCATTCTCTTCCAATTACTCACACTGGTTTCACCACTTTTCCATCCCTCTCCACTCCCCTATCTCTCAATAATGTTGTCGTTTCTCCTGACTTAATTCAGAATTTAGTTTCTGTTCATTCTTTCACTCGTAATACTGTGGAGTCTGACACTTTCGTTTTTTCTGTTAAGGATGGTCATACTCGGATGCTCCTCCACCAATGTGATAGCCATGGCGATTTGTATCCTGTCCAGTCTTCTTCTACCGTCGTCTCCACCATTCGTATCGCCCTTTCCGCCGGTGTTCACCTCTGGCACGCACGCCTCGGCCACCCTAGTTCTTCTGCTGTGGTGAGTCAGCATACCACTGCATGTTTTAGTATACTATAGTCGTGGACATAACACTCACGGAACACCATTCTTAAAATATTACATTTTCGGAGTGTTACAATAGAAACAAAACAGGTCCACAAACATACAATAATATTATTACAACTAGAAATGGCACGACGACTTCGAGATCCTCCTAGGTCCATAGTGGTATCCTGATGATTCAAAGATAAATTGTAATAACTTGAGAACAAGATAAAGTAGCAAATTAAACTTTACTATAATACGAGATTACTAGTTATAGGATAGAGATTTATACTACTAGATTTATTTAACTATATCTGATGTAACTACGCTTCAGACTCTTCAGCCTCCATTCTATAGATGCTCCCGTAGTTGTTCCATTCGACGCTTCCGGATAACTTTGAATCCTCGTAGTGGAATTCTGTTTGGTCTTTAGCTGAATATAGTGTTTCATTCTCTTGATCGTCAATGTCTTTAGAATCTAGAAATGGTTAATAAGATATGTTGAGTACGAGCATACTTAGCAAGTTCACTAAAAAGGAGTGGTTGATGCACTATCTACAACCATAGACCGAAGGTCATAGGCTATGTAGGTTTTCATAAACATTTCTTCAAAGATTGCTTTTATTCTAAAAATCTATGTCTATCAGTCTTCACAGGTTGATTAAAACTTCATGGAGTTCCTTTCCTGCAGCGTTCGCAACTCCTTCCGAGAATAGGGACTAACATGTCACACTTTTATACACTCTGCAGAGGTGCGTTGCTTTACCCATGAGAGACCTTACCTTTGTTGCACATCCGAGTTGCAATCTCGTCCACACTTCCTTGGTGTGGGTCCCAGACTAAGATTCAAGACGATCACTGCCCTTCTCCACGACCCCGTATACTCACCCTTTTTCTAGCTCAGGACAACGGCTACGCCAGTTTACATTCCTGATGAGAGCAATACATAATAGACATCTAATATCGAGGAATTTATGGTTCCCACCCTTGCACGTGCCTAGATGTAGGATCACGTCTCCAATAAAGTTGTATGTTAGCATACGAAAGGGAGAAGATCCAGCTTACTTCCCCAGAGCCATATAGATCTCATGGTTAACGCGTATAATACGGCGCAAGAATCACTGACGACATTTGTTATTAATTCCTAGCTGATACTTTCCCGTGCAAATGAAACCTCCACCAATCCAAAAATCATACCTTGGTTCCATTTTCCCGCCATATTAGGTTAACACCACTCGGGTCGATAACCATTAAGTCATATTATTAAGAAAATAGTATTTTGTTCCATCCTTTTTGAAATGCAGGTGATGAAAACAAAAGTTTGTAAATATTTGATGGAAAATAACCAAAGGACATGAGCAAGTGTGAACTTGCCTTGGTATAGCGAAGTATTGTAGTCGAATGTCTCGACTTGACCCTATACCTTGAGTTCTACAAAATGCCATCATTGCCCGGTATGGACAATGTTTAAAGAAGCAATATGTTGGTATGCATTAGTAATGAGATGCATGTTTTGAAACCCAAAAGTATCCCTAACATTAAAAGTGAGTTGGATTTAAGTGATTTTCTTGAGATTTAATTTATCTTCAAGTTTACTTCACAAAAGAGTGCAGTTCCAAGGATGCTAAGATTAACTTATAAGACATAAATGGTGAAGTATAATCATAATACATGATTAAGGTTTAGTGGTATATTGTAATTATTACAAGGCTTATGTTTAGAGTTGTTATGACCTAAAAGAAATAGCATAGTGTTTCTTTTGAAGTGGCAAAAAGAATAACATTTGAAGTCGCAACGATTAATAGTGTTGAAGCTATGGTTTATGATGAGGTATAAATAATTTTGAGTCACTATATTCCTAGCTTATGGTATATCAGACCAAAGTTAACTATAAAGATATAATTGGACTTAAGATATAAAATTTATGGCATTATCTACTATTATGGTTTTTCCTAAGCATAACTAAAGATGAAAGCTTATAAATAGGAAGCTTAACCTTAAGGTCTTAGATCTAGCATTTTTAATATTCATAGATCATATTATAAGATTTGTCTATGTGAAATAGATGAATTTATTATATACTTTAATTATTACTAAGTTTAAGAATTATTATTCTTTTTTTTAAGAAATAATTTTATTTAGGTTTAATATGTTTTAGCCTTAATAGCTATTTATGTTTCAATAGTCCAAGAAATCTTAGTATGAATTTATTTTGAACTGTAAGTGGTAAAATAAAATACATCTCTTTGATTTTAATGAAAGGATATGACTATAAATTCAATTATAACATTTATTTGTTATAAATCTTAAATTGACTTGGAATTTAATAATTATTATTTTTATAAAGTGATAGATTTATTTTTATAGCCAAAAATGATTTTTATTTATTTTTATATCTTTAACTTTATTTCATTAAAATTTCTTTCAGTAATAAATATTTTTAAATACTTATTTTAATTTTTATCAAACTAAATATAAACTTATATTTTTCTTACATGGGGTAATTGTTTAAGAGCTTAAAAATGAATTTTATTTATTTTCAAGTATGATATTTATTTTTAGAAAACTTCCTACAGGAATTACTGATTTAAATTAATCAAAACAAGTTTTATTAATTAAAAGACAAGTTAATATTTTTATTAGACTATTTATATCTTTGTGAACATTTGGATGTGTAATGTGTATTTTTAGGATTTTTCTTTCTTTTTCTAGAGCTTAAAATGCTTAGAGGATATTTTGGTATTTTTCTATTTTACTCCTTTTTATTTATTTGCTAATTTTCTTATCAGCCAGACCTAGGCCCACTAGTCAGTATAGCCCACTAGGTTGGGCTAGACCACTTGGTCCAGTCCAGACCACATCTCTCTCACCCCCGACTTCCCTCTCCTCTTCCTCACGCGATTCCGATGGGTTGCCGCCGTCACCGCGCAACGATGGCCAGCTCCGGTCCCCTTGGCCATCGACGTGATCCACTCCGCTGCTCCTTCCTATCCAATTCAATATATCATTCGATCCCTCTTTCGTTCGTCCCCACTGACTTCTTGGTGCTAGGGTTTTGGCCTTCGACTCAGCTGTGCTCCGGTGAACACCAAATGGTGATGGTGGCGAGGTGGTGGTGTTGTTATGGTGGTTTGAGGATGTGTTCGTTGCCAATGCCGCCTCTTCCACACACATGTAGCTACTGGCGCGGATTGATGCGGTTTGAGTACCCAAGTGCTCCCCGTACCATCGCGTCGTGGTCGCCATTGACGGCCTTCTTCCTCTTCAATCACTAAGCGAGGACCACGAGTACGTCTCTCCTCCATTTATTTCTTTCTCTCCTGACTTCTCTCTCTCTCTTAGTAGGAACCTTATTCAGGGTTCTTCCCTACTCTACCCTAGCAGTAGCACAATGGTGCGTGTCTAACTATGTATATGTGGTCATTGTCCAAGTTTATCCACTGAATTTATTTGTGTTACAGAGAGAAAACTGTGATGTATCTACTATTGTTGTTTAGATTTCTGAAATTCTGAACATTTGGTTCAGTATATTATTGTCAAGGCTTTGTTACTGTAATTGGTCAATATACCAAGGTGTGCAGTTGATTCCTTTGTGTTACTGGAGCTAGTTGACACTGATAGTTGCTTTACTCATATTCGTAATGGTTAAAGAAGATTATTTAAGTTCATTTGGTAGCTCTTGGGATTAGAAGTGGTTGCTATGTATAACCTGTCAATATGACAGCAAAAATTTATATGATTCCTATACTTTTTATTAGGAAAATGATTTAGGTGCATCTTCCACATGTTTGCAGGGAACTTGATGGTCTTATAGATTGAGTATTCTATCTTGTTACCACTATTGGATTCTGTTGAGTGCTACTGCTACTGTGGTGCCTCCTTTAGGAGTGTGCACATCATTAGAGTCATTTAATCATGATCTGTTGTAATTGATTTATGTAGGTTTAATGATATCATTATTATAATTATGATACATGGAAATAAAACTATTCCAGTCCCTTCCCATGATATCTTAGTTGAAGTTTTAGCTTTGGAAGAACATATATGAATGAGTCATTGTTTAAGGTCTTAAGAAAGAATCTGTCTTCTTGTATTTTTGTATGATTCCTAGAACACTTGCTAGGAAAATGATTTATTTTAATTGGGTTGGCATTGTTGCTTAAAGAGATAGCTTCTGTCATATGGCTATGCTATTGTGGAACCTCCTGAGAGTGAGCACAGCAGCATAGATCATTTGCATGATCTGCTATACTTTTACTTGAAAAGGTTTTGGTCCATGTCCTTTCCTATAATGCCAAGCCCGAGGCTCCAGTTTTAAGAATAAGAACAGTTTCTATTAGTGCCTTAAGAAATCCTCCTGATGTGATGTACATACCAATAGTATGTAAATCTGAGGCTTAATTCCTGGAATGAACAGATTCTAATTGTTTTCTATAGCTCTAGGATGATCTATCATAATACTTCTATGCTAACTGAGAGCTCCCTCCCCTCCAAACCTTTTCCCTTTTAAAAAAATGAAAAGAACAGATGTAACACTTGTTTTCTAGTGTTAACAACTTAGTGGCTTATGCTGCCTTTGGATCTGCTACTGTGGTGCCTCCATGTTGGAGTGTGCATAGTAGTGGGTTCAAACAGCAGGATTTGGTACTCCTTTCGGGTGGGTGTGGATTTGTGCCGGTTGGTAATTGAACAATGGATTTATTTGAAATTACTCCTGGTGACCATCACTAGGAAAATGATTTAGCTTATTTAAGGTTTTATAAAGTTGATGCTTTGATATGTTGGCTATGTCCTATATGCAAGACTTGTGGATTTAGTAGATGATCTAGATGCATGTTTTCTTGACCAATATTTGGTTTAATTCTTTCCAATGATGCAATAGTCTGAGGTCAAATTGATAACAAAAGTATATATGGTTGTGGCACTGTGCTTTACTCCTATGATGATTTTATACTCTACTTGAGTATAAATCTGAGGAGATGATCATTTTACACTAAATCATGCTTGGAAACTGGTAGGAACAAATACTATGCATGATTGATAACAGAGCAACCTTTTGTTGTTGCTGAATCTATGTTGTGACTTGTGGTTCCTGGTGGATCTTGTTCCTAGATGCTACTTGATCTCCCCCTCCTTTCTGCTCACTTGGCCTGCTCTTTCTAATACTGCTGCCTTGCACTTGATCAGCCTACTCATGTGAATCTTGTGTTCCTGAACCTTGTCCTTATGGATCCTAAGGAACTAGCTTGTTGCGATTACTTCTTCTATTGTGATACGCCTGCTTCCCCTCCTTCTACTACTTGAACTTATCTTGGATGGCTTATGTAAGCAACCATATGTTGACTGGGTGGTGGATTAGATGGTGGTGTGAAGAAATGATTGTGTGTTGTTGAGAAGAACATGTGGTGTGAATAGAACTGGATGGATGTGGTTGTGAAATGGTTTGGAAGGAAAATAGAGTAGTGTTGGTTTTGCTCACTACAAGGAATCCGGTCTATTACAACAATAATTATTACAACAGACAATTTTTATTGCAATAGAATGGAATATTACCACGGAATTCCCGTTTGTGGCAATAACCTCCACATATTGCCACAATTTAGTTTTGCCGCGGTAACTACCTCATTTGTTGCAATAGAGGATGCGTATTTCATCAAAACACCTTGTCGTTGTAATATGGTGGTCCTATTACGACAATTTTGCGTTATTGCGTGAGCTTGTCACCTTGTTGCAATAGAGACTAGCTAATGCAACAAAAGCAAAATATTGTGGTAATATTTGCAAATATATTTCAACATTTTCCCATGTTGCGCTAATTATTCATATTGTTGCAAAAAACTATCTTGTATTGCAACAAAATACTTATTTGTCATAATAGCAGTTTTTTGCCTCAATCTCATTGTGTTGCAATAATTATTGCATATTGCGACAAGTTATATATCCATGGTAAGGTATTGCAATGGTAAGGTTTCGAACCTTCAACCTCACATGTGTACGTCTGGAAAGCACCCTCTAACCATATATAAGGTCAAGACTTGTTTGTTATAAATATTAGAGACAAACTTAATTTGTAGTCAATCTAGACGCTTTTTCAATAATTATTATTTTTTATTATGGCAAAATTTAATTGGCAAAGGGAAGATTCGATCCCTGAACCTGACACGGCATGTGGACATGGCGAACGCATGGATAACCATCTGCTACACCCATAGTTTATTTGTAAATAATAAAGACAAATATATTTTGTACTGAGTCTGCACGCTATATTTTTTTAGAAAATTAGCATCGGACAAGCACATTCCAATTTAGATTTATACCGAAACTAGGAAATATGGCACGGCGTGTTCGTGGCAAGAATTATTTTTTATCTTAATCCATAATTAGATAGGGATTGGTGTGATCTTAAGGAGGTAAAATAGAATAAATAGTAAGAGGATAAGAAAATCGTTTATACATATATTCACAACGAATTACATGCTAGATCGTAGTTGATTACACTATACACTATATAGCTGACACTACAGGAAATAAGGTAGACGCCGACGGTGTATGTATACGCCAACGGGGAAAGGTCGGACCCGTCGGCCCACTTGCCCGAGTTCGTCAGCTGGGCTAGCCAGCCGTCGGCGAAGAAAAACCGTCGGCGTCAATCGGAAGCGTCCTGACGGTGACCGTCGGCCTATTTGAGGCCGTCGGCCTATCTGAGGCCGTCGGCGTAAAGCCCTAGTTAACGGTCCACCTGACGGGCCCCGGGACACCGTTGCACGCACAGTTACGCCGACGGCCGGGCCGTCGGCCTAGTCAGGGGACACCGTATACGCCGACCTAGGTTTTTTTATTTTTTCTCCAATGTCTAAAATACTTATAGTTGATTTATTTATTTATTTTCCACGCTAAATTAATGTAGATGTAGATGTAATTTATAAATAAATTGGTGTTTGTAAATTAACCACACGAATCTTCGCGTATCCCACCGCACCCGCAAAGAATACGACGCGAATCTTCCGGAACCCGATGCGAAAATATAAATGTAAAATAGGAACAAAAAATTACACATATAATACACAACTACAACATAATTATTGAAGATATGTCTCATTTTGTACGAACCTCGAAGAACCGAAACCTCTCTTTTGGGGAAACCCTAGAAACCCCTCTCTTTTGGGGACCCTCGGGCATCGAACCCACTATTTGGAGAAACCCTATACCATGTGAAGGTTATCGCATGCACCCTTTTAAAGGCCAAAAAATTACATTGGTATAACCTAAACAAACCAAAACTACCAAAAAAGTATATTGGTTAACCCACGATTGCATGCGATAACACTTATAGAAGTGTGCTGGACATGTAGGAGGAGGCTCCCGCCGCGGGTGAAACGAGGGTAGACCAGTGGAACCTTTGGCCTATCCTTGGTTTTCCATGTAGATATTACCTAAACAAACCTAAACCACCAAGAGAGTGCGTTGTTCAACCCTCGTACGGAGAATGCTACGGGGGTAGACCCGCGGGGCCCTCGGATTAGGGTTTCGTCGGAAAAGGACCGCCCGAGTGCCGGGATGCCACGGGAACATGCGTGTGGCCCTAGCATACATGCACAAGGGTGGTGGATTTCCCCTAGATGGAAAACCTAGCTCCCGACTGTGACCGTCCACGTTGCATGCGATAACACTTAGAGAAGTGTGCTGGACATGTAGGAGTAGGCTCCCGCCGCGGATCAAACGAGGGTAGATCGGTGGAACCTTGGGCCTATCCTTGGTTTTACATGTAGATATGACCTAAACAAACCTAAACCACCGAGAGAGTGTGTTGTTCAACCCTCGTACGGAGAATGCTACGGGGGTAGACCCGCGGGGCCCTCAGATTAGGGTTTCGTCAGAAAAGGACCGCCCGAGTGCCGGGATGCCACGGGACATGCGTGTGGCCCTAGCATACATGCACAAGGGTGGTGGATTTCCCCTAGATGGAAAACCTTTATCCCGGGTGTGACCGTCCACGTTGCATGCGATAACACTTAGAGAAGTGTGCTGGACATGTAGGAGGAGGCTCCCGCCGCGGGTGAAACGAGGGTAGACCAGTGGAACCTTTGGCCTATCCTTGGTTTTCCATGTAGATATGACCTAAACAAACATAAACCACCAAGAGAGTGCGTTGTTCAACCCTCGTACGGAGAATGCGACGGGGGTAGACCCGCGGGGCCCTCGGATTAGGGTTTCATCGGAAAAGGACCGCCCGAGTGCCAGGATGCCACAGGAACATGCGTGTGGCCCTAGCATACATGCACAAGGGTGGTGGATTTCCCCTAGATGGAAAACCTAGCTCCCGACTGTGACCGTCCACGTTGCATGCGATAACACTTAGAGAAGTGTGCTGGACATGTAGGAGTAGGCTCCCGCCGCGGATCAAACGAGGGTAGATCGGTGGAACCTTGGGCCTATCCTTGGTTTTCCATGTAGATATGACCTAAACAAACCTAAACCACCGAGAGAGTGTGTTGCTCAACCCTCGTACGGAGAATGCTACGGGGGTAGACCCGCGGGGCCCTCGGATTAGGGTTTCGTCAGAAAAGGACCGCCTGAGTGCCGGGATGCCACGGGAACATGCGTGTGGCCCTAGCATACATGCACAAGGGTGGTGGATTGACCCTAGATGGAAAACCTAGCTCCCGGGTGTGACCGTCCATGTTGCATGTGATAACACTTAGAGAAGTGTGCTGGACATGTAGGAGTAGGCTTTCGCCGCGGATCAAACAAGGGTAGACCGGTGGAACCTTTGGCCTATCCTTGGTTTTCCATGTAGATATGACCTAAACAAACCTAAACCACCGAGAGAGTGTGTTGTTCAACCCTCGTACGAGAATGCTACGTGGGTAGACCCGCGGGGCCCTCGGATTAGGGTTTCGTCAAAAAAGGACCGCCCGAGTGTTGGGATGCCACAGGAACATGCGTGTGGCCTAGCATAAATGCACAAGGGTGGTGGATTTCCCCTAGATGGAAAACCTTGATCCCGGGTGTGACCGTCCACGTTGCATGCGATAA
Source organism: Avena sativa (assembly GCA_916181665.1). Classification (NCBI taxonomy): domain Eukaryota; kingdom Viridiplantae; phylum Streptophyta; class Magnoliopsida; order Poales; family Poaceae; genus Avena; species Avena sativa. The sequence goes on from OV702279.1 coordinate 33,175,548, forward strand.
CACTTAGAGAAGTGTGCTGGACATATAGGAGTAGGCTCCCGCCGCGGGTCAAACGAGGGTAGACTGGTGGAAGCTTTGGCCTATCCTTGGTTTTCCATGTAGATATGACCTAAACAAACCTAAACCACCGAGAGAGTGTGTTGTTCAACCCTCGTACAGAGAATGCTACGGGGGTAGACCCGCGGGGCCCTCGGATTAGGGTTTCGTCGGAAAAGGACCGCCCGAGTGCCGGGACGCCACGGGAACATGCGTGTGGCCCTAGCATACATGCACAAGGGTGGTGGATTGCCCCTAGATGGAAAACTTAGCTCCCGGGTGTGACCGTCCATGTTGCATGCGATAACACTTAGAGAAGTGTGCTGGACATGTAGGAGTAGGCTCCCGCCGCGGATCAAACGAGGGTAGACCGGTGGAACCTTTGGCCTATCCTTGGTTTTCCATGTAGATATGACCTAAAAAAACCTAAACCACCGAGAGAGTGTGTTGTTCAACCCTCGTACGGAGAATGCTACGGGGGTAGACCCGCGGGGCCCTCGGATTAGGGTTTCGTCAAAAAAGGACCGCCCGAGTGCCGGGATGCCACGAGAACATGCGTGTGGCCCTAGCATACATGCACAAGGGTGGTGGATTGCCCCTAGATGGAAATCCTAGCTCCCGGGTGTGACCTTCCACGTTGCATGCGATAACACTTAGAGAAGTGTGCTGGACATGTAGGAGTAGGCTCCCGCCGACGAGGGTAGACCGGTGGAACCTTTGGCCTATCCTTGTTTTTCCATGTAGATATGACCTAAACGAACCTAAACCACCGAGAGAGTGTGTTGTTCAACCCTCATACGGAGAATGCTACGGGGGTAGACCCGGGGGGCCCTCGGATTAGGGATTCGTCGGAAAAGGACCGCCCGAGTGCCGGGATGCCACGGGAACATGCGTGTGGCCCTAGCATACATGCACAAGGGTGGTGGATTTCCCCTAGATGGAAAACCTAGCTCCCGGGTGTGACCGTCCATGTTGCATGCGATAACACTTAGAGAAGTGTGCTGGACATGTAGGAGTAGGCTCCCGCCGCGGGTCAAACGAGGGTAGACCGGTGGAACCTTGGGCCTATCCTTGGTTTTCCATGTAGATATGACCTAAACAAACGTAAACCACCGAGAGAGTGTGTTGTTCAACCCTCGTATGGAGAATGCTACGGGGGTAGACCCGCGGGTCCCTCGGATTAGGGTTTCGTCGGAAAAGGACCACCCGAGTGCTGGGATGCCACGAGATCATGCGTGTGGCCCTAGCATAGATGCACAAGGGTGGTGGATTGCCCCTAGATGGAAAACCTAGCTCCCGGGTGTGACCGTCCATGTTGCATGCGATAACACTTAGAGAAGTGTGCTAGACATGTAGGAGTAGGCTCGCGCCGCGGGTCAAACAAGGGTAGACCGGTGGAACCTTGGGCCTATCCTTGGTTTTCCATGTAGATATGACCTAAACAAACTGAAAACACCGAGAGAGTGTGTTGTTCAACCCTCGTACGGAGAATGCTACGGGGGTAGACCCGCGGGGCCCTCGGATTAGGGTTTCGTCGGAAAAGGACCGCACGAGTGCCGGGATGCCACGGGAACATGCGTGTGGTCCTAGAATACATGCACAAGGGTGGTGGATTGCCCCTAGATGGAAAACCTAGCTCCCGGGTGTGACCGTCCATGTTGCATGCGATAACACTTAGAGAAGTGTGCTGGACATGTAGGAGTAGGCTCCCGCCGCGGATCAAACGAGGGTAGACCGGTGGAACCTTTGGCATATCCTTGGTTTTCCATGTAGATATGACCTAAAAAAACCTAAACCACCGAGAGAGTGTATTGTTCAACCCTCATACAGAGAATGCTACGGGGGTAGACCCGCGGGGTCCTCGGATTAGGGTTTCATCGGAAAAGGACCGCCCGAGTGCCGGGATGCCACGAGATCATGCGTGTGGCCCTAGCATACATGCACAAGGGTGGTGGATTGCCCCTAGATGGAAAACCTAGCTCCCGGGTGTGACTGTCCACGTTGCATGCGATAACACTTAGAGAAGTGTGCTGGACATGTAGGAGTAGGCTCCCGCCGCGGGACAAACGACGGTAAACCAGTGGAACCTTGGGCCTATCCTTGGTTTTCCATGTAGATATGACCTAAACAAACCTAAACCACCGAGAGAGTGTGTTGTTCAACCCTCGTACGGATAATGCTACGGGGGTAGACCCGCGGGTCCCTCGGATTAGGGTTTCGTCGGAAAAGGACCGCCCGAGTGCCGGGATGCCACGAGAACATGCGTGTGGCCCTAGAATACATGCACAAGGGTGGTGGATTGCCCCTAGATGGAAAACCTAGCTCCTGGGTGTGACCATCCACGTTGCATGCGATAACACTTAGATAAGTGGGCTGGACATGTAGGAGTAGGCTCCCGCCGCGGGTCAAACGAGGGTAGACCGGTGGAACCTTGGGCCTATCCTTGGTTTTCCATGTAGATATGATCTAAACAAAAACCTTAACCACCGAGAGAGTGTGTTGTTCAACCCTCGTACGGAGAATGCTACGGGGGTAGACCCACGGGGCCCTCGGATTAGGGTTTCGTCGGAAAAGGACCGCCCGAGTGCCGGGATGCCACAGGAACATGCGTGTGGCCCTAGAATACATGCACAAGGGTGGTGGATTGCCCCTAGATGGAAAACCTAGCTCCCGGGTGTGACCGTCCATGTTGCATGCAATAACACTTAGAGAAGTGTGCTGGACATGTAGGAGTAGGCTCCCGCCGCGGATCAAACAAGGGTAGACCGGTGGAACCTTTGGCATATCCTTGGTTTTCCATGTAGATATGACCTAAAAAACCTAAACCACTGAGAGAGTGTGTTGTTCAACCCTCGTACGGAGAATGCTACGGGGGTAGACCCGCGGGGCCCTCGGATTAGGGTTTCGTCGGAAAAGGACCGCCCGAGTGCCGGGATGCCACGGGACATGCGTGTGGCCTAGCATACATGCACAAGGGTGTTGGATTGCCCCTAGATGGAAAACCTAGCTCCCGGGTGTGACCGTCCACGTTGCATGCGATAACACTTAGAGAAGTGTGCTGGACATGTAGGAGTAGGCTCCCGCAGCGGGTCAAACGAGGGTAGACCGATGGAACCTTGGGCCTACCCTTGGTTTTCTATGTAGATATGACCTAAACAAAACTAAACCACCGAGAGAGTGTGTTGTTCAACCCTCGTACGGAGAATGCTATTGGGGTAGACCCGCGGGTCCCTCGGATTAGGGTTTCGTTGGAAAAGGACTGCCCGAGTGCCGGGATGCCACGAGAACATGTGTGTGGCCCTAGCAACATGCACAAGGGTGGTGGATTGCCCCTAGATGGAAAACCTAGCTCCCGGGTGTGACCGTCCACGTTGCATGCGATAACAGTTAGAGAAGTGTGCTGGACATGTAGGAGTAGGCTCCCGCCGCGGATCAAGCGAGGGTAGACCGGTGGAACCTTGGGCCTATCCTTGGTTTTCCATGTAGATATGACCTAAAAAAACCTAAACCACCAAGATAGTGTATTGTTCAACCCTCGTACGGAGAATGCTACGGGGGTAGACCCGCGGGTCCCTCGGATTAGGGTTTCGTCGGAAAAGGACCGCCCAAGTGCCGGGATGCCACGGGAACATGCGTGTGGACCTAGCATACATGCACAAGGGTGGTGGATTGCCCCTAGATGGAAAACCTAGCTTCCGTCCACGTTGCACGCGATTAGGGTTTCGGATTAGGGTTTACGTGGGAAACTAGCACGAGAGCACGAGGATGTCTCCAAAACTTGCATAATATAACTACCCAAAAAATTATAGATGGAAGTTTAATATTATATTTTTAGATTATTATATTTTTTAGAAGTTTAATAAAAAATATGTTCTTTTATATAATTTTATTTAATCTATGCTGACGGCTTTGCCGTCGGCCTATGTGTGGGCATTTTTTTGGGTCTGTCTACGCCGACGGCCTTGTCGTCGGCCTAGACTTCAAGTGGATAAGGGTAGTCACCGACCCCTTCTCTCCCACCCGACCCAGATCCGTCCACCCTTCTCTCCCACCCGACCCCGAGCCTCTCCTCTCTCTGCTGCCGCCGCTCCGCCGCCACCCCGTCGCCGTGCCCTCCCTTCCCCCGAGCCACCACCGCCGACCCCTCCCCCTCATCCTCCTGCCCGCCCGCCTCCCCGCCGGCCGCTCCCCCTCCTCCCCTCCTCCCTGCATCCCCTGCCTCCCCCTCCTCCCCGCCGACATCCCCTCCACCTCCCTTGCATCCCGTGCCTCCCCCTCCTCCCCGCCGGCAGCTCCCCCCTCCTCCCTGCATCACCTCCTTCCTCTGCCTCCCCTCCTTCCCGCAAACCCTCCTCCCTCTGCCTCCTCTCCTCCCCACCTCCCCACATCCCCTCCTCCCCGCCGGTAGCTCCCCCTCCTCCCCTCATCCCCGCTGTCAGCTCCCCCTCCTCCCTCTGCCTCCCCTCCTTCCCTCCTCCCCGCATCCCCTCCTTCCTCTGCCTCCCCTCCTTCCTCTGCCTTCCCTACCTCCCCTCCTCCCTCTGCCTCCCCTCCTCCCCTCCACCTCGCCTCCCCAGCATCCTCCTCCACCTCTCCTCCCCCCAGCATCCTCCTCCACCTCTACTCCCCCCAGCACCCTGCCTCCTCCTCCAGCGTCCCTGCCTAATCCCGGAGGTCACTACAATATTAGGGTAAGTAGTTCTAGTATATTACTTGTTGTGCTATAAGTAGTTCTAGTATATTAGGGTAATCATGACTCTATTTACATTCACTAGGTCCTGTCGCTGTCCCGGAGGTCCCCGTCCCGGAGGTCGCTGTCCCGGAGGTCCCCGTCCTGGAGGTCGCCGTCCCGGAGGTCGCTGTCCCGGAGGTCCCCGTCCCGGAGGTCGCCGTCCCGGAGGTCGCCTACTACCTCTACCGCCGAGGGTGAGCTAGAACTCCGTCTCCTCCCTCGCATTTTTTATGTCAGTAGATTCCATTTCCACGTCAAGTCGCGTCACCTAGGTGTCATATCCCGTCTGCGAGCGTTACGTGGATAAATATGCATTAGAGGTCGCATATTATGAAGCGTAACGCTTGCGGCATTTACGGGACAGTCGGCGGATGCGTAGTTGGGTACGTTCTCCATGCTCTGTTCTGGTCCGAGTCAGGATTTCGGTAGCGCCTCCCCGTTGTTCTCCGGATGCACATCCTCTTGGCTTTTTGCCGAGACGTGTATCCGGAGAGCAGCGGGGAGGTGCTGTCGAAATTCTGGCTTGGAACGGGGTAGAGCATGGAGAACCTACTCAATCTACGGATCCGGCGGCTGCTAGGACCCTCTATACCTATTAGAGATGTAGGTCATGTGTTTTTATCGGTAGAAAAATAGAAAATATGATGCATTTAGTTTCATGCTATTATTTGATATGAAATGCTATGTTTATTGTTTGGTTCCCAATAAAAACAGAGGATGGCTGATAATGGGTGGATATACAGTGGCCGTACTAGTGTTGTTGAAAGAACAGATGAGTGGACATGGAAGACTGATCTGTTAGTGAAGGAGTTAGCGCGTGGTTCAAAGGCAGGCATTCGTCCAACTTGCCCTTGCGCTCATTGCAATAAGCGTCATCGTCAGTCAAAGGAGGAAATGAAAAAACACCTTTGGAGATATGGTTATATGCGGGACTTCGTCACGACGGTTAACTTTACTCAGTACGAACGTGATAGAGGTGAGGTGATGCAGCAACGGATCAATGGCAATGAGGGCGATGGGATTAGAAATTTGCTAGATGATTTCCATGATGCCGACATGCCAGATTCGCCACCTTCACATGAACCGCTAGAACTGGAGGAACCTCGTGAACCAGAGGATCCAGAGCCAAGCGCGGCCTTCTATGATTTGATGGCCTCGGCTAAGAGGCCTCTGTACGAGGGTTCAAAGATTTCTCAGCTCGATGCCATCTCGCAAGCACTAGCCAAAAAGCTCCAGTACGGCAACACCCGTTCATGCTTTGAAGACCATCTGCAAACATATGGTAACATGTTGCCTGAAGGGCATTGTCTGCCTAAAACCATGTACGAAGAAAAGAAAATCATGCGAGCGCTCAGCATGGAATACCAAAAGATAGATTGTTGTCCAAAAGGTTGCCTCTTGTTTTGGAAACACTTTGTGGATGACAATTACTGTAGCAAGTGTGGGGCCTCTAGGTATCATGAGGTACATGGAGACGATGGTCAGAAGACGCAGACAAAAGTCGCCATGAAGATTCTTTGTTATCTCCCATTCATAAAAGGAATCCAGCGGCTTTACATGACCAAGGAGTCTGCCACACAGATTACGTGGTACAAGACGGGGAAGAGATATGAGGATGATCAAGGACGGGTAAAGATGGGACATCCATCTGATGGTAAGGCATGGAAGAACTTTGATAGAGACCATCCCGATGAGGCAGGAGAGGCTCAAAACGTTAGAATTGCTATAGCAACAAATGGATTCAATCCATATGGTATGTCGACCGCCTCGTATAGCTGCTGGCCCATGTTTTTTATGCTGCTCAATCTCCCTCCCGGAGCCCTAATGCAAAGGAAGACCATATTCCTGTCGCTGATCATTCCAGGGCCTGAATACCCGGGGAAGAATTTGAGTGTGTACATGCAACCGCTTGTGGAAGATCTGAACCACTCTTGGCACCACGAGACGTTGACATACGACCGTGCATCAAAGACAAACTTCTACATGAAAGTTTGGTTCCACTATTCCATGCATGACATGCTCGGGTACGCCCTATTCTGCGGATGGTGTACAGCTGGTAAGTGGCCATGCCCAGTGTGCAGGCATCTACTTGAGTTCCTTTGGCTAAAGGCGGGTAAAAAGTATTCCGCATTTGACACGCATCGACCATACCTCAAAGGAGACCATCCGTTCAGACAAGACAAAAAGAACTTCATCAAGGGCAAAGTTGTGCTTGAAGAAAAAGAGATACCAACGTTCGATGGTGCTGCTGTTGATGCTGAGTTACGTTCTCTCATGCGTACCGAGTCTGGTTTCCCACAGTTTGAGGAATATGGAAAAACGCACAATTGGACACACGAGGCAGGCATAACGAAGCTCGAGTATTACAAGGACTGCGAACTTCCCCATAACATCGATGTGATGCACACTGAAAAGAATGTCGCAGAGTCTCTCTTTTACACAATTCTGAACATTCCTGAAAAGTCAAAGGATAATGTCAAGGCTAGAGTCGATGTTGAGGAGCTATGTGATAGGAAGAAATTGGGTCAAGCCACATGCCTACTACTGCCTTGATAGACTCCAAAAGAAGCAGTCATTGGGGTGGCTCAAATTTGTCGTGATGTGCCCAGATGGTTATTGTTCGAATATGAGCAAGGGAGTCAATTTGGCAAATGGAAAAGTCACTGGGCTCAAGAGTCACGACTATCATATATGGATTGAGCGGCTGATGCCGGTGATGGTTCGAGGGTATCTCCCTGAGCATATCTGGCGAGTGCTTGCGGAGTTGAGTCATTTCTTCCGCACGCTCTGTGCCAAGCAGACATGTCCCTTGATGATTGAGAAGCTGCATGATCTAGTGCCGGAGTTGCTATGCAAGTTAGAGACGATCTTTCCGCCAGGGTTCTTTACTCCGATGTTACATTTTATTGTGCATCTCGCGAACGAGGCACTCTTAGGTGGACTGGTGCAGTTTTGTTGGCAGTTTTGTATTGAGAGAGAGTTTAAGTATATTCGAACCAAATGTGGAAACAAAAATAAGATTGAAGCATGCATAGCTGAGGCAACTCTACTCCAGGAGATAACAGACGCGACGACAACATACTATGGCGATGATGTTCCCACTATGCATAACCAGGTCTGTTGGTACAATGTCGACGATCCGAAGCATGACCCCAAGCTCCTCCTCTTCCAGTGTCCCGGTGGAAAGGCCGGTGGCGCAACAAGTTATACCTTGAAAAAGGAAGAGAAGGATTGCATAATGCTCTATGTGCTTATGAACATGAAGGAAGTGGTCCGCGGTGAGAATGAAGAGGAGGAAGAAAATCAAGTGCCCAGTTTCCTTAGGTAAAATGGTGAACAAATTCATTTGCAACTAGTAACTCGGTTTCGATCTAATACGTATTTTCTCCTTTTAGCCAATTCACGGATGAAATGTGGTCGGGAACGATGGATCCCGATGACGCGGAGTTGGAAACCCTTATGAAAGTGGGTGCCCCTGGAAACAAAAATTTCACGTCTTGGTTCTATGAAAAGGTAATTTATAACGTGTCCCTCTTACCTGGCAATCCGTGACTTGTCCCTCTTATTACACGTAACTAATGCACAATTTGTACGCAACTTGTAGGGAGCCGATCCCAACGTTGAGATGTCGGATGAGTTGAGATGTGTCTCCCAGGGTTGTAACCGTAAAGTCGAGATGTATGAGAAGTATGATGTGAATGGTTATCGATTCCATACAGAGTCTTACCAGAACCGTCGGCCAAATGCAAAAACTATAAATACCGGGGTCTTCACCAGAGGAGCCGATGACTTTGATTACTATGGAAGGTTACAAAACGTATACGAGCTGACGTTCAATAATACGCCCCTAGAACTCAAGCTTGTTGTGTTCAAATGCCACTGGTTCGACCCACGCGGTGGATATAGAAGTACCCCTTCCATTGGGTTAGTTGAAGTTAGGCCTTCAACCACCTATAGTGGATCCGATGTCTTTATTGTGGCCCACCAAGACAAACAAGTTTATTATTTACCCTACCCATGTCAGAAAGAGGAACTCAAGGGATGGGAAGTCGTGTTCCAGGTATCGCCACGTGGTAAGCTACCCATGCCCTCTGACGATGATTACAACAACATTGACCCTAAAACATACGAGGGAGTTTTCTATCAAGAACAAGAGAACTTTGGACTTTTACTTACAAGATCTTGAGAACCTCGAGAAAAATGCACATACTCGTGGTGAGGTAGTCACGAATATAAAGGACATTGATATGCTCACCAAGTTATATTCGGACAATGACAACGATGAGCCTCCACCCTGCGATGAACCTCCAACTTACTTCTCACGTGATAGTGATGTTGATAGTGCTGATGAGAACCCAAGACATACACATGAGAGTGATGATGATGAGTGGTGGGGGTCTTTTATGTCTTTTATGCCTCGACTATGCTTAGTATCTTTATTATGCTTAGTATTTATGCTTAGTATCTTTATTATGCTTAGTATTTATGTTTAATATCTTTATTATGCTTAGTATTTTTATTATGCTTGACTAAATTGTTTACCTCTTCTCAATGTAGGTGATTGACCAATATGAGCCAACGCAAGGAATCACCATCCTCTATCCTTAAGTGTTTGAAGCAGAAGAAGGTTACCAAAAGTGGAAGAGCACCCATTCCCAACTCGCGTTACAATGACGACAATACGGGAGGAGGAGGACGAGGTGAGGGAGGAGGAGGTGGACTTCCTCCGAGGCCAGGACGAGGTGAGGGAGGAGGCGGACTTCCCCCGAGGGCAGGACGAGGCACAGGACGATGTGGAGTACAAGGTTTATGCCTTCTGAGTGACCTACCCTCTGCTTCTGGCGACGTGGCTTCCGAGTCTGCTTACTCGGAGTCTCCTGACGAGGAGGAGGAGTCTCGAGACTTGGAGGAGGAGTCTCGATACCAGGAGGGGGGGTCTCGAGACCAGGACTTTCATTCTCGAGACCAGGAGGGGGAGGCTCGAGACACGGAGGGGGAGCCCCGAGACCAGGAGTCGGGGCCGTCGACGCGGCCGAAGAAGCCAAAGATTCGTGGGGAATCGGGTGTCCTAGTGGACGAACCTGCTTCTGAGGAGGAGAAACCCATCATTACGCCTAACGGCATTAAGTAAGTGGCTATACTAATTTTGAACATGTAATTTCATTTTGGTCATAACAATTTGGCATGTACTAATGTTTTACTATTGTGCAGCAACTGGACATTTCCTCCAGGTACCGTGCGCCTAACACCTTGGTTGGAGCTCTGATTAGGAAATTTTGGCCAGGCTTTTACACTCCCGTCCCCAACGGCGAGAGGAAGCTAGCCACCAGTTGGGCGCACTATGAGGCTACCGAAAACTCGGGCTATGCTGGGAAAGCTTCTGAAGCCGTGATCACCAAGTTTTGGGTAAGGCAAAGTTTTTGAGTTTCGTTCATAGTTGATGGCCCCACCATGCTAACTTATGAGCCTCACAATATTTTTTATGTATGATTACAGAGATTCTATAGGGTGCTTCCGGAGGACCAGGAGAAGGCGGACAAGACTTTGCGGGGGGCTTGTCAGAGGTTGACACGGCATCAGTTTTACAATCATAAGCATACCACCACCAGTCTATACAGCTCCGAGAAGTTGGGCAAGAGGGCGCCGAAGCATTTTAATGTGAAGGCCCAACCAAAGATGACCGAGGAAGATTATGCAGGGGTAAGTAAATTGTCAATCAGATTCTATGTTGTTGCTAATTGCATTATCCATTCTTCAAATGAGTATTGTTTTTTCAGTTTATGCCCACGTGGGCCGATGGTAAGGAGGACGCATGGCTGGCATTGTCGGCGAGGTGGCGCGGGGAAGACGCCGAGTTCAACGCCTTGAGCGAGCGGAACAAGGCAAACCGTGGCTCCAGGGGGACACACTGTGCGGGAAACCGCAACCATGGTCGCTTCAAGGACCATATGGTATACATGTATACATGGAACAATCTGTATTTATTTCCCTTCGTGATCCTACTTGATACGCATAACATTTTTTTGGCCATGCAGGAGACACATCTAGAGAGGACTTGTTCTGACTATGAAGTATGGGAAAGGATGAAGCAGAAGAAGCCTGATATGTCCCAGCCTCAGCCCTCGCTTCCAGAGTTCTATGTCACTGCCAAGGAGGATGGTGCTAACTACCTCGAGGTGTTCACTGGTTTTCATCCGGAGGTGGAAGATCCTAGAGCAGAGGAGACCGACGAGAGAGCGGTGGTCGTGGCGGGGCGCGACCGGGAGCACGGCCGTTTCAAGATTCTCGATAGGGTGATCCCGCGAACTCCTGCTTTGAGCCTCACGCGGATCAAGGCTACCCTCACCGCCGACGACCCCGCTATCCCGCCTCGACGGCCTTTCCGAGCGAACGACGATGTAAGTTTTTCTCATTTCCATCATATTTCCGAAAATCATTTGTGAGTGGCTAAGTTGACGAGATTCATTGTTTTTGAAATTGTAGTCTGTTTTGGACGCGGCCTACAAGGCAGCTTTTGTGGAACACTTGGTGACGCTCGAGACGTGGTCCCAGACCCGAGCGGCCTACGAGCAGTGGGCAGAGTTACGCGATGATGTAAGTTTCCACCTTTATTTTTGCAAAATATGACAAGTCTCGCATTCCCTAGTTTGAATCTTTATTTCTGCAACGCCTCACATCTAAACTATCTTGCAGCTTTTGGAGAGGTTTTATGGCACTGGAGAGCGAGCCACTCTACCGCCACGGCCACCTAGGCCAGGGTCGCAGCCAATCTTCCCATCAAAGGACGAATATGCTTTGACCTTCTACTCAGGGACCCCGGTAAGTTTTTTGCCAAACTGGTTATTACAACAAACCAAACCTGTGCGTTGGTGGTTGCTAACTCTGCCTCAAACATGTAGGGACCGGGATGCTCTGGCAATACACACTTTGGTCATCCTCATGCCTCGCCGACTATCTCGCGCGCGATGACACCAGTTCATACCGGCCGTGCTTCTCCTGGTGCTTCCGCTGCTGGTGGTGGTGGCGGTGGCGGTGGCGGTGATTCTCCTTTCCATCGTGCTGAGGGTGGCGGTGCTTCTCCTTCTACCGGTGGTGATGATGGTCATGGCGGTACTTCTCCTTCTTCCGATACTGGTTCGACGGTGGCTACTCGACGTCAAGCTTCGCATTTCTTCGCGCGGGGAGACATGGGTCTCTCGAGCAGCTCCCCGGAGGTGTAGGGATGTGCATGTGTTAGGATGCACTTAGAGATGTACCTATGTGTGGATGATGATGTACTTATCTATGTGTGGATGATGATGTACCTATGTATGGATGATCTTATATGTTTGTGTCCATGTGCATGTGTTGTTTGTGGAAATTTAATATGTGAATTGTTTGTGGGAATTTAAAATATGCAGGGAAGAAACAAACAAAAAAAAAAACTGGACAGAGCTAACGCCGACGACATTGCCGTCGGCGTAGCTAATGACCATATGGCACGGTTTAGGGTCTGGGCAGACGGGGTGGCCGTCGGCGTACAACCAGGGTCGGAGCTAGGCCGACGGGGTGACCGTCGGCGTATAATCCTACGCGGGCCAGCTATGGCCAGCGTGGACGTTGCATGGGGCAACACGTGGCACCATAGGCCGACGGCATTGCCGTCGGCGTACATCACCTGCCGTTAACGGCTGTTAGCTGGTGCAAGTGGGACCCACAGAGGCTATGCCGACGGCGTGTACACCGACGGTATCGTATAGCCGTCGGCCTACCACGTACGTCGACGGGATTTTAGTATACGCCTACGGGGACGTAGGCCGACGCCTTTACGCCGACGGCTACCGTCGGCGTAGCCTACGCTGATGGGTAGGGCCGTCGGCCTATTCCCTGTTTCCTGTAGTGTGAATCGGAAGGGATGTGCCTCGCCTATTATTTTAGGGGCTGCTAGAAAGTGCGCGAGCATGTTTTGGTGCTACACATTGCCCCTCCTGTCTGAATGCAATCTTCCCCGAAACAGAACAATTAGCGCTCGTCGTGTTTTCCTTTTTTTTTCATTTGGCATGACGTAAAAGCCCTGTGCACTGATCCCAACCACCCTTCCCTCGGTCCCTTGCTTCTTCCTTCCCTTGTCCAGCACACAACCTGCCACTGGAAAACTCCATGACGATGGCTAGACGCAGTCACGTAGAATTAAAAAATACATCCAACCATGAATCCAGTGCGGCAATGCCTGAAAATCACATTCACGATGCGTTGGTTCTACTTTGCAAAATAATACTTTAATGCAAACTCAATATCTTCCCACTCCTCCACAAGCGACCAATTTGGGATATAGGAAAGTAGAGCGATTGTTATATTCAGAAAAACCATCTAGAAAATAAAGCGACCAGAGAGAAAGTGTAGTTACTGTATCATAATTTTGACCACAAATGCATAATGTATACTGCATGTTGTAGTATAAAAAAATGAATGTTTTCAGCAGTTTCCTATGAACTATGTACATGTAAACAATAGCACTAAAAAACAGTTCCGAACGAAGGTCTTCACTAGAACATACACTAGTGGAAAAAGGGCTATCCGTTCGCGACCCCTCAGAGCATTTGTCCACCAACCGGGACTAATGCTGGCACGCGTCCCGGTTGGAGCGGGCACGGGGCCAGGGGCATGCGTCCCGGTTGGTAAGGGCAAAACGTCCCGGTTGGAGCCAGCAACCGGGACTAAAGATTGCGTCCACAGCCACGTGGCGTGGCACGCACCTTTAGTCCCGGTTGCTGGCTCCAACCGGGACTAAAGACCCCCTGCCCTCTATAAATGCAACGCCCCAGCCCCCTCTGCCTCCACTCTGTTTTTTCGAATGGTGGAAGGTGTGAGGGGGTGTGCTAGTTTTTTCTCATGCATGCATTGAAGGTGTTTGTTGAAATGTTTGAGTGAATAATCCCGTTGAATTTCTCATAGAACAAAAATATAGAAGGTGTCCGAGACGCACTTGAGCTTTCTCCTCGTTATTTCCCTCGATCGAGGTTAGCAATCTTATCTTTTTTAGGTCATTGATACAATTCATGTGTCGGTGTGAATTGGTTATTTCACTATTTATGATGTCCTGTTTTTTGATAAACTTACTTATATGATGCAGATGAACGGTCGGGAATGGATGTACGGTGACCGGCGCGTAGCCGGGTATATCAAAGGCGTGGATAAATTTATCGATGTGGCTACGGCAAACAAAGAGAATGGATTTATACGTTGTCCATGTGTTCAATGTCGGAACAACAAGGAATACTCTTCCTCGAAAATCATTCGCGGCCACCTGATTATGAAAGGTTTCATGCCCAACTATAATTGCTGGACCAAGCACGGGGAAAGAGGGGTTATGACGGAAGATGGTGAAGAAGAAGATGATGATAACAACTATCATCATATGTTTCCTGAATACAGTGATACTGCAATGGAAGGCAATGGAGAGGAAAGAGGTGAAGAACGGGCATCAGATGAGCCGGCTGATGAACTTGGTAGGGTCATTTCTGATGCAAAGCGAGACTGTGAAACAGAAAATGAGAAGTTGAAGTTAGAGGGCATGTTAGAAGATCACAAGAAATTGTTGTACCCAAATTGTGAAGATGGCAGCACAAAGCTCGGTACCACACTGGAATTGTTGCGATGGAAGGCAGAGTGTGGTCTAACTGACTCCTCATTTGAAAAGATGCTGAAAATAATAAAGCCGAAGTTTCCAAAACATAACGAACTTCCCGAGAGTACCTACGAAGCAAAGAAGACTCTCTGTCCTCTGGGATTAGATGTGCAAAAGATACATGCATGCATTAATGACTGCATCCTCTACTGCGGTAAGGAGTATGAGAATTTAGATAAATGCCCGGTATGCAACGCGTTGCGGTATAAGATCAGATGAGATGACCCTGGTGATGTTGAGGGAGAGCCCCTCCGGAAGAGGGTTCCTGCTAAGGTTATGTGGTATGCTCCTATAATACCAAGGTTGAAACGCATGTTCAGAAACAAAGAGCATGCCAGGTTGTTGCGATGGCACAAAGAAGACCGTAAGAAAGACGGGAAGTTGAGACACCCTGCTGATGGGTCACAGTGGAGAAAAATCGAGAGAGACTTCCCAGACTTTGCAGGTGACGCAAGGAACTTATGGTTTGGTCTAAGTACGGATGGCATGAATCCTTTTGGGGAGCAGAGCTGCAGTCACAGCACCTGGCCCGTGACTCTATGTATGTACAACCTGCCTCCTTGGTTGTGCATGAAGCGTAAGTTCATTATGATGTCAGTGCTCATCCAAGGCCCGAAGCAACCGGGCAACGACATTGATGTGTACCTTAGGCCATTAGTTGAAGAACTCTTACAGTTGTAGGGCAAACCAGGTGTACGTGCGTGGGATGAGAACAAACAGGAGCCATTTAATCTACGAGGGTTGTTATTCGTAACCATCAATAATTGGCCTGCTCTTAGTAACTTTCAGGACAGACAAACAAGGGATATTAGGCATGCACCCACTGTTTATATAAGACCGAAGGTACATATTTGCATAAATGCAAGAAGGTTGTGTACCTGGCGAATCGACGATTTCTTCCGACCAATCATCCCGTAAGAAAGAAAGGCAAGCATTTCAAAGGTGAGGCAGATCACCGGAAGAAGCCTGAACTCCCTGCTGGTGATGATGTATTTGGTATGGTCAAGGACATAGAAGTAATCTTTGGAAAGGGTCCTGGCGGTCAATCAGTTCCGAACGACGTCGCTACAGGACACGCACCCATGTGGAAGAAGAAATCTATATTTTGGGAGCTGCCATATTGGAAAGTCCTGCATGTCCGCTCTTCAATCGACGTGATGCACGTGACGAAGAATCTCTGCGTGAACCTGCTAGGATTCCTAGGCGTGTATGGGAAGACAAAAGATACACCTGAAGCACGGGAGGACCAACAAATTATGAAAGACCCAAAGAACATGCATACACATAACAAGACGGATAAAGGGCGTCACTTAAGTCGTGCCAGCTATGCTCTTACCAAAGCAGAGAAGGAAATCTTTTTTGAAGTCCTTTACAGTATCAAGGTGCCGTCGGGCTTCTCATCTAATATAAAGGGGATAATAAATATGGCAGAGAAAAAGTTCCAAAACCTGAAGTCTCATGACTGTCACGTGATTATGACGCAGTTGCTTCCGATTGCATTGAGGGGGCTTCTACCGAAAAATGTTTGAGTACCCATTGTGAAGCTGTGTGCATTCCTCAATGCAATATCTCAGAAGGTAATCAATCCAGATATTCTGCCAAGGTTACAGAAGGATGTGGTACAATGTCTTGTTAGTTTTGAATTGGTGTTCCCACCATCCTTCTTCAATATTATGACGCATCTCCTGGTTCATCTAGTGGAAGATTTTACCATTCTCGGTCTGGTATTTCTGCACAATATGTTCCCCTTTGAGAGGTTCATGGGAGTCTTAAAGAAATATGTTCATAACCGTGCTAGACCAGAAGGAAGCATCTCCAGGGGATATGGAACAGAGGAGGTCATTGAGTTTTGTGTTGACTTTATTCCTGACCTTAAGCCGATTGGTGTTTCTGACTCGCGGCATGAGGGAAGACTAAGTGGAAAAGGCACGCTGGGAAAGAAAGCAATGATATGTAGGGACGGGGATTCTTTCACTAAAGCACACTACACAGTTCTACATAATTCCACCTTGGCAGCTCCGTATATCGAGGAACACAAGAATATTGTACGCTCCAAAAACCGGGGGAAGCCTGAATCATGGATTACAGATGAACACATGAAGTCTTCAAGTGGTTGGATGCGGACACATCTCTTGAATGACACCACTGTTGGAGATCAGCTATACTTGTTGGCCGCGTCACCATCTTCTACTGTATTGAATTTCCAAGGGTACGAAATAAATGGGAATACATTCTACACGATCGCCCAAGATAAAAAGAGCACCAACCAAAATAGTGGTGTCCGCTTTGATGCAATAGACGAGAATGGACAAAAGGACACATATTATGGTTACATAGAGGAGATATGGGAACTAGACTATGGAGTCTCTTTTAAGGTCCTTTTGTTTCGCTGCAAATGGGTCAACCTGAATGGGGAAGGGGTAAAGATAGACCAGTTGTACGGAATGACAACAGTGGATCTCAACAATCTTGGTTATAGAGATGAACCATTCGTCCTAGCCAATGATGTGTCTCAGGTTTTCTATGTGAAGGACATGTCCTCCAGACCGAAAAAAAGAAAAAATATGCAAACGAATACATCATATGATGAGCCAAAGCGTCACATAGTTCTTTCAGGGAAAAGAAACATCGTGGGAATCGAGGACAAGACAGACATGTCAGAAGATTATACTAAGTTTGATGAAATTCCGCCCTTCACAGTGAAAACTGACCCAAGCATTCCGTTAATTAAAGAAGATGCTCCATGGTTACGTCTGAAGCGGTCATAAGGAATGACATATGCCAAGAAGTTCATGCTCATATTATGTAACTCTAGTTCATGTCTTTCGCGGTTTGTGGCTTGACCGAAGGATATCTTTCGCGGTTTGTGGCCTTTAGTCCCGGTTTTGTAGTCTCAGTTTTTAATATTAATAAATGTCTTGAGTGTTAGTCCCGTTTTGTGGCTGGACCGGGAGTGCCTCTATGACCAGTTTCTTGGAGATGCCGGAGGACTGGGCTCCGTCGGCATCTCCCTAAAACTGGTCGTAGTGGTGTCCCTGCTCTCGAAAACCATCTTGCAGCTTGTAACTTCACTAACTAGATCAATACGCCTCGGAGCTAACTAATTTCACATATTAGGGAGTGCCTCTATGACCAGTTTCTCGGAGATGCCGGAGGACTGGGCTCCGTCGGCATCTCCCTGAAACTGGCCGCAGTGGTGTCCCTGCTCTCGAAAACCATCTTGCAGCTTGTAACTTCACTAACTAGATCAATACGCCTCGGAGCTAACTAATTTCACATATTAGGGAGTGCCTCTATGACCAGTTTTTCGGAGATGCCGGAGGACTGGGCTCCGTCGGCATCTCCCTGAAACTGGCCGTAGTGGTGTCCCTGCTCTCTAAAACCATCTTGGAGATGCCTCAAACTGGCTGGAGGACTGGACTCACAAGGATGCATATTTATAGTACAAGTAGCTCGGCATAATGTCGACACTCACGACATAATGTCGACACTCACCCCTATTATTAGTGCTGACTCATCTTTAGTCCCGGTTGGTGTCTCCAACCGGGACTAAAGGTTCATCTTTAGTCCCGGTTGGTGACACCATCCGGGACAAGGTACAAGCCGCACGACATAATGTCGACACTCACCCCTATTATTAGTGTTGCCTGGCCCACTCTGCCGCAATCCCTTCAGTCGCGGTTGGTTTCTCCAACCGGGACTAAATATGAACCCTCTCTTTATATAGGCATTTCCCTCTATTTATTAGGTAACACTCAAGACATTTATTAATATTAAAAACCGGGACAAACCGGGACTAGCTAACACTCAGGACTAAAACCGCCCCCTTTAGTCATAATCATGCCTAGTCCTATAGTACGCAGCTTCAGGGTCTTCATCGTCGTCGTCATCATCATCGTCATCGTCACCTGCCACTCCGGGGATCCTCAGCCCATCCATGGCATATACCAGGGCCATTCCAGCCTCGGATTCACGGCGGGTGGGAGAGGGGTCTCCTGGAAGACGATGCCGCTACCGCCGGGACAGTGTGGGGCCTGTGGCGTGTGGACTCGTGGGCACCGTAGGCGAGGATGGTCTCCCCCGGCGATGTAGCGCATCACTCCGATGATAGTACGGTTCGCCCACCACAGACGACGGCCGGCTTCGTTGTGGTTCACCGGTGGCGGGCCATCACCCTCGTACCTGGCGAGCTCCCTTTCCCGCCTATTAGCGAAGAAGGCATTCCAGGTGTCGTAGTTGTCGGGATCCCACTAGGGATCCATCCGCTGCTCCGGCGTGAGATCGTGGTAGAAGTGGTTTGTGATGGCCGCCTGGCGTGCGGAACCTTGAGGGACAGGAGGGACAAGAACCCCTCCAGCGCTCAGCATCCAGCCGGCGGGCGGCCGGTAGCCCGGCAAACAAGGGTAGTTGGAGGCGCACAGCGCCTCGGTCTCCTCGAGGGTCAGAATGGCCCAGTAGGCGTTGTCCATTATTCTAAGAGAGGAAGGTGTGGATGTGTGGATAGCCATGACACGATCACCCTAAATATAGAGGGAAAGGGCGAGAAAACTTGGCGTGAAGCTTTGGGAAATGGCGGGAAATATCTTTAGTCCTGGTTAGTGACTACATCCGGGACTAAAAGCTCTAGTAGAAAGGAAAGGGCGGGAAAACTTGGCGGGAAGAGGTGGGAAATGGCGGAAAATATTTTTAGTCCCGGTTTGTGACTACATCCGGGACTAAATGTCTGCCGAACAATGAAAATCCTTCACGTGGTGTCATATTTTGTTACATAGTTGAAAGGAAAAATACCAGACTTGGTATATTGATCATGTTTCGAAAAAACTTTCACAAAATGACCTATCATGTTCGAGGTTTCATGGCTTTCGGTCCAAATGACCGATGTTATGTACTGAATCACGGCATAGTTTGTGATGTTGTTCCCATATTATGCATGTGTGTGGACATTGGTATGGAGAACAATGTTGCAGGAGGAAGTTTTCCTTTTTGTCGCACGGAAAAGCCCTTTTCCATTTTCCGAGCGCAAAAAACGGGTCGTTTTGTGAAGTAACCACCAAAATGCCATTTCAGAATGCTACCGTCCCATTTTCCTAAAATACTAGACCACCTTACATGGACTATCTCCCAACCGGTACATCTCACACCTTTTCGTCCATCCCGGGTAAAAAGGACAAATGTCTGCCGAATCGGTAGGAAGTGGGTCCGGTTTGTACTACAGGTACATGATCTATCGCCCTTGATTTTTTGAAAAAATCATTTTTAGACTCGCAATATGTGGTTTCTTCAGAGATCCAATGGAAGTTCTAATGATGCTCATCCCCTATCTTCATGCACACCGGTTCGACCATAGTTAGAAATTTAGATAATTCAAAACGGGCATAATAAATTCAAAAAAATCCGAACAATGAAAATCCTTCGCGTGGTGTCATATTTTGTTACATAGTTGAAAGGAAAAATACCAGACTTGGTATATTGATCATGTTTCAAAAAAACCTTCACAAAATGACCTATCATGTTCGAGGTTTCATGGCTTTCGGTCCAAATGACCGATGTTATGTGCTGAATCACGGCATAGTTTGTGATGTTGTGCCCATATTATGCATGTGTGTGGAAATTGGTATGGAGAACAATGTTGCAGGAGGAAGTTTTCCTTTTTGTCGCACGGAAAAGCCCTTTTCCATTTTCCGAGCGCAAAAAATGGGTCGTTTTGTGAAGTAACCACCAAAATGCCGTTTCAGAATGCTACCGTCCCATTTTCCTAAAATACTAGACCACCTTACATGGACTATCTCCCAACCGGTACATCTCAAACCTTTTCGTCCATCCCGGGTAAAAAGGACAAATGTCTGCCGAATCGGTAGGAAGTGGGTCCGGTTTGTACTACAGGTACATGATCTATCGCCCGTGATTTTTTGAAAAAATCATTTTTAGACTCGCAATATGTGGTTTCTTCAGAGATCCAATGCAAGTTCTAACGATGCTCGTCCCCTATCTTTATTTTAAAAGGTTACATTAATTATTTTTTAAAAATAGAAAATGGTTTTGGATTATTTATTCAAATCCATACACTTCTTATGTTTAAAGTTTTTCTAAATTCCAAATTGATATTAAAAAAATATAAGTTAATTCATTTTTAATTGTAAATGTTTCATATTTTAAATGGTTATATTAATTATTTTTTAAAACAGAAAATGGTTTTGAATTATTTATTCAAATCCAAACACTTTTTATGTTTAAAGTTTTTTTAAATTCCAAATTAATATTCAAAAATATAAGTTAATTCATTTTAAAAGGTTACATTAATTTTTTTTTTTTAGAAATAGAAAATGGTTTTGGATTATTTATTCAAATCCATACACTTCTTATGTTTAAAGTTTTTCTAAATTCCAAATTGATATTAAAAAAATATAAGTTAATTCATTTTTAATTGTAAATGGTTCATATTTTAAATGGTTACATTAATTGTTTTTTAAAACAGAAAATGGTTTTGAATTATTTGTTCAAATCCAAACACTTTTTATGTTTAAAGTTTTTCTAAATTCCAAATTAATATTCAAAAATATAAGTTAATTCATTTTAAAAGGTTACATTCATTATTTTTTAAAAATAGAAAATGGTTTTGGATTATTTATTCAAATCCATACACTTCTTATGTTTAAAGTTTTTCTAAATTCCAAATTGATATTAAAAAAATATAAGTTAATTCATTTTTAATTTTAAATGGTTCATATTTTAAATGGTTACATTAATTATTTTTTAAAACAGAAAATGGTTTTGAATTATTTATTCAAATCCAAACACTTTTTATATTTAAAGTTTTTCTAAATTCCAAATTAATTATTATTTAAAAAACAATACAAATTTAAACCCCAAAATAAAAAATAAGGCGGGAACAGAGAGAAAATACCTGAAAAAATTTGAAATCAGGGGAATATGTCCCGGTTGGAGCCACCAACCGGGACTAAAGACCCCCTGCGCGCCAACCCTTGGTCTGCTGAAAATATTGGAGTATACGTCCCGGTTGGTGGCTCCAACCGGGACGTATGCCTCTTTAGTCCCGGTTGGAGCCACCAACCGGGACTAAAGGCCCTTCGTTTATAACTGACGCGCCTCCTCTTCTTCTTTCCCATCTCACTTCTCTGCTTCTCACCGACGCGCGCACCCCCGAAGCCGGCAGGCTGCCCGAGTTCGCCGCCACCCGCGCGTTCCGTCCGCCACCGCCGCTGCCTCCGTCCACGCGCGCCCCTGCTACATTTCCCCCTCGCGCGTGACCTCAATCGCCTGGATTGGAAGCTCCGTCCGCGCGTCTCCTCCGTCGATTCCGGCGTCTCCCGAGCTCGCCCGGCCTCGCCACCACCTCCGTCGTGTTCCTGGTGAGCTGTTGATCCTCACGGTGTTCTTCTTTCTCTCCCTCTCCTCCTGTACTACTCTCCCCGCGTGTGCCCGACGACGCCGCCGCTCGAGCTCGACGGAGGCGACGCTCCGGTGACCAACAAGGAGCGGCGCCGCCACTCCTTTTCTCCCTGCATCGAGCTCTCTCTAACGCGCCCATCCGCGCGTCCAGGGGTGCCCGCTATCGCCGCCGCTGCCGCTGCCTGGGAGCTCACCGCCAGCGTGACGTCGTGCTGACGTCACTCGTGCTCGCGTGGCAGCTGATGTGGCCTAGGGCCCATCAGTCAGTCTCAATGGGTAGGCTTCTCTGTGGTATAAAAATGATCTGTACGCGTGGAGGCTGAGTTGGCACTGGGGCCCTTCTGTCAGTCTCACTGGCTAGGGGGCGCCCCGGTGTAAAAACTATTTTCCTTTTTTTAATTCCAGAAAATGATTTAATATTGTAAAATCAATAACTTATTGTTTATAAGTCAGAAAAATACAAATAATATATCAAATTGTTCAGAAAAATGAAACCTATCTATCTAAACTATAATCATGCATTGTTCAACAACTTAAATGACAAGTATAATTATAAGAACAAATGCACCCCTCTCATATGTTCCGGAGTTTCCCCGAGTTAGGGTTTTCACCCCTCGAAACCCCGATTAAATCGTCGAGCATGTCTTAGGGTTACATTCAATGCAAATTAACTTGTCATATCATCATACTTGCTTGAGCATTGCATCGATGCCATGTGTTGATTGTTTCCCTTTCTTTTTGGTGTTTCGATTATTAGGTTTATTATTAGTTAGGTATTATTAGGTTTATTAATTACTTTGGTATTATTGGTCTTCGGCCCCACTGGTCAGTCACTGTGGGTAGCCCTAGACCCGATTCACATTGTCAAGCAACTTAGGTGCATGTGGGTTCGACGATGTGCCTATCTACTACACGGTTTCCTTTTTGTAGCTAGGTTTAGGGTTTAGGGTTTCTCTTCATTTTTATTATTGTGTATGTATATATTAGGGTTTCTCTGAATTAGGGTTTATATCTCTCAACACCGTACTTAACTTTCTCCTTTAGCCGCTTTGACTTATTCGTTTTTCCACCTATGCAGAAAATATGGACCCAGATGTCAGAGACGAACAAAAGGAAGAGTTGATCCAAGGTGTGATCCGTGGGGAAGATAATTTAGATGTATCAACGTTTCTGAACAACTCCGGTGAGGGCGATCCTCTTTTTACCGGAGTAGACAACTTGTTTGAGGTTGAAGGTGTTGCCTTCCGCGAGGGAGAAGGTGATGCCTTGTGTAATCGAGAAGACGACCGCTCCGGCGAGGTGCATATAATATAAATCAATTCATTAATTAATCATCTGCTATCTATATAGAAATAGTAACGACGATCTTTCTTGTTTTAGCCCTCCGGATCGAAGGAATCTACTGAAAAGAGCGGACGAGGCCCAACCAAAAAGTTGCAAGACCATGAGAGGTTCAGGATCGAAGATGTCGCTGAAGACGGCAAACCGACGGCTCCCGAAGTTGTCGCAACCAAATTTGTGGCACAATGCGGAGTAATCGTTAGGGACTTAATCCCGATCACCATTAGAAATTGGAATAGGCCTGCTAATGCGGATGAAGAGGGAACATGTTTATTTGTCCCTAACCACGCCAAAGATTTACTGTGGAAGAGGCTCATGGTGAATTTCAAACTACCGAAGATAGAGCTGGATCCAAATGTGGAGGATCCAGTTGAGGACGCCTTACAACATGGGGGAGCCATGGAGGCTAAGGTCAGGGAGTGGGCTTTGAAGAAGATGGCCCAGTGTTTCACCAACTGGAAGAAAAGATTGCACCTTGACTATGTCGTGAAAAAGAAGACTCCCGATTTCAAGAATATTCAGTTTGAGAAGATAAAACCATTCTGGGCTGAGTTTGTGGAATACAAGACATCAGAAAAAGCTAAGAAAATGTCTGAAACGAATAAGCTGAATGCTGCTAACAAGAAGTATCACCATACTATGGGGCAAGGTGGCTACAGGGCTGGCATTCCTAAGTGGGAGAAACTTGAGCAGGAACTGCGTGATAAAAAGATCACCCCAGAGACAGACGATTGGGTAGAACGTGCAAGGAATTGGTTTTACGGGCATGGGGGCACGTTGGACTCGGAAGGGAGGTGTATATATAACATACAACATAAAGAAGACCCCTTGCCAATCGAGAGGATCAGAAAATCAGTAAAGGCTGTTAAAGATGGGGACTTCATTCCCGATAGAGAGAATGATGAGCTCACACTCGCCCTTGGAAATAAGGAACATGATGGAAGAACACGAGGCACAAGAGGCTCCCAACCATGGAGGACTGGGTTTCCCGAAGAGAGGAAGAAATATCCTGATAGAAGCCGTCAGAGGAGTAAGGACAGGGCGGCAGTTGAAGCAGATAGTTAGAAAGAGCAAATGCGTTTAATTGAAGAACGATTAAAGCAACAACAATATGAAATTAACGCACTTAAAGAGCAAAGTACTACCAGCCCATCTCAGTAGCACACTGCATTCGATGCTACCGGCCTATCGAATAATCGAAAAAGCAGTGTGGCTTCCACCGAGGTCCCGGGTGATGACAATGGCGATGACGATGATGCACCGACGATGGCTCCTGTTGGCTACCCAGTGGATGATATCACAGAGATGACACACTGCGAGCTACATGTCAAAGTTGTGAACATATCAATGAAGGTGGCGGTCGGCTATGCCTTACCAATTGGACCCACACCAACTTACCACGGTCGTCCGGTTCCAGAGGGCTACGCTGTTGTCGGCGTGGATGAAATCATGCCCACCTTTGAGGTTTTGGATCTTCACTACCCTGCTGGTGAAGGGGATGTGACTGTGCTGGGTGACGCAAAAAACGTCACCATTCTATGGCCGAAGGAATGTATCGTTCTTCGAAATCACACGCCAAGGCCATCTTCGC
Source organism: Avena sativa (assembly GCA_916181665.1). NCBI lineage: Eukaryota > Viridiplantae > Streptophyta > Magnoliopsida > Poales > Poaceae > Avena > Avena sativa. The sequence continues at coordinate 33,200,325 of OV702279.1, forward strand.
CGCCGCCTCACCCGTCTCCAGCGAGGTCGTCGCCGCCGCGGCAGCCGTCTTCGTCGCCTCACCCGGCTCCATCGCCTCACCAATCTCCGGTGCAGCCATCGCCACGGGAGCCATCGCCGGCGCCTCAGGATAAAAAGCGTAAGCATACCGCTACTGTGCGTCGTAAGCGATCGCCGAAACGTAAACAAGAGCCTCTTCCAAAAGTACCAAAGGTTCCTCCCAAGAGAGATTATGACTGTACTGAAGAGGAGACTGCGGCGATCGTTGATGCGGAAACGACAGCATTTTTCGCTAAGCTGAGGCGGCCGAAAGAGCCAGAGTTCCCCAGCACCAAAGAAGAAAAAGCCAAAGTGTTGAAAATGCTAAAGAATCTTAATCAACCCGAGCCAAAGCTGTCATCAGACTATGAGCGTTCTATTCTCAAGTCACATGCAGCACAAAAAGCCTCGAAGAGCAGTACTGATGCAAGCGGGAAATCTGTTGCCCAGCTCGGAGAACAAGCAAAACAGACTTGCGCCCCTCTCAAGGTGATTTCTCACACCAATGTGGGGTCGAGCAAATATGGGGCCGAAGAGCAGTATGATCCAGAGGTAGTTGCACAATACGGAGAAGCTGCCGCTGCTCAAGGTATGAGTATTGCCCAGTACTTATCCCAGATAGAGTTCTTCCCCGTGAGTGAATTAGCATACAAATACCAGTACGGCAAACCTCTCGTCAAACCTGAGGAGGTAAACAATCTTTCAACAAAAATGCGAAGATTGCATAACTGGTACATGCATGCCACAAGGGCCAGGGCTAACTGGATAGTGCTGAGGGTTACAAAAAAGCATCATGGGAAAGAAAAGGATGACATGATATCCATTGAATTTGATGAACTATTTCAATTATTCAAGCAAGACGCCTTGGACAAATCGATCATCAGTGCCTATTGTCTGTAAGTACTAATTCTGTAATTAATTTAGTCTCCAGCTATATTATTTTGTTTATTGCATGTATATAATCATACTATAATATGCAGAATGAAGATTCTCGAATGCAGTAGAGGACAAATCTATGCCATTGGCTTCATTGACCCATATTGGGTTCATGAAGCTAATCTCAAAATAAGCTCCCAGGATACGGAGGATACTATAGTACACGCGTTAAGGTTTCAAGAAACCAAAAGGGAAATACTATTTCCTTACAACTTCGAGTGAGTGTTATTGTCTTGTATACACTTTCTATTTCGCTTACTCGATGTTAAGTATATAATTGATTAGTTATGCATTCGCAGCTTCCACTATATTCTGTTAATCATTCAACTTGACAAAGGGCGTGTACTAGTCATGGACTCGAAACATAAACCCCTTGAGACGTGGAAGGACATGCAGATACTTCTCCAGCGGTAATTCTAATCATTACGACACTATATCGGCAACGTTCGTGAATTTTATGATATCAAGTACTTAATAACTTATTTTATTCGTTTTCTACGCCGGGCAGCGCTTGGAAACGGTTCACCAACAAGGCTAGGGGTGTTTGGAAAGAGGAGATTACATTTCAACCACTAAATGTAAGCACCACTAGCTATATCCGTGCATCTCTTTGATTCTAGTTTTGATACAGTTATTATCATGCTTGATTATTATTTTGATTGAACTCTGTTCTCGTAAAGTGCCTGACGCAGGGACCAGGTAACAATCTATGTGGATACTATGTTTGCGAGTTCATCCGGCAGACGTGCGATGAGAAGGGCAAAAATTTAGAGCAATTCCACGTACGTAAACAATTTCTATAGTTTTTAATTTCAAACAAATTGTGTTTAGTTTCATTCATATAGGCTGACTCCTTTTTTAAATCAGATCGAACGTCTACGGGACGGTCTTCTTCCAAAGGATCACGTACGAGCAATTCAGGAGGAATTGGCGGGATTCTTGGATGCAGAAGTCCTAGACCCGAAAGGGGAATACTATTCTGATGTGTATAGACAATAGAGATTGTAAAAATAGCAACTTTGAAGGAATTGGCCGGTAGCATCGAATAGCAACTTTTGTATGTAGTGCATGAACTCGATCCGTGTATTGAATGTAATATTGTCATGATGATCTTGTGTAATATAAGGTTCCTTCATTGATAAGTGCAAAACACTAAATAAACAATAAAACAACCTAAATGAATTCTCTGCCGCGGCACAAAAAGTGGCGAAAATGCTGTCGCGGCAACAAAATGTGCCAAAATGAATTCTCTGCCGCGGCAGAGAAATGGGCCAAATCTCTGCCGCGGTAGCAGGTTATTAGTCCCGGTTCATGTTACGAACCGGGACTAATGCTCCACCCCCCTCGCGCTCTGATGCCGCCACATGTGCCCCCATTTGTCTCGGTTGGTGGGGCAACCGGGACTAAAGGTTAGAGCTTTAGTCCCGATTGCCCCGTCCCGGTTGGGCAACCGGGACTAATGCCCCTTACCAACCGGGACCAATGGGGCGTTTTCTACCAGTGATATGTGCAGAATATAGTGCTGCATAGGAGATTGTTTATTTTTTTTCGGAAATGGGCGCATTTATTAACCAAACTGTTTAATGCTTACACCCGACATATGCATAACTAAGATGCACACAGCCACACGAACGACAGACTAAGACAAAAAGTAGACAAGCATTACAAAAGGCACTAAAAAATAAAAGTCTAGACTCTAAGATAGATTAATCCTCAGATCACGCGGCCATCCATGTCGAGAGAAAATATCCCTCGCCATGTCCTTCAATCGCGTACATCCCTCGATAAATAAGTCGCGGAACTCTATGCGTTGGAGAATATTCCATGATCGGAGGATAGCCGTGGCTCGATAAATAACCTGCAGAGGAGAATACACAATGTTATTAAAAATCTTGTCATTTCTACAAAGTCATAGCGACCATATAATGGCAAGTGCTCCCACCCTAAACAAAGTTCTGAACTTATCAACAATTCCATGCAACCAATTACCAAAAACATTGGTTACTGAACGTGGAGGAGATAAACCAGAAGCTATTTGGATGAATGACCATATAGAGCGAGCAAATTTGCAATGAAAGAATAAATGGCGAATTGCCTCATCTTGATGACAAAAAACACATTGTGTACTTCCATGCCAATTCCTCTTTACAAGATTATCTTTTGTTAGAATTATCCCTTTCTGTAGATACCATGCAAATATCTTCGTCTTCAGGGGTATTTTCATTTTCCAAATTTTACTATTATCATGGACCGGGAAATCTGGTTGGACCAAAGCTTTATATAGTGAGCCAACAGAAAATTTACGAGTTTCCAGTAATTTCCATTTGAACACGTCAATACCGTCCGATAATTGTATCATGGATAACCATAATAATAGATTATTCCAAGATAACAGTCTAGGTCCGGTGAGACTTCTTCTGAAAGACACATTAGGAGGATAGTCTTCCATCACTATGGAAATTGTATCCCCTTTGTGTCTAACAATCGAATATAGAGCTGGATATTGTTCGCGAAGAGTAGTTTGGCCAAGCCACTTATCTTTCCAAAACCTAATTTGTGATCCATCCTTAATCTCAAAAGCACCAAAATGAAAGAAATGTTTCTTGGTGGCCATAATACCTGCCCAAAAATGTGAATCTCTGGGTTTCCAAACCACTTGAGACACAGGTTTGGACCCCACATATTTCCTCCGTACCATGGTTTGCCAAACACCATCTTCAGTAAGTAGTTTAAAAAGCCATTTTCCCAGAAGCGCGGTGTTTTTGACTTGCAAATCATGTATTCCCAGTCCACCAAACTCCTTCGGGCGGCAAACCACATTGCATCTGGCCAGTCGATATTTCTTTTTCTCACTATCCCCTTGCCAAAAGAATCTTGAACGAAAATAGTCCACTTTGTTCAAGACCCCTTTTGGCATTTGGAAAAACGAGATCATATACAGTATCATATTAGTAAGTACAGAGTTTATGAGTACTAGTCTTCCCCCAAAGGATAACAATTTTCCTTTCCAACTATTAAGACGTTTTTGTAGCCTTTCCTCAACAAGTTTCCATTCAGCAATTGTGAGACGCCGATAATGAACCGGTATTCCCAAAAAATTGATTGGAAACTGACCCTGACCACAGCCGAACAATTCAGCATACAGGTGGGCCTCGTTTTGGGCCTCGCCAAAACAATACAAATCACTCTTATGGAAGTTTATTTTAAGCCCAGATAGCTGCTCGAATGTTGATAATATTAATTTCAGATTCTTAGCCTTCTCCAGATCATGTTCCATAAAAATAATTGTGTCATCAACGTATTGAAGAATAGAAAGTCCACCATCAATAAGATGTGGAACTACTCCTTCAATTTGACCATCAGCCTTAGCTCTCTCGATAAGGATAGCCAACATATCAGCCACTATATTAAATAGTAAAGGCGATAATGGATCCCCTTGTCTTAGTCCTTTCTTGGTCTGGAAGTATTTGCCAGTATCTTCATTTACTTTAATGCAACACTACCCCCAGACACAAACGACTGAATAAGAGCGCACCACTCCTCAGAAAAACCTTAAATACGGAGTGTTTGCTGAAGGAAAGACCAATTAACTTTGTCGTATGCCTTCTCAAAGTCAATCTTGAACAGTATACCATTTAATTTTTTTGAGTGTAGTTCATGGATTGTTTCATGCAGAATGCATGAACGCAGTTTAAGACGGGCTAACAACATTGTCAGCAACCGAGTTTAGTTTAATTGTAGCAAATTTAGTGAAAATTTTAAAGCTAACGTTAAGCAAGCAGATTGGACGATACTGTTGTATACGTTCTGCATTATTAAACTTAGGCAGTAAAATTATATTGCCAAAGTTGAGTCTAAAGAGATCCAATTGTCCGACATGTAAAAACCCAAATAAATTCATCAGGGCCTCCTTGATAACGTCCCAGAATTTTTGGTAAAATTCCGCTGGGAATCCATGAGGTCCTGGTGCTTTGTTATGTTCCATTTGAAAAAACCGCTTTCTTGACCTCTTCCTCGGTGTATGAGGCAGTTAGAAAGCTATTTTCTTCATCAGAAACTTGGGGGATACCGGAAGTTTGGGACTCATCTATAGAGAAAGAATTTTCCACTGGGGCCCCAAACAAGGATTTATAATACGTAGTAATATATGACTTCAGATGCTCCTGTCCCTCAATCATACCTTCATCCTGAATCAGAGAGTGAATAAGTTTCTTCTTATGCTTGCCATTGGAAACTGCATGGAAGTATCTAGTATTCGCATCTCCTTCTAGTATGAATTTTGCTTTAGAGCGTTGGTACCATTTGAGTTCCTCCTCGCGCAGAAGTCGGGCTATCTCCGCATTCGATTGGCTTTTAAGCTCAATTTCTTGTGCAGTTAATGGCCTTACCTCCGCGAAAGCCTCTAAGTCAGCAATTATAGATGTAAGGCGTAATTTTTTGTTTTTAAGGATACCCGCTGTGTGCCTGGCCCAACCCCGAAGGAACTTGCGTAAAGTACACATTTTGTTATTCCATCGTAGGATAGGCGTTTGGTCACCTACCGGTTTCCCCCAAATAGCCTTAACCATCTCGTAAAAACCATCACGGATCATCCAACCGAGTTCAAATTTAAACTCATTCATAGACTTCCGTGGCGGTGATCCAAAAGACAGAAGTAAAGGGGCATGATCCGACAAAGCCTCAATACGCTCTAGAGCACGAACAGTTACCATAGGGAACTTTTGTTCCCATTCAGTATCACTCTATCTAGTTTTTCATATATTGGCTCCGGAAGACTATTAGCCTATGTAAATTGTCTTCCTAACATTATAACCTCTCTCAAGTCCAGACTGTCTATCACAACATTGAACAGAAAAGGCCAATGTTCATTGAACCGGCCCCGAATTTTCTCGTGAGGAAATCTTAACAAATTAAAATCCCCTCCTATAAGAATAGGATATGGATTGTCCTTTGCCAAATTCACAAGCTCGCGTAGAAAGTCAGCCTTATAAACATCCTGAGCGGCCCCATATACGGCGACTAAAGACCATGTGAAATTGTCAGCCTTGTTACGGATATGGAGTTTTATAAAAAAATATCCCACCGAACTAGCTAAAACTTCCATAGTCTCATCTCGAACGCCTAACAGGATCCCCCCAGATCGACCACGCGGAGGACGTGATATCCATGTAAAGTCCACTCCACCAGAGAGGCGATTGAGTAGAGCTTGTGAAAAATCCTGTCTACCAGTCTCAGAAATACCCAGAAAATCCAAATTATGATCTCTCACACAATCAGCAAAGAATAAATGTTTAGCCAAGTCCTGAAGACCTCTGCTATTTGAAAACATTCCATTCATTGATAAACTATAGGAGATTTGGATACACGGGATCTCTTTCACGACCGCTGGCTCTTTGATTTTCGACCAGAAGCTTTCAACTCATACATAGAGGCAAGCCCAGTCTCATCAAAGTCCACTTCCGACACTTCACCGACTAAGTGAGAAAGGAGTTGACCATCTACTGTGGCATGCAACTCCTCCTTCTCCTCAGTTAGTGAAGCATCAGGAAAAACACCGACCTTAGGAGTAACCGTTAGACGGTCAACCTCCATGTGTCTCAAAACATTAGAAGAAAAGGATACTTCCTGTACAGAGCTACCCAAACTAATGCCAACATTGGCTAGTTTAGAAGAAATAACAGGAGTAGAAAACGACAAAAAAGATTTCGAAGTACTCATTATACCTGGCGCATCCAAGTTCCTCTCCGCCTTACGCCGCATGGTCTTGAGCATGGAGTCCTCATCAGTCACGGACGCCCCAGAGGCATCTACTCCATGACGCGTGCTCTGCCTGAATGGAGTACCACTCCCCTGCACAGTGACTAGAGAAGCGTCACCTGGGGAAGAAACCTGTGCTGGAGGCTGAGGCAACCCAGACCCCTCCTGGGTCAGGAAGCCCCCATCGACCACCGAAGTCTCCTGCCCCACCAAAGGAGGCGAGACGTCCCGAAGGGTCCCTAGGTCCTCCCTGACCAGGGAGACGCAGTCAACCATCGCGTCATGGTTGTCCAACCCCGCCTGGGTCGGACCAAGCATAGCAGCAACCTGAAGCTGGTCACGAACGTCACGGTCAGCCGACCCCTCCTGGGCCAGCTTCCACAAACACACCGAAGGAACAACCTCCTCAAGTACAGGAGTGGAAACAGGAATAGATCTGCCCAAAATATGCGTTCTGGACCTCGTCGGCGCTGAGCAAGATCGCAGCACCGGAATGGAAACAGAACGAAGAGCCTCCTGTAACTGAGCTGGAGAAACGCGAGACGCCGAAGTAGAACCCTTCCCACGAAGAGGGGAATCCAAAGGAAGAGCATCCAGTAGTTATCGTCCCCGCGGAGTAACCGGATTAGCATTAAAAGGGGTGACAGCAAACACCCTCTGCACCCCCTTACTGGAAGATGCAGGCGTGGAAGTACCCTGCACAGCCGAGGAAGATCCAGAACCTCCCCCCCCTGAGTGGCAGCAGCAGCCTCAGAAGTATCCATAGCATCCTCAAACTGCTTCCCATTGGCATCATCATCCGCGTCATCATCTCCTTTTCTCCATAGGAAAGGAACAAACTCTGGTTCCGGAATATAACCCTCAGGTTCAATCCGGAAACGAAACTCAAATACCTTGTGCTTGACCACGGCATCTGACACAATAAAGTGACCAAGGGAGTCCTTCTCCTTGAGAAAGACCTTCGTATCAAACATCTCCACGAGAATACGGACGACCCCCCGCTTCCGTAGACTGAATAAATCCACATCAAGAGTGTTCCCCATAAGTCCTCCAACAGCCCACAAGCCCTGAAAGGATCGCAGAATATGGGGTACCCCATCCACATGTAGCCAAACCTGCTGCATCTCAAGCTTATGTGGCACCTCCTCCATCCTGTAAACCGAGAAGGTCAGCTGAGCGGTACTGAGCGGAACGGTCATCAGGATTCCATCCACCCTGTCCAAATCCTCAAACGTCGGGAAGCTCACTAAGAATGCAAAATCTCCATGAGGCACCGCCTCCCACTTCCACTGAACATGCACCTGGCATCGCCTGACAATCTGCCTCTGAACAACCTCTGCTGAAACCATCGGGCCAGAAACTCGTACCAGAGCAATAGGGGTCCGACTGCACTCAAGATGATCCCTAGTCACTGCATTCGGAATCTGGGTGAACAGAGTCTGGTCGCTGCCAATACCAGCCATATACGGAGTCAAGCGCAGCTGCTTCAGCACCGGACACCTCAAAGTGGGATGTGCAACGGAATCATAGATAAAGCAATAATGAACCGCCTTACAATCCTTGGTCGCATGAGTATTAACCGCACACTTCCAACAACGAACGAATTTTTTATTCTTCTTACCGACATCAGCCACAGTCGTACCCTCAGAAACTGGTGCAGTGACAATCGGCGGCTGACTCTCCTGCGGGTTGTACTGCTGTGGGAAAGGAGGTACAGAACACCCGGGCACCTGCATCAGTGGAACCCCATACTGCTGGAAACCCTGCTGCTAAGGATGAAGCTACTGATCCGACTGTACTTGAGTGACCTGCGGCTGAAACCCACAAGCTTGTGGCTGCTGTGTCTGCTTCTTATTCTTCTTTCTCTTAGGAACAGCAGATGGCGCAGCGCCCGCACCTATATAAAACTGCTGTGGGAGTTGCGACGGAATCACAACCGCCTGATCACCATTGTAGCCACCATGGAACAAAGGAGCAGAAGGTGCGCCCTGCAAATAAGTCGCGGTTTGCTAACCGACGAACGGGGTCGACGTCCCGCGATATGGGCGCTGCAAAGGCTGATGCGGGACATCTTGAAGAGCATTGAAGTAAGTCGCAGGAGGCCTGAATTGAACTCCCAGCGGAAACTGCGGATGACCTGACGCTGGCTGGTACACGTGCGTCGAGGCAGATGAATGCACTGATCCTTGCCCAGGCGAGGCAGCCTGCACCGAAGGAGCCGACGCCGACGTCGGAGGCCTCGATACAGCAGAGGGAACTGCCCCGGCGGCAGGTACAGGAGCAGCGTGCGGCGCTGGCGCAGAGGGCGCCCCCCTAGGGTTTGCACCATGGCCCCATCCCGCCACCGCAGGAGGATTAGGGCCATGACCTCGTCCCGCCATCTCAGGAGAGGAGACCACCGAGGCAAAAGACCTGCCCGACGACTGCAGAGGACCAAGGAGCAGCGATGGAGAAGCTTGGCGATCCGAAACGGGGCAGCAGGGCGATGCAGACGGCGGCTCGGTGGAAGACAGAAGCAGTTCCTTACGCAGCGACGGGCGAGAGACGAAACAGAACCGAGAGGCAAACCTCCTCGCGATCTTGGTCCAGGAAAAAATCTGCGCTGCCTCAACCGGACTCGGTCCCACGTCTCTTGCCACCTCAGCCTCCTCCAGTCCCGTACGTGCACGACCAGGAAACTTAGGCATGGAAATAGGTACATAGGACCGGTCTGCATACGTACGATCCACCGCCACCGCTGCAAAGTCAACAAAAACCGGCGGCGCAGACGTCCGACGAGGCGGCAGAGGACCTCGCCAAGGCTTGACCCTCCCGCCCCTGGCCATCCTCAAACCCATCGGAGAAGTAGCAGCACCCAGACTCCCTGGCGACGACGACCGACGGCGCTGGACGGGAGGTTTCGGCGACGGAGAACCACACGACGGCGACAACGATCTCCTCTCCCAGAAACGCGACGCCGGCGTGGGGAAACCGATCTCCTCCCAAAAATCCTGCTTGAGCTCGTCATCGGTCTTCCGTCGACGGCGCGCCACCGTAGTCCAGCCAAGTTCGCCGGACACATCCTCCAACTCCTCTAGGGCTTCTCGCACCGTAGAATCATCCGCTCCATCGGAATCGGAGTCAGACCCAAGACAACGGAACCTTGATCCGGACGATCCTGCCGGCGAAGCTGCCGCCGCCAGCGGCGACAAACCCCCGGGCGCCAGGGTGAAACGTTGCCTTGAGGCCCTCATTGGCAGCCCCGTCTTGGAAGCATATTTTTATATCTAGGAGATTGTTTATAATGTGCACAAGGTGATGTTACAGTTGTTCTTCTATGAGAGTGATTTTTCCTTTGAAGTAGACCCCCATACATGAAGACGGCATTGCTAGTAGTACTATATACTACATGTGTTCCTGTATCAAAAACAAAATGTGCAAAGAAAAAAAATCAGTGCATCGTCCTGGGTGTATTATGCAATAAGATGATAGATGCACTAGTAGATTTCAGTGAACAAAAACATTGGCGCTTATAAGTCAAACGAGGAAAGGATCTTAATATTTTGGAAATTACTTCCAGCTTTGTGGCGAGAGAACTTAAGAGAAAGAAGAGCAATCGAGTCTAAAAGATTAGGAATTGTTCTAATGTTCTAATTACAATGCATGTATGAATCTAAATTGACCATCAAACCTGTTTCAATGTAATTATCCTACCGTGGATGATCAGGTTGTGCAAGATGGAACGCATGGGCAAAATAAAGATGACCACAATTTGGCGCAACCATTGTGGAGAGTGAAGTCCAAGATCGCAATGGTACAAATTATCTTTACTTGGATTCATACATACTACACATCGGGAGAATAGATTTGTCTGAATTTGCAATGGTGATAAATTTTCCAAATGAAAATTATGTCTCCAATTGGAAATCTTATATTTTCGATATAATATACACTGGAAGTTACATATCTATTGTATTACGCCAAGTAATAAATTGTCCATATGGAAGTTACGTCCCTAGTGTGGAAATCTTTTATCCTAGATGCAATAAAGACTGGAAGTTGCATATCTGGTGTATTAGGCCTAGTGATAAAATGTCCATATGAAATTTATCTCACCGGTTTGGAAATCTTATATCAACTGCAATACATATTGGAAGTTACATATATGGTGTATTAGGCCTAGTGATAAAATGTCCATATGAAAGTTAGAGTCTATATACAAAAAGTTACATGCTATATGCAAATAGTTATAGCCAAAGTGACAACCTATACATTGAAAAAGTTATAGGTGATATGGAAATAGCTACAGACAAAGTTACAACCTATGATATAATGAAAAAGTTACATGCTAAATATAACCCATATTCAAAAAAAGTTACACACTAGATGCAATAAGTTACAGGCTATGATACAGTAGGTATATGAGAGATCCATAATCAATAAAAAAGTTACATGCTAGATACAGTCCATAAAAAAGTTACATATTAGATACATAAAGATTCAGTCCATATTCAGAAAAGGAAATGCTAGATATGAAAAAAGTTACATATATAGTACATTGTATGATCCGAATAAAAAGTTGCATATATGGTTCGATTTGTTTTAGCGTGAGATGCATTCAAATCTAGAAAAATACAAGTCGCTTATTTTGGGACGAAGAGAGAGTATTTACTTTCCCACCAAAAAATATTTCTTTGGTGTCGATACTTTTTACCATCTCGCGCGTCTGTCCAAATTTTTCCGTTCCCACCAAAATTAGAGTCTATTTAACTTTCCCTCTAATACCGATTAGTACACTAAACCACTAAACAGCTCCATAGGTCCCTCTGTTCGGTGGACGTCCAAAGCGACGCCCCCAAGGCAAAGCAACACAAGAGTGCCGCTCACACCCGATCCCGCTAGGGATCTAGGATTTCCCCGAAGAGCCTAGGTGATGACCCACAAGTATGGGATCGCAACAGTCTTCGCGGGTAGTATTATCCAATTTATTGATTCGACACAAGGGGAGCCAAAAAATACTTGCAAGCCTTAACAACTGAGTTGTCAATTCAGCTGCACCTGGAAATAGTTCTTGCTCACAGAAGTTTATCAGTAGCAACAGTTTGTAGTAGCAACAGCAAAGCAACAGCAGCAGCAAAACAAGAGCAGCAGTAACAGTAATAGCAAACAGTAGGATATGAGTGCGGTACGCATAGGGATGGATGGACGGGCGTTGCATGGACAAGTCTAAACATGTAACTTTAAGATCTAGGGCATTGCAGATAAATAAAAATAAGCATCCAAATACTAAACAAGCATAGACGTATGCTCCATATATAGTCATGCGTGCTCGCAATGAGAACTTGCACAACATCTTTTGTCTTGCCAGCCCGTGGCAGCGGGGCCTCTAGGGAACTACTGGCAATTAAGGTGCTCCTTTTAATAGAGCACCGGAGCAAAGCATTAACACTCCGTGAACATATGTGATCCTCACACCATAGTCATCCCCTCCGGTTGTCCCAATTTCTGTCACTTCGGGCCTTTGGATCCGAACAATGATATGTGTACACAACTTGCAGATAAGATAACAAACAATACTATCATAATGATTCAATAATAAGTTCAGATCTGAGATCATGGCACTCAGGACCTAGTGACAAGCATTAAGCACAACAAGTTGCAACAAAGTCAAATAACACTAAAAGAGATACTAGGCACTATGCCCTAACAATCTTATTTGATTACATGATAGAACTCATCCAATCCCTACCACCCCCATAGCCTACAACAGGGGATTACTCACTCATGGATGAGGGAAACATTGATGGTTGATGGAGAGGCGTTGGTGATGACGATGGAGATGATCCTCCCCTAATACCCCGTCCCGACAGGGTGCCAGAACGGAGTTTCTGGATCCGAATCGTGGTTTCTGGTCGTGGCGACGCAGTGGAACTCTTTCTGAAAAAACGTCGAACCCCCTCGGTTTTTAGGTCGAGGGAACTTATAGGCGAAGAGGGATCCCGAGGGGGTGCCTGGGGTGGCCGCACCCCCTAGGCGTGGGCTAGGCCCACCCACGCCTGGAAGGGGTGTAGGCCCTCCAGGCCTCCACTCCGTCTCGTCTTCTGGCTCCATGGATCTTCTGGTGAAATAGGATTTTTGGCATATTTTTCGGGATTTTTCCTGATAGTTGATTTTCTGCCAAAAACTAGACACCAAGATAATTCTGCTGAAAAAAGCGTCAGTCAGTGTTAGTTGTATCCAAATCACACAAGTTTAGAGGAGAAACAATAGCAAAAGTGTTCGGGAAAGTAGATACGTTTTGGACGTATCACCAGGCGAAGGAGAAAGAAAGCACCCGCTTTGACGAGACTTCAAGAAGGATGCGGCGCACACGGGAGTCATCATCATCGGTCCCGGCCAGCCGCCAGGGCAAAGCTTTCGCCTAGCAAAGAGTCCCAAACCGCACGCCCTCCCAATAAGAACTGGCAAAACCACCACACCTCCCCTCCTCCTCCAAGCTCCTGACGACCATCAAGCAAACCTTCCGCCGCCACGCCTAGGCTCCCCGTCGCGGCGAAGAAAGCTGTTGTCCGGATCATCACCGATGCCTACGAAATAGTGCCAAAAACAAATAGAGGGAACCCGGGCAGCCGCCACCACGAAAGGGACCAAAGATCACCGCCACCAAACACCTCCCTATTGGCATAGATCGAGCCCCGTACAAGCGCATGCCGCCACGACGAGCCCTCCGACTACACATTGTCCGCGTAGCGCCACGACCCTCCGATCGCGCACACATATGTGTCATCGTCGTGCCATCTAGCCTCCCGCGCAGGAAGAGGGCCCCATCACGGCCGGACGAGGCCACCCGCGTCGTGCCCACGTGTCGGAGTCGTGGCCCGCACAAGCCCCAACAGTTCCCAGCAGCCGGTGCCACCACGCTCGTTTGCTGCCGGGAACAGTGCCGCAATCCCGCCCAAGCCCATCTGGGCCCGACCGAGCCCCAGGCTCATTCCCGCGCTAGCAGGGGTGCCTCCATCGCGAGGACGTTGGGCCAGCTCCGACGTTGTCCTAGCCATGATCGCTGCCGAGATCTCTCCACTCCTCGCCACCGAATCCCGCTGGACAACGCGTCGGCGCCGTGAGAGCCGAGCGCCGCCGCTGCGCGCGGAGAGAACCCCGTCGCCGCCGTAGCCGTCCCTGCCCGGGCTTCGCCCGACGGGACCCCGGGTGGCGGGAAGGGAGAGACGAGGGAGGAATGGCCCTGGTAGCCGGCAGCGTTTAGAGATCTACCAGACTAATGGGTAATATTAGTGGAAATAAAGCTGCATCAAACATTACATTGGCTTATGTTTTTGAAATGAAAACATGGAGAGTTAGAGTATACCATCTCCCACTGTTTACATGTACTTCCAGATCGATGAAGCATTTTCAGGATACCACGACTTATATAAAATTCCTTCTTGATATTATGGTATTGTTCGTCCTGGCTGGTTGTGATGCTTAGAAACAAAACCAACACAGGTTCATTTAACAACACAAGTTCAGTTAACAAGCATCAGTGTACCATGACTTATATAAAATTCCTTCTTGATCTTCTGCATGCAAATAGAGGAGATCAAACAACTGATAGAGACTGCACCTAAACAACCACCATTTTGGTGGTTGCTAAAAAGTATGTGGCGGGCTGATTTTGATGCCACGGGGAGTCACTTAGAGTTTCAACAACCACTAATTTTTGTGTCCTCGTCGTTAATACTCTGTTTTCTAGTAGTGTGAACTTAACTGAAACTATACATCGAGTCACAACTTAAATCAATAGAGGAAGTTTTAAGTACATGTACTTGTGCTTATGCTTTTGACATTTACACTTGTAAAATTGTTCTGGTCCATTACATGCTTGCTGACACTGTTTAGTCCAGTTAGTCTGACAGTAGTTCTTTTTAACAATGGGGCTAGAATAATTTCCTGATGCAAGTTCTTTTTAACTATAGCTAAACTTTTTTATTTTTTGATTGCAGGGTCAAAAGAAGTAGCTAGATCGGAGTCTACATCATGGACCTTTTAGTCTTGCCAGTTAATTAGGATGGCTACATTTTATTCGAGTTTTATTTGATGATATTTGCTATGAGAATTATTATTTATATGAATACGTATTGTTTTGAATTTCGTAATTGAATGGCTGTATTTTTTTAAGTTGAGATAGGCTATTGCCACAAGTCACTTTCGGTTGCCATAGGTTAGCACCACGAAAAACATAATGTTGCAACAAATCTCAGTTGCCACACGTGCATGCTTTGTTGCGCTAGGATGTAGCAACGAAGAACTTTATATTGTTGCAATAACTTGTCACCGCAATCTTTTTGTATGTTGCGATAACTGATTGGCGCCACGAAATAAAGCTTTGTTGAAATAGAGTATCACCACAAACACTTTAAGATGTCGTGGTAGCTTCTTGCTACAAACATTTTGCCCATTGCGATAAGTATTTGGTGCCATGGAACTGAATTTGTTGAAATAGAGTATCGCCACGAAAAGTTTAAATTGTCGCAATAGCTTCTCGCTACAAAAAAAATGACAGTTGCGGTAACCATTTATCTCCACGAGTGAAATATTCGTGGAAAAATGGCTAATGCTACAAAACAAAAGTTGTTGCCATAGGTTATTACCATGATTGGTTATTGCCATGAAAAAACACGTGCCACAAAACATGTGTCGTTGCCATAGATTATTGCCACAACTGTCTATCGCCACAACTACCAATCGCCACGATTCGTTCACATGTTGCATTAAGCTATCTCCGCAAACCAAATTATGGTGATAAGTGGGTAGTGCCATGGGAAAAAATGTGGCAACTGCCAACATTGTTGTTGCAATAGAACACTTTATTTCTTTTTCGTTGCGATAGCCTATTACCATGTGTTTAATTGCAACGCTTGCCAACGAACGATATTTCATGGCAATAGGTGCATATTTCCACAAATCGGCACATATTTTCACAAATAATTTTGTTGCAATAGACCCAAATCCTTGTAGTGGTTACTACTGCAGCACACTCTATCTATATACTATAGTGTCTCTCCTTGTGGTGTGGATAGCACAACAGCTGCATGCTCTGTGTAAGATGCTTGCAAGTGGGACCCTCCCATGGCTCATATTTCATAGTTCAGATCTTTTGATGTGAAGATTAACTCTACTGAGTTGGTATTATCCTATAATGTTCATTTCTTTCTATTAAAAATGGTGAAACTTGCCCCTCTACTTCCAATGATGTGCTGAGGCAATTAATACACTGATAAGAAAAATGTTTTTTTGGTGAAACTTGTCCCTTTATTTAAATGCTCAGTGAGGTATAAAAACAGTGCATCACACTGTTAGACTGAGAGCAAATTTTACTAACACGAAACCTTTTTGTTTTATCTTCTATTTATTTGTTTTGCAGGAATCAAAAGGATGTCCATGAATATCAAGACTAGATATAGGAATTTTGTTTAGATTTTATTACTGTAATTTTCTTATTCTTTTGTAAAAACCATGTAATACTTATATATTCATTAAAGAATTTGTTTTTCTTTAATTGTAATTGTTTATCTTTCTAATGACTTCTAGTTTACTTATATTCTTTAAATCTTTGTATTATTGAACAAGAAAGTAATAAAGATTTCTACTTATTTATACTTGTTTGAATTACTTTAATGTATTCAATTTACTTTATTTCATTTCTTAATTGTAATTTACTTTGTTATTTTATTGTAAAATAACAATGCAATACTTCATGTAATTTTTATTAATAAAGAATTCTCTTATTTCTTATTATAATATTTTTATTTTTACTTTTTTGACAAAAAACAGTAGGAAAAAACCCCCACTATGTTAATTTTTTTCATTATATAAGGGATGGAATATTTACAGGGAGTTGTTGTGATCAAATTAATCACTTATTACATAGCAAATAGATCAATCACTCATAGAGTGTCTGATGACTGCAAGTGTACAGATTATTTGTAGCTAGTTTCGAAATAAAGATATCGATCCCACATGGAGCAGGACTCCGAAGTCTAAATAACTCTTGAACTAAATACTGAAATAGTAATGCTAAATAATGTTCTAAGTAATAAGATAAAATACGAGTTTTGTGTAAAATATATTTTTGCATTTTCAAATAAGAGAACAATAAGTAAACTAAAGCTGTAAGTAAACAAGAGCATGCGAGTGAGATTACGGAAGTCTGCAAGATGATGGAAAGAGTTCTCAGGGAGTAGTGGATCCACCGCTAGTAATTAGAAAGAGTGATCAAAATGATTATAATGAATAAGAACATTTATGATATGTGTGGGAGGAGTTCCATATATGGATGAATAGGCAGCAACCACTGCTCACATCATCCTTCATAACCACAGTAGACAGCAATCGACATCAATCGAATTACGACGTTATTAAGGGACTTTACCTCGTAGGATGTATCCCATGGCATGGACAATGTTCCGTGAGTGCTCCTCGCTTCCGAAGTTGATACGTAAGGAATGACAACAGATTTATAGTCACTATAAGTGCTATCATCCCTCCATCTACCAACAAGTAGTTCCCTCCATCTAGTCCTCAATGAGGCAAATATTGAGTGGCGCGCTTCACCCAACATCAAGATGAAGGAAATCTAACACAGACACATGAGGAACAATATCATATAATAATCTTTATCTTAATTCAATCACATACTAGGGTTTCTCCATCTCCCCAAGAACAAAGGAAACTACTCACACATGAAGGCAATCAACATTATGGATAGAATATGGATGAAGTATAATGATACAATTGAGGACAAGTGCAAATCCAAGATTCAATCTAGAATTACAACAAGTAACCAAAGGGGATCGGTGATGGAGACATTGTTGATGAGGATGACGATGCAGATCGATGTGGAGTCCTTCAAGATCCTAGTCCCTTCTCCTCTTGTTTGATGGTGATGGTGTAGATCTGATTGGAGGCGGCTATGGCGGTGGCACGGCGGCAGGGCTCCACCGTGGTGGAGAATATGGATTGATGGCTCTCTATTGGCTCCTCCCCTCTTTATATAAGCCTTGGGGGTGCCCTAGGGTTCCCCCAATATCGTCATATAACTTATGAAAGGTTCTAGAGCTTCTCTGGGGCGAAATCCCATCGTTTTCTACCTTTTAGAAACTATACGACGGGAACTATACGGCCCGAAAAAGGCTTCCCGCTCTATACTTGCATGTCAAACCTTCAGGCTCCATAGTGTTTTGGCCGTCATTTCTTCATACGAACTCCATTTTGGGTGTTCTTGGGATCGTTGGATTCGTCTCGTCGAGGGATACAACCCCATGGTCTTGAATATTTATTTTGAGAAGTTATAAAAATTCACTTTTCCAACCTCTCAAATGGCTAAGTCTGGTCCCTGCAGCTCCTCCATACTATGCTCTCTTTGTTCCCTTTATCCATAATCTTCACTAACACCTACACACATGTCATAGACAAGGAAATTGATAAAATTCTACCTAAACTACCAAATGTGCAAAGGTCATATGAAAGTAAATGAGGACTAGAAGTCATGCATATATGGCATAGCTATAGCTAGAAGAAACATGATATGAGAGATAAATGGCACATTTTATATGGCTAAAAGAGGTGGTATTTCATAGCCATCAGTGTTCAACCTGGCTTGCATGCCCTTTTTCAAACTAGGCCTACATCTATGGAGGCTAGTAGAATAGAAACTCTTAAACCTAGATATGCAAGTGTTTACATCAGGGATATTGCCACTAAATATATAATAGTTTCTCTGGTCCCATAGAATCCAACATCCAGTAATCATGATGTCCATCAAGAATGAGGTAGAATATCTCTGCTTGGCATCCTTAATCATATTGTGGACATGCAAATCAGTATACCATTCAAGACTCATTGCCCACCAGAAAGTTTGACTGAATGAACATTCGAAGAACAGATGGAGCATTGTTTCTTCAGGGAAGTTATCACACAGAACACAATCAGAGTATTTGAAAAGTAAGTTCTTTCTGACCATCATTTCCTTAGTGTTTAACCTGTTATATAACATAAGCTAGGCAAAAAAATTATGTCTGGGGAGACAGCATGTCTTCCAGATGTCCAACATAGATTCTTCAGGTTGATGCTCTCCCATCAGGATTTTGTAAATATTCTTAGTAGAATAGTTATTGTTTCCCCAAGGCATCATCCAAATGCCATATTCGTCAGAAGAAGGAATATAACTAAATTCCTCACTCAGCGCATCCAATTCATCATGTGCAATATTGGACAGAGGCAGGTTGAACAAGTCATACAAGTTATCTTCTGAGCTCCCAATAATTTTATCCATAGATAATTTGTCATTTTTAGAATGTAGGTGAGGGTATTTTCTCTGCCTGGCAATGTTGTTCCATACATCTTTCCATAGGAGTACCGATTTCCCAATTTTGATCGCGATAGATGCAATATTTCTGTACTAATCAATTAAGGACATACAGTCTCTCCACCAGAATGATCCTCTTGGGTCAATAGCATGAGGAGCAGTAGTGTCACTGTAATGTGCCCTTTTTATCAGATTTACCCATGGAATGTCATAATTATTGAAGAACTTATGAAGATTCTTCATTAAAAGCTCCTGATTTTGTATCCTCAAATTTAGTACTCCGAGGCCTCCTTGATTTTTCGGTCTGCATACCAAGTCCCAACTGGCAAGGCATTTCCCATGTTTATCCTTGTCTCTGTCAGCCTAAAGGAACTGTCTACCACTTTTTTCATAGTGGACAAAAATTGTGATGGGCAGTCTAAAGGAACACATAGCATACATTGGCAATGAATTAATGATAGAGTTTAGAAGTGTTAATCTCCCAGTGTATGTCATAAGAGAGGAAATCCATACAATCTTTTATCCAGCCTAGATATTAATGGCATCAACCATCTGGTCTAAGAGCTCTGTCTATAGGAATTTCTTTGAAAATATTTTCAATCTCTTCGACAGAAAAAGGTTCATCCAGATGTGCCAGATCATGTGTCTGAATAATATCCTGCAGCTGAAATTGCATTTCAGGATTGGTGGTTATGATAAGTATTTCTTTATAGGAACTCCAAATGTTGGCAGCCTTATGATCATGATTGTATACATGATTATCATCCACATACTTTGTATAAGTAATGAGGTTTTTCCTGTAGCTTTGTGTGGCCACAACATGAAATAATTTTGAATTCTCATCACCAAGTTTAGCCCATCTTATTTTTGCTCTGTTCTTCTAGTAGATCCTTTTGGCCTCTAATAATTTTCTGGTATGATTCATAAGTATTTGCTTGAAATTCTTCTCAATAGTAGATAGCCTTATTTGATCCTTTAATCCATCCAATAATGCAAGGCCATAATTGCATCTGGTGATAAGCATGTTTAAGTTTGATAATTTCTTGCTCCATTGCTTGAGTCCATACACAGAGATTTAAATTTTCCCATGATATTTTGAGTTGCATCTCCTTTATAAGGTGCATTATGACAATTAGTAGTAACGGTATCCTGAAAACCAGAGAATTCCATCCAGTAATTTTCAAATCTAAAAAGGATAGACTTGGGAATATTTGTGCCAATTTGAATATGAATAGGAGTGTGATCAGAACCCAATCTTGCCAGGGGATATGAAATAGTGCTTGGGAATTCAATGGTCTAATCAGCAGAATAAAAACCAATCCAATGTTTCATGCAGGGGGTCCTCTTGCATATTACTCCATGTAAAGGATCTACCTTTGAGGGGAATTTCTTCCAAATCATGGATTGTATAATGGTATTAAATAGAAGCATATTGTTAGTATCACCCCCTGGCATGCTTCTGTTTTCTGGTTCTCTAATGAGGTTAAAATATCCCATGATAAGCCACAAGTTCATGGATGAAGAATCCAGATCAACCATCCATGTGATAAAATCCTCTTTGTTTCATTATTGGCAGGCCCATAAATATTAGTGAGGTGCCATATTTTTCTAGAAGATTTACAAGTAAACTCCATAGTGATATGAAAGATACTTTGACTGACAAGATTTCCTTCAAAGGCATTTCCATTACATATTGTGATAATTCCCCCTAAATTGCCAATACTTGTAGTGTATGCAAAATGTGTGAACCTTCTTTGACAAAACTTTCCGATATAAGAGTGATCAAAAAATTCTCTCTTTGTTTCTTGCAGGAAGATTATATTGCAATTACTCTCTTCACTTATCTGCCTTATGTCGTCCCATCTGTCTTGGGAATTTATTCCTCTTATGTTCCAATCTAGAATATTCCAATTAATGTTTGACATTGATAAACTAAAGAATGCTGATATATTTAATTGGTAACATAGTTAAAGAATGTTTGAGATATATGTGTGTCTTTTTGCATCTAACAAGAGTACATAATGCAGCTCTGAAATGGATACATCACTTGACACATACAGAAACATTAACTGACAACAAGCACTAAACTGTCTGCTAACATAATGACAGTAAATATTGGATAAGCTGAGGATAATGACACATTACTGATAGATAAATCAAATAGTTCAACTCCAACTAATAATAAAGCTGGCATATAGTCTTGCACATAGTCTGGCACACGACATAGCTAATTATTACATCACTGGAACATAAAGTAAATTGATAGTTGCACATAGTGCTTGAACTGCAATAAAATAAGTGCACACTGTCATAAGGATAGTAGCACATAATGGCTAAAAGTTGGCAATACATTAGCCACTTTCAGCAAGTAATTTCTTCACAGACACCTCCTCAGGGGGTATCTAGCATTGCTCCACACCAATGGCTTGGATCGTAACAATGGGCAGTTCTGGTGGAGGAGGAGCATTCGAGTTAATTATTTCGACATCAAATTGATTGCTCAAAATTTTCTTGACTGCTGATGACCCACAAGTATAGGGGGTGTATCGTAGTACTTTCGATAAATAGGAGTGTCGATCCCAACGAGGAGCAGAAGGTATTGACTAGTGATTTGGAGCAGGAATTCTCTGTAAATACTTAGCAAACGGATTTTAGGGTTTTTTAATAAAGCAAAGAAATAAAGTGCAAGTAAATAAAGACAACAAATAATTGCAGCAAGTGGCCCAATCCTTTCTTAGCAAAGGACAAGCCGGTTGTAATACTTATGAGGACCAAACGTTCTAGAGGACACATGGGAATACTGTCAAGTGCTTTCATTTCATATAGTTGATTAATCTTATTTGGTTTGATAAGTGTTGTGTGGGTGAACCTGTGCTAATATACCGACCTTACTAGGACTAATACATACTTGTGATTAAACCCCTTGCAAGCATCTGCAACTACAAGAAAGTAATTAAGATAAAAACCTAACCAATACTTTAAACTCTAAGATCCTACACTTCCTTTTGCAAAGGTTTCCTAACGGGGGTTCAGGTTTCTGTCACTCCGGCAACCCCACAATTAGTAGCCAAGTACACAATGCATTCCCCTAGGCCCATAAATGTTGAAGGATCATGTAGTCGATGTTCACATGACACCACTAGAAGAATAGCACCACAACTTAAATATCAAGCCATTGAATAATACCTCAGCACAATTCCACTACTAACAACATCACTTCTCCCATGTCCTCAAGAACTAAACGAATTACTCATGAGACATCATATGGATCAAGATCAGAGATGATATGATGATGAATAAAAAATCTGAACATAGATAATAATTCAGTGGTTCCACTCACAAGCATCAACTACAAAAGTAATCAACACCGGGAAACTTTCCCCTAAGAACTATGCAAGATTCAACACAATTGTTACAACGGGATGGAGTGCTGATGATGGTGCTGGTGGATATGGTGGTGAGGATGATGATGATGATCCCGATGAAGTCTAGCTTGATGACGGTGTTGATGGCGACGATCTCCCCTCTCCAGGAAGGAATTTCCCCGACGGAAATCTGTCTGCCGGAGAGCTCTTTATCACCCTGTAGTGTCCGCCCCGTAGAGGCGGCGGAATCTTTCTGTGGTCCCTCACTGTGTATTAGGGTTTTGAGGAGAAGATATAGGCGAAAGGCAGAGTAGGAGGTGGGCCAGGGTGGCCACACCCCGTGGTGGCGCGGCCCAGGGTGGCCCGCGCATGGGGGGGGGGTGTGGCCCCCCTGTGGCCCATCTCAGCCTTCCCTTCTGGCTTCCTTCGTCGTCTAGAAAAATAGGATTTTCCATGTATTTTCTGGTATTTTCTGATCTTCACAAAAATTGCATCCAAACACCGCTTTTTCCATTAGAATCCCGACTCCGGCAGTTCGTCCTCCAAGAATCATCCATCATGAAAAAATAGATGAAATAACATAAGTAACACCTCTTAATATGAAATATATCAATGAATAACAGCAAATTATGATATATAATAGTGATGCAAAATGGACGTATCAACTTCCTTCATAGTTTTAGATTTTTTCTTGATAGTCTTCACAGTAGTAATTGGCTCCAAAGTCTGCACTTCATGTTCATTAATAGTTAAAGATTCAGCCGCCTCCTTATCTTTGTACCCATCTGTAACACCCTCATATCAGCCCTATGCAAGTTTTAGCGATTCCCACCAAACCCGCATTGAAACGATTCAAAGGTGGCCACCAGGCACTTTCGTGCGGGTGGAAAACTAAGTAATACCATTACACATTAGTCCACGATGGAACACACGAAACATATATGTACAACAACGACTCAATGAGTCAAGAATACATATATATAGTACAAAGATCCAAATCACCTTGAAAACAATACAACATCCGACTACGGACAAGATGCAAATGGGGCTAAGATCCCTGAGAATAACCAATGGAGTCCATAACCCTGTCTAGGCCAAGCTAGAAGGGTAACCCTGCTAACGATGTCATTCTCAAACCTGCTTAAACAAAAGGGGTGCCGACAAAGGGCAAAGAAAAAAGAGAGCGGTCAGTACTAAGGCGAGTACACGGCGAGTCTTAGAATTTTGCGGTCCTAGCCTATATAGGTATGGTGGACTGAAGCAGCAGCGCAGCATGCACTAAATAACCTATAGAGACTCGATACAACTATCGGCTATCAGAGAGAGATGAGAAAGACCTATTCGGATCCAACCTGATACTACCTCGAAACATACCCATCCTGGTATTTCCCCCTCGAGACCAAACGAGGAAGTCAAGCCGAGGAAACTCACACGGTTGGCAGTTTTATCCATTCTTTTTATGGTGGTTATCCAACTTACTAGTCATATTAGATACAAGTCAAATTATAAAAGTAAACTTTAGTTGTAGTTGTCTATGATCAAGATACTATGCTCCAAGTCGTCCATAACCGCGAACACGACTTTTTGAAAAGATTTAACCCTGCAGAGGTGCACCAAAGTTTCCACACGCACTTTGACCCTTGTTTCCAGATCAATTAACATACTTCCATAGGTATGTTGGCGGGGCCTAGGACACGCCACTTTTCCTGACCCAAAGCAAGCACATGGGGGCCACTCGAAAGAGATACCCGTACGAGGTATGGCTAATCCTCCTTGTACGGACCCTAGGGCTGCGTACACTTGCACGGGAGCAGAGGTCATAGACAAAATATTCCCGTGACAGAGTGCGGCACCTACGCAACAGTAATAAATGCTCATCGAGCAACAGGTAATAAACATGGCATAACATGGCATACATGGCATAACGTGGCATGAAAACTTCAAACTAGTTTGTGGCCCCCGGTACAGTACTTTGAAATCAGGTACTAAGCCGATAGTGGTGCCCAGACACCCCACATATGGTTAGCGCGCTCAGTCTCATAACAGGTGTCAAGAACTCGTGTCCTAGGTGGACACAAGTGGGCGGTTAACAACCAAATCTCAACTATTACCCACCGGTGGATCTTCATTAGTTATATCAATTTTAATATTTAAGTAACCAGCTGTAATTAAAACCACGATCATCTCCACCCTTATGAATATGCCAACCCCCAACATTAGTGAAACATCGACAACGCGAAGCGACAACTAAGCAAGCAACTATGACTCGCAAGGCCGGCTATCTATCAAGCAACATGTAATAGGAGGTGTACAAAGCAATATAGGGGCTGCAAGTAATATAACAGGGGTACGAAAACTAAAGCATCGTAATACGGATATAAATAGATCAACTGGAGGAAATAAAGACTATACATATAAAATAGGTAGAAAGGGGGAGAATGCTCGCCTTGGAAACACTGCCGAAGGTTCATAACCGACAAACTTGTTGAAGCTCACAACATCTCATCGTCCTATTCGGGAAGAAGCAAACACTAAAATGAACAAGCGATGCATCAATTACAACTAATGCGGAAGAATCGGCATGATCATGATATGATGCATGATATGGCAAGTTAATGATGCAAACTATGTCAAAAAGGTATTAGGAGCATTGCACATTGATAATATAGCATTCGTGAGGCATTATTAATAAGAAACAATTAGTTTCCAATTTTATTTATTATGTTCTCCTTGCATAAACAATACTGATTATAAAACTTCTCTTAATTCATGATGCAAATTATAACATGTATATCATGATTGGAGAGGTCTCGTTGCGCTGATCTATTTGGACATATTATTTACCGAATTCGGATTTACGGATTTAAAGTTATGAATTTATTAAGAAAAGGCATTTATTAACAATTAAATTATTTCAAAATTTTAAATTGTTCAAATGATATTATAAATATCATAAACAGATTCCTCACATTTTTATGATTCGAAAACATATATTAGACATCATTTTTGAATTTCAAATTTTAAGTTGTTATTTATTCATTGGTAAAGGCCAAACGGGCAAAAATATCTAGGTTTAGGTATTTGCAATAATTCAAACATGAAACAAGTTATACTTCTAAATTCAGGTCTAAAAACCTTACACTTTTCATTTTAAATGTTTTGTCAAATTTTAAGCAGATAATTAGTTATTTAAGTTTTCACATCTAGGGGCCTGCTGCAAAATCTGGAGGGTTTTTTTGCAAAAGCATTATCTGAATTTTTGGTTGCAGCTGCTAACTGAATGTTTAGGTTCAGGAATCCAAAAATAACAGAAAAATAAGGTTATGTCTAGCCGTGGAAATTTGATCTCATGATCAAAGGGAGACTGTGACTAGTTGCTAACCACTGGGCTAATCTGGGGTTGTTGTGCAAAGGAACGAGCGGTCCCTTAAGAAACAGGCCCAACGAGATTAACTGCTCCTGAAAGAAACAATCAGGCCTCTGTTCTGAACTTGAGGAACCAGGCGTGCGCACGAGAATTCCAGCGACGAGCACGGCGATTAAACAACGAAGGTGAAGCAAGGATGAAGGAAACGGGGAATTGAATCTCACCCGAATCGATTCCCTCCAGAATCGGGCTCCGCAGTGGATGAACAAGGACGGGGCAATGGCGCTCTCGAACACGTACAATATGGCAACGAGGAGGCAGCACACAACAGCTCCGGCTCCTTCCTGGCGAGCTGCTTTGTCGCAAAAGAGATGAAGAAGGCGGCACCGCGGCTCAGCTCGGCTCGCTCCTGCCCATGGCGGCGAGGAGGCGAGCGGATTCAGGGGTGGGAGATGGTAGCTTACGAGAGGGAAGCTAGTGGTGCAAGGGCAGAAGAGGGGAATGGCTATGGCTCAGAGGCAGCTGGTGGAATAAGAAGGAGGCGCTCACGCTCATGTCGTGCATCAGGATGAAGAGGATGACGGCGGCGGACGCCTACCCGCTCTTCCGTCAGAACAACAGAGAGAGGGAGGTCGCTAGCTGAAGACGGTGAACAGGACGGCGTCGAAGGGGTACGGTCCAGGGTGTGTTGGTCTGGGCTAGGTATGGTCTCAAAGGTGAAGGGAATGAACAAGGGAGCTGATCGATGGTTACAGGGAAAAAGGCCACGGGCTGTCCTCTCTCTCACCTCTATATTTGTTTTATTCTAAAACATTTCTTTTATGTGTTTTGGTTGTCTTGTTTTCTTTACAAATTATTTTGAAGCATTTGGAAATCTGTAGGGATTTAAAATGTAGAGGAATTAGAGCTACTAAAATAGGGGTAAGGAAATAGAGAATAACAAGAAGGATGATTCCCACATTATTTTCCTTTTGGGCATATGTACAAGACAATTAGATATATGAGTAACCAAAGATAGAGGGAGATGAATCCAAACACATGTTTTCAAGATATGGGATCCCTCAATTATACAAGAAGAAATTCCCTAGATGTAGAAAAAAATAGAGGCATATTAAAAGAGGGAGAGAGTAAGGTGATAGCAAACACACAAGCAATGATACAAAATACAAATGCAATGCAATGCAACATGTCACATGCAATAATTTAAAATATGATCCATGCAATGTGGCATGATGGCCATCATGATGTAATGAAATAAAAGAACACACAATTGTCTAGTTAGGAATTCCCGGGGTGCTACAATTCGACACCACTAACAATGGATCTCGCCCTCGAGATTCGCCTCATGGTACGGGGAAGAAGGTCGACGACCTGAAACTTGTCGCTTCGTGTAGATCTCCGCGACACCACTAACAAGAATTCGTTGTTCACGTTCATTGAGAGAACACTCTGGAGAAGAAAAGACAAAGTCGAGGACTCAAAAGATAAGTCCACCTCTAACTTTGAAAGAAGGAGTGAAAATATGCACTCTAATCCATTTCAATGTACATGAGCGAATAGATTGAGTAGTCGGCATGGGGGCCAATCCATCACGCACCCAAACTATTACTCTGCACATTCGGAAGAAAAGCGTGCAACCCATTCTCGGAATTAGACCGAAGATCTTTACAAGCGATGTTCAGAATCAAAGGAATGACGCATGCTCTTCATCAGATCTAATGTAGAAGATGTCTCCACGTTGGAAAACACCAGGAGATACAAAGAAAAAAATGTAGTGAACTTTTGGTCCACTGAAAGATACACAGAGAAAATTCCGCAGATAGAATAAAGACCGGATGTAGAAACACCGTTACCAAAAGAAGGAAGTGAAACCCTAAAGATACGACAGAAAACCCATCCACGAGAATTCCTGGACTCGAAGAAAAGATAAGAGAGCATATTCAAATTAGGCAAAGATAAGAGGAGAATAGCATAGAGGTAAGGAGTAAAACCAGACCTAATCAGATCTATCCAACCGATTTTCCAAAATAGTTTTGACACTCTACATCGTCCGTTAGCTAGGTTATCCTACAGGCTGGACCAGTGAGGTATCATAACTGCTGAGCTCTGATACCACTCTGTAACACCCTCGTATCGGCCCTATGCAAGTTTTAGCGATTCCCGCCAAATCCGCATAGAAACGATTCAAAGGTGCCCACCAGGCACTTTCGTGCGGGTGTAAAATGAAGTAATACCATTACACATTAGTCCACGATGGAACCCACGGAACAGATATATACAACAACGACTCAATGAGTCAAGAATATAGATATACGGTACAAAGATCCAAATCACCTTAAAAATAATACAACATCCGACTACGGACAAGATGCAAATGGGGCTAAGAGCCCTGGAGAATAACCAATAACGTCCATAACCCTGCCGAGGCCAAGCCGGAAGGGTAACCCTGCTAACGATGTCGTTCTCAAACATACTTAAACAAAAGGGGTGCCGACAGAGGGTAAAGGAAAAAGAGAGCAGTCAGTACTGAGGCCAGTACACGGCGAGTCTTAGAATTCAGCGGTCCTCGCCTACATAGGTATGGTGGAATGAAGCGGCAGCGCAACATGCACTAAACAACCTATAGAGACTCGATACAACTGTCGGCTATCAGAGAGAGATGAGAAAGACCTATTCGGATCCAACCTGATACTACCTCCAAACATACCCATCCTAGTATTTCCCCCTCGAGACCAGACGAGGAAGTCAAGCCGAGGAAAATCACACGGTTCACAGTTTTATTCATTCTTTTTATGGTGGTTATCCAACTTACTAGTCATATCAGATACAAGTCAAATTAAAACAGTAAACTTTAGTTGTAGTTGTCTATAATCAACATACTGTGATCAAAGTCGTCCATAACCGCGGACATGGCTTTTCAAAAAGATTTAACCCTGCAGGGGTGCACCAAAGTTTCCACACGCACTTCGATCCTTGTTGCCAGATTAATTAACATACTTCCATAGGTATGTCGGCGGGGCCTAGGACACGACGCTTTCCCTGACCCAAAGCAAGCACATGGGGGCCTCCCGAAAGAGCTACCTGTACGAGGTATAGATAATCCTCCTCGTACAGACCCTAGGGTTGTGTACACTTGCACGGGAGCAGAAGTCATAGACAAAATATTCCCATGACACAGTGCCGCACGTACGCAACAGTAATAAACGCTCATCGAGCAACAGGTAATAAACATGGCATAACATGGCATGAAAACTTCAAACAAGTTTGTGGCCCCCGGTACAGTACTTTGAAATCAGGTACTAAGCCGATAGGGGTGCCCAGACACCCCACATGTGGTTAGCGCGCTCAGTCTCGGAACATGTGTCAAGAACTCGGGTCCTAGGTGGACAAGTGGGCGGTTAACAACCAAATCTCAACTATTACCCACCGGTGCCTCTTATTAGTTATATCAATTTTAATATTTAAGTAACCAGCTGTAATTAAAACCACGATCATCTCCATCCTTATGAATATGCCAACCCCCAACATTAGTGAAACATCGACAACGCGAAGCGACAGCTAAACAAGCAACTATGACTCGCAAGGACGACTATCAATCAAGCAACAGGTAATAGGAGGTGTCCAAAGCAAAATAGGGGCTACAAGTAATATAACAGGGGTATGGAAACTAAAGCATCGCAACACGGATAGAAATAGATCAACAGGAGGAAATAAAGACTATAAATATAAAATAGGTAGAAAGGGGGAGAATGCTCACCTTGGAAACACTGCCGAAGGTTCATAACCGACGAACTTGTCAAAGCTCACAACATCTCATCGTCCTATTCGGGAAGAAGCAAACACTAAAAGTAACAAGCGATGCAGCAATTATAACTAATGCGGAAGAATCGGCATGATCATGATATGATGCATGATATGGCAAGTAATGATGCAAACTATGTTAAAAAGGCATTAGGAGCATCGCACATTGATAATATAGCATTCGTGAGGCATTATTAATAAGAAACAATTAGTTTCCAATTTTATTTATCATGTTCTCCTTGCATAAACAATACCGATTATAAAACTTCTCTTAATTCATGATACAAATGGTAACATGGATATCATGATTGGATAGGTCTCGTCACGCTGATCGATTTGGACATATTATTTACCGAATTTGGATTTACGGATTTAAAGTTATGAATTTATTAAGAAAAAGCATTTATTAACAATTAAATTATTTCAAAATTTTAAATTGTTCAAAGGATATTATAAATATTATAAACATATTCCTCACATATTTCTGATTTGAAAACATATATTAAACATCATTTTTGAATTTACAAATTTTAAGTTGTTATTTATTTATTGGTAAAGGCCAAAAGGGCAAAAATGTCTAGGTTTAGGTATTTGCAATAATTCAAACATGAAACAAGTTATACTTCTAAATTCATGTCTAAAAACCATACACTTTTCATTTTTAAATGTTTTGTCAAATTTTAAGCAGATAATTAGTTATTTAAGTTTTCACATCTAGGGGCCTGCTGCAAAATCTGGAGGTTTTTTTTTGCAAAAGCATTATCTGAATTTTTGGTTGCAGCTGCTAACTGAATGTTCAGGTTCAGGAATCCAAAAATAACAGAAAAATAAGGTTATGTGTGGATGTGGGAATTTGATCTCATGATCAAAGGGAGAGTGTGACTAGTTGCTAACCACTAGGCTAATCTGGGGTTGTTGTGCAAAGGAACGAGCGGTCCCTTAAGAAACAGGACCAACGAGATCATCAGGCCTCCGTTCTGAACTTGAGGAACCAGGCGCGTGCACGGGAATTCCAGCGACGGGCACAACGATTAAACAACGAAGGTGAAGCAAGGATGAAGGAAATAGGGAATTGAATCTCACCCGAATCGATTCCCTCCGGAATCGGGATCCGCAGTGGATGAACAAGGACGGGGCGATGGCGCTCTTGAACACGTACAATATGACGACGAGGAGGCAGCACACAACAGCTCCGGCTCCTTCCTGGCGAGCTTCTTGGTCGCAAAAGAGATGAAGAAGGCGGCACCGCGGCTCAGCTCGGCTTGCTCCTGCCCATGGCGGCGAGGAGGCAAGCGGATTCAGGGGTGGGTGATGGTAGCTTCCGAGAGGGAAGCTGGCGGCGCAAGGGCGGAAGAGGGGAAGGGATACGGCTCAGAGGCAGCTGGGGGAATAAGAAGGAGGCGCTCACGCTCATGTCATGCAGCAGGATGACGAGGATGACGGCGGCGGACGCTTACCCGCTCTTCCGTCAGAACAACAGAGAGAGGGAGGTCGCTAGCTGAAGACGGTGAACATGGCGACGTCAAAGGGGTACGGTCCAGGGTGTGTTGGGCTGGGCTAGGTATGGTCTCAAAGGTGAAGGGAATGAACAAGGGAGCTGATCGATGGTTACAGGGAAAAAGGCCACGGGCTGTCCTCTCTCTCACCTCTATACCTGTTTTATTCTAAAACATTTCTTTTATGTGTTTTGGTTGTCTTGTTTTCTTTACAAATTATTTTGAAGCATTTGGAAATCTGTAGGGATTTAAAACGTAGAGGAATTAGATCTATTAAAATAGGGGTAAGGAAATAGAGAATAACAAGAAGGATGATGCCCACATTATTTTCCTTTTGGGCATATGTACAAGACAATTAGATATATGAGTAAAACCAAAGATAGAGGGAGATGAATCCAAAAACAAGTTTGCAATATATGGGATCCCTCAATTATACAAGAAGGAATTCCCTAGATGTAGAAAAAAATAGAGGGATATTAAAAGAGGGAGAGAGCAAGGTGATAGCAAACACACAAGCAATGATACAAAATACAAATGCAATGCAACATGTCACATGCAATAATTTAAAATATGATCCATGCAATGTGGCATGATGACCATGATGATGTAATGAAATAAAAGAACACACAAATGTCTAGTTAGGAATTCCCGGGGTGCTACACCATCGGTCATGATAGCAATGCGTCTGCTGCGCCTCACATCTTTAACATCTCTTGGGGTCTATAGCTTTCTCTTGAACGTAGGGATAGTAGAAGGTTGCTTGATGGGAAGTTGTTTAGTGAGATCATTACTGGAGCCACTAGGGTGAGTTGCAGGCTGAGATTCAGCGATAAGTTGATCAGTTGAGTGAGAGATAGCATCATTTGAGGGGTACACCATAGGAGCATCATTGATCTCCTCAATGGTAACATTGCTAGTGGTAGGCAATTCATCTGAGGCAGAGTAAATAGTGAGAACACACTTCCTGACAGTACCCACCACATCTGGAACATCAACCATCTTGAATCCAATACCATTAACCGTCCCATGATCAAACTTACTGAAAGAATTTGGGATATCTGACATCACATCAATGATCATCTTATGAATAGAAGAAAATGCATCCATGTCCTGAACAGCAGGTTGCATATTGACAAGCTTAGCACCATCAACTTCTTGGTCCTGTGGTGGGTTGTTAACCATGGGTACATCATCTACTGCAGGAGAAACTTGAGGACCAGGTGACGAGGTTAGATCTCGTCAATGCCCATTGTTATGGACTTGGGTTTTGGAGAAGGTGGGGATGCTGGAAGTCGCGGAACGGTTAACATACAAGAAACACAGGGAAACAAGATTTACCCAGGTTCAGGCCCCCGGAGGGAAAACCCTACTCCTGCCTGTCTTCTCTTGATTACGGCGGAAACGAAAGTTACAGGGGTGCGCAGGTGCAATCTAGCGTGAGGTGCGTATGAGGCGAGTTGAGAGATCCTTATCACTGTACCCTCCTGGACTTTATATAGATAGGCCATGTCTCGGGACAGGTCGAGTCAGTTACAAATTAGGGTTGATACCCTTTGAAATTTTATCTACTCTAAACTTTTCCTCCAAGGAGTCGAAACCGTCATGGCCTTGGGCCACCCGAAATCTTCATCGGCTGTGTGTCCTTGCATGGGCCTTCCTTGGGCTGGACCAGGTTGTTGGGCATGCAGAGATAAAACAAAATTTTCCCTCTAACGTGGTGATCCCAAGATCTAGCTGAGGTAGAAGTCGACGAGGTTTACCACTAGACGCACAGTTGCGGATTACTGATGAAGTGCGTTAGTTGATGCAGTGCAGTCCTTTGCAATCCAATTGTCCTGGTGCTGATCGTACAACACCTCTGCTGGTATCCACACGTGCATGGGGGAGCACCGGCGGCGAACTGCTAGATTCGTTACGGCGGTAGGACTGATGTGGAGCTAGGGTTTCCAACACATGGAATGACCTAACCGAACAACGATTAACCTTTCTGGGTTACGGTGCTCCACTATATATAGGGAGTGAACGTGGGATATGCTCGCGCGGCCCATTCACTAAATTTCATATAATATTAGTCCCTGTGAGTCCAACTCACTGACTCAGTCCAAATCAGGCTCGGGTCCAACCCAACCAGATTTCCAGTTCAGATCCAATCCGAACTTGCTCCCGCTCTTAAGTGTGTGACCCCGCAGGCTCATGGCTACCTGGACACGATTAGAGTTGACTCTCAATCGATCAGTCGGTAGCGGCTCCTAGCAGAACATGCCGACTCCCAAGTACCAATGAGTCATGATGACTTTCCTTTCCAATGCGACTTGCGTCTGAGTCCCTTTTGCCTCACGATATACCTTGTCAGACTATAGGAGAATACATGTCATCCCTTAAATAGTCCGACTCTCTTTTCGATCCGAGATAAGTGATTCACCTGACTAACTCTTAGTCGATCGCCTCGATTAACACTTAACCGAGTCGTGCATGGCCATGCTTTCCGACTCATATCTCATGAGAGGGCCCAGAGAATATCTCTCCAAGTGGAGGGGAAAAATCCCATCTTGGTTATTCACATCACGCAACTTGATTCTTAGTAGACCCGAACTCTGCCTTTATAACTGCCCAGTTACGGATCAACGTTTGACAGAACCTAAGTTGGTGATCCTCAACTCGGATTATGCAATAACCTCAGGTCTAAGGATTACATTGATTGAGATATACAAATGACAACTTGTTCGTTGTACCTCAATATGGGTCAATCCGACTCGCTAAACTCTTTAGACGAGTCTGTGTAAGTCGGAATAGCATCACCATGCCCATGACAAGTGGAACCAAGTCATCAAGCCGACTTTCACATTGGTCTAAGTTGTGTGTCCAGCACAACCTCAATGACCAAGGATATTTAGTACAAACAACATGAATTTATAGTTCCACAACCGAATCACATATTCAATGATACACATCAGATGTTTATACAAGGACATCTTAATAACTTTATGAATACAATGGGAAATATCATCATACATGATTGCCTCTAGGGCATATTCCCAACAGTCTCCCACTTGCACTAGAGTCAATCTTCCGACATCACATGTATAGGCATCTAATGCCCATGGCTCTCATGTGCGCCTCATGCTTCGGCTGTGGTAACGGCTTTGTCAACGGATCCGCAATATTTGCATCAGTGTGTACCTTGCATAACTTGATATCACCCTGATCCACGAACTGGCGAATCAGGTGGTACCGCATGAGTATGTGCTTGTTCTTCTGGTGTTGTCTAGGTTCCTTGGCTTGTGCAATAGCACCATTGTTGTCACAATACACGTCTAACAGATTGGACGAGCACTAAACCACACCAAGATACATGAGGAAATTCCTCATCCAAACAGCTTCCTTTGCTGCCTCTGAGGCGGCAATATACTCAGCCTCTGTTGTAGATGCAGACACAGTCTCTTGCTTGGAACTCTTCCAGCTCACAGCACCTCCATTTATAATAAACACGTATCCGGATTGCGAACGAGAATCATCAAAGTCGGTAAGATAACTCGCATCCGTGTAACCCTTTACACTGAGTTCATCTTCACCACCATAAACCAAGAACATATCCTTAGTCCTTCTCAAGTACTTTAGGATATTTTTAGCCGCTATCCAGTGGATCTCTCCAAGATCATCCTGGTATCTGCTCACAACACTTAGAGCATAGGAAACATCCGGCTAGTACAAATCATGGCATACATGATGGATTCGACTGCAAAAGTATACGGAATCGCACTCATCCGACTTCGCTCATCAGTTGTCGAAGGACACTGAGTCTTGCTAAGTTTTACACCATGGGACATCAGTAAGAACCCCTTCTTAGACGATTCCATGTTGAAATTCTTCAACACTTTGTCCAAATAAGTACTCTGACTCAATCCAATGAGCCGTATTGATCTATCTCTATAGATCCGGATTCCGAGGATATATGTTGCCTCACCCAAGTGTTTCATTGAGAAACTCCTTTCCAATGATTCCCTGGTTTCTTGCAACATCTGGACATCATTTCCAATCAGTAATATTTCATCCACATATAAGATTAGAAAGTTTACTTTGCTCCCACTAAACTTCTTGTATAAATAAGAATCATGATCACTCTTGATGAAGCCAAACGATTTGACTACCTCATCAAAGCGAATATTCCAACTCCGAGATGCTTGCTTCAACCCATAAATGGATTTCTGAAGTTTACATACCTTGTCAGCATTAGCTAGATCGACAAAACCCTCGGGCTGTATCATATACACGTCCTCGGTTAAATTTCCGTTAAGGAAAGCCGTTTTGACATCCATCTGCCATATCTCATAGTCGAAATAGGTTGCTATTGCTAACATGATCCGAACTGATTTAAGCATCGCTACGGACGAGAAATTCTTGTTGTAATCAACTCCTTGAACTTGTTGAAACCCCTTCGCGACAAGACGTGCTTTATAGTCAGAAACATTTCCATCCATATCAGTTTTCTTCTTAAAGACCCATTTGCACTCGACGGATCTTGCACCGTCTGGCAGATCAACCAAGTTCAAAACTTGATTTTCATCCATGGACTTTAACTCGGATCTCATGGCTCCAAGCCATGACTCGGAATCATATCCCACCATCGCTTCCGAATAATTTGTCGGCTCATCACTGTCTAATAGTAACACATCACGAACACTTCGTAATCTCGCCGATCTTCGTAATACAGATGCTGCTGCCGGCTCAGCTCCCACGACTGGCTCAACCTCCAAGGTTTTTGCCGACTCGCTACTAGTCGGTTCCTCTCGAATTTCTTCGAGCTACACCGTGCTCCCACTTACTCCCCGACTGAGAAACTCTTTCTCAAGGAAGACACCGTTTCGAGCGACAAACACTTTGCCCTCTTCTCGGTTGTAGAAGTAGTAACCCAAGGTTTCCCTCGGATAACCCACGAAAATACACTTATCCGACTTGGCCGTGAGCTTCTCCGACTGAAGTCGTTTGACAAATTCTTCACAACCCCAAATCTTAAGAAAAGACAAACTCGGCTTTTTGCATGTCCACATCTCATGCGGTGTCTTCTCTACCGATTTTGATGGTACTCTATTTAGTGTGAATGCCGCTGTTTCTAGACAATAACCCCAAAATGATAAAGGAAGATCTGTCCGACTCATCATTGATCATACCATGTCCAACAAGGTCCGATTCCGCCTTTCCGAAACCCCGTTCCTTTGCGGCGTTCCTGGCGGAGTAAGTTGAGGAACTATTCCACAACTTTTCAGATGGTCATCAAACTCATGGCTCATGTACTCTCCTCCTCGGTCCAACCAAAGAAACTTTATTTTCTTGCCGAGTTGATTCTGTGCTTCATTCTGGAATTCTTTGAACTTTTCAAAGGCTTCTGACTTATGTTTCATCAAATAGATATATCCATACCTACTGAAATCACCATTGAAGGTAATGAAGTACTCATAACCACCTCTGGCTGTCGTGCTCATTGGTCCACGTACATCACTATGTACTAGTCCTAACAAGTTGGACGCCCTCTCGCAACTCTTTGCAAAAGGTGTCTTGGTCATTTTTCTGAGTAGGCAAGATTCGCATGTCTCGAACGACTCCAAGTCGAACGAAGTTAGGAGTCCATCATCATGGAGCTTCTTCATGCAAAGTAAGTCATATTCAGATCATTTGGTTTCAACCTTTTAACATTTATGTTATAAACTGACTCACCATCAAGATTCAAAATAAATAACCCGTCCTGGACGGGTGCAAAGCCGGGAAACATATCATTCAAATACAAAGAACAACCATTATTATTGATATTCGAATCATAGCCTTGCCTCATCAAACATGAAGCAGAAATAATGTTTCGACTGAGCACTGGAACATAATAACAATTATTCAGTTCCATAATGAATCCGGAAGGTAAATGAAGTTGCATCGTGCCGACTTCCAACGCAGCAACTCTTGCTTTGTTGCCGACTCGAATATCGACCTCGCCTCTTCCTACGCTCCTAGTTCTTACCAGTCCCTGCAACGAGTTGCATATGTGAATAACTGATCCGGTATCTATACCCAAGAACTATTAGGTGCATCAGAAAGATATATGTCTATAACATTGCAAACAAGTGTACCTGAGTTGGAAGTCATACCTCCACTCTTGGATTTATCAGCCAAATACTTGCTACAGTTCCTCTTCCAATGGCCATCCGCCTTGCAATAGAAGCAAGTGGATCCTGCTGAAGGAGATGGCTTAGTCCCCGAGGAAGCGCTTGGGACCGGGTCCTGAGCCTGCTTTCCTCCCGACTTAGCCTTCTTCTTAGTCCAAGAACTCTTCTTGAAACTTAGCCTTATTCTGCACCATCAACACTAGACTGGCGCCCTTCTTGAGATCCGCCTCTGCCTGCTTAAGCATCCCATGCAATTTAGTGAGCTTCTTATCCATACCATGCATGTGGTAGTTCGAAGTGAACTGCCTATATGCACTAGGAAGAGAGTTCAGAATTATATCTGTAGCGAACTCTTCGCTAATTGGGTAGCCAAGCCTCTCCAGAGACTGCACGTAACCAACCATTTTGATCACATGCGGACTCAGTGGATCACCATCCTTAAGCTTGCAACTCAGCAAAGCCTGAGAGACTTGATACCTCTTAGTCTTTGCCTGAGCCTGGAACATACTTTTGAGGCTTTCGATCATATCGTAGGCCTCAACATGCTCGAACTGCTTTTGAAGGTCCGGTTCCATGTGAGCAAGCATAAGACAACTAATATCCGTGGACTCATCCTTAGCCCAACGGTAGGCATTGGTGGCAGCGACAGTCGCATTCTCATTCGGCTCATCTGGAAGTGGGTTGTCTAGGACATGGTCCTTCTTTTCTTGTTTGAGAACAATTCTCAGATTTCGATACCAGTTGGTAAAATTAGTGTCATTCAGTTTATCTTTCTCAAGGATAGTTCTCAACGCAAAACCGGATATCTGAGAGTGACTGCTACTTGGTGCCATGATATACAATAGAAAATGTGCAAAATACTTAAGACATGTATTCATAAAAGAGCAAGCATATTAAACACTTTAATTTTATGCTCCCACTAGAACCAACACCCCTCCAATGGTTGCTTAGTGATTCAGGATCCTAAATAAGCAAGTCGGCTAGTGAGCTTTAGCATCACCGCTAGCCGCCAAGTGATCTAGGTACACAACTCCTTGTCAATCGCATCTCATACGACTCCTGTTGGATGGGTGGCATCACATGCCTTGGATCCCATCCAACTTTTCCCCAAGCCCCACAACCGTTGTGATAGACCCATCTAGTTTACCGAGTGTTTCTGCAGTTAGAGTCCGACTCGAACCCACCTAGTCGGAAAGAATTGGTAGCACCTCAATTTTATGATCCCACTACCAAAAATGTCCGACTTGTGATGGTGAAAACACTGGCGGGAAAACCGACTAGACCTTCTTTGAGGGATTAAATTTTACCGACTATCTAATAGAGGTAAAACAGAGACATAACAATAACACAAAATAAAGCAATTATAATGTGAAATGGTATGGCTCCCTTCATGGCGATCTCCATCTCCACAAAGCCTGTAATCCGACTCGTGCCAACTGTGGTCACTTGCCGTCTTACTCCATGTCGCCGACATGTACAAAGCTTTGCATGCCTTACGGGTTCTCCAAACAGCTACACTAGCTTAGTAACGTAAATTACAAGGAGAATCCGACATGCAGGTCGTTATACAATAATATGACAACACCTAGGCTCTAGCCGGCTGAGAAAAACCATGATTGGCAGATCACGTATGGATTACACACATACATCACATGCACATGAACCATACCATTCACAACTTCCTGCAAAAACAAGTTATGCATAGATACGATATCTACCGGTGTTGTGAAACTCCCAACGACATCTAAGGCGCTACGACAGGGCGAAGCCGGTGGTCACCGCCTCTGGATTTACGTGTCAGAGTCTACCCCGATGGAAGAAGCCGACCGATAGGGGTATGTCGTTCCACGACCTCAGCAGTATGATCGCGGAAATCAGATCTACCATTCCCCGAGTACAGTTGATCCAATCAACCTCGTACAAAACCGATCTATCTCATAGATCGACCACCAAAGAACATATAGATCTCATCTACAGCCAACCACATATCACATATGCACGATCTCGAGCCTAAAACCAAAAGCTATCGCTCTGATACCACTGTTGGGCCATGCAGAGATAAAATTAAATTTTCCCTCTAACGTGGTGATCCCAAGATCTAGCTGAGGTAGATGGCCACGAGGTTTACCACTAGACGCGCAGTTACGGATTACTGATGAAGTGCATCAGTTGATGCAGTGCAGTCCTTTGCGATCCAATTGTCCTGGTGCTTATCGTACAACATCTCTGCTGGTATCCACACGTGCAAGAGGGAGCACCGGCGGCAAACTGCTAGATTCGTTACGGCGGCAGGACTGCTGTGGAGCTAGGCTTTCCAACACATGGAATGACCTAACCGAACAACGATTAACCTTTTTGGGTTACAGTGCTCCACTATATATAGGGAGTGAACGTGGGCTCTACTCGCGTGGCCCATTCACTAAAGCCCATATAATATTAGTCCCTGTGAGTCTGACTCACTGACTCAGTCCAAATGAGGCTCGGGTCCAACCCAACCAGATTTACAGTTCAGATCCAATCCGAACTTGCTCCCGCTCTTAAGTGTGTGACCACGCAGGCTCATGGCTACTTGGACACGATTAGAGTCCGAATCTCAATCGATCAGTCGGTAGCGGCTCCTAGCAGAACGTGCCAATTCCCAAGTACCAGTGAGTCAAGACGACTTGCCTTTCGAATGCGACTTGCGTCCGAGTCCCTTTTGCCTCACGATATACCTTGTCAGACTATAGGCGAATACATGTCATCCCTTAAATAGTCCGACTCTCTTCTCGATCCGAGATAAGTGATTCACCCGATTGACTTTTAGTCGATCTCCTCGATTAACACTTAACCGAGTCGTGCATGGCCATGCTTTCCGAATCATATCTCTTGAGAGGGCCCAGAGAATATATCTCCAAGTGGAGGGGAAAAATCCCATCTTGGTTATTCACATCACGCAGCTTGATTCTCAGTCGACCCAAACTCTGCCTTTATAACTGCCCAGTTATGGATCAACGTTTGACAGAACCTAAGTTGGTGATCCTCAACTCGGATTATGCAATAACCTCAGGTCTAAGGATTACATTGATTGAGATATACAAATGACAACTTGTTCGTTGTACCTCAATATGGGTCAATCCGACTCGCTAAACTCTTTAGACGAATCTGTGTAAGTCGGAATAGCATCACCATGCCCATGACAAGTGGAATCGAGTCATCAAGCCGACTTTCACATTGGTCTAAGTTGTGTGTCCAGCACAACCTCAATGACCAAGGATATTTAGTACAAACAACATGAATGTATAGTTCCATAACCGAATCACATATTCAATGATACACATCAGATGTTTATACAAGGACAACTTAATAACTTTATGAATACAATGGGAAATATCATCATACATGATTGCCTCTAGGGCATATTCCCAACATATGTATACTAATGTTATGCACCCGTAGGGTATATCCATGTTAGTAGCCCCCGAGTGTTCAGTCAAATCGTAGATTCGACTGGAGACTCTTCAATCTTTCGGGTGCTTTGTGGTTGAGCCTGCTTTACACGGATAAATGTTTAGTTCATAGGGATTGTTGATGCGTGTGCCTGGCTCACCCAACAGATCAGGATCAGTTAACTGTCATAGGACAAAACAAAACGATCTTCATCAAACTCGAGTCCCTAGACTTGAATTTGGAACAACTGCTGGTGTAATTCGACTCAGGCCGTTGTGGTCTTACAGGAGTCGAATCCCAGTGATTTTCAAGTAATGTACCCAACGTGTCCATCGGGTTTTTTTATCATGCCTATTGACATGGGAGTTTGCTGGCAGAGTGCAGTCAGGTGCGTTACCAGGACATCAGATGATATCTGTAGGGCTTATCATTGCGTCGTAGACACAGCATCCGAAATTTTATCACTTCGAAGGTGTTTCGGGTGGCTAAGTAGAATGCTCCTCACTTAGATTTGGTTTGGGAAAAGTTGCTAAAAAGATTTTGCCGTATTTGATCCAAAGGATCTCAGTCGAATAATTCATAGGGTGTGCGGCCAGCGCTCCCTATGGGAGTAGCCCCCGATTGTCTGTTCGAGTCATAGACTCGAGCAGAGACTTTAGTTCAATGGTTTTCAATGTAAGTCCGAAGGACACAATTTTTTTGGATGCTCAACCAATGATCCCTATGGGAGTAGCCCCCGAGTCCGTAGTGGAGTCGCAGACTCGACGTAGGGCTCGAAGATAATTTCGAGGTGATGTTACCTTAGCAATTTCTCAGGTGCACGGCCAGCGCTCTAAGTAGTTTCTCGAATCATAGATTCAAGTAAGTACTTGAATGATCAGCCAAAATCTTCGAGCAGTTGCTGGCTTTTCCTTGATGACGTCAATGCTAACGATTGATTATCTCAATCGTCTGCGGCAGCAGAGATGATGCGACAAGACGATTGTGGGTCCCACCGCCTTACTTGACGTTGATTAGTCATGGGTAGACGTGGCGAAAATTACCGCCTGCATAGTGGACGGTGTGCTGGCGATGGTTCGGTGTAGTGCTAACACATGTATGGTGAGATTTGAGTGGCATGCTAGGGCTTCTCAATCGACGGCTCGTGTGCATCGTCTTCGTCCTTTTATACCACAGGGAAACAGTGATTTCTTTTTACCCTTCGTCATTTTCTCATCTCCATTGTCTTCATTTTCGCGAGCTTTTCTGCCCTTCGTTGCGCACTAGACATTCTCCACACCTTCCCTTCCTCGTTCTTGCGCTCACACCGCCACACTCGTTGCTGCAAGATAAGAAAATCGAAGAAGACGACAACTGCTGGAGCTGGATCGAGTGACGCTGGCGCGGGCAAGAAGGTCGCCGCTATGGCCCGTGCTATTGACGATGGATGGAAGCACACGGATATGCGCGATGCGGATCTACGCAAGTTGCACGATGCGGGATTGATCTCCAAGAACAAAGAGGATGCCATCCTCTCGAGCCAAGAGGTAATTCCTCACCCACCCGAAGGGTTTCGGGTGATGTTTTATGCCTTCATTGTCCGAGGCCTTTCTTTTCCCATCCATGAACTCCTTCGTGGACTCCTTTTTTCTAAGATATTCAGTTGCATCATCTGTCTCCCAATTATCTTCTTCACATTGCTTGTTTCATCACTCTGTACGAGTGCTGGCTCGGTATCGAGCCGCACTTTGGCATCTTCCCAAAACTCTATTCCGTGAAGAGGAAGTCAGGCACCGGCGGTGTTTATCCGCTCGGCGGTTGCATCATTTCCATTCACTCTTATATCTAATTCTTCTCCTTCTCCATGTGCGAGTCCGTCCAATACTGGTGGCGGAAGTGGTTCTATATCCGCGACGTCAAGTTGGATGGGCAGCACTTTGGTCTCGCCCCTTTCGACTCAACCCAGAAGATCATCCCGAAGAGGTCATGGAAGAACCACGTCTTAGAGGGTGAAATGACGGAGGTGGAGAAGCTCTACTAGCGCGTGGAGGCACTCTAGCTGGTGGTCGGCAAGGAGGTCAATGGTGTCGACATCATCTGCACCTTCCTCAAGCGTCGGGTGCAGCCGCTCGAATCGAGGGTGCACCCGATGTTCCTGTATGCTGGCCACGGCGAGGTGACAAGGGTTTCACCTGAGGAGTTGTCTTTAGGTGACCTTGATAGAGTGCTTCGGCCCCTGCTTAAGTACAAGGTCGACGAAGACCTCCCGAGGAAATCCTTGACCTCCCCGTTCAGCGCCAAAAAGGCGGTTCCGCGGGTGGCAACTTGTAGTTTGCGCGTAGCGCTTTTTCGAGTACCTTGTTGCTTGTTAGTGTAACTTATCCTATTTTCTTTTGTCTTTTGTTTGCAGGGCCTCAAGGTAGCTGGGATGACGCTCCCTCTACCTAAGACATTTCTTGTTGCACCGGATAGTGAAGTTGTGGAATCCGAATCTGAGCTTCCTCCGGCGCAATCTCCTACCATGGAATCCCCTGAGTAGAGCGAAGGGCGGACCCGAAAGCGCTCCCGGAGTAAATCTTCAGATGGGGCGACACCACCAACTCCAAGGGGTCCGTCATTCCTCGAGCAGCACGGTGAGGACGAAGGTGTGTCGTCTGCGCCTTTCCCTGCCATGCCCATTCGGGGAATGGCTCCGCAGCCGCTGACCAAGAAGAAGAAGAAGGAGAAGGCGGCTCCTGTCTTCAATTTGTCAGACATCGAGTTGTAAGTCATTTTGTTTGAGTCTTGCTTCCATGTTCATCTTTGTAGTTGTAGCTTGTTGCTGATTTGGTAAGTGCTAGCAGCAACCCTTCGGAGGAGTCCCTTGACGGGGACACCGAAGAAGTCATTGCGGAATCGAAGCCGACAACCTCTATTCCCTAGGTGGCGGCCAACTCCGAGGACGATGACTCGAGCTCCGCTAGGCGAGAAGCTTGTGCTCTCGTGACTCGGAAGGCAACATGCAAACCTTCGGAGTCCACACCTGAGCACGTAAGTGTTGCCCTTTTACTCCGTGGGGGGAGGCCCCGAGTCCTTTTTTTATCTGACCTATTGTCTTTCACTGGGGGAGCCCCCGAGCCCTTTATTCATCAGGTTTTTTTGCTACTATTTGTATCTTTTTGTCCGTGGTTCCAATCTCCTCATCTAGCAGCATCTGTCGCTGGAGGATGAGCTCAAGTAGCTCCAAGGTGCGTAGCTTTTCACCTTGTTTATTTTTCGGGTCGCCAAGCTTGTTATTGCATTCATCTGATGTTTCTCCATGCCGCAGATGAGAACAATGTTGTTCTCCGAAGGCTGAACGCCCTTGAAAAGTGTCTTGGCCAAGCGAAGAAGGCAGTGGATGCTGTGGAGGCTATGGAGCGCCATCAAAAGGAGTCCAAAGATAACGAGCAACAGCTCACGGATGTTGCAGCCACTCGGGAGAAGGCCATGGCCAACTAGCTCATGGTTGGTGCCAAGGCTATGTCTGGTAAGTTGCTCTTGTATCCTTTGGGTGTTTTGATTTTTTAGTGCGTTTTATCCTTTCTCAGTCGAGTGTTCTTTTCTTCTTCTTGTCAGATGCTTCTGGCATCACGTTTGATCGTGGTGCGCTGGAGCACGGAGATGTCTTGGCCGATGCTACTGCTGTGATCGAGCATCGTTGCTCTACTGCCGTGGGCTCCCTGGAGAAGGCTGATACGTTCGAAACGTATCTATAATTTTTGATGATCCATGCTTTTTTAGTATCTAATTTGCTTTACTTGTCCACACTTTGAGGTGCTTTTTACATGTTTTCTGGTACTAACCTACTAACAAGTTGCAACCTTGCCAGATGCCTGTTTTCTGCTGTTTTTGGTTTCAGAAAAGTTAGTAAAGAAATATTCTCGGAATTGGACG
This sequence comes from Avena sativa, assembly GCA_916181665.1. Lineage (NCBI taxonomy): Eukaryota > Viridiplantae > Streptophyta > Magnoliopsida > Poales > Poaceae > Avena > Avena sativa. Next base: position 33,244,903 of record OV702279.1, read on the forward strand.
GGACAAACGTCAAACTCAATTACTTTCCGTGGGCAACAAGAAGTCCAGAAGGGATCCGGAGGGGCCATCCAGGGGGGCCAGACCCACCCCAGGCGCGGGTGGGCCCCACCCCGTGCCTGGCTAGGGTTTGGTGGCCCTGTCCGCCTCCTCGGTCTCCCCCTTCGCCTATAAGAAGCACCCGATGCAGAAACCCTGGGGACCCGATCAGAAATCCATGAAACTGTTTGTAGTGGCCGCCACCATCGTCCCTGGATCGGGAGGGGGGATCTGAAGTTCTTCCCGGCACCCTGTCGGAGGGGAGATCATCCCAGAGGCCTTCTCTCCGGTATGACGCGTGAGTAGTTCCAACTTGGACTATGGGTCCATGTAGTAGCTAGATGGTTGTATATCCTTCTTTCTGCTTCCATGTATAGATCTTGTGAGCTCCGTTCATGATCGAGATCTAATCTATTTGTAATCATGCATGTTGTGTTTGCGGGGATCCGATGGATATTGAGATTATTATGTTGGTTTGATTAATGGTTTTTTCTTTATGATTCTATCATGTCTGTGTTGTTTGTGATCTTGCATGCTCTCCATTGTTAGTAGCTATCTTGGCCAAGTAGTTGCTAGTGACTCCAAGAGGGGGTATTTATGCTCGATAGTGGTTTCATGCCTCTAGTTTCCAAGGGAAGTGATAGAAATCTCTTCGGTTGTAGATGTGTTGTTGCTACTAGGGAGAAAACAGCGGTCTCTTGTTCATGGAACATGTGGACTGTTTACCTTACACACTTTGCTTAAAGCAGTTGTCTGTTGCTTGCAACTTAATACTGGAGGGGGTTCAGATGATAACCTGAAGGTGGACTTCTAGTCATAGATGCAGTTGGATGGCGGTATATGTATATTGTTGTATTGCCCAATCAACCTCATAGGATCTTTCCTACTAGTAATTGCATTGTTATGCCTTGCTCAGTTCCTGTCAATTGCCCAGCTATAATTTGTTTACCCTTTCATGCCATGTTGTTTATTTAAAGATAGCACCTCTAGTGAACTATGGACCCTGGTCCAATCTTTACCATTGATACATCTTCCACTGTTACTTGTTACTTGGTACAAACCATTACCTTCCACACCATACGTTTAATTCTTTGTTATAGCAAACTAGTGACCTGGGCAACCTCACTGATTCGTTGGGGCAAAGTCTTGAGTTCGTATTGTGCAGGTCTCCGCGTTGCTTGCAACACCTAATTGACGTTTCCTCCCTCCTTATGGTTCGATAATCTCGGTCTCTACTGAGGGAAGACTTGTTGTTTGCTGCTTCACACCTTGCTCTTGGGGTTTCCAACGAAGTGCTCCACGTCAGCACCATCAACAAGTTTTTTGGCGCCGTTGCCGGGAAGGCCAAGGACGTCTTCACTAGGGGAGTCCTTCACTTCTTTTCTCTTCACTTTGTTTTTAGTTTGCTTTGTTTCTTTTGTTTCTTTTTTTGGTTTTGCTTGCCTCTTTTCAAAAACCCCCAAAAAATTAGTCTAATTTGGTTTGCTTGCTTTATTCAAAAACACAAAAAATTAGTCCCTGCTCTAGCTCACCATGTTGCTCCCAAAGTTCGCCCTGAAGGATCTTACAATAGGTAGTGGCTCCATAATTGGGAGAGCTAATATTGAAGAATTCTTTAGTTATGTTAGCAAGAATGAGGATACTGAGGATAAATCTATAGCAGAGCTTGCTCCTAATTATGAGATTGCTACAGCTTCTTTAGTTCATATGTTGGAGGCTAGGTTTGATAGCCTTAACCCCTTCATACAATTCTTGTTCCTAAAACTAAAAGAAGAAAAGAATGTTGAAAAAGGGAATTCATCCTTGAAACATTATCAAAAGAATTCCATGAAGTTGCTAGGGAAGCCAAAAAGGATTTTGAATGTTTCAATATGCTAGGTTCAAATGTAGATGTTATGGGTATTTTTGATAAAACTAAGCCTAGAGAAGAATTCAATATACCCATACCCTTTAAACTTGTTGGAATGCATGAAGCCTTTGAAAAGAACTTTGATTGGATTGCCCCCGAAAATATTTTTGATGAAGGTAGTAGACCAAAGAGAGATGAGAAAGGATCCTCCAAAACCCATTTGGATGAGATACCTTTCATAGTTGAAGATTTTGCAAGTATGAATGTTAATGCTTCTTCATTTGAAAATACTTGATTCTTCTTGCTTCTTGTGTCTAACTTAAAGGCGTTAAAGAAAAGTACTTGTTGGGAGATAACCCAAGAGTTTCCTTGAGTCTTGGAAGTTATTACTTCTGTAATGACCTCTCCTTATCCTTTTTGTTAGCTTTTTGTGCCAAGAATGACCTCTAATGAGAGGGAAGTAAGATTTGGGGAGTTGCTGTCCCGAAACAGATTTCTGTCCTCCACCAAAAAATTCGTGAGGAGGCTCTGTAACTCGGATTGAGCTGAAAATTTACGAATAAATCCCCCAGTATGTTAGATAACTTTCGTTAGTTCAAAGAAGATTTTCAAAAAAAATCAGTTTCTACCTGCTGGTCTATTTTGACAGATTTCTGCCATTATTTGCATTTGCTTCTTATTGATTCCTTTTTGAGTTCTCTTCAGGTAAATTGAGCTTTTTGAAGGAGTTACTACAACAGCTTGTGTTTTTAATGAAAAGCCTTGTTGTTCCAAAGCTTTGCCAGTGGTATAATATCTTTTGAATACACTAATGTTTATAATGAAGATTGTGTGAAGTTTTGTATGAAGGAAAAATTTCAGGTGTAGAGAGAGAATGATGCAATGAGATGAACAATGGAAAAAAGCTCAAGCTTGGGGAGACCACCATGGTGTCACCCCAAGAAATATCCAAGAGGTACAAGCGTCAAAAAGCTTGGGGATGCCCAAGGTATCCCCTTCTTCATCAATAAAAAGCTCAGGTCTGTCTAGACACTTCGTTTTTATTGTTTCATGCACAGTTGTGTTGTTCTTGGAGCGTCTTAGTTTTTGTTTGCTTTGCTTAGTTTGTTTAATTTGCTTGAATAAAGTAGTTTGGACCGCCATTCTCGCTGTGTTGTTTTGCAAGTAAGGTTGCTTGGTGTTGGAAAGGAGTAGTAAGTTCTTGCTTGAAGTGCAAGAGAAGCTTGCATTGACTGTGACTTAGACTTTAGCATGACATGCTAGGTGTTGTTTTAGCATTATGCTTAGTCATTATTGCTATAGCATGTCTTATTCCAAACAATTGGGATTGCTTAGTGTGCCTTGAAGAAATTATGCGTTGTTTTAGCCTGCAAAAGCATAGTATTGTGGTATTCTCCTTTGATGCTTTGCTTGGGTTGACTTGGCACATGCTCACACCATGTTATGACTACTAGCTGAATGCCCGTGCATTGCTACGGTCACATAAAATTTTAAATTGACAAAACTCCACCTTTGCAATATCCAGTTATGGTTCATGAACTTCTCTATATGAGTTGTGAATCTCAAGATTGTCCCTCGCGCCACCCAATGCAGTGTCTCTTTCTATTAGGACAACACTATCGCGGGCATGTGACGATGTTATTCCCCCCTGACAGCGGACCTCTCTCGCCATCATGATCATTTTTACCGTCCTCCCTTACCGACTATCTAACATATTAAAACATGGTGTATTACCGATCTCCCACGTCGACTCCGAAGTTTTGCTTGTGTGTTTTTACTATGTATTCTCCACAGGACGATGTCAATTCCCCTGGATGAGAACTGGTCTGGCACAACCAATCCAGTCTCTACCTCGGCCTCCGTGAGCGAGCGCACTACACCACCTTCTGCCATAGGGACTTCGATCATATGCTCGCACCACACCGATGTAATCTTGCGCCTCTTTGGTCGTCGCCGATGTACTTCCCCGACTCCACGCCTCGTATATGTTAGCGTGACATTAACAATCTAGAGACTTCGATCCATAACACTCAAGTATAGTAGTATTATCACTATAGCAGATTGTCAATGGCAAGCGTATATTGAGTCAAATCTCTCATCTGGTACTAAGACAAATCACCTCTTGCACTGGTCTTTTTATCTTTGCTAAGTGTGCTTTGATCCCCGAAACCCTTCTGATGCTACTCCCTCTGTTCTATAGTATAAGACTTTTTAACAAACTAAAACAACTTGCTCAAAAGACTCATACTGTGAAATGGAGGGAGTAGTATGCAGTAAAGATTTGGTTGGGATTACATACATGTACTCAGCATTTTTACATGCAAGTTAAAATAGCACATAGACTGGGTTCCAATTGATTAACATACTGATACGACTGCGCCAACATGGTGGTCGGCGGCCTAGCGCGGAGTGTCAAGGAATGGGATCTCGCTGCTTTCTTGGCCTGATTGATTCTGTAGAAAACACGCAGTCGTGGATTTGCTTGCTCCCTTCTAGTTATGATGATGACTTGGGGCAATGCAATTCCCCCCATAGGAGGGGCCCCCGACACCATCTCTTCTCTTCATTTTTTTGGAGATTCGTGCTATGCGTTTTACAAAATAACCCTTCCACCTCATCTCTTAGGTCTGCTATAGTTTTTTTATCTAACCCCTAACGTTTTCGGATATTCTAAAAAAAATCGCTTGTTTGTCTCCTCACAGTCGATAGTCTTCAACACGTTCCTGTTTCTTTTTCACCTTATTTTTTCTCGTACAATTTCAGAAATATTCAACAATTTTTTATGTATATTTTTAATTCTGAAAATGAAACATGCATAATTTATTTTTTCAACAATCTCTTTTGATAATTTTTATTTTTCTACTTTTCATTTAACAATATTTAGACACTCTTACTTTGTTTCATCCTAGATTCAGAAGTTTCATACAAGATTCACACGTTTTACAAACTTGTTTCTGCCAAGAGATATTCATATAATTTTTCACAGAATACATGCATAACCTCTGTTTCTTTTTCACCTCATTTTTTCACGAAATACATATTTTGTTGCTATATGAAACCCTACACATGTTATACCGAGAACATGTTTCTTCAAACAATCTGCATAATGCCCGTGTTTCTTTTTCACCTCATTTTTTCTTGTAAACTTTCAGGAATATTCAACTTTTTATGTACTTCTTTAATCTGAAAATGAAATATTCATAATTTGTTTTTTCAACAATTTCATTTGATAATATTTATTTTTGTACTTTTTATTTAACAATTTTTAGACACTCTTAATTTGTTTTATCCTAGATTCAGAAGTTTCATACAAGATTCACACGTTTTACAAACTTGTTTCTGCCAATAGATATTCATATAATTTAATCAACAATTTCTTACATAATTATTTTTCAATAATATTTCATAGAATTTTTTTTAATAATTTTTCTAGAAATATCCGTACAAGTTTCATACTTTTTTCAAGATAATGTTTTTAAGATACATGGGAAACACCGAAACTCAAATGAATCTTCAATAGAACTTTTTTAAAACTACTAACAACAATCAAACTTGATTATTATTTTTTGTAACAAATTCCAATCTACATATGTTTCTGTTTGAATCAAGCTAATACATCAAATCAGATATAATCCATAGATTCAACATGGTTTCATATAGGATTCATCAAATAATCATACATAAATGTTAAGAGAACTAATCATACATACAATATCCAACAAAACTTCAAAGATTCATACAACTTTTAGTAGATTATTACATACATGATTTAGTCAAGATACAAGCAAGATCAAACAACAGTTTCCTACATGTGTCACCTGTCAAGAGACAATCTCAAACAATAGTTTCCTACATGATGTTTGAAAAATAAAAAGATTAGTCCATGATTCAAAGAGGTTTCATACAATCTCATCTAGAAAATAAGAAACTACATATTTCATAGATCTGCACTGAAAATTGAACAATTATTTTATGAAAGATTGGTCTATGATTCAAACAAATAACAGAAGATCTCATAGGTTCCATATACCTGAAGATTCATACAAGTTCCATACATTCATGTAAGAATCATTAACGATTCTTCCAACATAGGGGGAAAATTCATATACATGACATATAAATTCAATAAATTCATGTAAGATTCATTAACGATTCAGTATAATACCAGCCAAATAGGGGAAAATCCATATACATAACAAATCGTTGCTGGACATGTAATCAACACGAGATACAAGATCGATAGAAGATACATACCGAATTCGTATCATAATCATAGAAAAAATCTACCCAAATCATACTTCGCAAAAAAGCAACCTAAAGAAAATACAAGTAGAAGTATGAACACCAACATGGACGGGAATTTTTTGGACAAGACAGAAAATTATATGAACATCAACATGCTTTTTTCGGATCCAATATGCATGGACATATTTTTCATCCAAGAACCAACATCAAATCTTTACAAAAAAATAAGAATCCCTTCAAGAATATTTGGAGAGAAAGAGGAGGATCTGAACTAAGGAGGCTCCACAGGACGAGGGAGGCCTGTCGAGGCCGTGTTCTCCACTTCCGACGGCCGGAGGAGGTGCTGGCCGGAGATGGAAGAAAGAGGAGGCGCGTCGGGACCTGGGAAGGAGGCACCACGTCGGGATCTGGGGAGGAGGCACCACATCGGGATCTGCAGGCTCCATGGCTGTGTGGTCGAGACCTCCATAGTTGTTATCCCCAAACCTGTATGCACGCGGGGGTGCTGGTGGTTATCCTCTCCCTAGACCGGATCGTGAAATAGAAATAATACGAGGGCCAAAATGTAAAAATATTTTAGACAAAGACTAGTTGACTTCTGCACGAATCTTCAAGAAATTAACGGCATAGATGGTGCCGGGGGCCCTTCCTAGGTGTGGTAAATCCTCTCTCTGACGACTTGCAACAAGTTAGCTAAAATCGTGGAGTACTTCCTATACTACTGTACTGCATGAAGCCACATGCAGGATGTTTCTTCGATTGCATGACATGCTTACATTAACCTATAAAACTTATCCAACTTATCTAATCCTAAATTCATGTTAAAACCAGCTAAGCAAAACCATCAAATCAGAGACTACAAAGCCCACAACCACCAAATTGCATCCGTACCATGCGCTTAGACCTGTTCCAATGGAGCAACAAAAGTGGCCAGTTCCAATGGAGCAACATACGACAACAACTCGCTTATAGACTTTATTAGTAGAAAAAACGCATGGAAGTAACTATCACGGCTCCAACAAATTCCTCGGATTGTTTCTTCTCGTAATCTTCTTCCGCTTCAGATCAAGCTATCATGTGCTGAGTCCTCCAAGATCTGCTAGGTGCCGAAAACTCACGGATCAGAAAGTAATCAGCTTATAGGTGTAGGGTAAATCATCTCAAATCTATGTGCTCACCTCAGCTGACCTCCTCGTTCTTGTTTTGGTTTCTGGGAGCTTGAGTGGCCGGTGAGAAACTAAAGGTGGGTGGGCGACGAGGCGTGGCACCGAGGTCCCCGCGCCTCCATCCAGTACAGCCGTCGCCGGTGAGCCTCCCTCTTTCCCTAGTACCGACATCGCCCGGACTCCCCACACGCCTCCCCACCTCTGCCCAAGTGCTGGTCCAGGCAGCCCCGCACACGAGCCTCGTTGTCGCCTCCTTCCGTGTACGACCGGCAACACTGAATAAATCAGCACCTCCTCGCTTCTCTCTCCCTCCCGGCAACACGCCTCCACCTCCACGTGCTCTCGTTCACCACGACCCGCCATCCGGTGCGGAGGCCCTGCCTCCAAATACCACTTTTGTCCCCAAATGTTGAACTGCGTTGATTTCTCCATGTGTGCTGCCCCGTGAGCCATCCTCCAATCCCTCAACCCTGTGCCTCCGGCTATCTCCTTGAGCTCATCACCGTCAGCCAGTCGCCTCTAAGGAGCATTGGGTCGGGTGTGTGGAACAGTGGAAGGGTGGCCTTGGTGGCCGTGGTGTCCGTGGTGTTGGTGGATAGGGATGAGGGCCTAAAATACCAAATTGACGAATTGGGTGTACGAGCGGCTGGAATCGAGGCGGAGGAATATGGGGGCGAGTAGACATCCAGTGGCGGAGATCTTATGGCGTACAGGCGGCGGAGATCTTGGGGCGGCAGCGCTCTGTGGAGAGAGACGACAGGTTGGGCGACTAGTTAGGCTATACAACGTTTCGCTCCTATCCGATGGCATGGCAGTGCGGGTAATTTTCCCAAACTGTCAGGGGAAAAATCGTCTTTTACCAGCAGACGGAAAATTTTGCGTGGCAACAAACGGTCCCAATCTTTTTAATAGTATAGATGAACAAGTCACCATTATCCTCTATGATCATTTAGTCCTGGACTTGTAGTACCACTTTGCTTTGATTAGTTTGCTTTGTTGCATTCCATGATTATCGCCATTATTGCTTTCTTAGTTGGTTGCTCCCAGTCTTTTGCTAGCCTCCACTTGTATGAGTAAGTTTTACTCATGCCTCCAACTCCCAAGAAACCAAGTTATTCCAAAGTGTTCACTATAAACTCCTATGCATGGTGTGTTACACCATTCAAAGTATATTCTTGTTTTCAACTATCTTCCAATTAAAAACTATTTTGTTATGTGAAAACTTAGTGATTAAAGCCCCCACGAACTTGATGACACACTTTATTCTTTGCCCCTGATAAACTTGAACCATTGTGACAACTGTGTTGTATATGCTTGCACTTATAAGTTGAAATTAGCAGAACCGTGCTGTCACGGGGAACGTTTTCAACATTGCACTTGTACCCTGTGGTACTCAGTTGATATCATGTTCTTTTGTCTATGGATGTCACCGGTCTAAAACAAAGAGGGAACTTGTAAGTCCATGGAGTTTGTATCCTGTGTTAGAGAAACGCCTGGGCCGCTAGCCTAAGCCATGCCTAATCATGGTGGAAACTTGCAACATCACCATAATGAGCTATCTATGAAGCATCCTCAATAAAAAGCTATGCATATGGTAAATAAAAAGATTGCTGAGATGCTCATTGTCTGCTTGCCTTGTCATTTTGGTTATGGGAAAGCTCCTGTACCATGTGCAAGGGGTACCCCGTTGGCGGTTCTCAATGATATGCAAATACTTACAGTGACAAGAACTTACCTGGACCCAAAGTTGAGTATGCATGACGTGTGGCCCTCGTATTAAAGGGGCATGCGATTGCCAACTTATACTTCATCAAGCATATACTCCAGCTTTGCCACTTTAACCTTAACCACTTCAAGATGCTTATGATAGGGGCAATGAGGGCTGAAATCTAACAAGTACCATAATTTTTGGAAGCTCTTTTTGAAACTTGTAATCCCTGCTTCCTTTATAAAAAGGCCTTTCTTCCACCACTATTGAGTCTCCACCTTCTACCTTTAGGCACCATTAAGAGAGCATAGTTATCCTTCTGTGTGTAGTGTTCCAAATCTTATTAATTGATGCATATTGTGTTATTATTTGTTCTTGTGATACTTGTTTCTAGTCACCCTTGTGAACTTTGAAGGTGTACTATGCATCTATTTGCTACTCTATGAGGGACAAGCTGATTGCCACTATGCTATGTTTTCTGTATGTGAAACAAAAACATGTTTTTCAATGCATGTTATTCATGATCTTTGTTTGTAGCTTGTCATGTTGCATGGATAGTTACTATGTCTTATTGTTAGAACTCCATCTTTCATGCACATGTTTAGAGTTCTTTGATCCCAGCCTTCAATGCTTAAAGCGGGTACAAGAACTCCATAAGGGAGCCGGAGGGGCAAGCCAGGGGGGGCAGACCCACCCCAGGAGAGGGTGGGCCCCACCCTGCGTCTGGCTAGGGTTTGGTGGTCCTGGCCGCCTCCTCGGTCTCCCCCTTCGCCTATAAGAAGCCCCCGATGCAGAAACCCTGGGGACCCGATCAGAAATCCACGAAACCGTCTATAGCCGCCGAACCATCGTCCCTAGATCGGGTGGATCTGAAGTTCTTCCTGGCACCCTATCGGAGGGGAGATCATCCCGAAGGCCTTCTCTCTGGTATGATGCGTGAGTAGTTCCACCTTGGACTATGAGTCCATGTAGTAGCTAGATGGTTGTATATCCTCCTTTGTGCTTTCTTGTATAGATCTTGTGAGCTCTGTTCATGATCAAGATCTAATCTATTTGTAATCATGCATGTTGTGTTTGCGGGGATCCGATGGATATTGAGATTATTATGTTGGTTTGATTAATGGTTTTGTATTTATGATTCTATCATGTCTGTGTTGTTGGTGATCTTGCTGTAGGGGTTCGTAGCATGGAAATCAAAAAAATTCTACCGCATGCAAACAAACAAGCCAAGATCTATCTACTAGATTATAGCAACGAGTCGATAGAGGAACTCACCCTCGAAGATTCCAAAGCGGTTAACGAGAGCAGATTCTCGTGGGTGATGTAGTCGTACTCTTGTCGATCTCAAGATCGCGTAGACGATCCTTCCGGCGCTGCGTTTCGGCAGTGCTCCCGCAGTCGGTCACATGTTCGGTACTCGATGAAGACCTTCCTCTCCCTTTTTCCAGCAGGCAGTGGAGGTTGTAGCACTCTCCTCGCGATTCCGGCAGCACGACGGCGTGGTACCAGAAGTAGAGGGGAGATCTCGCAGGGCTTCGCCTTAAGCCGGAGCGAGTATGGTGGACTATGAGAGAGGCCTTGGTGATCTAGGGTTTAGAGGGAACCAAGGGGAGAGTGTAGCCGACGGCTAGGGTTTGGGGAACACCCCAACTTGCCGAGTTGGAGGTGCCCTAGGCGGTGGCGGCAGCACAAGGAGGTGGTGGCGCCGGCGACTTGGAGGAGAGGGCTAGGGTTTTTGGGTGTAGGGAAGAGGGGCAGCCCTGCCCCTCCTTATATAGGTGGGAGGGCGCGGCTTGGGAGGAGGGAGTCCTCCCCCAAGTCGGCCTTTTTGGCCGGCGGGTGGAGGGAGAGGAACTCCTCCCCAAGTAGGTTTCCTACTCTCCCCCACCAAGAAAACTTGCCGTTTGACTTTTTCAAATTGGCGTTTGACTTTCAAACTAGGATTTGATTTCTCCCTTTATTTTGCCCAGCCAAGTGATCTAGTACATGATGCAACCATTCCATATTTTTATGACACATTCATGTACCCTTCCCCTCCGGAGTGCCGGACCTTCCGGACCCTTCTAGAACATTCCAGATGAAAACACCGGAATCATTCCCCAACTCCGAAACAGGACTTTCCTTATATGAATCTTATTCTCCGGACCATTCCGGAGCTCCTAGTGATATCCCGGATCCCATCTGAGACTCTGAACAACATTCGGTCTCTTTCTCATCATTCCATAACTACTCAACAACATCGAATCCTTAAGTGTGTCTCCCTACGGTTCGTGAATTATGCAGACATGATCGAGACACTTCTCCGATCAATAACCAATAGAGGAATCTGTAAATTCATATGGCTCCCACATATTTCTACGATTACTTTGCGATCGAATGAACCACTTACATACGATACCAATTTCCCTTTGTCTCACGACAGTTTACTTATCCGAGGTTTTGATCGTCGGTATCTCTGCATACCTAGTTCAACCTCGTTACTGATAAGTACTCTTTTCTTGTTCCCATGGTATGTGATCCCTTGTGAGCTAGTCACATGCTTGCAAGCTAATTGGATGACATTCCACCGAGAGGGCCCAGAGTATATCTATCCGTCACATGGATGGACAAATCCCACTCTTGATCCATGTGTCTCAACCCATACTTTCCGAACACTCAATGCCATCTTTATAGCCACCCAGTTAGGTGTGGTGTTTGATGTCATCAAAGCATCCTTCCGGTGATGGTGATAAGCATGATCTCATGGTCGAAGGAATTGGGTTACTATTTATCAGAAAGTTTATAGCAATTGAACTATTAAAATGACTTGATCTTTATGCTACGCTTATCTATAGGAGTATGTCCATCATAGCATTCTCTTAATGATATGATCTTGTTGTTAACAACATCTCAATGTTCATGATAGGGAAACCACAATCATCTATTAACCAACAAGCTAGTATTATGTAGAGGCTTTACTAGGGACTCTAATTTAGTTTACAAATCACACAATTATTAATGTTTCCTAGTTAATACTATTATAGCATGAATGTAAACATTTATCATAAACACAAAGATATAATAATAACTATATTTATTATTGCCTCTAGGGCATATCTCCAACAGTCTCCCACTTGCACTAGAGTCAACTAATCTAGATTACATGGTAATATACCGAACACCCATGGCAGTTTGGTGTTGGTCATGTTTTGCCCTCGGGAGAGGTTTAGTCAACGGATCCGCCACATTCAGATCTGTGTGTACTTTGCAAATCTTTATGTCACCATCTGGACATGTTCTCGAATAGCGTGAAAACGTATCTTGATGTGCTTTAGCTTCTTGTGTGACCTTGGTTCTTGCGCATTGGCTATGGCACCCATGTTATCACAGTAGATAGACATTGGGTCCAGCGCACTTGGAACCACACCTAGCTCTGTAATAAACTCCTTCATCCATATCGCTTCTTGTGAAGCCTCTGAAGCAGCTATGTATTCCGATTCAGTTGAAAATCTCGCCACAATACGTATCCAGATGAGATTTAGAATCATCCGGATCGGTGTTCCAACTAGCATCGGTGTAACCATTAACAACGAGTTGTTCATCACCTCCATAAGAAAGAACCACATCCTTAGTTCTTCTCAAGTACTTAAGGATGTTTTTGACCGCTGTCCAATGATCCACTCCTGGATCACTTTGATATCTGCTAGTCAAACTAACATCATATGCAATGTCGGGTCTAGTACATAGCATGGCATACATTAGAGATCCTATGTGGCTGAGGCATAGGGAGTCTTACTCATCCTTTCTCTATCTTCTGCCGTTGCTGGACTTTGAGTTTTACTCAAGGTCGTATTGGGCAACATGGGCAAGAACCCTTTCTTTCTATCTTCCATTCCAAACCTCTTTAGAACTTTTTCCAAATATGTACTTTGTGACAATGATATTAGGCGTCTTGATCTATCTCTATAAATCTTTATGCCTAGTATGTAAGCTGCTTCGCCAAGATCTTTCATTGAGAAACTATTATTCAAATATTCTTTGACACTATTAAGAAGGTCTACATCATTCCCAATCAACAATATGTCATCTACATATAGTATTAAGAATGCTACAGAGCTCCCACTCACTTTCTTGTAAATACAAGCTTCTCCATAAGTTTGTATAAAACCAAAGCTTTTGATTACTTTATCAAAACATTGATTCCAACTTCGGGATGCTTGCTTCAATCCATATATGGACCATTGAAGTTTGCATACCTTGTTAGAATCTTTAGGATAGACAAAACCTTTGGGTTGCATCATATACAACTCTTCATCAATGTCTCCATTGAGGAACGCTGTTTTGACATCCATCTGCCATATCTCATAATCATAATATGCAGCGATTGCTAACATAATCCTCACAGACTTTAGCTTCGCTACTGGTGAGAAAGTCTCATCGTAGTCAACTCCTTGAATTTGTCGAAACCCTTTTGCGACAAGTCGATCTTTATAGACAGTAACATTACCATCAGCATCTATTTTCTTCTTGAAAATTTATTTGTTCTCGACGGCCTTTCGGCCATCCGGTGAGTCCACCAAAGTCCATACTTGGTTTTCGTACAAGGATCCAATCTCGGATTTCATGGCTTCTTGCCATTTATTGGAATCTGGGCTCATCATCGCTTCCTCATATGTCGCAGGGTCATCGGTGTTGTCCACCAACATGACACTCATTACGGGATCATACCAATCAGGAGTGGTACGAGTTCTCATTGACATGCGAGGCTCTGTAGCAACTTCAACCGAAGTTTCATGATCATCATCATTAGCTTCCTCTCTTATTGGTGTAGGCACCACAGGAACTACTTCCGGTGCTGCGCTACTCGCAAGTTTGAGAGAAGGTTCAACAACCTCGTCGAGTTCTACTTTCCTTCCAGTCACTTCTTTCGAGAGAAATTCCTTCTCTTGAAAGGATCCATTCTTAGCAACGAAGATTTTTCCCTCGGATCTATGATAGAAGGTATACCCAATAGTTTCCTTCGGGTATCCCATGAAGACGCATTTTTCCGCTTTGGGTTCAAGCTTGTCCGGCTGTAACTTATTTACATAGGCTTCGCAACCCCAAACTTTAAGGAACGACAATTTAGGTTTCTTCCCAAACCATAATTCATACGGTGTCGTTTCAACGGATTTAGATGGTGCCATATTTAAAGTAAATGCGGCTGTTTCTAATGCATAACCCCAAAACGATAGCGGTAATCTGTAAGTGACATCATAGAACGAACCATATCTAAGAGAGTTCGATTACGACGTTCGGACACACCATTACGCTGTGGTGTTCCCGGTGGTGTCAATTGTGAAAGTATTCCACATTTATTCAAATGCTCGCCAAACTCGTAACTTAGATATTCACCTCCACGATCAGATCGTAGAAATTTAATCTACTTGTTACGTTGATTCTCTACCTCACTTTGAAATTCCTTAAACTTCTTGAATGTTTCGGACTTATGTTTCATGAAATAGATATACCCATATCTACTCAAGTCATCCGTGAAGGTAAGAACATAGCGATAACCACCACGCGATGCTACACTCATTGGACCACACACATCGGTATGTATGATTTCCAACAAGTCCGTAGCTCGCTCCATCATACCAGAAAATAGAGTCTTAGTCATTTTACCCATCAGACATGCTTCGCATCTTTCAAGTGATTCGAAATCAAGTGATTCAAGAAGTCCATCGGAATGGAGTTTCTTCATACGCTTCACTCCAATGTGACCAAGACGATAGTGACACATATAGGTCAAGTTATCGCTCAATTTCAAACGTTTAGCTTCAATGTTATTAATATGTGTATTTCCACTATCGAGATTCAATAAGAATAGACCATCTAACAAAGGTGCATGTGCATAAAACATATTACTCATATAAATCGAACAACCATTATTCTCGGACTTAAACAAGTAACCGTCTCACAATAAACATGATCCTGATATAATGTTCATGCTCAATGCAGGCACCAAATAACAATTATTTAAGTATAAAACTAATCCCGATGGTAGATGAAGAGGTAGCGTGCCGACCGCGATCACATCAACCTTTGATTCATTTCCAACGCGCATCGTCACCTCGTTCTTCGCTAGCTTCCGTTTATTCTGCAGCACCTGTTTCGAGTTACAAATATGAGCAACCGAACCAGTATCAAATACCCAGGCACTACTACGAGTACTAGTGAGATACACATCAATAACATGTATATCAGATATACCTTTCTTCTTGATGTTGCCGTTCTTCAAATCCGCCAAGTACTTTGGGCAATTCCGTTTCCAGTGACCCTCTCCCTTGCAGTAAAAGCATTCAGTATCAGGCTTAGGTCCAGCCTTGGTCTTCTTCGCCGGTGTGGCAACTTTCTTACCACCCTTATTGAAGTTTCCCTTTTGCTTAGACTTGCCTTTCTTGAATTTGGTGGTCTTATTGACCAACAACACTTGATGCTCTTTCTTGATCTCCACTTCTGCAGATTTCAACATGGAGAAGAGTTCTGGCAACGTCCTGTTCATGTTTTGCATATTGTAGTTCATCACAAAGTTCTTATAACTTGGTGGCAGTGATTGGAGGACACGGTAAATCCCCAAAGCATTAGGAATCACTATACCCAAACTTTGGAGTTTGTTTGCGTGCCCAGACATCTTAAGCACGTGCTCACTGACGGAGCTGCCCTCTTCCATCTTGCAGTTAAAGAACTTTTCAAAAGCCTCATAACTCTCAACTGCCGCGTGAGCCTCAAATATCATTTTGAGTTCACGGACAATATCATGTGGGTCATGGTTCTCAAAGCTTTTCTGAAGCTCCGATTCCAAACCATACAAGATAGCACACTGAACTGTGGAGTACTGATGTAAGATCCCTCCTTTATAAAGGAAAAGGATCCCTATGATTGCAATGCTAGTCCCTGGATCAATTGTAGCATCCACAGTTTAAGATGAAGTACACAGAAACAAAGGTCATTATTACAGTCATTCCAGAGACAAACATAGTCTTTACAACTCCATGGCCACAGGCCTAGTACAAGAGTTTAAATAAGTAAATAGGTAAAAGTCTTCATCTTCATGTGCCATAGGCAAACATGTTGAGTGTAGACTCATGACTCCTAATCCTCATCAGAATAACCTGCAACATCACAAGTTATAGCCACCGTGGGTCAATACATTGGAATAGTATTGGCAAGTGATACCTTAGTATAATTTTGGTGGACTAGATACTATATGCATTTTGGCTAAGTGTAGCTTAGGCTTGCTTTGCTCAAAATAGGTTTTGCCTATTAGTTCAAAACACTAAGTTTTTCTTTGTCAAAAACTTTCCCAAGGAACCACCAATAGACATTAGGGTCCTTCACCCTTGTTCAACCACAAGTTTTACTTAGAAATTGGGATGAGGAGATTCTTGATAGCTTCCATGTCTTGATGCTCAAGTTGTTCTTTTCCAGGGACATGGCTAAGTACTTAGATTCTTCCATTTGCAGAGGTTGTGCACTTTCCCCACAAGACTTGATTTTCACCAAGACAGGACCTTTCAGAAGCCTTCCCTTAGACCAAATGGACGCGCTCCAACCTATCATACCACTACCACCAACTATCCAAATGGCTAAGTTATTGCAACCTATATGATCCAGGCAGAGCCCATATTGCCAAGTGGCTGCACTAGAAGCTTCTTAACATTTGGCCTCTCAAATCCCTTTGTTCCTGGGTGGCTCTCCACAAGTGTGATACACAAGGTAAACCATAGAAATGGGCCTTGTGTAACCACTCAACATAAACCATTCCTTCCATTCCACCCAGGTGTTTCATTCACTTAGTTGTTTTATTAAGAAAAATACAAGTCCAAAGACTTAGAAATATTTTATCATAGCATGAATATTTCACCACCCTTGGTTGCTACTAGCTAGGCTAAGCATGGCATAGGTAAGCATCTTAACTTAGAAATTTCTACAACTACTAGGATTTCCCAAGCATAGCATATAAGCAAAATATAACCATGCAAGACTAGCAAAATATTTCTAATGCATAGTAGAAAAACATAGGGATAAAAATATCATGAACACCACTTGCCTTGGTAGTTTGGAGAGTAGCTACACTCCTCACAATCACAATCACTATTGGTACCAAAATCTACACATAAAATCATAGCAACAAATCACAAAGAAAATAAATACAAGAACAAATATATATGGATGCATGCAATATGATATGTGATGATTTTCTAAACTCAACAAGACAAGTGCACAGTACTAGTTATAACCAAGTTCAAAACTTACCGAACAAACTTTATTTGAATACTAAAACAATTTTCAAATAATTTATATACACAAAATAGACCTACACATGTTTCTGTAAATAAAAACATTTTAACAGAAACAAAACATTAAACACATTGCATATTTGGAAAGGGCTTTCTCTCCTGATTCCATTGATATAAAATTCATCAAATTTGGACGTGGGAATCAAAAGTTATGATTAAAACAAAATCAAACATCTAATAGATTCAAGTCCTGATTTTAAATCTAAATTCTAGACACGCGTCATGTTCTGATTGGTGCGTACCAGTTCGCTCAGGATCGCGTCTGTGAGCCGTCAGATCTAACTTAAATTGCACGGCCCAGATCTATTTGTACCCCTTCGCTTAAGTGTTCTATCTAGCCCGTCAGATCTGGATCCAACGGTGCGCGATCAAACGACCACACTCTGGCGGCGCTAGCGGCGACGACTGGTGGCGGCGGCTCTGTCTACGGCGGCGTGGTGGCTACAGGGAGGGCTGGGGTCAGTGGAAGTTCTTACCAGACTCACAGTGATGTACTGAAGCTCAACGTGGTGGTGGCTTGACAAGGGGCGCGCTGCAGTGGCCGTGGGAGCTCGTCGGAGTGGATGGCAGCGTCGGGTGTTCGGTGACGAAGTTGTTGGCGGCGCTCTGGGTCACCCTAGCACGAATCAATGGTATCAGGGGGTGCGCAAGGCTATGGCGAACACGCTCGTGTGAATCAGAAACGAAGAGGAACACGGGGCTCACCGAATTTTGTCGCCGGAGTCGAAGACGTCGTCGGGAAATTGCAGTGCTTGATGGAGTCGATGACCTGGGGCAGTATAGGATGAACCAAAGACATCAGAAGGAGCACAAGGATGTCGCGAAGCAGTCTGCATGAACCAGAGAGGAAGGGGCGCACGGAGCTCACCGGTATTGGTCGCTGGAGTGGGCTCTATCTACGGCGGTGCAAGGGCGATTACGACAGCCTGGGGGCGCTCTGTGCTCGGGGTCTGGGGGAATATGGAGAGGGGCCAGAGGGGGTTTAAGTAGCATGGTCGCGAGCGTGATTTACTCCAGCATTGAACATGAATTGACGCCGTGAATCAATACAGAGAACGGCCGGCGTAATTTGGGGTTTGAGCTGGTCGCTGGGTGGAGACAATGACGCCGTGTGGGCCGCGGTTGTCAGCGAGAGAAAGAGAAAGGAGGTGGGGTCCTTGCGTCAGCGACTCTGGGGGTGTGTCTGCGGGTAGAGGAAAACGGTTCGCGGGAGGGGTAGTTGGGCTAGGTTGGGTCAAACTGGGCTGGTTGGGCATGTTTAGCTGTTTGGCTTATTTTTTTCTCCTTATTCTCTTTTCTTTTTCTGTTTGAATTTCTAAAAGGATTTTCAAACTCCAATTCAAATCTGTTTGATTTCAAAACTTCTCTGGACTTTTGTACAATGAATTTTGTACTCAAATAAGTGTCAAACCTTTCTGTTTACAAAAACCCACTTGGGTCATTTGAAAAATTAGAATAAAACCAAGCCATTATGTAATATAATATTTGGCATGATCTTGGTTTTATTTCATACCTTGTGTGGAAACTTTATTCAAGCTTTTGAAACCACTTATGTTTGAATTCAAAACACTACTGAATAGCAAGTAGCCCAAAGGCTATAGTGTTCATACATAAAATAATGAGCAACATATGCTCTTGTTTTTGAAATGATTTGAAATGAAACCCTAAATGGTCATGGATGCATGGATGATATGCATGAGTTTGAAACATGATTTTTGGGATGTTACAAATCTAACCCCGTTAAGGTGAATCTCGCCCTCGAGATTCAGATTGGCTAGCAAATAGGTGAGGGTGGTCTTTCCGAAGATCATCTTCTCTTTCCCATGTTGCTTCTTCTTCGGAATGATGGTTCCATTGAACTTTGCAGAACTTAATAGTCTTGGTCCGAGTAACTCTTTCTGCAGTCTCAAGAATCTTGATAGGTTTCTCTTCATAAGTAAGATCACTTTCCAATTGAACCTCCTCCAAGGGTATAGTATCCTTCAATGAAGTTTCTTCCATTTCTGGATGACATTTCTTAAGTTGACTCACATGGAACAAATTATAAACTGCTGACAAAGACTCTGGCAATTCAATCTCATAAGCAACTTCTCCTTTACGACTCAGAATCTTGAATGGCCCAACATATCTTGGGGCCAATTTACCTTTGACACCAAACCTCTTCACTCCATGAAGTGGTGATACTCTAAGATAGGCTCTATCACCAACTTCATAGGTGACCTCTCTACGCTTAGGATTTGCGTAGCTTTTCTGTCGGGACTGTGCTATCTTCAATCTGTCCTTAACCAACTTGACTTTCTCTTCAGCCTCTTTGATTAGTTCTGGTCCGAACAAACTTCTCTCTCCCACACCATTCCATAGCAATGGGGTGGTACACTTTTTCCCATAGAGAAACTGAAATGGTGCCATCTCAATACTGGCTTGATAGCTGTTATTGTAAGAGAATTCTGCGTAAGGAAGACTTTCATCCCAACTGGCTCCATAGTCTAGAGCACATGCTCTCAACATATCTTCAAGAATCTGATTAGTCCTTTCTGTTTGTCCATCAGTTTGAGGATGAAAGGCAGTGCTGAATTCCAACTTCGTTCCCAATGACTCATGTAATTGCCTCCAAAAATGAGAAGTGAATTGTGTTCCTCTATCTGACACAATACTTTTGGGTACTCCATGTAGACATACAATTCTACTCATATAGATCTTGGCTAACTTAGCACTTGTATATGTTGTCTTCACGGGTATGAAATGAGCCACTTTTGTTAGGCGATCCACTACTACCTAAATAGAATCATATCCTGACCGGGTCCTTGGCAATCCGGTAATGAAATCCATACCAATCTTGTCCCACTTCCAATCAGGAATAGGTAGTGGTTGAAGCAAACCTGCTGGTTTCTGATGTTCCGCTTTCACTCTACTACATACATCACACAAAGCAATATGTTTGGCGATGTACTTCTTAAGATTATTCCACCAAAATCTTTCCTTCATATCCATGTACATTTTGGTGTTACCCGGATGAATGGAATACGGTGAGTTGTGTGCTTCTTGTAAAATTAGTTTCCGAAGCTCCGGATCTTGTGGAACACAGATACGTTTTCCATGCCATAAAGTACCCTGTTCGTCTTCATGGAATCCTTTGGCTTTTCCCTTGCCAATCTTTTCCTTAATCTCTTCAATTTCCTTATCAGTCTTCTGGGCTTCTTTGATCTTGTCCAACAAAGTGGGTTGAACATCCAAATACATGAGATGTCCTTCAGGCATAATCTCCAATATGAGATCTCTAAATTGAGCACACAAATCATCTGGCAATTATCCCTTAGTAAGGCCATTCAAAAAAACCTTATGGCTTAGAGCATCTGCTACAACATTTGCTTTACCGGGGTGGTATTGCAAACTTAAGTCATAGTCCTTGATAAGTTCTAGCCATCTTCTTTGTCTCATGTTAATTTTTTCTGGGTGAAGATATACTTCAAACTCTTGTGATCTGTGAACACTTCACAACGCTTTCCCAGAAGATAGTGTCTCCATGTTTTGAGTGCATGGACAACAGAGGCTAACTCCAAATCATGGGTAGGGTAGTTCACCTCATGAGTTTTGAGTTGTCTCGAGGCATAAGCCACAACTTTCCCTTCTTGCATAAGTACTGCACCTAATCCATGATGAGACGCATCACAATACACTTGGAAATATTTTTCCAAGTCTGGTAAACATAAGACTGGTGCTGTCACAAGTCTCTTCTTCAATTCTTGAAAGCTGAGTTCACAACCCTCTGACCAAGCAAATTTCTTGTCTTTCTTTAGCAATTCTGTCATAGGCTTAGCTACCTTGGAGAAATTCTCAATGAACCTTCTGTAGTAACCTGCTAAGCCAAGGAAACTACAAACTTCTTTCACTGACTTGGGAGATTCCCTTTCTGTCATAGCTGAAACTTTAGCAGGATCAACTGCTACTCCATCACCTGACACAACATGTCCAAAAAATCCAACTTCATTCAACCAAAACTCACATTTGCTAAATTTGGCATACAGCTTATGTTCTCTAGGCTTCTCAAGTATCAAACGCAAATGTCCTTCATGCTCTTCTTTGCTCTTGGAGTAAATTAAAATGTCATCGATGAAAATGACAACAAACTTATCAAGAAATTCCATGAACACCTTGTTCATCATATTCATGAAGTATGCTGGTGCATTGGTCAAACCAAATGGCATCACGGTGTACTCATACAATCCATACCTTGTGGTAAAAGCTGTCTTAGGTATGTCTTGTTCTCTTATCTTGAGCTGGAAATAACCTGACCGGAGATCAATCTTTGAGAACACACAAGCTCCTTCTAGCTGATCAAACAAGTCATTTATTCTAGGCAAAGGGTATTTGTTTTTGATAGTCACTTCATTGAGTGAACGGTAATCTATGCATAACCTTTGACTTCTATCTTTCTTCTCCACAAACAAAACTGGTGCTCCCCAAGATGAAGAACTTGGTTGAATAAATCCTTTCTGCAACTGCTCTCCAAGTTGTTTCTTGAGTT
Organism: Avena sativa; assembly: GCA_916181665.1. NCBI lineage: Eukaryota > Viridiplantae > Streptophyta > Magnoliopsida > Poales > Poaceae > Avena > Avena sativa. The sequence goes on from OV702279.1 coordinate 33,266,753, forward strand.
CTTTCAGTTCATCAACTGACATCTTGTACGGTCTCTTTGCTATTGGTCCGGATCCTGGTAGCAAATCAATAAGAAACTCCACATCTCTATCTGGTGGCATTCCCGGTAATTCTTCCGGAAACACATTCGGATATTCACTCACAATTGGCACACTGTCTATGCTAACCCCCTTAAGAGAATTTAGCTTACTCCCTTTTGATTCAAAGTTAGACTTGAATCTAATCCGTTTCTTCTCCGGGGTTGTGAGTGCAACAGTACGATTAGCACAATCTAGTACTCCTTCATACTTAGCCATCCAATCCATTCCCAATATTACATCTAGTCCTTGAGAATCTAGGATTATCAGACTCACTGGAAACTTATGATTCCCAAACTCTATCACTAGATCCCGGCATCCAAGACTTACTATCATATCTCCACCTGGAGAACTAACTTTTATTGGACACCCAATGTTTTCAGTTGGAAACCCATTTCTATCAACAAATGCTTTTGATATGAATGAATGCGATGCTCCAGTATCAAAAAGAACAAGTGCTGGAATAGAATTGAGTTTGAACTTACCAGCAACAGCATCAGGCTCCTCATATATTTCCTCCACATTGATGTGGTTCACTTGTCCCTTTTGAAAAGGGTTGGGCTTGTTGGGTCCTTCAACTTTCTTTTCTGGGCATTTATTTGCATAATGCCCCATCTTCTTGCACTTGAAACACTCAACCTGACTAATATCCTTCTTGACAGGCTGGCTTCCACTGCCACTTCCACTACCACTGTGGTGGCTCTTATATCCACCCTTGTGATTCTTGTACTTATCATTGTCATGACTACGGTGATGCTTGTTGTCATGATGACGGTTGTGGTTGTGGTGCTTGTTGAATTTCCCATTCTTGTGGGATCCTGAGCTTCCACTATCATCATAATGGGAATGCTTGTGAGACGATCCCGAGCTGTGCTTGTCCGAGTGCTTTCTCTTCCTACTCTCAACTTGCTTCATCTTGTTCTCTAAAATAGCATCCTTATCACAAAGAGACTGATAAGTGGGAACATAGGCCACTGATAGCTGCAGGTTCAGTTCATCATTCAACCCTTCAAGGAACTTTTCCTTCCTCTTGGCATCAGTGTCAACTTCATCCGGTGCATAACGCGCCAGATTGTTGAACTCCTCAATATATTCAGCCACGCTGCGGTAGCGCTGCTTCAGATTATGGAACTCTTTCTTCTTCAAACTCATCACTCCGGATGAGATGTGAGCAGTACGAAAGCCATCTTCAAAGATAGCCCATGTCACATCTGCAATGGGAGTGGTGATCTGGAAGTTATCCCACCAAGTAGCTGCTGGTCCTTCCAACAGGTGAGCTGCAAATCCTACTTTTTCTTCATCAGTACAGCCAACAGTTACCAAGTCTTTGTTCACAGAGCGTAGCCAATCATTGGCCACCATAGGATCAGTTGTTCCTGAGAACTTTGCTGGCCTCAATCTCAAGAACCTGATAAGCATGTCAAAACCCGGTGGGTTGTTGTTGTTGTTATTATTATTATTATTATTGTTGTTGTTGTTGTTGTTGTTGTTGTTGTTGTTGTTGTTGTTGTTGTTGTTGTTGTTGTTGTTGTTGTTGTTGTTGTTGTTGTTGTTGTTGTTGTTGTTGTTGTTGTTGTTCTGGATGAACGTAGTCATCATCTGCATCAGCTGAGTCTGAGCTGTCATCATTTGCTGCATCTCAGGGGTGATGTTGTTGTTGTTGGGGTTGGGATTGGCACGACGGGGAGGCATCTGTGGTTTGTTCAATAGAGATAAGAATGAGATACCCATAGATGCTATCATGCACAATACATCACATAACAATCACCAAGCATGCATCACAATAATAAAAGTTCAACAACAACATAACAAGTTTGCAAAGTAGACACACCAATAGCAAGCCATCCACATGTTGGATGGTCATTGCGACTCAAATAAAGCATGATAAATAAATGATAAACGAGTAGTCATCACTACTCCTCGGCATCAACCTCCTCCTCAACAAATGTAAGAACTGCATTCTCCATAGCGGTCTTGTATTCCTCGACATTGGTAGTCAAGGTCTCTACTTTGGCTTTGAGAGCCCTCTTCTGGGAACGAAGCCTCTCAATCACAGTCTGCTGATGCTCGAGCTCGATGTCCTTGGCCTCCAGTTCTGCACTCATGTCTCGAATCCTCTTGTTCCTATCTTGGACTCGCTTCTCTTGACTCTTGAACTTTCTGTCCTGACTCTCGAACTTTTGCCTCCATATCCTTGACTATCTCATCTTGCTCCGCGAAGAGCTTGTCCTTCTCACGAAGCTGCACCTGGAGTTCGTCATTGCTGAGCATGACGTTGGTCCTATCAGTGTCCACGTGCCTAAGAAGAACCTCTAAGTCCTAGAGGTATAGACGAATCGGCTCTGCTGTCTCCCTCGAAGTGTCCTCGAAGTCGATGGCCTCTCCATCCTCATCACGTCTACCGAAGGCGTGAAAGTGAGTACCTCTAACCTGTTGAGAGTGTCTCCCTAACAGACGTCCAATCAAGTCCTGCATGACTACCTCTAGGCCTCTCTCCTTGTCATCGTGCATGAGCTTGAAGATGATAGCCTCCGTGGTAGGCTCAGTCTGGCGTCCGGGCTGATTGACCTTGAAGCCCCAAAGGTCTTTCCTCTCAAACTTGGTGAGGGGAAGCACCATGATGGTAGGAAGAGGGAGATTGAGCAAGGTAGTGAGCTCAATAATACGAGGACCAAAACGAGTTCCCTGGAACTCTTCAACAGTGTTGATGGTAACATTAGGCATCTATTTAATAAGATAAAAAAAGTTAGAATCAACACAATTTAAGACAAGTCACAAGACAAAACATCACATGCATAACTTTGAAAATCAAAACACACAAGTCATGGCATACATGAAACCATTACAAAACATCCAAGGTTCAACTTATTTCAAGCAACATTTGGAAAATAAGGTGATAAGTTTGGTGGTCCAACTAACGAAAGTACGCTTACAATCCTATCTCACTTGCCAAGTTGGCTAACACAATATTTCTAGAAGCAATCAGTCTATCTTGAGCACATGACTCCATTACTAAGTCTATAATGTCTCCTCTTAAATTTTGGTTGGTAGCCTCTAACTCTTGGGTATGTTTCTTCTCTTCCTTTAGGTCATTCTGTATGTTGAGCATTCTGCACTTGACTCTATCACCAAGTTCTTTGATGGCTTTCCAAGCTGCATCCCTTGCTGAATCAAAGAATGTAGTGTGCACTACTGAGTTGGTGACCATGCAGAATCCTGATTCTTTATGGTTGTCTTCCTTGTTTTTATACAAGTGAAGTTTCACCCACCAGTACTCAACTCCTTCATCCATCACAGGAAAACCTTTGTACACAGCTGCACCATGTATTCCCATTGTAACCATGAGGTCCTTGAGAGCCTTGGGGAACTCTGTCTCACATTCCAGAGTCATAGTCATGAGTGGTCCTTTCCTTACGGCTTCGTTGATGGAGTTCATCTACAAATAGAGATGAGAAGGAAGATTAGAAAAGTTTACGAGAATAATAGACAAGTGTGGAAGTTGTTGAAATTTTTTTCCTTAGTGGTTTCCAATCCTAGGGTCATAATCCTACAGGCAACACAATGCTCTGATACCATCTGTAAGATCCCTCCTTTATAAAGGAAAAGGATCCCTGTGATTGCAATGCTAGTCCCTGGATCAATGCTAGCATCCACATTTTAAGATGAAGTACACAGAAACAAAGGTCATTATTACAGTCATTCCAGAGACAAACATAGTCTTTACAACTCCATGGCCATAGGCCTAGTACAAGAGTTTAAATAAGTAAATAGGTAAAAGTATTCATCTTCATGTGCCACAGGCAAACATGTTGAGTGTAGACTCATGACTCCTAATCCTCATCAGAATAACCTGCAACATCACAAGTTACAGCCACAGTGGGTCAATAGATTGGAATAGTATTGGCAAGTGATACCTTAGTATAATTTTGGTGGACTAGATACTATATGCATTTTGGCTAAGTGTAGCTTAGGCTTGCTTTGCTCAAAATAGGTTTTGCCTATTAGTTGAAAACACTAAGTTTTTCTTTGTCAAAAACTTTCCCAAGGAACCACCAATAGACATTGGGGTCCTTCACCCTTCTTCAACCACAAGTTTTACTTAGAAATTGGGATGAGGAGATTCTTGATACCTTCCATGTCTTGATGCTCAAGTTGTCCTTTTCCAGGGACATGGCTAAGTACTTAGATTCTTCCATCTGCAGAGGTTGTGCACTTTCCCCACAAGACTTGATTTTCACCAAGACAGGACCTTAAGCCTTCCCTTAGACCAAATGGACGCGCTCCAACCTATCATCCCACTACCACCAACTGTCGAAATGGCTAAGTTATTGCAACCTATATGATCCAGGCAGAGCCCATATTGCCAAGTGGCTGCACTAGAAGCTTCTTAACATTTGGCCTCTCAAATCCCTTTGTTCCTTGGTGGCTTTCCACAAGTGTGATACACAAGGTAAACCATAGAAATGGGCCTTGTGTAACCACTCAACATAAACCATTCCTTCCATTCCACCCAGGTGTTTCATTCACTTAGTTGTTTTATTAAGCAAAATACAAGTCCAAAGACTTAGAAATATTTTATCATAGCATGAATATTTCACCACCCTTGGTTGCTACTAGCTAGTCTAAGCATGGCATAGATAAGCATCTTAAATTAGAAATTTCTACAACTACTAGGATTGCCCAAGCATAGCATATAAGCAAAATATAACCATGCAAGACTAGCAAAATATTTCTAATGCATAGTAGAAAAACATAGGGATAAAAATATCATGAAGCACCACTTGCCTTGGTGGTTTGGAGAGTAGCTACACTCCTCACAATCACAATCACTATTGGCACCAAAATCTACACATAAAATCACAGCAACAAATCACATACAAAATAAATACAAGCAAAAATATATATGGATGCATGCAATATGATATGTGATGATTTTCTAAACTCAACAAGACAAGTGCATAGTACTGGATATAAACAAGTTCAAAACTTAACAAACAAACTTTATTTGAATACTAAAACAATTTTCAAATAATTTATATACACAAAATAGACCTACACATGTTTCTGTAAATAAAACCATTTTAGCAGAAACAAAACATTAAACACATTGCATATTTGGAAAGGGCTTTCTCTCCTGATTCCATTGATATAAAATTCATCAAATTTGGACGTGGGAATCAAAAGTTATGATTAAAACAAAATCAAACATCTAATAGATTCAAATCCTGATTTTAAATCTAAATTCTAGCCACGCGTCATGTTCTGATTGGTGCGTACCGGTTCGCTCTGGATCGCGTCTGTGAGCCGTCAAATCTAACTTAAACTGCACGGCCCAAATCTATTCGTACCCCTTCGCTTAAGTGTTCTATCTAGCCCGTTAGATCTGGATCCAACGGTGCGCGATCAAACGACCACACTCTGGCGGCGCTAGCGGCAACGACTGGTGGCGGCGGCTCTGTCTACGGCGTCACGGTGGCTACAGGGAGGGCTGGGGTCAGTGGAAGTGCTTACCAGACTCGCAGTGATGTACTGAAGCTCAACGTGGTGGCGGCTTGACAAGGGGCGCGCTGCAGTGACCGTGGGAGCTCGTCGGAGTGGATGACAACGTCGGGTGTTCGGTGACGAAGTTGTTGGCGGTGCTCTGGGTCACTCTAGCACGAATCAATGGTATCAGGGGCTGCGCAAGGCTACGGTGAACATGCTCGTGTGAATCAGAAACGAAGGGGAACACGGGGCTCACCAAATTTTGTCGCCAGAGTCGAAGACGTCGTCGGGAACTTGCAATGCTTGATGGAGTCGACGACTTGGGGCAGTATAGGATGAACCAAAGACATCAGAAGGAGCGCAAGGATGTCGCGAAGCAGTCTGCATGAACCAGAGAGGAAGGGGCGCACGGAACTCACCGGGATTGGTCGCCGGAGTGGGCTCTGTCTACGGCGGTGCAAGGGCGATTACGGCAGCCTGGGGGCTCTCTGTGCTCGGGGTCTGGGGGAAAATGGAGAGGGGGTAGAGGGGTTTTTAGTAGCATGGTCGCGAGCGTGATTTACTCCGGCATTGAACGTGAATTGATGCCGCGAATCAATACAGAGAACAACCGGCGTAATTTGGGGATTGAGCTGGTCGCTGGGTGGAGACGATGAAGCCGTGTGGGCCGCGGTTGTCAGCGAGAGAAAGAGAGAGGAGGTGGGGTCCTTGCGTCAGCGACTCTGGGGGTGTGTCTGCAGGTAGAGGAAAACGGTTCGCGGGAGGGGTAGTTGGGCTAGGTTGGGTCGAACTGGGCTGGTTGGGCCTGTTTAGCTGTTTGGCTTATTTTTTTCTCCTTTTCTCTTTTCTTTTTCTGTTTGAATTTCTAAAAGGATTTTCAAACTCCAATTCAAATCTGTTTGATTTCAAAACTTCTCTGGAATTTTGTACAATGAATTTTGTACTCAAATAAGTGTCAGACCTTTCTGTTTACAAAAACCCACTTGGGTCATTTGAAAAATTAGAATAAAACCAAGCCATTATGTAATATAATATTTGGCATAATCTTGGTTTTATTTCATACCTTGTGTGGAAACTTTATTCAAGCTTTTGAAACCACCTATGTTTGAATTCAAAACACTATTGAATAGCGAGTAGCCCAAAGGCTATAGTGTTCATACATAAAATAATGAGCAACATATGCTCTTGTTTTTGAAATGATTTGAAATGAAACCCTAAATGGTCATGGATGCATGGATGATATGCATGAGTTTGAAACATGATTTTTGGGATGTTACAACTGATTCTTTTGAGTGAGGTAAACATTCTTTACTTCATCGGTAGCATCAGCTACAGGCGGGTCACCTAGTGGTGCATCCAGCACATAGGTCAAATTACCAGCATTGAGGACAATCCTGAAATTGCGGAACCAATCCGCGAAGTTGCTTCCATTGTTTTTCAACTTTTCTTTCTCTAGGAACGCATTAAAATTGATGGTAGGGGCCGCCATTGATCAACAACATATTTGCAATAGTTTAGACTAAGTTTATGACAACTTGAGTTATAATTAATAGTTAAATTAATCTAGGTGAACTCCCACTCAAAACAATATCCCTCACATTGTTTTAGTGATCACACGAACCAAATCCACCACATCAAAACCGATCATCACGAGAGTTGATGTAGCTTCAATGGCGAACAATCAACATGTTCATCATATCTACTATATGACTTATGCTTTACCTTTCGGTGATCCGTGTTCCGAGACCATGTATGTACATGCTAGGCTCGTCAAGATCAAACCTTAGCTTCCGCATGAGCAAATCTGGCTTGCTCACGTTGTATACACTCGCAGAATATAACACACCCGATCATCACGTGGTGCTTCGAAACAACGAGCTTTAGCAACGGTGCTTACTAAGGATGAACACTTTTAAAACTTGAAATTTATGTGCTTGAGGGATCATCTTATAATGCTACCGTCGTTAACTAAGCAATACAATATGCATAAAGGATTAACATCACATGCAATTCATAATATGTGATATGATATGGCTTTCTTCTTGTGCTTCTGATCTCCATCTTCAAGCACGAACATGATCTCCATCATCACCGGTATAGCGTCAAGGTCAATGGCGCCGTTTCATGGTTGTCGTCCACCAGCTCCAACTATTGCAACTACTTTGAATAGACACGCGGGTCTTAACAGAATTTAAAGACAACCATATGGCTCCTGTCGGTTGCCAACTTACAATAAGGAACATTGCATACATCAAATATAATCACAATCATGGCCATATCACACCACAACACACCCCTGCAAAACAAAGTTAGACGCCTCTAATTTTCTTTGCATATTTTACGTGGTTTGGGGATTTCAATAAATGTCGATCTAACTTACGAACAAGAACCACAACGTTGATGTTTGAACTATCAAGTGCCCGTTGTAAATTGGATCTATACTATGATGGGAGAGACAGGCACCCGCAAAGCCACTTATGCAATACAAGTTGCATGTTGAGCGTGGAGCAAGTCTCATGAACGATGTCATGTAAGGTTAGCCCGGGCCGCTTCATCCCATCATACCGCAAGATGCAAAGTAAACAAAAAGCAATTGATAATAAAAGCACCACCGCCCACAATGACCATTGTGTTCTACTCGTGCAACAGATCTACATATAGACACGGCTCTGATACCACTGTAGGGGTTCGTAGCATGGAAAACAAAAAATTTCTACCGCATGCAAACAAACAAGCCAAGATCTATCTACTAGATTGTAGCAACAAATCGATAGAGGAACTCACCCTCGAAGATTCCAAAGCGGTTAACGAGAGCAGATTCTCGTGGGTGATGTAGTCGTACTCTTGCCGATCTCAAGATCGCGTAGACGATCCTTCCAGCGCTGCGTTCTGGCAGTGCTCCCGCAGTCGGTCACACGTTTGGTACTCGATGAAGACCTTCCTCTCCCTTGTTCCAGCAGGCAGCGGAGGTTGTAGCACTCTTCTCGCGATTCCGGCAGCACGACGACGTGGTACCGGAAGTAGAGGGGAGATCTCGCAGGGCTTCGCCTTAAGCCGGAGCGAGTATGGTGGACTATGAGAGAGGCCTTGGTGATCTAGGGTTTAGAGGGCACCAAGGGGAGAGTGTAGCCGGCGGCTAGGGTTTGGGGAACACCCCAACTCGCCGAGTTGGAGGTGCCCTAGGTGGCGGCAGCACAAGAAGGTGGTGGCGCCGGCGACTTGGAGGAGAGGGCTAGGGTTTTTGGGTGTAGGGAAGAGGGGCAGCCCTGCCCCTCCTTATATAGAACAATCCCGATGAAAACACCGGAATCTTTCAACAACACCGAAACAAGACTTTCCTTATATGAATCTTATTCTCTAGACCATTCCGGATCTCCTCGTGATATCCCGGATCCCATCCGAGACTCCGAACAACATTCAGTCTCTTTCTCATCATTCCATAACTACTCAACAACATCGAATCCTTATGTGTGTCTCCCTACGGTTCGTGAATTATGCGGACATGATCGAGACACTTCTCCGATCAATAACCAATAGAGGAATCTGGAAATTCATATGGCTCCCACATATTTCTACGATTACTTTGCGATCGAATGAACCACTTACATACGATACCAATTTCCCTTTGTCTCACGATAGTTTACTTATCCGAGGTTTTGATCGTCGGTATCTCTGCATACCTAGTTCAACCTCATTACTGATAAGTACTCTTTTCTCGTTCCCGTGGTATGTGATCCCTTGTGAGCCAGTCACATGCTTTCAAGCTAATTGGATGACATTCCACCGAGAGGTCCCAGAGTATATCTATCCGTCATATGGACGGACAAATCCCACTCTTGATCCATGTGTCTCAACCCATACTTTCCGAACACTCAATGCCATCTTTATAGCCACCAGTTACGGTGTGGTGTTTGATGTCATCAAAGCATCCTTCCGGTGATGGTGATAAGCATGATCTCATGGTCGAAGGAATTAGGTTACTATGTATCAGAAAGCTTATAGAAATTGAACTGTTAAAATGACTTGATCTTTATGCTACTCTTATCTATAGGAGTATGTCCACCATACCATTCTCCTAATGATATGATCTTGTTGTTAATAAGATCTCAATGTTCATGATAGGGAAACCACAATCATCTATTAACCGACAAGCTAGTATTATGTAGAGGCTTTACTAGGGACTCTAATTTAGTTTACAAATCACACAAGTATTAATGTCCTGGTTAATACTATTATATCATGAATGTAAACATTTATAATAAACACAAATATATAATAATAACTATATTTATTATTGCCTCTAGGGCATATCTCCAACACTTGCATGCTCTCCGTTGTTAGTAGCTATCTTGGCCAAGTAGTTGCTAGTGACTCCAAGAGGGGGTATTTTTGCTCTTAGTGGGTTCATGCCTCTAGTTTCCAAGGGAAGTGACAAAAATCTCTTCGGTTGTAGATGTGTTGTTGCTACTAGGGAGAAAACAACGGTCTCTTGTTCATGGAACATGTGGACTGTTTACCTTACACACTTTGCTTAAAGCAGTTGTATGTTGCTTGCAACTTAATACTGGAGGGGGTTCGGATGATAACCTGAAGGTGGACTTCTAGTCATAGTGCAGTTGGATGGCGGTCTATGTATATTATTGTATTGCCCAATCAACCTCATAGGATCTTTCCTACTAATAATTGCAATGTTATTCCTTGCTCAGTTCCTGTCAATTGCCCTACTGTAATTTGTTTACCCTTCATGCCATGTTGTTTATTTAAAGAGAGCACCTCTAGTGAACTATGGACCCCAGTCCAATGTTTACCATTGATACATCTTCCACTATTACTTGTTTACTTGGTACAAACCATTACCTTCCACACCATACGTTTAATTCTTTGTTATAGAAAACTGGTGTTGGAGATATGCCCAAGAGGCAATAATAAAGTAGGTTATTATCATATCTTCATACTTATGATAAATGTTTACATACCATGCTATAATTGTATTAAAAGGAAACATTAATACTTGTGTGATTTGTAAACATAAAAGAGTCCCTAGTAAAGCCTCTTGTTAAACTAGCTTGTTGGTTAATATACGATCATGGTTTCCTGATCATGAACATAGAGATGTTATTAACAACAGGGTCATATCATTAGGAGAATGATGTGATGGACATACTCCTATAGTTAAGCGTAGCATAAAGATCAAGTCATTTAATATAGTTCATTTTCTATAAGCTTTCTGATACATAGTAACCTAATTCCTTCGACCATGAGATCATGTTAATCACCATCAACGGAAGTATGCTTTGATGACATCAAACACCACACCGTAACTGGGTGGCCATTAAGGTGGCATTGAGTGTTTGGAAAGTATGGGTTGAGGCACATCGATCAAGAGTGGGATTTGTCCATCCATATGACAGATAGATATACTCTGGGCCCTCTCGGTGGATTTCTATCCAATTAGCTTGCAAGCATGTGACTGGCTCACAAGGGATCACATATCACGGGAACGAGAAAAGAGTACTTATCGGTAACAAGGTTGAACTAGGTATGCAGAGATACCGACGATCAAAACCTCGGATAAGTAAACTATCGTGAGACAAACGGAAATTGGTATCGTATGTAAGTGGTTCATTCGATCGCAAAGTAATCGTATAAATATGTGGGAGCCATATGAATTTCCCGATTCCTCTATTGGTTATTGATCGGAGAAGTGTCTCGGTCATGTCCGCATAATTCACGAACCATAGGGAGACACACTTAAGGATTCAATGTTGTTGAGTTGTTATGGAATGATAAGTAAGAGACCGAATGTTGTTCGGAGTCACGGATGGGATCCGGGATATCACGAGGAGATCCAGAATGGTCCGGAGAATAAGATTCATATAAGGGAAGTCATATTTCGGAGTTGGGGAATGATTCCGGTGTTTTCACCGGGAATGTTCTAGAAGGGTCCGGAAGGTCCAGCACTCCGGAGGGGAAGGGTACATGAATGTGTCATAACAAGTTGGAATGGTTGCATCATGTACTAGGTGTCATCGCTGAGCAAAATAAAGGGATAAATCAAATCCTAGTTTGAAAAGTCAAACGCCATTTTGAAAAGTCAAACGGCAAGTTTGCTTGGTGGAGGGAGAGTAGGAAACCTACTTAGGGAGGAAGTTCTACTCCCTCCACCCGCTGGCCAAGGAGGAGAAGTTGGATGAGGACTCCCTCCTCCCAACCGCGCCTCCCTCCCACCTATAAAAGGAGGGGCAGGGGTGCCCCTCTTCCCTACACCTCTCTCCTCTAAACGCTAGCCCTAGCCGCTGGCCTCACCAAGTCGCCGCCGCCCCTAGGGTTTGACTAGCCGCCGAGTTGGGGCCGTCCCCTTGCCCTAGCCGCCGACCTAAGCCCTCTCTCATTGGTTCCTCTAAACCCTAGATCGCCAAGGTCTCTCTCATAGTCCACCATACTCGCTCCGGCTTAAGGCGAAGCCCTGCGAGATCTCCCCTCTACTTCCGGTACCACGCCGTCGTGCTGCCGGAATCACGAGGAGAGTGCTACAACCTCCGCTGTTTGCTGGAACAAGGGAGAGGAAGGTCTTCATCGAGTACCGAACGTGTGACCGACTGCGGAAGCGCTGCCGGAACGCAGCGCTGGAAGGATCGTCTACACGATCTTGAGATCGGAAGTGTTCGACTACATCACCCACGAGAATCTGCTCTCGTTAACCGCTTTGGATCTTCGAGGGTCAGTATTCTATCGACTCGTTGCTACAATATAGTAGATAGATCTTGGCTTGATCATAGAATAGATCTTGATTGTGTGTTCATGCGGTAGAATTTTTTTTCCATGATACGAACCCCTAAAGTGGTATCAGAGCCGTGTCTATATGTAGATCTGTTGCACGAGTAGAACACAATGCTCATTGTGGGCGTTGATGCTTTTGTTGTCGATTGCTTCTTGTGTACTTTGCATCTTGCGGGATGGTGGGATGAAGCAGCCCGGGCTAACCTTACATGACATCGTTCATGAGACTTGCTCCACGCTTGACATGCAACTTGTATTGCATAAGTGGCTTTGCGGGTGCCTGTTTCTCCCAACATAGTTAAGATTCAACTTACAACGGGTGATTGACAATACTAGTATCAATGTTGTGGTTCTTGTTCATAAGTTAGAGCGACACTTATTGAAAGCCCCAGACCACGTAAAATATGCAAAGAAAATTAGAGGCGTCTAACTTTGTTTTGCAGGGGTGTGCTGTGATGTGATATGGCCATGATTGTGATTATATTTGATGTATGCAATGTTCCTTATTGTAAGTTGGCAACCGGCAGGAGCCATATGGTTGTCTTTAAATTTTGTTAAGACCCGCGTGTCTATTCAAAGTAGTTGTAATAGTTTAAGCTGGTGGACGACAACCATGGAGCGGCGTCATTGACCTTGATGCAATGCCGGTGATGATGGAGATCATGTTCGTGCTTGAAGATGGAGATCGGAAGCACAAGAAGAAAGGTCATATCATATCACATATTATGATTTGCATGTGATGTTAATCCTTTTATGCATATTGTATTTCTTAGTTCACGACGGTAGCATTATAAGATGATCCCTCAAGAACACAATTTCAAGTTTTAAAGTGTTCATCCTTAGTAAGCACTGTTGCTAAAGCTCATTGTTTCAAAGCACCACGTGATGATCGGGTGTGTTAGATTCTGCGAGTGTATACAACGTGAGCAAGCCAGATTTGCTCATGTAACATCCCAAAAAAAAATCATAGTTTCAAAACTCATTCATATCATCTATGCATCATTCATCCATTTAGGGTTTTCTCAAAAATCACTTAGAAACAGAAGTTGGGGCTATGATTTCATGTGGGCATTTTTATTCCACAATGACCATCACCCTTAGAAATGTGAAAGTTTAAATACTAGTTCACTTGACTCCATTGATGGAAAGTTTAGGTGAAGCTTTTACCCAAGTTTTCAAATTTGGAAATGGTTTCAAAATCTTTTTTCAAATATTTACAAACTAGAGCAAATCTCTGTTTACTTTGAAAATCAAGCTTGACCAAGCCTTGCATGGTAAACACTTAGTTAAAATGACTGTTTTTGAATCCACAAAACCCTGCAAAAATTCCCAGAACAGCTTGGATTCAAAAGGATTTGAATTCATATCAAATATCATTCCAGAAAATAGAAATAGAAAAAGAAAAGAAACAAACAAAAGAAAAGGGCCGCGCGGCTAGAATCTGGCCCAGCAGCCAAGCAAGCCCAGCAAGCCCACCCGGGGATCCTCGTTTCTTCTCACACGCGCGAACACACGCAGACAGACGCTGACAATACGACCCCACAATCACTTTGCGCGTTACGCTGACAAGCGGGACCAGACCACGTCACCCTCTTCTTCCCCATACTGCGCCTGTGACCACGTCGCTGCGGCAGTGATGGCCGGTAATGGCGCGGAGTAAATGGGCAGTAATCCTCGAGCGTTTCTTGTCGATTCCCCGGCTATAAGACCCTCTCTGCCCCGCGATCTTTTTCCCCCAAACACCTCACTCACTCCGCCACCAGGCTGCCCGCAATCCTCCACGAAACGCCGCTGACAGAACCCTCTCCGGCGAGCGATTCAGGTGAGCCTCGCGTTCCCCTCTGCCTATCGTTCTTGCTGCCTGACTCAACGCATCTTTGCGCATCTCCTGACCTCACTAGTCCGTCTTGTACTGCCCCAGGTCGCCGGTTCCACTCGACACCGTGAGCACTGACGGCGACATCAACTCCGACGAGTTTTCCCGGTAAGCACAGACCGCCCCTCGCCTCCCCGTTCATGCACACAACTTCCCCTTGACCCTGTGAACCTAATCATGTCGCTCTTTTGCCCTGAGATGGTTCACAGCGACGTCCACGACGACCACCTGACGCAACCAACGCCGCCACCAAACTCCGGTGAGCAATCACAGCCGTGCCCGAGCGCCCCCTGACCAACCACGAGTACGTCGAGCCTCGCCAAGATCTCCTAAGCACGGTGAGCTACTCCTCGCTCTCTCTTACCCTCTGTAGCGCCGTCTCCGTCAACGACTGACAGTCCCGCCGCCGGTAGCCGCCGCTCCGCCGCCGGATCTTAGTCAGTACAATAGCAGCCGTCGGATCCTTATCGTAGCGCTAGGAAAGAATCACTTACTCTGAAACGGTACGCGATCTGAGCCGCCTGATTTCATTTAAATCCTACGGCTGTGGATCTTGATCCGATGCGAAGCGGTACGGGCGAATGAAAACACGACGCGTGGCAGGGTTTAGATTAAAAACAGAATTTAAAACCAGATTTAGATTCAAACTTCAAATGCTTATAACTTTTGAATGCCACGTTGGATTTTTGCAAACTTTATACCGTTGGATTCAGTGAAACAAGACCTTTCTGAATATCCACTTTATTTAGCATATAGTAACAGTTAAAAATGATTTTTATTGTGGAACATGTTTAGGGCTATTTTAGATATAGTTCTATTCTTGTATATTATTTTGGGGCCAAATAAGTTTAGTTGGCAAACTTGTGTCATGTTAAGTTTCTGTACTCATGAACATACTTGGTATAATTTTCAAAAAATCACCACTTAGTAAATTCTTGCATACATGCATTCATAATATTTTTGGTTGTATATATTTGTGTGTAATTGTATGATATTGTTTCTTGTGTAGATTTTGCTAGTGATTGTGATTGTGAAGAGTGCTACTCTTCCCCCTACCAAGGCAAGTGATATTTTCATGAATTTCCTATCCTAAGTTTTATACTTGCATTAGATATTTTGCTAAAGTAAATGCATGATATTTTGCTTAGTGCTAAGATGGGAAATCCTAAGTAGAGTGAAATAGTAGAATTGCTAGGGAAATTTTCCTAAGATAAGATACCATACTTTGCTTAGCCTAGCTTATAGTAAACAAGGGTGGTGAACATCTATTTAGTTTATGATAAAAATATTCTAAGTCAAGGGACTTATATTTTCTTAATAAAACAACTAAGGCAAATGAACCTCCTGGGTGGAATGGAAAGATTGGGTTATGTTGAGTGGTTACACAAGGCCATGGACTTGGGTTGTGTATCTCACTTGTGGTATGCCACCCAGGCACAAAGGGATTTGGAGGCCAAGTGTTGAGAAAGCTTACAGTGCAACCACTTGGCAATATGGGCTCTGCCATGATCATATAGGTTGCTAGAACTTAGTCACTTGGACAGTTGGTGGTAGATGGGATGATAGGATGGAACGCGTCCATTTGACTAAGGAAAAGCTTCTGAAAGGTCCTGTCTTGGGAAACCAAGTCTGGTGGGGAAAGTGCACAACCTCTGCAGATGGAAAACCTAAGTACTTAGCCTTGTCCAAGGAAATGGACACTTTGAGCATCAAGACATGGAAGCTACAAGAATCTCATCACTCCAATTTCCAATTAAAAATTTATGGGTGAACAAGGGTGAAGGACCTCAATGTCTATTGGTGGTTCTTTGGGACTGTTTTGACAAAGAAAAACTTAGTAATTTCAACTAATAGGAAAAACCTATTTTCAAGCAAAGCAAGCCAAGCTACACATAGCCAAAATGCATATAGTAATATAGACCACTTAAAATATAATAAGGTATCACTTGCCAATACTATTCCAAAGTATTGACCCTCTGTGGCTGTAACTTGTGATGTTGCAGGTTACTCTGATGATGAATAGGAGTCATGAGTCTACACTCAACATGATTTCCTGTGGCACATGAAGATGAAGACTTATGTTTATTACTTGTTCCTTAAAACTCTTGTATTAGGCCTATGGCCATGAGTTGTAAAAGACTATATTTTATCTCTGGAATGAATGTAATAAACGACCTTTGTATCTGTGTACTTCATCTTAAACTGTGGATGCTAGCAATGATCCAGGGACTAGCATTGCAATCACAGGGATCCTTTCCTTTATAAAGGAGGGGTCTAACAGATGGTATCAGAGCACTGTGTTGCCTGTAGGATTATGACCCTAGGATTAGAAAACCACTAAGGGAAAAAGTTTTTCAAATACTTCTACACTTGTCTATTCTTCTCGTAAAACTTTTCTAAACTCTTTCAACTTCCTTTGTAGATGAACTCCATCAACGAAGCCGTGAAGAAGGGACCACTCATGACCATGACCTTGGAGTGTGAGACGGAGTTTCCCAGTATTCTCAAGGATCTCATGGAAGCAATGGATGCACATGGTGAAGCCGTGTACAAAGGATTTCCAGTGATGGATGAAGGAGTGGAGTATTGGTGGGTGCAACTTCACTTGTACAAAAACAAGGAAGACAACCACAAAGAAAGGGGATTCTGCATGTACACCAACACTACAATGCACACCACATTCTTTGAGTCAGCCAGGGATGCAGCTTGGAGGACTATCAAAGAACTAAGTGCTAGAGTTAAGTGCAGAATGCTCAACCTCCAAAAGGACTTAGAGAAAGAGAAGGAGCTTACTCAAGAATTAGAAGACACCAACCAAGAGATAAGGGGAGATGTTATAGACTTAGTGATAGAGTCAAGGGAGCAAGATTGGTGGATTGCCTCTAGGAACATTGTGTTTAATAATAGATCCCGTGAGATTGGATTGTAAGAACACTTCGTTAGTTGGACCACCACTTATCACCTTATTTTCCAAAATGATACCTTAAATAAGTTGGACCTTGTTTGATGTAATGGATTTATGTAAGCATGACTTGAGTGAAATTGTGTTCCATGGTTATATATGAGATGATTGTTTTGTGTTCATTTTAAATAAGTGTTGTTCTAACTTTTCAATGTTATAAATAGATGCCTATTGCCGTCAGCACCGTTGAGGAGTTCCAGGTTACTCGTTTCGGACCCCGTATCGTTGAGCTTACCACTCTGCTCGATCTCCCTCTTCCTACCATCACGGTGTACCCACTCACCAAGTTTGAGAGGAAGGACCTCTGGGGCTTCAAGGTGAGCCAGCCCGGACGCCAGACTGAGCCTACTACGGAGGCCATCGTCTTCAAGCTGATGCACGACGACAGGGAGAGAGGCATGGAGGTAGTCATGCAGGACCTGATAGGACGACTGTTAGGCCGTCACTCCCGACAGGTTAGGGGCACTCACTTCCACGCCTTCGGAAGGCGTGATGTTGATGGAGATTCCATCGACTTTGAGGACGACTCGAGGAGCACTGTAGAGCCGATACGCCTCTATCTTTAGGACTTAGAGACTCTTCTCAGGCACGTAGATACGGATAGGACGAACGTCATGCTTGGCAATGACGAGCTTCAGGTGCAGCTACGCGAGAAGGACAAGCTTTTCGCACAGCAGGATGAGATGATCAAGGAAATGGAGACGAAGTTCGAGGCTCAAGATCGCAAGTTCAAGAATCAGGAGAAACGCGTCCAGGATAGGAACAAGAAAATCCGGGACATGACCGAGGAACTGAAGTCCAAGGACTTCGAGCTTGAGCAGCAGCAGATGGTTATTGAGAGACTTCGCTCCCAGAAGAGGGCTCTCAAGGCCAAGGTTGATTCCTTGACCACTACGATTGAGGAGAACAAGACCGCGATGGAAAACGCAGGTCTTACTTTCGTTGAGGAGGAGATTGACACTGATGAGTAGACTTGACTGCTCGTTTACTTTTTTCATATTCATACTTGTTATTGTGAACATATTATTGGACCATCCGACATGTGGATGGCTTGCCACTTGTGTGTTTACCTCATGAGCTTGTTATGTGTTTGTTGAACTTCTTTTTCTTATGTTGCTTGTTATGTGTTTGCTTATGATGTATTGTGCATGAAACATCTATGGGTATCTCATTCTTATCTATTTGAACAAACCACAGATGCCTCCCCGTCGCGCAAACCCCAACCCCAACAACATCACCCCGGAAATGCAACAAATGATGAATGCACAAACGCAGCTTATGCAAATGATGACAACGTTCATCCAAAACCAGAATAATAACAACAACAACAATAACGACCCCAACAACAACAACAACAACAACAACAACAACACTCCGGGTTTCGATATGCTCACCAGATTTCTGCGTCTGAGGCCAGCAAAGTTTACGGGAA
The DNA here is from genome assembly GCA_916181665.1 of Avena sativa. Taxonomy (NCBI): domain Eukaryota; kingdom Viridiplantae; phylum Streptophyta; class Magnoliopsida; order Poales; family Poaceae; genus Avena; species Avena sativa. The sequence goes on from OV702279.1 coordinate 33,285,363, forward strand.
CAACTGATCCCATGGTAGCCAATGACTGGTTACGTTATGTGAACAAAGATTTAGTGACCGTGGGCTGCACGGATGCTGAAAAGGTCAGGTTTGCAGCACATCTGTTGGAAGGACCAGCTGCCACATGGTGGGACAACTTCCAAATCACCACTCCTATTGATGAAGTGACTTGGGCTATCTTTGAAGATGGCTTTCGCACGGCTCATATCTCATCAGGGATAATGAGTCTGAAAAAGAAGGAGTTTCACAACCTGAAACAGCGCCACCGCAGTGTGGCAGAATACATAGAAGAATTCAACAATCTGGCGCGCTACGCACCGGATGAGGTTGATACAGATGCCAAGAGAAAGGAAAAGTTCTTGGAAGGTTTGAATGATGAGCTGAACCTACAGCTGTATGTGGCATATGTTCCAACTTATCAGTCGTTGTGTGACAAGGCTGCTATTTTGGAAAGTAAAATGAAGCAAGTCGAGAGTAGAAAGAGGAAACACTCCGACAAACACAGCTCGGGATCGTCTCACAAACGATCTCACTATGATGACAGTGGCAGCTCAGGATCTCATAAACATGGGAAATTCAGCAAGCACAACCGTCATGACAACAAGCATCCCCGCAGTCATGACAAGGACAAGTACAAGAACCACAAGGGTGGACATAAGAGCCACTATAGTGGAAATGGTAGTGGAAGTGGAGGCCAACCTCCTAAAAAGGACATCAGTCAGGTTGAATGCTTCAAATGCAAGAAGATGGGACACTACGCAAATGAGTGCCCCGAAAAGAAGGTGGAAGGACCTAACAAGCCGAATCCTTTCCAGAAAGGACAGGTTAACCACATCAATGTGGAAGAGGTCTATGAGGAGCCTGATGCCGTGGCTGGTAAGTTCAGACTCAATTCAATTTCAGCATTTGTACTCTTTGATACCGGTGCATCTCATTCATTCATATCAAAGGCATTTGTTGAAAGAAATGAACTGCCGGTAGAAACCATTGGGTGTCCTATAAGAGTAAGTTCTCCGGGGGGAGAAATGATAGTAAACTCAGGTTGTCATGACTTAGTCATAGAGTTTGGAAAATATAAGTTTCCAGTGAACCTAATAATTCTGGATTCCCAAGGACTGGATGTGATTTTGGGAATGGATTGGATGGCTAAGTATGAAGGAGTATTAGATTGTGCCAACCGTTCAGTTACCCTCACAACCCCAGAAGGGAAAAGAATAAAATTTAAGTCAAACTTTGAATCCAAAGGAAGTAAGCTGAATTCTCTTAAGGGGGTTAGCATGGACGGTGTACCAATAGTATGTGAGTATCCGGATGTGTTTCCGGAAGAGCTACCAGGAATGCCACCGGATAGAGATGTGGACTTTCTGATAGATTTGGTGCCAGGATCAGGACCAATAGCTAAGAGACCATACAAAATGTCTGTTGATGAATTGAAAGAGCTCAAGAAACAACTAGGTGAACAGTTACAGAAAGGGTTTATTCAACCAAGTTCTTCATCTTGGGGAGCCCCAGTGTTGTTCGTGGAGAATAAGGATAGAACACAAAGGCTATGTATTGACTACCGTTCTCTCAACGAGGTTACCATCAAGAACAAGTATCCTTTGCCAAGAATAAACGACTTATTTGACCAGCTAGAAGGAGCATGTGTATTCTCGAAGATTGATCTTCGGTCAGGTTATTTTCAACTCAAGATACGAGAGCAAGACATACCAAAAACAGCGTTCACCACAAGGTATGGATTGTATGAGTATACTGTGATGCCTTTTGGATTAACCAATGCTCCAGCATACTTCATGAATATGATGAACAAGGTGTTCATGGAATTCCTTGACAAGTTCGTTGTCGTTTTCATCGATGACATCTTGGTTTACTCCAAGAGCAAGGAAGAGCATGAGAGACACTTACGCTTGATACTGGAGAAACTAAGGGAACATAAGCTATATGCCAAATTCAGCAAGTGTGAGTTCTGGTTAGAGAAAGTTGGTTTTCTTGGTCATGTGATGACAAAAGATGGTGTGGCAGTTGATCCTGCTAAGGTTTCAGCTGTGACAGAATGGGAATCACCTAAGAATGTGAAAGAAGTTCGTAGTTTCCTCGGCTTAGCAGGTTACTACAGAAGGTTCATTGAAAATTTCTCGAAGGTTGCTAAGCCAATGACAGAATTGTTAAAGAAGGACAAGAAATTTGCTTGGACTGAAGGTTGTGAAGTCAGCTTCCAAGAATTGAAGAAGAGACTAGTGACAGCACCAGTTCTGTGTCTGCCAGATTTGGAAAAAGATTTCCAAGTATATTGTGATGCGTCACATCAAGGTTTGGGTGCTGTACTTATGCAAGATGGTAAAGTCGTAGCCTATGCTTCAAGACAACTCAAAACTCATGAAGTAAACTATCCTACTCATGATTTGGAGTTAGCCTCTGTCGTCCATGCACTCAAAACATGGAGACATTACCTTTTGGGAAAGCGTTGTGAAGTATTCACCGATCATAAGAGTTTGAAGTATATCTTCACCCAGAAGGAAATCAACATGAGACAAAGGAGATGGTTAGAACTTATCAAAGATTACGACTTAAGTTTGCAATACCACCCCGGTAAAGCAAATGTAGTAGCGGATGCTCTAAGTCGTAAGACATTTGTAAATGGCCTTACAAAAGGGGAATTGCCAGATGACTTGTGTAAGCAATTCAAAGAACTCAGATTGGAGATTGTACCAGAAGGACATCTCATGTCCTTAGATGTTCAACCCACTTTATTGGACAAGATCCGAGAAGTCCAGAAGACTGATGAGGAAATTGAAAAGATTAAGGTAAATATTGGTCTAGGGAAAGCTAAGAGTTTTCATGTTGACGAACAAGGTACCTTATGGCACGGGAAACGTATATGTGTTCCACAAGACCCAGAATTGCGGAAACTGATCTTACAGGAAGGTCACAACTCTCCGTATTCTATTCACCCGGGAAATACCAAGATGTACATGGACATGAAGGAAAGGTTTTGGTGGAACAATGTCAAAAGGGACATCGCCGAACATATCGCTTTGTGTGATGTGTGTAGCAGAGTCAAAGCGGAGCATCAAAAACCAGCAGGTTTGCTTCAACCACTGCCTATTCCTGAATGGAAGTGGGAAAATATTGGTATGGATTTCATTACCGGATTACCAAGGACCAGGTCAGGGTATGATTCCATATGGGTGGTAGTGGATCGCCTAACTAAAGTGGCTCATTTTATACCAGTGAAGACAACTTATACAAGTGCCAAGTTAGCAAAAATTTATATGAGCAGGATTGTATGCCTTCACGGTGTGCCAAAGAGTATTGTGTCAGATAGGGGAACCCAGTTCACATCTCACTTTTGGAGACAGCTTCATGAATCCTTAGGAACGAGATTGGAGTTTAGCACTGCTTTTCATCCTCAAACGGATGGACAAACAGAAAGGACCAACCAAATTCTTGAGGACATGTTGAGGGCCTGTGCTCTAGATTATGGAGCAAGTTGGGATGAAAGTTTGCCCTACGCGGAGTTCTCTTACAATAATAGCCATCAATCTAGTATGGGAATGGCACCGTTTGAGTTACTCTACGGAAGGAAATGTACCACCCCATTATTATGGAATGGTGTGGGAGAAAGAAACTTATTTGGACCTGATCTTATCAAGGACGCCGAAGAGAAAGTCAAATTGGTTAAGGACAGATTGAAAATAGCACAGTCCCGACAGAAAAGCTACGCGGATTCTAAGCGTAGAGAAGTCACCTACGAAGTTGGGGATAGAGCTTATCTCAGAGTATCACCACTTCGTGGAGTGAAAAGATTTGGAGTCAAAGGAAAGTTAGCACCAAGATATGTTGGGCCATTCAAGATTCTAAGTCGCAAGGGAGAAGTTGCATATGAAGTTGAATTGCCAGAATCTCTATCAGCAGTCCATAACGTATTTCATGTGAGTCAGCTTAAGAAATGTCACCCAGAAATGGAAGAGTCTTCCTTGAAGGATACCATACCCTTGGAAGAAGTTCAGCTAGAAAGTGATCTCACTTATGAGGAAAAGCCTGTCAAGATTCTAGAGACAGCAGAAAGAGTCACTAGGACCAAGACTATCAAGTTTTGTAAAGTGCAATGGAACCATCACTCCGAAGAGGAAGCAACATGGGAAAGAGAAGATGATCTTCGGAAAGACCACCCTCACCTATTTGCTAGCCAAACCGAATCTCGAGGGCGAGATTCATCTTAAGGGGGTTAGATTTGTAACATCCCAAAAAAAAATCATAGTTTCAAAACTCATTCATATCATCTATGCATCATTCATCCATTTAGGGTTTTCTCAAAAATCACTTAGAAACAGAAGTTGGGGCTATGATTTCATGTGGGCATTTTTATTCCACAATGACCATCACCCTTAGAAATGTGAAAGTTTAAATACTAGTTCACTTGACTCCATTGATGGAAAGTTTAGGTGAAGCTTCTACCCAAGTTTTCAAATTTGGAAATGGTTTCAAAATCTTTTTTCAAATATTTACAAACTAGAGCAAATCTCTGTTTACTTTGAAAATCAAGCTTGACCAAGCCTTGCATGGTAAACACTTAGTTAAAATGACTGTTTTTGAATCCACAAAACCCTGCAAAAATTCCCAGAACAGCTTGGATTCAAAAGGATTTGAATTCATATCAAATATCATTCCAGAAAATAGAAATAGAAAAAGAAAAGAAACAAACAAAAGAAAAGGGCCGCGCGGCCAGAATCTGGCCCAGCAGCCAAGCAAGCCCAGCAAGCCCACCCGGGGATCCTCGTTTCTTCTCACACGCGCGAACACACGCAGACAGACGCTGACAATACGACCCCACAATCACTTTGCGCATTACGCTGACAAGCGGGACCAGACCACGTCACCCTCTTCTTCCCCAGACTGCGCCTGTGACCACGTCGCTGCGGCAGTGATGGCCGGTAATGGCGCGGAGTAAATGGGCAGTAATCCTCGAGCATTTCTTGTCGATTCCCCGGCTATAAGACCCTCTCTGCCCCGCGATCTTTTTCCCCCAAACACCTCACTCACTCCGCCACCAGGCTGCCCGCAATCCTCCACGAAACGCCGCTGACAGAACCCTCTTCGGCGAGCGATTCAGGTGAGCCTCGCGTTCCCCTCTGCCTATCGTTCTTGCTGCCTGACTCAACGCATCTTTGTGCATCTCCTGACCTCACTAGTCCGTCTTGTACTGCCCCAGGTCGCCGGTTCCACTCGACACCGTGAGCACTGACGGCGACATCAACTCCGACGAGTTTTCCCGGTAAGCACAGACCGCCCCTCGCCTCCCCGTTCATGCACACAACTTCCCCTTGACCCTGTGAACCTAATCATGTCGCTCTTTTGCCCTGAGATGGTTCACAGCGACGTCCACGACGACCACCTGACGCAACCAACGCCGCCACCAAACTCCGGTGAGCAATCACAGCCGTGCCCGAGCGCCCCCTGACCAACCACGAGTACGTCGAGCCTCGCCAAGATCTCCTGAGCACGGTGAGCTACTCCTCGCTCTCTCTTACCCTCTGTAGCGCCGTCTCCGTCAACGACTGACAGTCCCGCCGCCGGTAGCCGCCGCTCCGCCGCCGGATCTTAGTCAGTACAATAGCAGCCGTCGGATCCTTATCGTAGCGCTAGGAAAGAATCACTTACTCTGAAACGGTACGCGATCTGAGCCGCCTGATTTCATTTAAATCCTACGGCTGTGGATCTTGATCCAATGCGAAGCGGTACGGGCGAATGAAAACACGACGCGTGGCAGGGTTTAGATTAAAAACAGAATTTAAAACCAGATTTAGATTCAAACTTCAAATGCTTATAACTTTTGAATGCCACGTTGGATTTTTGCAAACTTTATACCGTTGGATTCAGTGAAACAAGACCTTTCTGAATATCCACTTTATTTAGCATATAGTAACAGTTAAAAATGATTTTTATTGTGGAACATGTTTAGGGCTATTTTAGATATAGTTCTATTCTTGTATATTATTTTGGGGCCAAATAAGTTTAGTTGGCAAACTTGTGTCATGTTAAGTTTCTGTACTCATGAACATACTTGGTATAATTTTCAAAAAATCACCACTTAGTAAATTCTTGCATACATGCATTCATAATATTTTTGGTTGTATATATTTGTGTGTAATTGTATGCTATTGTTTCTTGTGTAGATTTTGCTAGTGATTGTGATTGTGAAGAGTGCTACTCTTCCCCCTACCAAGGCAAGTGATATTTTCATGAATTTCCTATCCTAAGTTTTATACTTGCATTAGATATTTTGCTAAAGTAAATGCATGATATTTTGCTTAGTGCTAAGATGGGAAATCCTAAGTAGAGTGAAATAGTAGAATTGCTAGGGAAATTTTCCTAAGATAAGATACCATACTTTGCTTAGCCTAGCTTATAGTAAACAAGGGTGGTGAACATCTATTTAGTTTATGATAAAAATATTCTAAGTCAAGGGACTTATATTTTCTTAATAAAACAACTAAGGCAAATGAACCTCCTGGGTGGAATGGAAAGATTGGGTTATGTTGAGTGGTTACACAAGGCCATGGACTTGGGTTGTGTATCTCACTTGTGGTATGCCACCCAGGCACAAAGGGATTTGGAGGCCAAGTGTTGAGAAAGCTTACAGTGCAACCACTTGGCAATATGGGCTCTGCCATGATCATATAGGTTGCTAGAACTTAGTCACTTGGACAGTTGGTGGTAGATGGGATGATAGGATGGAACGCGTCCATTTGACTAAGGAAAAGCTTCTGAAAGGTCCTGTCTTGGGAAACCAAGTCTGGTGGGGAAAGTGCACAACCTCTGTAGATGGAAAACCTAAGTACTTAGCCTTGTCCAAGGAAATGGACACTTTGAGCATCAAGACATGGAAGCTACAAGAATCTCATCACTCCAATTTCCAATTAAAAATTTATGGGTGAACAAGGGTGAAGGACCTCAATGTCTATTGGTGGTTCTTTGGGACTGTTTTGACAAAGAAAAACTTAGTAATTTCAACTAATAGGAAAAACCTATTTTCAAGCAAAGCAAGCCAAGCTACACATAGCCAAAATGCATATAGTAATATAGACCACTTAAAATATAATAAGGTATCACTTGCCAATACTATTCCAAAGTATTGACCCTCTGTGGCTGTAACTTGTGATGTTGCAGGTTACTCTGATGATGAATAGGAGTCATGAGTCTACACTCAACATGCTTGCCTGTGGCACATGAAGATGAAGACTTACGTTTATTACTTGTTCCTTAAAACTCTTGTATTAGGCCTATGGCCATGAGTTGTAAAAGACTATATTTTATCTCTGGAATGAATGTAATAAACGACCTTTGTATCTGTGTACTTCATCTTAAACTGTGGATGCTAGCAATGATCCAGGGACTAGCATTGCAATCACAGGGATCCTTTCCTTTATAAAGGAGGGGTCTAACAGCTCATGCAGAAGCTAAGGTTTGATCTTGATGAGCCTAGCATGTACATACATGGTCTCGGAACACGGATCACCAAAAGGTAAAGCATGAGTCATATAGTAGATATGATGAACATGTTGATTGTTCGCCATTGAAGCTACATCAACTCTCGTGATGATCGGTTTTGATGTGGCGGATTTGGTTCATGTGATCACTAAAACAATGTGAGGGATATTGTTTTGAGTGGGAGTTCAACGGCAATATGATTAAAAGTTGAACACTATTTATCATAAATTAAATCAAAGTGAATTTGCATAATTGTTGTAGTCATTGGCATCCGTTTACCACCTTGCGCTTAGTTATAATTAAGATGATAGAACTATAGAATTCTGGTTAGTTACTTTACGAACTGGTATCGTATTGTTTTGAAGTGTTAATCTAAAGTTTAAAAGTCCTATTGCAAACTTTCAGTAAGTTCCAGTTACTCCATGAAGTTTAATAACTGGTATTAAATCGAGAGTGAAAATTCCAAGAGTTAGTGTATGAGTATCATGTTTGTCTCCATGATTCTTGATATTCAAAGAATTGTCTTAATATCAAGGTTATCTAGGATCTGAAAGAGTTGTTTCAGAAACCATGATGTGTGGAAGATATTGTGATATCTAAAACGAAGTTTTGGTTGCAACATGATAGAGTATAATATGGGAAAAGTCATGTTCTCATATTTGATGAGAATTTGCAAAGGGTTGGAGACACTAGTTGTCCTAATCCACCAAAAGGTTTTGGAGAGCAACATTATACTCGTGATTCATCTTTATAAGCTAAAAGTAGCTTGATCATGAATAATTCCATGATAAGGGTGAATATTTGATGTAGGTAAAATATTTACCACACCAAGAGATTACTAAAGAATGGAATTTGAAAGCACACCAAAAATTTGATGATGGTGATCTACTTCAAAGTGCAAGTCCAAAGACATTGGCATTTAATTATACACGCTTTGGACTATGTGTCATATGTATGACTCCACTATTGATGTTGATAGATTCTTTCAAACAGAAAAGGAAATACTGAAAGAGAATCTCATAAATATATGGTAGAAAAGAAAAGACTAGAATTGTTCAGTTTAAGTATATAGATGATATACATGTTATGGCTATATTCTTTGCTTATTAAACAATGTGGTTCTTAAGTATTTGATACTGAATTTGTTGGTGTGAATCGTCATACGAAACAACACAATTCATGAACTACAATGGCCTAAGTAACTAGCAAAAGAATATGTGATGATCTTCATCGAGAACAAATAAAGGGTTATTGTGCTGCTTGTTAAACATCAAAGATTGCCTTCAAGATTTGTTTTATCAGGTATTATGAGAACAAAAGGGTTGTTCAAATAATTGCCGTAATCCATAAAAGATGGATGATTCACAAATCTCGTTTTAGAAATCACATCCATAAAACTAGTGCTAAAAATGTCGAAAGACAAATTGATTGAAAGATCACTTAGGAAGTGACATCGCCGTTTAAATTATATTAGAAAGAAAACATGAAGAAACTCCATGTGGATGGAATTTTGGAGTCTTTTGATTTTTGATCAAATGACGCTTGTGAAACTTTCCTAGAGATAATTAAAACTTCGTTCATAGGCCAAAAGGGAACGAATGACTAGCTTATTGGAACTTCTACATATTGTTGTACGAAGTCCATTATGTGTAGTCAAGAGCGATGGATTTCAACTTCATATGCTTTCTCCGAAAATTTGAGTGAATATATGAATATTTACTTAATAAGGATGAAGTATGAACCATTTGAAAAGTTCAAAGACTTTCAAGATGAAGTGCAAAATCATTGTAACAAGAATAGAAATAGTTTATGATAAGATCATAAAGGAAGATATTTGAGTTACAAGTTTAGCATAATACCTAAGATTTAAGGAATCGTTCCGTGGATTTGCCTGTCCCGAAACACCATAAGAGTATGGAGCGTTCGAGATATGTAATTAAACCTTGTTTGACATGGTAAGATCGAAGGTGTAATTCATAAAACTGCCATTATATTTTAAAGATTAAAAGCTTTAGAGACTACCATTTTTCCACTGAAAAGAGCTCCATCATAATCCGTTGAAATGACACCATATAAAGTTATGGTTTGGGATAAAACCCAAGTTGTCCTTTCTTAAACATTGGTATGCTATGCATAAGAAAGATGTTTGCAACCAAAGCGGATGAACCTGTCTTTGTATGTTATTTCGAATAACTGTTAAGTAATCCTCCATAACATCGGAGACAAAAGTGTTTGTCACTTAGAACGTAAACTTTCTTTGAGAAGGAATTTTTCGTGAAAAGATAAGTGGGAGGATAATAGAACTTTGATAAGGTTAAAAGAACCTTAGCTATATGTGCAAAGTTGCGCAGCGCCGAAAAGTGTTCCGGAGGCAGAAACAATGCTCATGGCTCACGTGCCTCAAAGGTTGTGGTTACGAAGGTCAAAGTTTCTATTGAACCAAGTAGGTCGAGTAAACAATCAAATACCAAGATTTGAGGGTTGAATCATTATTTGAGAATAATGAACGTACTACATGCAAAGAAGCGATGATGGGCCCTGACTCCGTAAAATGGCTTAAAGCCATAAAATCCATGATAGTTCCATACACGAGAAATCAAGTTTTGAACTTGAAGTACCCTCGATAAAGTTGTAAGACCTTACAGTTGTGTTTGGATCTATAAAGAAATAGACATGGATGTTGCACATCTATGAAATAGTCGAAATGTTGGGAAAGAGTTCACAACAATGTTCAAAAGTTGACTATGACAAGATTTGATCTTTCATAGCGATATTTAGTCTAGATGGATTAATGTAGCAACCACTACATATAATTTCGTTATGTGGTAATTGAATAAACAAAACAAGTTCTTCTAATATAATTGTTACCTAGGACATGTGCATAACGCGGTCCATAGGGTTTTGTTAATTCAAAGTATGCTAAAAGCATATGCAAACTTCAATGGTTGAAGTAAGCATCGCGGAGTTGGAATATTCACCATGATGAAACTGTTAAAGGAGTTTAAATTCATCGGAGACGATGAAGATGCTTGCATTTGCAAGAAATTAAGTGGGAGCGCTAAGACATGTATCTAATACATTATGTGGAAGACATATTGTTGATTGGAAATGATGTATCTTTTATTAACACATATTAAGAATTTCATCCCGATGAAAGACTTAGGCAAAACCCAAATAGTTGGCATCAATAGACGCTAATATGGTTGTGCCGAAAGTATATAGATGATGTATTGAATGAGTTCAATATAGAAACTACAAGAAAGGTTCTTGTCACACAGAAAGTATTGAATGAGTTCAATATTGATGTTATATTCAAGTGTATTGACACTTGGTAAGTGAAACAAAGATTCAAGTATAGATTGATACTTGATGTATGAAATCACAAAGAGTATTTATATCAATCATACTGTGATATGTACAAATCCAGATATGTCCTATGCTCTAAATGTTATGAGCATATACCAGAATGATTTATAAGATGATCATTGGACGATAGTAAGGATATTCTTATGATCTTTTGGAAGAACTAAGAGTATATTATTTTGTAGAAGTGGCAAATAGATGGTTAGTTCATTGTAAAAGTACTACATTGATACTAGTTTTGTCACAAAATACAAATTAAGTTTATCTCAATATGAACTAAGGGTGGCACAATGTAATGGAAAGTAAGTTCCATAATGGATTTGAATGAGTTCCAAAGTTAAGACATTGTGACAGATACTACGACAAAAGGCTGAGTATATGACTGCTATTATAGCAGCTAAAGAGGGCATTTGTGTCAAGTAGTTTGTTATCAAACTAGGTGTAGTTCACAGCGGGATAATACTATGAAGATATATTGTACGACAATATTATCAACATGTTTTAAACCCAAAGAACTAAAGGTCTCACCAAAGGACCAAATTTATACAAAGACATCTCATTAGAGAATGAGTGATGCGTAGAGACGCAAAGACATGCAATTACACATGGACCTGGAAGTGTCAGATCTGGAGATGAGTTGACCACTAGCAAACGTGTACTTACAACACCGGAAAGCCATAGGTGTTGAATACACAAAGGTTTGAAACTAGATTATTGACTCTAGTGCAAGTGGGAGACTGTTGGAGATATGCCCAAGAGGCAATAATAAAGTAGGTTATTATCATATCTTCATACTTATGATAAATTTTTACATACCATGCTATAATTGTATTAAAAGGAAACATTAATACTTGTGTGATTTGTAAACATAAAAGAGTCCCTAGTAAAGCCTCTTGTTAAACTAGCTTGTTGGTTAATATATGGTCATGGTTTCCTGATCATGAACATAGAGATGTTATTAACAACAGGGTCATATCATTAGGAGAATGATGTGATGGACATACTCCTATAGTTAAGCGTAGCATAGAGATCAAGTCATTTAATATAGTTCATTTGCTATAAGCTTTCTGATACATAGTAATCTAATTCCTTCAACCATGAGATCATGTTAATCACCATCACCGGAAGGATGCTTTGATGACATCAAACACCACACCGTAATTGGGTGGCTATAAAGGTAGCATTGAGTGTTTGGAAAGTACGGGTTGATGCACATGGATCAAGAGTGGGATTTGTCCATCCATATGACGGATAGATATACTCTGGGCCCTCTCGGTGGAATGTCATCCAATTAGCTTGCAAGCATGTGACTGGCTCACAAGGGATCACATATCACGGGAACGAGAAAAGAGTACTTATCGGTAACAAGGTTGAACTAGGTATGCAGAGATACCGACGATCAAAACCTCGGATAAGTAAACTATCGTGAGACAAAGGGAAATTGGTATCGTATGTAAGTGGTTCATTCGATCGCAAAGTAATCGTAGAAATATGTGGGAGCCATATGAATTTCCAGATTCCTCTATTGGTTATTGATCGGAGAAGTGTCTCGATCATGTCCGCATAATTCACGAACCGTAGGGAGACACACATAAGGATTCGATGTTGTTGAGTAGTTATGGAATGATGAGAAAGAGACTGAATGTTGTTCGGAGTCTCGGATGGGATCCGGGATATCACGAGGAGATCCAGAATGGTCCGGAGAATAAGATTCATATAAGGGAAGTCCTATTTCGGAGTTGGGGAATGATTCCGGTGTTTTCACCGGGAATGTTCTAGAAGGGTCCGGAAGGTCCAGCACTCCGGAGGGGAAGGGTACATGAATGTGTCGTAATAAGTTGGAATGGTTGCATAATGTACTAGGTGTCATCGCTAAGCAAAATAAAGGGATAAATCAAATCCTAGTTTGAAAAGTCAAACGCCAATTTGAAACGTGAAACGGCAAGTTTGCTTGGTGGAGGGAGAGTAGGAAACCTACTTAGGGAGGAAGTCCTACTCCCTCCACCCGCCGGCCAAGGTGGAGGAGTTGTAGGAGGACTCCCTCCTCCCAACCGCGCCTCCCTCCCACCTATAAAAGGAGGGGCAGGGGTGCCCCTCTTCCCTACACCTCTCTCCTCTAAACCCTAGCACTAGCCGCCGGCCTCACCAAGTCGCTTCCGCCCCTAGGGTTTGCCTAGCCGCCGAGTTGGGGCCGTCCCCTTGCCCTAGCCGCCGACCTAAGCCCTCTCTCCTTGGTGCCTCTAAACCCTAGATCTCCAAGGTCTCTCTCATAGTCCACCATACTCGCTCCGGCTTAAGGCGAATCCCTACGAGATCTCCCCTCTACTTCCGGTACCACGCCGTCATGCTTCCGGAATCACAAGGAGAGTGCTACAACCTCCACTGCCTGCTGGAATAAGGGAGAGGAAGGTCTTCATCGAGTACCGAATGTGTGACCGACTGCGGAAGCGCTGCTGGAACGCAGCGCTGGAAGGATCGTCTACACGATCTTGAGATCGGAAGTGTTCGACTACATCACCACGAGAATCTGCTCTCGTTAACCGCTTTGGATCTTCGAGGGTCAGTATTCTATCGACTCGTTGCTACAATATAGTAGATAGATCTTGGCTTGATCATAGATTAGATCTTGATTGTGTGTTCACGCGGTAGAATTTTTTTGTTTTCCATGCTACGAACCCCTACAACTGGTGACCTGGACAAACTCACTGATTTGTTGTGGCAAAGTCTTGAGTTCGTGCGCAGGTCTCCGCATTTCTTGCAACACCTATGTGATGTTTCCTTCCTCCTTCTGGTTCAATAACCTCAGTCTCTACTGAGGGAAGACTTGATGCTTCACACCTTGCTCTTGGGGTTTCCAACGAAGTGCTCCACGTCAGCACCAATAAAGGCCAAGAAGGTGCTCACGCGCTTCTACAAGGAGGTCATACCCAAGGGCGTTGCCCTCGACGACGTCGACTCTCTTGCAGATGCTTTATCGGAGGATGCTCCGGAGGAGTACAAACGCAAGCAGAAGGGCATCGGTGCCTCCATGGGGCTGGCCATGGCGATGGCGTCTGGAGCAGATCTGGACCTGGCCCAAGTCACGTCCAGGATGCCGATGGTGGCGAATGGATCCGAGGTAGATTTCACCCTTTTTGCTTCTCGCTGTAAGCATTACGGGCCTAAGCTCATCGACCTCCTAGCCGATTATGCGGCAAATCAGCAACAAGAGGCCAAGAGCAGGCAATCTGGCTCCAAGGCTGCTCCGGATGCTGGTGCCTAGGCCCTTTTATTGTAGCTAGTGTAGCTCTTTTACTTTTGATGTCTGTTGTAACATATTTTGGATGAAAAAGTCTCACCTTGCCACGAGGTGGCTTAATTTATGTATATAAGTCTGCCTTTTAACAGTTTTCACAAGTGTCTGTGATATTTATACTTGCTTGTTTACCCCTAGGGTCCTTCGAGTGAGGCTCTAGTGATTACTCCAACTATGCCTGATCCTCGCCCATCATTGGATGAAGCGTCGCAATTGATCTTTCTGTGTGATTGTGTCCGCAGTCTAGAAAAATACATCCTCAACATCCGAGGTCATGCGGATGTGTGGAAGTCTAAGGCTGATCGAGCCATTGCCAGGGAGGAGTTCTTGCTTGGGGAATTTCGGCAGATGGGGTAGCAACTTCAATGTGAGTCCTCGTGAACCGATGTTCTTTCGAGTGTACCTTATTTATATGCTGGATCACCCCGTTCTTTGTGCAGTTGTGAATATCATTTTGAGGTAAGACAAGGAGCATGTCACAATTCGGATGAACTGCCTGACGCAACAAGAGCTGGAGGCTTGTAGCTTCTTTTGGATGGATCGTGATCGAGCCATCGTCCTTGCGGCGGTGCAAGATCGCGTACACCAGGTTCTTCGGGTGCTGAAGCAGGCGAGGTCGTCACTTGCGGCCGTTTGGTTCGTCATGTTCCCTTTGGACGATGCGCCTTCTATTTTTTGGGTATTCTTGGGAAATTTCGGAATGTAGGCCACATGAAGGAGTTAGTGTGTCATCAGCTAATTGCAGGGGTGAAGGTAGCCTTGTCTCTCGTTCGATTGCATTGTCGTGATGTCAATCTTGCAGAGATAGCGACTGGACCGCCTCTTCTACTAGATGGCAATTTATGGGACATGCGCCCTCATTATGCGCTGTGGCGTAGTACGCCGAAGAAATTGTAGATTTGTTCGAGCAGCGGGCGAATGTTATGCTCCAGAACAATTAGGTCCTATAAATAAAATGAGATAATGTAAAATTTGTATTTATTCGAGTGGGATTGTAATGCCCTTTGTAAAGTTTATATGTATTGGCACGTGGTGCGCTTGTAATGTGCATGTCCTTTTCATTAGCCTAACGTGGTCAGCTACTCAGGTTGTATGCATTGTTTTCAGTCAACGAAGTCGTGAGGTGAGGCTTAGCCCCCGAGCATGTTTAGCAAGAAGTAATGTAAGGAGAAAAAGATATTTGAGCCAAGGAACTTAGCTTTTATTCATAGAAAATGAGGAGGTACATTGTTCGGCTGAGTAGCCTTGCTTAAATAGCCTTATTGAAAGTAAAAGGTAACTAGGGGTAGAAGCATCGCAGTCGTGCGATGTTCCAAGGGTTGGAGTATTCGACTCCTGATGCGACGTCCATGAGGCGGCAGGCGCCACCTGGGATGACTTCGGTGACGATGTAGTGTCCTTCCCAGGGTGACTCGAGGTTCTTATGCCCTTCTTGCCTGAGTCGCAGGACGAGGTCTCCTTCGACAAAGGACCTTGGGCGCAGCCGGCTGTGGTAGTTGCAGAGGCTCTGCTAATAGACCGCTGAGAGAGCAGCGACAATGTCGTGTGCCTCGTCGAGTGTGTCGACGGCGTCTTTGAGTGCTGTCGATGATTCGGCTCACTGTAAGCGACGACCCGTGGGTCCTTGTGGCATACCTCGGCGGGTAGCATGACTTTGGATCTGTGCACCATGAAGAAGGGCATGTAGTCAGTTGAGATGTTTGGAGTTGTGTGAAGGGTCCAGAGAACCGAGGGTAGCTCGTCTGCCCAGGATCCCTCAAGCCTTTCGAGTGGGCATAGTAGGCACTTCTTGATGCCATTGCCTATGAGGTCGTTGGCCTTTTCGACCTGCCCATTGGTCTGCGGGTGCGCCACGGAGGCGTATGATATGTTGATGCCGAGGTTCCCGCAGAAGTCTCAAAATTCCTTCGAGATGAAGTTCGAGCCGTTGTCTGTTATGATGCTATGAGGCACGTCGAACCTGTAGAGAATGGACTCAAAAAATTTGATGGAAGTTTTGCCGCTTTGGTTGGTGACGGGCATGGCCTCGATCCACTTGGTGAATTTGTCTACTGCCACCAGGAGGAAGACGTGGCCTTCTGGTGAGGACTTCGGCAGTTTGCCGATCATGTCAAGGACCCACTGGGCGAAGGGTCAGGACAGCGGTATAGGCCTCAGCTCAGATCCTGGCGCGTGTGGCTTGTCCGCGTACCTCTGATAGGCATTGCATCTCTCGACGATTTCCTTGGTCATTCATGACGGTTGGCCAGTAGAACCCAGCTCATAGAGAATTGGCGACTAAGGCGTGGCTGCCTGCATGATGGACGCAGATACCCTCATGGATGTCTTGGAGGATGCTTTTTCCGTCACCGATGGTGACACATTGTTGGATCACACCCGAAATGCTGCGCTTGTACAACTCGCCATTGATGATGGTGAAGGCTTTTGACCGGCGAGATATGCACCGGGCATCTGTCGGGTCATCGGGCAGTTGATTTTTATTAGGTACCAAAGGTACGGTTGCGTCCATGTTTCGTCAACCGCCATGACTTGCATCAGGCTGACTAGCTCGGCCTCTGTGTCTAGCTTTTCGGGTCCTTCCTGGCCTTCGGGTAGCGCAGCCCCCGAGTGCTCTACTTTTTTGGCTGAGCCTTTTGGGAATTTTCTCTTGATGGAGAGTATGCAGATTTGTTCGAGGAACACTCCTGGTGGCACCCGTGCGCAGGTGGAGCCAATGTTGGCGAGCCTGTCACCTTCTTTGTTGCTTTCCCTGCCGACGTGCCGAAGCTCGCAGCCGTCAAAGTCCCCTTCGAGTGAGTTATAGAGTGCATGGTATGCGATCATGTTGTCACTATGGGCGTCACACTCGTTCATCGTCTGCTGCACGACGAGATTATAGTTGCCATAGATGACAAGTCTTGTTGCGCTGCGGACCTTAGCCATCCTCATGCCATGGATGATGGCCTCGTATTCGGCCTCGTTGTTCGAGTCGTGAAATTTCATCCGAAGGACGTATTTCATCTTGTCGCCTTAAGGGGACGTCATTATGACACCGTCCCCAGCTCCGGCCTCACGCTTGGAGCCGTCGAAGTGCATCGTCCAGGACTGCGACATGTCCGGAGTATCCGGCAGCTGGAGTTGCATTCAGTGGATGAGAAAGTCAGGGTGGACCTGAGACTTGATGGCGGTGTGTTGCTTGTAGATTATGTCTAGAGGGGACAATTCGATGCCCCATAAGGCCACACGACCCATGGCTTCGGGGTTATTCAGGATGTTCGACAGTGGGGCATCGTTGACGACCATGATCTGATGCTCCTGGAAGTAGTGGCTCAACCGATGCGCCGTCATGAATACGCCATAGGCGAGCTTATGGTAGTCAGGGTACCTCTGCTTTGTCGGGGCCAGTACCTCACTAAGGTAGTAGATTGGGCGTTGGACCCCGTGGGTCTTGCCATCTTAGGGTTTCTCGACCACGAGTATGGTGCTGACCACCTGATGTGTGGCTGCGATGTATAGCAGCAAAGGCTCCCATTCCTTCATCGTGACCAGGACAGGCGATGTGGAGAGAAGCCGCTTGAGGTCCTCGAACAAACCGTCCGCTTCGGGTGTCCACTCAAACTTGTCCGTCTTGCATAGCACCAGATAAAAGGGTAGGGCCTTCTCACCCATTCAGCTGATGAATCTTATCAAAGCCATGATCCGCCCAGCTAGTTGCTGGACGCCCTTGAGGTTCTTTGGCTTCTCCATGGCCAGTATGGCCCTGATTTTCTACGGGTTCACCGCGATGCCCCGTTGGGAGATTAAGTACCCGAGTAATTGAACAGAAGGGACACCGAAGGCAAACTTGTCTGGGTTCAGCTTGATCTTGTAGCGATCAAGGTTATCAAATGTCTCGCGGAGATCGTTGATTAGAGTCCTGTCTCCCTAGTCTTGATTACTATGTCATCGACATATACCTAGATGTTGTGGCCGATCTGGTTCTTCAGACATTCTTGCATGCACCTCTGTTATGTGGCACCTGCGTTCTTCAACCCGAAAGGCATGGTGTTGTAGCATAACACTCCGAACGGCGTGATGAACGCTGTTTTCTTCTGATCTTCGACCTTCAGTCGAATTTGGTTGTAGCCTGAGTAGGCGTCGCAACCTGCAGTGGAGTCGATGATTTGATCGATCCTTGGCAGAGGGAAATGGTCCTTTGGACAGTGCTTGTTGAGCGATGTGAAGTGCACACACATCCGCAGGATGTCCGTGTCCTTTTTAGGGACCAACACGGTGTTGGCCAGCCACTCGCTTTCTTTGATTTCCCTGATTAAGTTGGCATCGAGCAGTCTATTGTCTTTGATTCCAAAAACTTCGGCTCTTGGCTTGGACAGTCGATGAATCAATTGCTTGACTGGCTTTGCATCCAGAAACACATTGTGTGCATGCTCCGCGAATTCCCTAGGAACTCCTGGCATGTCCGCAGGACACCAAGCGAAAATTTCCCAGCGCTCACAGAGGAATTCGACGAGCGCGCTTTCCTATGCGGGACTGAGGTCGTTGGCGATCAACGCCATCTTGGAGGCATGTTTTGGGTGGACCTGCACCTTCTTCGTATTGACCATGGAGTCAAACGAAATATTAGGTGAATTTTGTCTGGTGACTGGGGTGCCCTGTTGTCTGTCACCTCTCTGAGCCTCGTGAGCTCCTCCTGCATGCCGAATGACTGAGAGATTCTATTTAAGTCTCTGTCACAGCTGTCGGACCGGGTGAAGCTTCCGTGGATGGTGATGACGCCCCTAGGTCCTAGCAACTTCAGTAGCAGGTATGCATAGTGCGGTACTGCCAAGAATCTTCTGAATTCCACGCGTCCGAGGATGGCGTGGTATTGTGATGGCCAGTCCAGCACTTCGAACTCTAGACGCTCGTGTCTGAAGTTTTCGTGCTGGCCAAAGATGACGTCGATCTATATCTTGCCCAGGGGGTATATGCCCTTCCCTGGTACTATGGCGTGGAACGTAGTGTATGACTGCTCCAGGCTGCACAGCGGGATCCACATCCCTGCAAGTGTGCTGGCGATCATCGGGTTGATGCCGCTGCCACCATCCATAAAGACGCGGATCATTTTGAATCCTTCGATTTGGGCCTCGAGCAGTAGGGCAGCATGACCTGGGAGAGGTATCTAGAGTGGGTGATCCGAACGATCGAACATGATGCAGGACTTCGAGCCGCTGAGGTACTCAGATATGGCTGGTGGAGAGGTCACGGCCAGGATGACTTGGCGAGTGATCTTCTTCTGCACCCTGTTGGTTGGGCGCCCCTTCTGAATCATTAGGGCCCGTTTTGGTGGGGGGGTACCCATCTGCACCGTTGTTTTGTGCTGGTGTGACAGGCGGCTGCGATAGTCCGATGGGTGGTGGTGGAGGTGCTCCGTGGGAAATGGTACCTAGTGCAGGTCCAAATCCAGGGTTCACGGTCTGGTGCCCGTAACAACCCTGTTTTAGCTAATACTAATTAGGGTTTTGTTTGAGCATAGCATGAGCATCATCTCTTAAAAATGCATTGAATAAAAGAGAAATACAAACCCTAAACCCTAGTTTTCTCCCCTCTCTTTGAAGCAACTCAAAATAGTTTGAATTTTTTGAAAAAACCCAAAATGTTGGAGCCCAAATCGACTAAAAGGGCCCCTGCAATATTCTCATATATTTTACAACGTATCTAGTATTTTTGATTTATTCAAAAACATAATTCAAATGAAAATACAAAAGGGAAATGAGAAACAGAAAAACAAAAAGGTTCCGTTTTAAAAAAATAGAGCCAGAGCAAGCAAGGCCGCAGCCCGCAGCCGGCCCAACGCAGCCCAGTGCGGCCCGGTACCCCTTCATTTTCTTTTCCTCTTTCTTCTTTGTTCAGCCAGAAGGACACCGACAACCTCCTGTGTGTCGCCGCCAGAGCCGTCCGCCATCGCCGTGATGACCCCCTTGCCAGGATGCGTGCGGCCACTGCTCTTGCCGCCTATAAGACCTCCTGCCGCCATTGGACGAGCCCTATCCTCTCCTTTTCCCCAAGTCCTCTCTCTATCCAAACCCTAGCTCACGGGAGCTCCGGTTAGCCATCGTTTCTCGCCTCCTCTCATCACTCCGAGCTCACTGGCGTGACCGTCGTGGTCGACTTGGTCGATTTCCCCAGTCAGCGCCAGACGAAACGCCCTCAATCGATGGTATCGCGACCTCCCTCCCCAACTCCAGCCGCCACTGTCCCCGATGATTCCGGCCACCCCAAGCCTCGCCGTCGAGCCCTGCTTGTTCCTGGTGAGCTAACGGTCCGATTAGGCCTCTCTATTGCTTCCCCTCTTTCTCTGTCGATCTCGCACCGTGCGTCCGCTGCCGCTGTCCGCCATCGCCGGCCATGTTCCGGTGGTCATCCCGCAATGTCGCCGCCAATTTTTGGTCCCCCTCGACGAGCCGCATCGAACGAGCCTAGTCTCGCTCGCTCGCGTGCCTGCAATTAGCACCAGCATCGCCCACCCGAGGATCCCCATTGTTGATGTCATGCTGACATCAGCATTAGGCAATATATCCTCTTTTATTTTTATTAAAATATTTTCTATAATTTTTCTTTTCTGGAAATAAGACTAATATCCCATGGGGCCCAGTCGTCGGTGACTGGGGGTAGCCTCTGCCCCGGTGACAAATGACCCTCACCCATGTGCTGATGTCACAATGATGCAATAATTCAATTTAAATTGATTAAACAATTCCAGAAAATGTAATAATCTTGTAAATTCAATAAGTAATTCATTGTAACTCAAAAAAATATGTATAATATATCAAAATGTTCAGAAAAATGAGCTCTAACTATTTAAGCTATAATCATGCATTGTTAAGCAACTTAAATGGCAAGTTTAATTATAAGAACAAACCAACCGCTCTTATACACATCCGGAGTTTCCCCGGGTTAGGGTTTATACCCCTCGGAACCCCGATTAAGTTGTTGTGCATGCTTTAGGGTTTTAATTCAATACAATTTAACTTGTCATATCATCATTCTTGCCTAAGCATTGCACCAATGCCATTGTTGATTGTTTCCCTTTGATTCCAGTGTTTGGTTCTTCCCGATAGAATACGATATCGAGATCGAAGACTGAGATCAACACCGTCGAAGATCGAAGATCGAAGACCAATACTTGACCAAATGTAATCAAGTCAAGTATAAGGCTTTTTAAGATCTTCTTATTGGTTATCAACAGGCAAAGGCAAGCAAAGCCCCACCATGATATAATCCTATGATTTCGAAAGCATTTCTATTCTTGCCATGTTGCATACGATTCTACCGTGGTCTTTTATCGATAGATAGAGTATCCTATTTGTTGCATTACTTCCTTTGAGCTTATATTACCAGATCCACTTTTCCTAGCATAACTAGGTTTGGCTTGTGTGCACTGCTAGAGCTTATACATGTGTCTTGCTTAGCCATGCATAGTGGTTAATGTTGGTTCATCCAGATGATGTATCAGATGCAGAGAATCTAGTATGACAGGAGAACATGATGAGATGAGATCAGAGGTGATATAATTTAAACATGCTAAGGCTTGTATGGGAGGCCACGGTGGGATGTTGGGTTTCTAGTCCCATGCTCGCCACCACTAGGACCCGAGTTCTTGCCTTTGGAACCGAGACGAGCGTACAACCACACGGGGCCTGGAAAACCTCACGAGAAACTAACTTTCCTAGTAGATTCCATGAGTCACATAGTTCGGGCGTTCCATTCGACATACGCATTGAAAACATTTTTGAAAGAGGGGGTGAAGGAGGTGCATTCATAACAGGTAGGGAAGCATGGACCGGGTTGCTTGGGGTCGATGGAGCCCCTGGTAAACCAACCTTGCCTCACATCTTTAAGGACCGTCTTCGGGACTTGACCCGTTATGGCGGAACCATCCTTATTGCATGACTCATGGTCTCGGCGAAAGCAAGGTAAAGGTCGTGTCTAACCACCCTCTTCCGGCCTTCCAAGGAAGAGGGCTTATCCAGTGGCATTAAGAGAAGGTTAGTACGTGTGGGTAAAGTTGTACACCCCTGCAGGGTAATAATCTTTTCTAAAAGTTGTGTTCACGGTTATGAACGCTTGGTGACCAGATTCTAAGATCATAGAGAACCATAACCTAATCGTAAAATTGGCAGATCAACGTGTGCTTAAGGATGCTTCCTCAAGGGTACGAGGGGGTGATCCTAGTTAGGGTTCAGAAGATGACTTGGTGGATATCAAGAGATGATGATCAATATTTCGGAGATGTCGCTCTCTTATCCCCTTTTAAAATACTCTGATTAGATGAGCTTCTTCTCTCTCTTGTTTTATAAACAAAGATGGCTTGATGCAAAACAACTCCAAAAACCATAAGTCTTGTGGAGTACACCCTGTACTCACCCTTTCTTTGTTGATACTTTTGGCAGAGCAAGTGTTCCCTGAACATCAGTTTGGTACTTGTCACATCCCAAGATTTTCCAAATCTTGTAATGTGAAAATAAATTAATAAAACAAAACTTTGTTTGATTTTAGAGCCAGAAGAAACTTTTTGAATTCAATTGGAACCTCAAACCAATTTGAATCAAATAAATCTTAAAGAGATTTAAAAGGATAAACTTTTATTAAAGGAAAATAAAAAAAATATTTAAAAATACTATTTTGGATCTCTTAATAAAAGATTTGGTATTCAAAAGAAAAGATGGATTCATAAATAAAGAATATTTTATAAAGCCAAATTAAACCTTGGCCAAACTTTGGAATTAAAACATTTATTTTTAATAAAAGTTGCAAAGGTTTATTTAAATAAATTAATAAGGATTTGATATCCAACTTTGTTTAAATAAAAGGTTTTATCATTTTAAATTAAAATATCAAACTTATTAAACTATTTTAAATAAGTTTTCCAAGTATTTTATTTTCTTAAATACAACCTACTAAAGTGTTTTAGCTTTATTTTATATTTCAAAATAAACATCTCAATTAGAACAAACCCTATTTGATTTAATAATGGAAGTCTATTATAAAAATTAATAATGGACACTAAAATAAAAGGTTAGTTTGTTTTAAAACAAATTTCCAAATATTATATATTTCCCAAATCAAACCTACTAATTTGATTTTGAAAATATTTAGGTTTCAAATAAAGATTTTATTAATAAAATCAAGCCCTATTTTGATTTAATAACTAAGTTCCATTTTATTTAATTATTAATGGACCCTAAAGTAAAAGGATTATTCTATTTTAAACAAGACTTCCAAATGAAATTTATTTCCAAATAAAACCTACTGTTTGGGTTTTGAAAACATTTTGGGTTTTAAATGAAGATTTTATTAAATAAAACAAACCCTATTTTATTTAACTAAAGATCCATTTATTTAATTAATAAATGGAACCTAAAAAGATTTAAAATAATATTTTATGTGAATTATGATGTTAAGCAGAACCAAATTCATATTTGAAAAGCTTGATGATTGTTTGAATCTTTTGAATGTGTTTGGTTGTTTGAATTTCAAAACAGAAAAAGAATTAGAAAAGAATAAAACAAATAGACAGAAAAAAATAGAGGAAACAGACCAGCCCAACAAGGCCCAGCCCACTAAGCCAATCCAGCCCAGCTCCCCTCTCCCCTCCCCCGAACCGTTTTCCTCACCGCTGAAACAACCCGCAAAGCCCCTGACAAGTGGACCTCCCCCTTTCTCTACTTTTCTCATTGACAGAGGACCCCACTCCCCTGTTCTTCTTCTCCACCCGCAGCGACCCGTTCCTCGCCGTTTACTGCCGATTGATTGCCTCGTCAATTCGCTTCAATGCCGTGCGATTAACGCCCCCTGACCACACACACTTAAACGCCAGTGACTCCTCTCTCGTTTCCCTCTGTTCCCTTCCCCGAGCACGCCTCCAGTCCATCGCAATTTGTCCTCGAACAGCTTCGCCTCCAACGAGCTTCCACCGACGAATACGGCCAAGCCACACCACCTCCTGCCTCCCCGAACACACGAGAACACTCACCGCACCCTTGCGCATCTTACCGTACCACCCATTTGACCGCGGGCACCCCAGAGCCTCGGCTACGACAAACTTCTGAGCGTCGCCGTCTGTCTCGCCTCCGGCGACATACTCCGGTAATTCCAGACCACCCCGACCCTTTCCGTTCACGCACACATCCTTGCCATGGTCTTGCGCAACTAACCCCGTACTCCATTTGTCTTCTCGTGGACCACAGCCTCGTCTTCGACCGTGGACAGAACCGTCCGTCGCCGTCCACTACTCCGGCGAGGAATCACGGCTGAACCAGTGCACCCCCTGACAAACCGTAAGCGAGTTGAGCATCAGCGTCACCTCACGAACTCGGTGAGCATCCCCTTTTCCTCTCCCGCTTCCTGCATCGCCGGCAACGTCACCGCCAGGCCGCTCCGCCACTCGCCGTCGTTATCGCGCCGCCAGTTCATGGCCATTAGATAGGAGCCGTTCGATCTGGATCGAGCGGGCACAATAGAATCATTTAAACGCCGAAGAGGTACGCCTCTAGAGCCGCACGATTAGACTTAATCCAACGCACCAGAGCGTGATCCGCAGCGAACCGGTATCGTCCAGTAGAATGACGCCGCGTGTCACCTGTCTGTTTAAAAACAGAAATTGAAATCAGATTGAAATGCCATTTTGAAAACCTTATAACTTTTGAACCACACGTCCAAATTTGAAAAATTTTATATCAATAGATTCAGGAGAACAAGACCTAACCAACCCTACCCTTAGTTTGACAAATAGTATCTGTTAGCTTGTTTGAATTTGCAGAAACTTTTGTGAGCTTGTTTATAGTATAAAAATTATTTAAAAATGAGTTTTGAATTAAAACCTTTGCAAAATGGTTTGTTGTGACCTTACTGACCCTAGGAACCAACCCATGGGTTAGAAAATGAATTTGGAAAAGTTTGGAATGGATTAATTAGTTTAGTCCATTTCTAGCTAAATAAAATTGTTGATTTTATTATAAAAATGTTTATGGAAAGAAAACTTTGAGAAAATAGTTTGGACCAAACCTACTGACCCAAAAACACCAAGTTTTGCAATAGCAACTCATTTGGTGAACCCTATAGGCTAAAGCCTTAGTAAAAAAATATTTCTACACCACACAAAATAACACTTTGTTTTGAAAATGGTTTTTAAGTGAAACCTTTTGCAAATGACTTGGCCACTTTAGAAAATGACCATTAGATGTACCCAAATAACTATGACCCACTAGGAACCACTTTTTAAAACAAAACAAAGCTTGGCATGCTTGCATGCATTTCTTTGACTTTGTTATTCATGTGTGTTGTTTTGCTTGATGGGTAGATTAAGTTTGTGCCTTGCTTGATTGATTTGTAGTGACTTGAAGAGTGTGATTGTTGCAAAGATCAAGAAGTGAACCTATACTCTACCAAAAAGGCAAGTGATGCTTCATACTTTTTGTCCCATTACTTTCACTATGCATTAGTGATTTTGCTAAGTAAAACTTGCATGATTTTGCTAAGTATAGATCTTGCTATAGGAATACCTAGTAGATGAATCCTTAGTAGGATTTCCTAAGTTAAGTTTCCTACTACTACCAAGCTTAGCCTAGCTAATAGAAAACATGGGTGGAATATATATTCACACTATGGAAAAATATTCTAAGTCTGAGGACTTAAGTTTTGTTTAATAAAACAACTAAGTTAATGAATCACCTGGGTGGAATGGGCTTGCTTTGTGGAGAATGGTTGAGTGGTTCACAATGCCATAGGCTTGGATTGTGTATCTCACTTGTGGATGGCCACCCAGGAAACAAAGGGATTTGAGATGTCAAATGTTGAGAAGCTTCAAGTGCAACCACTTGGCAATATGGGCTCTGCCATGATCATATAGGTTGCAAGAACTTAGCCAAATGGACAGTGGGTGGTAGTGTTTGATAGGTTGGAGCGCGTCCATTTTGGTCTAAGGGAAAGCTTCTGAAAGATCTTGTCTTGGGAAACCAAGTCTTGTGGGTAAAGTGCACCACCTCTGCAGAGTGTAAAATCTAAGTACTTAGCCATGTCCCTGGTAAAGGACAATTTGAGCATCAAGACATGGAAGCAATCAAGAATCTCATCATTCAAATTTCTAAATTAAAACTTGTGGTTTGAACAAGGGTTGTTTGAATTCTTCAATCATTGATGGAGAGATGGCTTGGTACAAGGATCTTGAAATCTTTGATTGAGGAAATGATTTTGTCAAGCAAAAAAACTTAGTATTTTCAAAATGATAAGAAAAATCTATTTTGAGCAATGCAAGCCTCAACTCCACTTAGCCAAATGCATATAGATGATAGACTCCACTATACAAATATAGTATCACTTGCCAATACAATTCAAATGTATTGACCCTTGTGGCTGTAACTTGTATGTTGCAGGTTTGATTGATTTTAGTGAAGATTGTTCGATTAGGATTACAAAGTCTACAACCAACATCTGCCTGTGGTACTTTGAAGATGAAGGACCCATGACTATATTTATTCCGCTGCAATGTAATGTAATAGCCATATGAGCTATGTTTGATGTAATAAACTTATGTTTTTCCTGGTTATAAAGTTATATTATGACCTTTGTTTCTTGATATTACATCTTAACTGTGGATGCTAGCTATTGATCCAGGGACTAGCATTGTAAACACAGGAGGGATCAATCTTATCTAAGGTTGGGACCCCTACAGTACTACATCGACACCGACGAGTAGCTTGGGGTTCCCGGCCGGCAGCCTGGAATCTATGGGCTGGGACGTCATCGTTATGCTTCAGGCCTCTTAGGCCCTTTGTTACCTTTGCTATACTTAATAGCATAATTTGCCTTCCGTTGTTTGATGTTTGTGGTCAGTGACCTCTGCTTGTAATAATTTGGCTCTTCGCTCAGTTATGAGCTTGCTATAATAAATTTTGTGTCGTAGGGTCACTGTCGTGTTACCGATTCTTCACTGGATATCCTCGAGCTCAAGGTTACGATTATGTCAGACAGAGGTCTGGGATTTTTTTAGCCCTGATCCCCGGGGTGTCATAGCGCCGCATTTGGGTGAGGCCCTCGCTTAGCTTCTGAAACTCTTGGCAGTCCTTGAGCATGTGGCTGGCCTTCTTCTTACCATCTTCTTTGTCGATGTAGAAATGGATGGTGCAGGGACCAGATAGCTTGTCGTATGCCGAAGGCTCGTCGTTGCAGTTGCGACGTTGCCATGTTTGCGTGGTTCGTCCGCCGTCGCGGTAATTTCTGTCAAGGTATCGGCTGTTGCGGTTGCCGTCATCGCGTCGATCGGTGTATCCAGCTGCAACCATGTAGACTCCGTCGCGATCGTCGTAGAAGTGCGATCTTCTCTTGCTACGGTGTTCGCGCCTGCGACCGTAGTTGCCTTTGTCATCTGAATGCGCTCGGTTGACGGAATCCTCGCCATCTGCCCATCGGTTGGCGATGTCCATGAGGTGGTTGAGCGTCTTGGGCTTGACGCGCTCGAGCTCCTCCTTGAAATCTGGGCTACTGGCACCGTCCTTGAAGGCATCGATTTCTCTTTCTTCGGAGATGTGTGCGGCGGAGTTCTTGATGTGGGACCAGTGTAGTATGTACGAGCGGATGGACTCGTTGGCCCGTTGGGTGTAGGCCCGCAGCTCTTCGATTGAGGCTGGCCTCTTGCTGGTGCCCTTGAAGTTGCGGATGAAGCTGTATGCCAGCTCTTCCCAGCCTTGGATCGAGCCAGAGGATAGGCTTATGAGCCAGACCCTGGCCGCGCCTGTCAGCTGCAGATGAAGGCATTGTAAGGCGATGTTCTTGTTTATCCCCTGGAGCTTGACCGACGACAGAGGATTGTTGAGCCAAGCCTTTGACTCCTGCGTGCCATCAAACTTCGGATTGTCCGAAGGGAGCTTGAAATTTTTCGGCATCCGCGTTTGCCGAACGGATCTGCTGAAGCATCTGGCTCCGCATAGCTCTCCATCGTCCTCCTCTTTAGACTTAGTTGAGTACGCGTGTTTTGCACGTGATTTGTCGATCTTGCGTTGGGTGATCTTGTTGCGAGCGTCGTAGTTGCTGCTGCGGCGCCGTGGGAACTTGCGGCGCTAGGGCAGGTCATGCTCGTCCTCCTCAGATGAGGGTGTGTGGCTTCGAGTGAACTTGGCCACAACTTTTTTCCTCGGATCTGCAGGAGTTTCATCGTGGAGCGCAGCTCCGATGAGTCCGAGGCCTGCTAGTGCAGACTTATGCATTGCGTTCTTCGGATCGCCCGCCGGAGGCGGTTGGACACGAGATAGGTGGTGGCCTCCATGATCGCAGCCTGCGGTGTTTTCGGCATGACGTTGCCGTGCGAGTGCATCGTCATGAAGGACGTGTTGAGGGCCCTGGCGACTTCGAGTTGTGCGGCGGGGTCCATGCGCTCCATGCGGGAGCGGTACTTGTTGGCGTTGTTGCCATGTGAAGTGGATCCATTAGCGGCGGAGAGCGCAGCTTGCCGCGCGCTGGATTCCGCAGCTGCCTTCTGGCGCTTTTCGAGCTCCTCCATCAGCTTCACCTGCCGGTTGTGCTCGTCCACCAGCAGATCTCGGGAGGCATCCACATGTAGGATTTTGTTGCCTGACAAAGGCTTCGTGTGCTTGGCGCTATCCCTCCTCGTTGAGGTTGATCTATTCATATCCGTTGTTGTCGCCTTGGTTGGATCTGTTAGCCGGGTTGTCCCCGTTTCCTCCGTTCCCAGTTTGCGGGTTGGGAGAGGGATTGGGTGGTGGATCGGCACTCGAACCTAGCAGTGGGTCCGCTCCGTTGTTGATGACGGCGCATAGGTAACGCTTGCGGAGTGGGTTGCTGTTGCCACAACTTTCAGATCTAGAACCGTAGGTTACTTCATCTGAAGGGGGACCATACAGATCAGAGTTGCAGCAGCTGCTGTCATCCGAATCATCTATCAACGTCGACGCGTGAAACACGCCGATGGGTGGGACCCACGAAGTCGGCCTGATGGATGGTGGTGGCACCCGCTCTGGGAGGCGGAGGGTGCCGGTTTGCCCCACCTAGAAGCAGAAGCCCCCGAACTGCATCTCGAGTCTATCGCCGACGCACTCGAAATCCTTCAGGGTGGCTGGCGAGTGGGCGGTGAAGTCGAAGGCGCTGAATAGGAGGTGACTCTCCGTTGCCGATGAGTCGTAGATCGCTCCGGATGGAGCCGTCACGACCGCACGATCTACGTCCCCGTTTCCCATAGACGGCGCCAATTGAGGTGGTTCGATCTCGTCAATGCCCATTGTTATGGACTTGGGTTTTGGATAACATGGGGATACTGGAAGTCGCGGAACGGTTAACAGACAAGCAACACAGGGACATGAGATTTACCCAGGTTTAGGCCCCAGGAGGGAAAACCCTACTCCTGCTTATCTGCTCTTGATTATGGCAGAACCAAAAGTTACAGGGGTGCGCATATGCAATCTGGCGGGAGGTGCATATGAGGCGAGTTGAGAGATCCTTCTCGTCGTACCCTCCTGGCCTATATATAGATAGTACAGGTCTCGGTACAGGCCGAGTCGGTTACAAATTACGGTTGATACCCTTTGAAATTCTATCTAATATAGACTTGTCCTCCAAGGAGTCGAAACCGTCATGGGCTTGGGTGTAGCACCCCGGGTAAAACCACTACTAGAAAATCGCTCGATGTTTTTACTTTGTGCATCATCATGACATCATCATGCATTTATTCGCCTAAAACTATTTCCCAAAAGCCTATTTTATTTTCTAGCTAGTCCCCTCTTAGTTCAAATCGAAACCCTAGATCCGTTCGGATCTTTTATTTGTCTAAAACCTAATTGCGAATATTTTGTTTTGAAAATAAAATAAAGTAAATAAATATTAAAGTAAAACTATTTTCCCGGGAAAGACCGCCAGCCTGCCAGACCAAAAACTCGACAAGCCAACAGTCTACTATCCCGGCCCATATAGACAAATCCCTAAATCCCATCTAACCCTAAAAACACCCAGATCAAACCCTAGACCTACCACCCAGGAAAACCTCCCCGCAGCCGCCAGGCCGCTGTGCACCCCACCGTGAACCACCCCAATCCACTCGCTCGTTTGGTTCCACCACCCGATCAGCCCTGGCCCCACCATGTCCCTGTCCCGCATCCACCTTCCCCAGTTCCTTATGTCTTCCCCCCCCCCCGCAAGCCCTCGCTCGCCCGCTTCCTCCCCTCTCCCGCCGCCAGGGACCCCTCCCCCTCGAGCTCGCCCCGGACATGGCGCCACCGCCTCGGCACCTCTCCTCTCGTGACCATCGCCCTCTTCCCTCTGCTCTTCCCCCCAGCCAGCAGAGCAGCCTACGCCTTCACCTCCGCGCTGGATGCCGCCGCCCAGCGAGCTCCCTAGAACTCGCCGCTACGTCTCCTGCCCGTCCGCGTCCACCCGCGGCCTTCCCCTTCGTCCACCTTCTCCGCAGCCCCGCCCGTCCTCCCTCAACCTCGCTGCCAGGGCCCGGGCCCGTGGCCGACGCTGTAGTGTGCTTCGGCGTCGCTGCTTCCTTCCCAGGCCGCTGCAGCACCACCAGTCGCTGCCTTGCGCGCCCGTCCGCCGGCACCTCCTCTGCTACAAGGTCGCCGCCCCAAATCCCCGAAGAGTCCGCCGCCCGCGTGCCTTGCCTATCCTCCCTAGCCGGCCTTGCCAAGCTCGACGCGTTGTTGCCAGAGATCCGTCATGGTCTCCCCCTCCACCTCGTCCTTCCATCTGGATGCCACCTCCCTGCCACTGGCCTCTCCCTTTGCAAGCTAGTAGGTGCCTCCCCTCTGAAGTTTTGGTCTGCCTTGGTGCTGCCCACGCGAGGGCGTCCTTCTACACGTTTTTTCGGTTGCTAGTAGCCCCGCATAGTTCTCTCTGGTCGAACCGCGCGCGTCGCCATGCTCCGCCCGCGCGTCCGTGTCGGCCTGCTGGCTAGAATATTTTCTCCGACCCCGCACCGCAGTAACCTCGCTCGGCTGCGCGGACTGACTCCTGATGATGTCCCTACTAGATGTTGTAGCCGAGCAATATCTCTGCTTGTGTGTTGTGAGCTACCCAGGTTGTCTCTTCTTTGTCCTCAGAGCATATGTCCGCTTGGTCCATACTCAACAACGATCTATGCTGATTTCTCTTATGTATGCAACATGTGTGGCTCCTCTCCCCTCTGGATGGTTGCTCATGGAGCTAGGGAAATCTTATCTGCTCGTGCTGCATCTCGGCACACGAATGCAAAAACTCTGACAAGACCCCGGTCGCGAGGATCCGAAGCACCGAACCAACATCGCCTTCTCAAACGCCATGACCATCTCTAGCATGGATCTGATGATCGTGACCCCAAAACTCTGCTTCCCGAATTTGAAGGAGGAACCTCGAAGATCCAAAGCCCGATCCCCGGAGTCCGAAGACCGAACCTCGTCGAACCCCGAGACCCCAAGATCGTCGAACCCCGATGTGTGTCCCCTTTTCCGATACCCCTATTTTTATAAATGATATATAATTTTTGCATATAATTATTCATGCTTGCACACATCTCATGTGGTTTGGGGACCTTTTGTCGATTCACCTCATAATTAAACATGGAGGCCATATGCGGACTTTTCTAGTCTAATATTGGCTCCATTTAAATTTGTGTAGCGAACCGATGATATAATTTTGCCTTGTTAAGACAACATTTAAATTGTGGGGTACCTAAACAACATGAACCGTCTAATTAAATGTCGGGACCCCGGTTCCACTTAGTATTGTCTAATTGCATCGCATTTTTGCCATGTCATATATCATACATGCATCATGCTCGATCTTCTACCGTAGTATTAAATAGTGCATCCAGTGTTTGTGCTAGTGTTTTGCTTCTTCACGGACTAGGCCGATGAGTTGATGCGAGTGTCGAACCGATCTTCGGATGAACCTTCGGCAGTGTTTTCAGGCGAGCATTCTCCCTCTTTCTACCTATCTTACTTTTATAGCCTTTACTTCCTCCTGTTGATCTATTGCTATCTGTGATGCGATGTTGTAGTTTTCGTACCCGTGATATCCCTTGCAGCCTTATATTGCCTTGGACACATCCTATTACCTGTTTTTTAGTAGATGGTTGGACTTGCGTGTCGTAGTCGTTTGCTCAAGTGCTGTTGCATGTTGTCAAGTACCACAGTTGTTGGAGAAATGCCTTATGCTTTATGTTGGAGATGATCATGGCTTTAATTATCGTTTAATAACTAAAATTGAAGTAGGTAAATAATACAGAGGCACAGGTGGGCAATAGATGTTATTTGGTTTTTAACCGTCCACTTGTGTCCCGTAGGACCCCGAGTTCTTGACACCTGTTCCGAGATCGAGCGCGCTAACCACAGGTGGGGTGTGTGGGCATCCCCATCGATTTAGTAACTGATTTCAAAGTACTGTACCGGGGGCCACAAAGTAGTTTGGGGCTTTATTACTATCCTGTACTTTTGCCATGCTTTAATGCTTTATTTACTATTGCGCGTGGAGCGCCTGTACTGTTTTGGAACCCCGTGCCGCCTTTTCGCGGTATCGACAAGCCCAGTCACCGGGTTCCTAGTCGTTTACAGCCGTCGTCACAAACCCTGGGTCCGTCTCGGAGACAGGCCGACTTCGTTACGGGTAGCTTAGTGGGGTGCCCCCCATGTGCTTGCTTTGGGTCTGGGAAACGTCGTGTCCGAAACCCCGTTGACATACCGTTGGGTGTATGTTTTGTGATCTTGTACCTACTGATCTGACAACAAGGGTGTAGGTGCGTGTGGAAACTTTGGTGCACCCCTGCAGGGTTAAATCTTTTTGAGAAGTCATGTCCGCGGTTATGGACGACTTGGAGCACAGTTCTCGATCATAGACAACTATAACTAAAGTTTACTGTTATAATTTGACTTGTATCCGATATGACTAGTAATCAGCTTCACTACAACGGAATGGCTAAATAAAAGTACCAACAACTGGTGGGTTTGGGATATCTCATGCTAATTGTATCTGACTAGTAAGTGTTGCAACTACAACGGAATGGTTAACTAAAAGTGCCCACTGCTTATTATATCCGGATGACTATCTATACCTGACTAGTAATTGCTGCAACGATAACCGAATAAATAAAACTGCCAACTGTGTGAGTTCCTCGGTTGACTTCCTCGTTTGGTCTCGAGGGGGTTATACCAGGATGGGTATGTTTGGTGGTAGTATTAGGTTGGTTCCGAATAGGTATTTCTTATCCCTCTCTGATAGCCGACAGTTATATCGAGTCTCTATACGTTGTTTAGTGCATGCTGCGTTGCCGCTTCAGTCCACCATACCTATGTAGGCGAGGACCGCCGAATTCTAGTCTCGCCATGTACTGGCCTCAGTACTGACCGCTCTCTTTTTCCTTTGCCCTTTGTCGGCACCCCTTTTGTTTAAGCAGGTTTTGAGATCGACGTCGTTAGCAGGGTTACCCTTCCGGCTTGGCCTGGGCAGGGTTATGGACGCCATTGGTTATTTTTTAGGGCTCTTAGCTCACTTTGCATCTTGTCCGTACTCGGACGATGTATTGTTTTCAAGGTGATTTGGATCTTTGTATTGTGAATCTGTATTCTTGACTCTTGGAGTCGTTGCTGTATATATCTGTTCTGTGGGTTCCATCGTGGACTATTGTGTAATCATATTACTTCGTTTTCCACCCGCACGAAAGTGCCTGGTGGGCACCTTTGAATCGTTTCTATGCGGGTTTGGCGGGAATCGCTAAGACTTGCATAGGGCCGATTCTCAGGGTGTTACAGGGTGGTATCAGAGCTCAGCATTTGCGATACCCCACTGGTCCAGCCTGTAGGATAACCAAGCTAACGGACGTTGTAGAGTGTCAAAACTATTTTGGAAAATCAGTTGGATATATCTGATTAGGTTTGCTTTTACTCCTTACCTCAGTGCTATCCTCTCCTTACCTTTACGTGTTTTGAATCTGCCCTCTTATCTTTTCTTCGAGTTCAGGAATTCTCGTGGTTGGATTTCCGTCGTGCCTTTACGATTTCGCTCCCTTCCTCTTGTAACGGTGCTTCGACATCTGGTCTTCATGCTATCTGAGGAATTTTCCTCTATTGTACCTTTCAGTGGACCAAAAATTCACTAAAAAATTTCTTTGTATCTTCCGGTGTTCTCAACACGACGACTTTGTCTGCATCAGATCCGATGAAGAGCCTGCATCACCTCGTTATTTCTGAACATCGCTTGTGAAGATCTTCAGTATGAATTCCGAGAGTTGTTTGCATAATTATTTTATTCATGTGCAGAGTAATGCTTTGGGTGCGCGATGGACTGATCACCATCCGACTACTCTTATCATTCGCTTTTGTACATTGAATGGTGGATCGATGCAATTGTACTCCTTCCGTGGAAGTTAGAGGTGGCCTTATCCTTTTGAAACCTTTACCTTCATCTTTGTTTATCCGGAGTGTTCTCTCGACGAATGTGAGAAACAACCCTTGTTAGTGGTGTCGCGAAGATCTACACGAAGCGAGAAGATTTAGATTGTCGGCCTTTTTCCCGGTACCAGGAGGCGGATCTCGAGGGCGAGATCCATTGTTAGTGGTGTCGAATTGTAGCACCCCGGGTAAAACCACTACTAGAAAATCGCTCGATGTTTTTACTTTGTGCATCATCATGACATCATCATGCATTTATTCGCCTAAAACTATTTCCCCAAAGCCTATTTTATTTTCTAGCTAGTCCCCTCTTAGTTCAAATCGAAACCCTAGATCCGTTCGGATCTTTTATTTGTCTAAAACCTAATTGCGAATATTTTGTTTTGAAAATAAAATAAAGTAAATAAATATTCAAGTAAAACTATTTTCCCGGGAAAGACCGCCAGCCTGCCAGACCAAAAACTCGACAAGCCAACAGCCTACTATCCCGGCCCATATAGACAAATCCCTAAATCCCATCTAACCCTAAAAACACCCAGATCAAACCCTAGACCTACCACCCAGGAAAACCTCCGCGCAGCCGCCAGACCGCTCTGCACCTCACCGCGAACCACCCCAATCCACTCGCTCGTTTGGTTCCACCACCCTGTCAGCCGTGGCCCCACCATGTCCCTGTCCCGCATCCACCTTCCCCAGTTCCTTGTGTCTTTCCCCCCGCAAGCCCTCGCTCGCCCGCTTCCTCCCCTCGCCCGCTGCCAGGGACCCCTCCCCCTCGAGCTCACCCCGGCCATGGCGCCACCGCCTCGGCGCCTCTCCTCTCGCGACCATCGCCCTCTTCCCTCTGCTCTACCCCCCGCCAACAGAGCAGCCTACGCCTTCACCTCCGTGCTGGATGCCGCCGCCCAGCGAGCTCCCTCGACCTCGCCGCTACGTCTCCTGCCCGTCCGCGTCCACCCTCGGCCTTCCCCTTCGTCGACCTTCACCGCAGCCTCGCCCGTCCTCCTTCAACCTCGCTGCCAGGGCCCGGGCTCGTGGCCGACGCTGCCGTGTGCTTCGGCGTCGCTGCTTCCTTCCCAGGCCGCTGCAGCACCACCAGTTGCTGCCTTGCGCGCCCGGCCGCCGGCACCTCCTCTGCTACAAGGTCGCCGCCCCAAATCCCCGCAGAGGCTGCCGCCCACGTGCCTTGCCTCTCCTCCCGAGCCGGCCTCGCCAAGCTCGACGCGTTGTTGCCAGAGATCCGTCATGGTCGCCCCCCTCCACCTCGTCCTTCCGTCTGGATGCCACCTCCCTGCCACCGTCCTCTCTCTTTACAAGCTAGCAGGCGCCTCCCCTTTGAAGTTTTGGTCTGCCTTGGTGCTGCCCACGCGAGGGTGTCCTTCTACACGTTTGTTCGGTTGCTAGTGGCCCCGCATAGTTCTCTCTGGTCGAACCGCGCGCGTCGCCATGCTCTGCCCGCTCATCCGTGTCGGCCTACTGGCCAGAATATCGTCTCTGACCCGGCACCGCAGTAACCTCGCTCGGCTGCGTGGACTGACTCCTGATGATGTCCCTACTAGATGTTGTAGCCGAGAAATATCTCCGCTTGTGTGTTGTGAGCTACCCAGGTTGTCTCTTCTTTGTCCTCAGAGCATATGTCCGCTTGGTCCATACTCAACAACGATCTATGCTGATTTCTCTTATGTATGCAACATGTGTGGCTCCTCTCCCCTCTGGATGGTTGCTCATGGAGCTAGGGAAATCTTATCTTCTCGTGTTGCATCTCGGCACACGAATGCAAAAACTCTGACAAGACCCCGGTCGCGAGGATCCGAAGCACCGAACCAACATCGCCTTCTCAGACGCCATGACCATCTCTAGCATGGATCCGATGATCGTGACCCCAAAACTCTGCTTCCCGAATTTGAAGGAGGAACCTCGAAGATCCAAAGCCCGATCCCCGGAGTCTGAAGACCGAACCTCGTCGAACCCCGAGACCCCAAGATCGTCGAACCCCGATGTGTGACCCCTTTTCCGATACCCCTATTTTTTATAAATGATATATAATTGTTGCATATAATTATTCATGCTTGCACACATCTCATGTGGTTTGGGGACCTTTTGTCGATTCACCTCATCATTAAACATGGAGGCCATATGCGGACTTTTCTAGTCTAATATTGGCTCCATTTAAATTTGTGTAGCGAACCGATGATATAATTTTGCCTTGTTAAGACAACATTTAAATTGTGGGGTACCTAAACAACAGGAACCGTCTAATTAAATGTCGGGTCCCCGGTTCCGCTTAATATTGTCTAATTGCATCGCATTTTTTCCATGTCATATATCATACATGCATCATGCTCGATATTCTATCGTAGTATTAAATAGTTCATCCAGTGTTTGTCCTAGTGTTTTGCTTCTTCACGGACTAGGCCGATGAGTTGATGCGAGTGTCGAACCGATCTTCGGATGAACCTTCGGCAGTGTTTTCAGGCAAGCATTCTCCCCCTTTCTACCTATCTTACTTTTATAGCCTTTACTTCCTCCTGTTGATCTATTGCTATCTGTGATACGATGATGTAGTTTTCGTACCCGTGATATCCCTTGCAGCCTTATATTGCCTTGGACACATCCTATTACCTGTTGTTTGGTAGATAGTTGGACTTGCGTGTCGTAGTCGCTTGCTCAAGTGTTGTTGCGTGTTGTCAAGTACCACAGTTTTGGAGAAATGCCTTATGCTTTATGTTGGAGATGATCATGGCTTTAATTATCGTTTAATAACTAAAATTGAAGTAGGTAAATAATGCAGAGGCACAGGTGGTCAATAGATGTTATTTGGTTTTTAACCGTCCACTTGTGTCCCGTAGGACCCCGAGTTCTTGACACCTGTTCCGAGATCGAGCGCGCTAACCACAGGTGGGGTGTGTGGGCACCCCCATCAATTTAGTACCTGATTTCAAAGTACTGTACCGGGGGCCACAAAGTAGTTTGGGGCTTTATTACTATCTTGTACTTATGCCATTCTTTAATGCTTTATTTACTATTGCGCGTGGAGCGCCTGTACTATTTTGGAACCCCATGCCACATTTTTGCGGTATCGACAAGCCTAGTCACCGGGTTCCCAGTCGTTTACATCCGTCGTCACAAACCCTGGGTCCGTCTCGGAGACCGGCCGACTTCGTTACGGGTAGATTAGTGGGGTGGCCCCCATGTTCTTGCTTTGGGTCTGGGAAACGTTGTGTCTGAAACCCTGTCGACATACCATTGGGTGTATGTTTTGTGATTTTGTACCTACCTGATCTGACAACAAGGGTGTAGGTGCGTGTGGAAACTTTGGTGCACCCCTGCAGGGTTAAATCTTTTCGAGAAGCCGTTTCCTAGGTTATGGACAACTTGGAGCACAGTTCTCGATCATAGACAACTATAACTAAAGTTTACTGTTATAATTTGACTTGTATCCGATATGACTAGTAATCAGCTTCACTACAATGGAATGGCTAAATAAAAGTACCAACAACTGCTGGGTTTGGGATATCTCATGCTAATTGTATCTGACTAGTAAGTGTTGCAACTACAACGGAATGGTTAAATAAAAGTGCCCACTGCTTATTATATCCGGATGACAATCTATACCTGACTAGTAATTGCTGCAACGATAACCGAATAAATAAAACTGCCAACTATGTGAGTTCCTCGGTTGACTTCCTCGTTTGGTCTCGAGGGGGTTATACCAGGATGGGTATGTTTGGTGGTAGTATTAGGTTGGTTCCGAATAGGTCTTTCTTATCCCTCTCTGATAGCCGACAGTTATATCGAGTCTCTATAGGTTGTTTAGTGCATGCTGCGTTGCCGCTTCAGTCCACCATACCTATGTAGGCGAGGACCGCCGAATTCTAGTCTCGTCGTGTACTGGCCTCAGTACTAACCGCTCTCTTTTTCCTTTGCCCTTTGTCGGCACCCCTTTTGTTTAAGCAGGTTTTGAGATCGACGTCGTTAGCAGGGTTACCCTTCCGGCTTGGCCTGGGCAGGGTTATGGACGCCATTGGTTATTTTTCAGGGCTCTTAGCTCAATTTGCATCTTCTCCGTACTCGGAAGCTGTATTGTTTTCAAGGTGATTTGGATGTTTGTATTGTGAATCTGTATTCTTGACTTTTTGGAGTCGTTGCAGTATATATCTGTTCGGTGGGTTCCATCGTGGACTATTGTGTAATGATATTACTTCGTTTTCCACCCGCACGAAAGTGCCTGGTGGGCACCTTTGAATCGTTTCTATGCGGGTTTGGCGGGAATCGCTAAGACTTGCATAGGGCCGATTCTCAGGGTGTTACATTGGGCCACCCGAAATCTTCATGGGCTGCGTGTCCTTGCGTGGGCCTTCCTTGGGCTGGACCAGGTATACTAATGTTGTGCACCCGTAGAGTATATCCATGTCACCAGGTGCAGCAAAACCAGGGACTTGTGTAGCAAAATCATCAGCCAAATTGTCATGAACTAACTCCTCCCAGATTCCACCAAAGGGAAGATTAGGCATGGGGTGGGGGTTTCCTCCATCAGGATGGAGAGGGTCCTCATCCCCACCAAGTCCTCCTAGCATCTTAGTTTGCAAAAT
Source organism: Avena sativa (assembly GCA_916181665.1). Lineage (NCBI taxonomy): Eukaryota > Viridiplantae > Streptophyta > Magnoliopsida > Poales > Poaceae > Avena > Avena sativa. The sequence goes on from OV702279.1 coordinate 33,324,491, forward strand.
ATAATTGACCATCGTCCAAGAACGGCCATGACCATCATCATCAGTGTTATCATAGAGAACAAGGCTAATAGGTATAGCTAGGAGGTCTGGGGCTCTGATCTTAACAAGTATACGAGCTCGGTTGCATCCATCACAATTCCAAACAATAAATCGACCAAATTCGTTAACTAAATCTCTAATCCTGTCCACTAACTAAGCCTGTTGCGGATAATTAACCATCATAATCCAGACATCATGGATAAAGGTGCAGTTGCGGTGATTCAAGCCACGATTTTTAGCAATGACACACAGAACACTACCACCAACATGAAACGGACTATGATTTATAGCAGTATCATCAGCACAAGTATTGGTAAACTGTACCAGAGCCGCGCCCATTGTAGAGCGTGTGAGCTGGCGAACATGGTACCCGCGGTTGTTGAGGAAGTCTCTGATCAAGGCGGCGTCACCCTCAAATTGCTCCGAGTCAGATGGTGGCTCAAGCGTGACGATGGCTCAGTCATTGGCAACAAGCAGGGGGCCATTGAAGACGTGAAAAGCTCGACGACGTCGATGGATGTAGTGGGGAACGATCTCAGCTCTAGGGGGAGTTGGGGGAGGGGGTCGCATGGGTAGGTTGCCATCACTGGCGGAGGTCGATTGGAGGTGCAACAGAGGTTTGCGTAAGGTGGAGCAGAAGGGTGTGAGGCTGTTGTAGAAGATGGAACGACAGGGCTACGGACATGGGAGGTATGAGTCAAAGCCTAGTCGTACTCAGGATAAACACGTTTAACGCGATATATAAGAGTTTTCTATTTACGAAAGAGGCAGTTTTTCCGTATATGACCATAATGATGGCAGGATCGGCAGCAGATATTGGATGTATCATATTTCCAGTTCAGATCCAATCCGAATTTGCTCCCGAACTTTTTCCGTATATAAGAATTTTCTATTGATGGAGGGTATGTAGATTTGTTCGAGGAACACTCCTCGTGGCACCTCTGCGCAGGTGGAGCCAATGTTGGCGAGCCTGTCAGCTTCTTCGTTACTTTCCTTGCCGACGTGCCGAAGCTCGCAGCCGTCAAAGTCCCCTTCGAGTGAGTTGTAGAGTGCATGGTACCCGATCATGTTGTCACTATGGGCGTCACACTCGTTCATCGTCTGCTGCACAACGAGATTCTAGTTGCCATAGATGACAAGGCTTGTTGCGCTGCAGACCTTAGCCATCCTCATGACATGGATGATGGCCTCGTATTTGGCCTCGTTGTTCGAGGCGCGAAATTTCATCCGAAGGACGTATTTCATCTTGTCGCCTTGAGGGGACGTCATTATGACGCCGGCCCCAGCTCCGGCCTCACGCTTGGAGCCGTCAAAGTGCATCGTCCAGGACTGCGACATGTCCGGAGTATTCAGCAGCTGGAGTTCCATTTAGTGGATGAGGAAGTCAGGGTGGACCTGAGACTTGATGGTGGTGCGTTGCTTGTATATCATGTCTATAGGGGACAATTCGATGCCCCATAAGGCCACACGACCCGTGGCTTCGGGGTTATTCAGGATGTTCGACAGCGGGGCATCGTTGACGACCATGATTTGATGCTCCTGGAAGTAGTGGCTCAACCGATGTGCCGTCATGAATACGTCGTAGGCGAGCTTCTAGTAGTGAGGGTACCTTTGCTTTGTCAGGTTCAGTACCTCGCTGAGTTAGTAGATTGAGCGTTGGATCCCGTGGGTCTTGCCATCTTAGGGTCGCTCGACCATGACTACGGTGCTGACCACCTGATGTGTGGCTGCGATGTATAGAAGCAAAGGCTCATGTTACTTCGTCGTGACCAGGACAGGCGATGTGGAGAGAAGCCGCTTGGGGTCCTCAAACACACCGTCCGCTTCGGGTGTCCACTCAAACTTGTCCATCTTTCATAGAACCAGATAAAAGGGTAGGGCCTTCTCACCCATTCGGCTGATGAATCTTCTCAACGCCATGATCCGCCCAGCTAGCTCCTGGATGCCATTGAGGTTCTTTGGCTTCTCCATGGCCAGTATGGCCCTGATTTTCTTCGGGTTCGCCTCGATGCCCCGTTGGGAGATTAAGTACCCGAGTAATTGAACAGAAGGGACACCGAAGGCAAACTTGTCTAGGTTCAGCTTGATCTTGTAGAGATCAAGGTTATCAAATGTCTCGCGGAGATCGTCGATTAGAGTCCCGGCTCCCTGGTCTTGAATACTATGTCATCGACATAGACCTAGATGTTGCGGCCGATCTGGTTCTTCAGACATGCTTGCATGCACCTCTGTTATGTGGCACCTGCGTTCTTCAGCCCGAAAGGCATGGTGTTGTAGAATAACACTCCGAACGGCGTGATGAACGCCGTTTTCTCCTGATCTTCGACCTTCAGTCAAATTTGGTTGTAGCCTCAGTAGGCGTCGAACCTGCAGTGGAGTCGATGATTTGATCGATCCTTGGTAGAGGGAAATAGTCCTTCGGACAGTGCTTGTTGAGCGATGTGAAGTCCACGTACATCCGTAGGATATCCGTGTCCTTTTTAGGGACCAACGCGGTGTTGGCCAGCCACTCGCTTTCGTTGATTTCCCTGATTAAGTTGGCATCGAGCAGTCTATTGACTTTGATTTGAACAACTTCGGCTCTTGGCTTGGACAGTCGATGAATCAACTGCTTGACTGGCTTTGCATCTGGAAACACATTGTGTGCATGCTCGGCGAATTCCCTGGGAACTCCTGGCATGTCCGCAGGACACCAAGCAAAAATTTCCCAGCGCTCACGGAGGAATTCGACGAGTGCGCTTTCCTATGCGGGACTGAGGTCGTTTGCGATCAACGCCATATTGGAGGCATCTTTTGGGTGGACCTGCACCTTCTTCGTGTTTACCATGGAGTCAAACAAAATATTAGGTGCATTTTGTCTGGTGACTGGGGGTGCCCTGTTGTCTGTCACCTCTCTGAGCCTCGTGAGCTCCTCCTGCATGCCGAACGACTGAGAGATTCTATTGAAGTCTCTGTCACAGCTGTCGGACTGGGTGAAGCTTCCATGGATGGTGATGACGCCCCTGGGTCCTGGCATCTTCAGTAGCAGGTACGCATTGTGCGGTACTGCCAAGAATCTTGTGAATGCCACGTGGCCGAGGATGGCGTGGTATTGTGATGGCCAGTCCAGCACTTCGAACTCTAGACGCTCGTGTCTGAAGTTTTCGTGCTAGCCAAAGATGACGTCGATCCATATCTTGCCCAAGGGGTATATGCCCTTCCTTGGGACTATGGCGTGGAACGTAGTGTATGACTGCTCCAGGATGCACAACAGGATCCACATCACTGCAAGTGTGCTTTCGATCATCAGGTTGATGGCGCTGCCACCATCCACAAAGACACGGATCATTTAGAATCCTCCGATTTGGGCCTCGAGCAGCAGGGCAGCAGGACCTGGGAGAGGTATCTGGCGTGGGTGATCCGAATGATCGAACGTGATGCTGGACTTCGAGCCGCTAAGGTACTCAGGTATGGCTGGTGGAGAGGTCACGGCCAGGATGACTTGGCGAGTGATCTTCTTCTGCACCCGGTTGGTTGGGCGCCCCTTTTGAATCATTAGGGCCCGTTTTGGTGGGGGTACCCATCTGCACTGTTGTTTTGTGCTGGTGCGACCGACAGCTGCGATAGTCCGATGGGTGGTGGTGGAGGTGCTCCGTGGGAAATGGTACCTAGTGTAGGTCCAAATCGAGGGTTCACGGTCTGGCGCCCCTAACACCCCAGTTTTAGCTAATACTAATTAGGGTTTTGTTTGAGCATAGAATGAGCATCATCTCTTAAAAATGCATTGAATAAAAGAGAAATACAAACCCTAAACCCTAGTTTTCTCCCCTCTCTTTGAAGCAAATCAAAATAGTTTGAATTTTTTGAAAAAACCCAAAATGTTGGAGCCCAAATGGACTAAAAGGGCCCCTGCAATATTCTCATATATTTTACAAAGTCTCTAGTATTTTTGATTTATTCAAAAACATAATTCAAATGAAAATACAAAAGGGAAACGAGAAACAGAAAAAGAAAAAAGGTTCCGTTTAAAAAAAAATAGAGCTAGAGCAAGCAAGGCCGCAGCCCGCAGCCGGCCCAACGCAGGCCAGTGCTGCCCGGTACCCCTTCATTTTCTTTTCCTCTTTCTTCTTTGTTCAGCCAGAAGGACACCGACAACCTCCAGTGTGTCGCCGCTAGAGCCGTCCGCCGTCGCCGCGATGACCCCCTCGCCAAGATGCGTGCGGCTACCACTCTTGCCACCTATAAGACCCCCTGCCGCCGCTGGACGAGCCCTCTCCTCTCCTTTTCCCCAATTCCTCTCTCTGTCCAAACCCTAGCTCACGGGAGCTCCGGTTCGCCATCGTTTCTCGCCTCCTCTCATCACTCTGAGCTCACAGGCGTGACCGTCGTGGTCGACTTGGTCGATTTCCCCAGTCAGCGCCAGACGAAACGCCCTCAATCAATGGTATCGCGACCTCCCTCCCCAATTCCAGCCACCCCAAGCCTCGCCATCGAGCCCTGCTTATTCCTGGTGAGCTAACGGTCCAAGTAGGCCTCTCTATTGCTTCCCCCTCTTTCTCTGTCGATCTTGCACCGTGCGTCTGCCGCCGCTGCTGTTGTCTGCCATTGTCGGCCATGTTCCAGTGGTCATCCCGCAGCGTTGCCGCCAATTTTTTGCCCCCCTCGATGAGCCGCATCAAACGAGCCTAGTCTCGCTTGCTCGCGTGCCCGCAATCAGCACCGACATCGCCCACCCGAGGATCCCCATTGCTGATGTCATGCTGACATCAGCATTAGGCAATATATCCTCTTTTCTTTTTATTAAAATATTTTCTATATTTTTTCTTTTCTGGAAATAAGAATAATATCCCATGGGGCCCAGACATCAGCGACTAGGGGTAGCCTCTACCCCGGTGACAAATAACCCTCACCTTGTGCTGATGTCACAGTGATGCAATAATTCAATTTAAATTGATTAAACAATTCCAGAAAATGTAATAATCTTGTAAATTCAATACGTAATTCATTATAATTCAGAAAATATGTATAATATATCAAAATGTTCAGAAAAATGATCTCTAACTATTTAAGCTATAATTATGCATTGTTAAGCAACTTAAATGTCAAGTTTAATTAGAAGAACAAACCAACCCCTCTTATACACATCCGGAGTTTCCCCGGGTTAGGGTTTATACGCCTCGGAACCCAGATTAAGTTGTCGTGCATGCTTTAGGGTTTTAATTCATTACAATTTAACTTGTCATATCATCATTCTTGCCCGAGCATTGCATCGATGGCATTGTTGATTGTTTCCGTTTGTTTCCAGTGTTTGGTTCTTCCCGATAGAATACGATATCGATATCGAGATCGCAGACTGAGATCAACAACGTCGAAGGTCGAAGATCGAAGACCAATACTTGACCAAATGTAATAAAGTCAAGTACAAGGCTTTTGAAGATCTTCTTATTGGTTATCAATAGGCAAAGTCAAGCAAATCCCCACCATGATATAATCCTATGATTTCGAAAGCATTTCTATTCTTGCCATGTTTCATACGATTCTACTGTGGTATTTTATTGATAGATAGAGTATCCTATCTGTTGCATTACTTCCTTTGAGCATATATTACCAGATCCACTGCTCCTAGCATAACTAGGTTTGGCTTGTGTGCACTGCTAGAGCTTATACATGTGTCTTGCCTAGCCATGCATAGTGGTTAATGCTGGTTCATCTAGATGATGTATCAGATGCAGAGAATCTAGTATGACAGGAGAAAATGATGATATGAGATCAGAGGTTATATAAGTTAAACATGCTAAGGCTTGTATGGGAGGCCATGGTGGGATGTTGGTTTTCTAGTCCCATGCTCGCCACCACTAGGACCTGACTTTTTGCCTTTGGAACCGAGACGAGCGTACAACCACACGGGGCCTGGAAAACCTCACGAGCAACTAACTTGCCTAGTAGATTCCATGAGTCACATAGTTCGGGTGTTCCATTTGACATACGCATTGAAAACATTTTTGAAAGAGGGGGTGAAGGAGGTGCATTCATAACAGGTAGGGAAGCATGGACCGGGTTGCTTGGGGTCGATGGAGCCCCTGGTAAACCAATCTTGCCTCACTTCTTTAAGGACCGTCTTCGGGACTTGACCCGTTATGGCGGAACCATCCTTATTGTGTCACTCATGGTCTCGGCGAAAGCAAGGTAAAGGTCGTGTCTAACCACCCTCTTCCGGCCTTCCAAGGAAGAGGGCTTATCCAGTGGCATTAAGAGAAGGTTAGTACGTGTGGGTAAAGTTGTACACCCCTGCAGGGTAATAATCTTTTCGAAAAGCCGTGTTCACGGTTATGAACGCTTGGTGACTAGATTCTAAGATCATAGAGAACCATAACCTAATCGTAAAATTGGCAGATCAACGTGTGCTTAAGGATGCTTCCTCAAGGGTACGAGGGGGTGATCCTAGTTAGGGTTCATATGATGACTTGGTGGATATCAAGAGATGATGATCAATATTTCGGAGATGTCACTCTCTTATCCCCTTTTTAAATACTCTGATTAGACGAGCTTCTTCTCTCTCTTGTTTTGTAAACAAAGATGGCTTTATGCAAAACAACTCCACCAGCCATAAGTCTTGCGGAGTACACCCTGTACTCACCCTTGCTTTGTTGATACTTTTGGCAGAGCAAGTGTTCCCTGAACATCAGTTTGGTACTACATCGACACTGACGAGTATCTTGGGGTTCCCGGCCGGCAGCCTGGAATCTATGGGCTGGGACGTCATCGTTATGCTTCAGGCCTCTTAGGCCCTTTGTTACGTTTGCTATACTTAATAGCATAATTTGCCTTCCGTTGTTTGATGTTTGTGGTCAGTGACCTCTTCTTGTAATAATTTGGCTCTTCGCTCAGTTATGAGCTTGCTATAATAAATTTTGTGTCGTAGGGTCACTGTCGTGTTACCGATTCTTCACTGGATATCCTCGAGCTCAAGGTTAAGCTTATGTCAGAGGGAGGTCTGGGATTTTTTTAGCCCTGATCCTGGGGGTGTCACAGTGACGCATTTGGGTGAGGCCCTCGCTTAGCTTCTGAAACTCTTGGCAGTCCTTGAGCATGTGGCTGGCCTTCTTCTTACCATCTTCTTTGTCGATGTAGAAATTGATGGTGCAGGGACCAGATAGCTTGTCGTATGTCGAAGGCTCGTCATCGCGGTTGCAACGTTGCCATGTTTGCATGGGTCGTCCGCCGTCGCGGTAATTTCTGTCAGGGTATCCGCTGTTGCGGTTGCCGTCATCGCGTCGATCGGCGTATCCAGCCGCAACCATGTAGACTCCGTCGCGATCGTCGTAGATGCGCGATCTTCTCTTGCTACGGTGTTCGCGCCTGCGACCGTAGTCGTCTTTGTCATCTGAATACGCTCGGTTGACGGAATCCTCGCCATCTGCCCATCGGTTGGCGATGTCCATGAGGTGGTTGAGCGTCTTGGGCTTGACGCGCTCGAGCGCCTCCTTGAAATCTGGGCGCCTGGCACCGTCCTTGAAGGCGTCGATTTCTCTTTCTTCAGAGATGTGTGCGGTGGAGTTCTTGATGTGGGACCAGCATAGTATGTACGAGCGGATGGACTCGTTGGCCCGTTGGGTGTAGGCCCGCAGCTCTTCGATTGAGGCTGGCCTCTTGCTGGTGCCCTTGATGTTGCGGATGAAGCTGTATGCCAGCTCTTCCCAGCCTTGGATGGAGCCGGAGGATAGGCTTATGAGACAGACCCTGGCCGCGCCTGTCAGCTGCAGATGAAGGCATTGAAAGGCGATGTTCTTGTTTCTGCCCTGGAGCTTGACCGACGACAGAGGATTGTCGAGCCAAGCCTTTGACTCCTGCGTGCCGTAAAACTTAGGATTGTCTGAAGGAAGCTTGAAATTTTTCGGCATCCGTGTTTGCCGAAGGGATCTGCTAAAGCATCTGGCTCCGCATAGCTCTCCATCGTCCTCCTCTTTAGACTTAGTTGAGCACGCGCGTTTTGCACGTGATTTGTCGATCTTGCGTTGGGTGATCTTGTTGCGAGCGTCGTAGTTGCTACTGCGGCGCCATGGGATCTGGCGGCGCTGGGGCAGGTCGTGCTCGTCCTCCTCAGATGAGGGTGTGTGGCTTCGAATGAACTTGGCCATAGCTTTTTTCCTCGGCTCTACAGGAGTTTCATCGTGGAGCGCAGCTCCGACGAGTCTGAGGCCTGCTAGTGCAGACTTATGCATTGCATTCTTCGAGTCGCTCGCCGGAGGCGGGTTGGACACGAGATAGGTGGTGGCCACCATGATCGCAGCCTACGGCGTTTTCGGCATGACGTTACCGTGCGAGTCCATCGTCATGAAGGACGCGTTGAGGGCCCTGGCGACTTCGAGTTGTGCGGCGGGGTCCATGCGCTTCATGCGGGAGCGGTACTTGTTGGCGTTGTTGCCATGTGAAGTGGATCCGTTAGCGGCGGAGAGCGCAGCTTGCCGCGCGCTGGATTCCGCAGCTGCCTTCTGGCGCTTTTCGAGCTCCTCCATCAGCTTCACCTGCCGGTTGTGCTCGTCCACCAGCAGATCTCGGGAGGCATACACAGGTAGGATTTTGTTGGCTGCCAAAGGCTTCGCGTGCTTGGCGCCAGCCCTCCTCATTGAGTTTGATCTATTCATATCCGTTGTTGCCGCCTTGGTTGGATCTATTAGCCGGGTTGTCCCCGTTTCCTCCATTCCCAGTTTGCGGGTTGGGAGAGGGATTGGGTGGTGGATTGGCACTCGAACCTAGCAGTGGGTCCGCTCCGTTGTTGATGACGGCGCATAGGTAACGCTTGCGGAGTGGGTTGCTGTTGCCACAACTTTCAGATCCAGAACCGTAGGTTCCTTCATCTGAAGGGGGACCATACAGATCGGAGTTGCAGCTGCTGCTGTCATCCGAATCATCTGTCAACGTCGACGCGTGAAACACGCTGATGGGTGGAACCCACGAAGCGGGCCTGATGGATGGTGGTGGCACCCGCTCTGGGAGGCGGAGTGTGCCGGTTTGCCCCACCTAGAAGCAGAAGCTCCCGAACAGCATCTCGAGTCTATCGCCGACGGACTCGAAAACCTTCAGGGTGGCTGGCGAGTGGGCGGTGAAGTCGAAGGCGCTGAAGAGGAGGTGACTCTCCGTTGCCGATGAGTCGTAGATCGCTCCGGATGGAACCGTCACGACCGCACGATCAACGTCCCCGTTTCCCATAGACGGCGCCAATTGAGGTGGTTCGATCTCGTCAATTACCATTGTTATGGACTTGGGTTTTGGAGAATATTGGGATGCTGGAAGTCGCGGAACGGTTAACAGACAAGAAACACAGGGACATGAGATTTACCCAGGTTTAGGCCCCAGGAGGGAAAACCCTACTCCTGCTTGTCTGCTCTTGATTACGGCATAACCAAAAGTTACAGGGGTGCGCATATGGAATCTGGCGTGAGGTGCATATGAGGCGAGTTGAGAGATCCTTCTCGTCGTACCCTCCTGGCCTTTATATAGATAGTACAGGTCTCGGTACAGGCCGAATCGGTTACAAATTATGGTTGATACCCTTTGAAATTCTATCTAATATAGACTTGTCCTCCAAGGAGTCGAAACCGTCATGGGCTTGGGCCACCCGAAATCTTCATGGGCTGCGTGTCCTTGCGTGGGCCTTCCTTGGGCTGGACCAGGTATACTAATGTTGTGCACCCGTAGAGTATATCCATGTCACCAGGTGCAGCAAAACCAGGGACTTGTGTAGCAAAATCATCAGCCAAATTGTCATGAACTAACTCCTCCCAGATTCCACCAAAGGGCAGATTAGGCATGGGGTGGGGGTTTCCTCCATCAGGATGAAGAGGTTCCTCATCCCCACCAAGTCCTCCTAGCATCTTAGTTTGCAAAATATAATTGACCATCGTCCAAGAACGGCCATGACCATCATCATCAGTATTGTATAAACAAAAAACTTGCGTTGAAGGAGTACTTGGATGCATATCATGGAATGGTGTGGTCAAGAAGCCAATTCAATGAAATTTGCAAGGTGGCCTATGTAACAAGTAACCTTGCAGAGAGTTTAAGTGCAAAGGTAAAGTCATTGAAAGGGCTTATGTTGTGGCAAATATTTGGTAAGATTAGGCAGATGATCATGACAAAGATTGATTTGCGTCAAAAAATTGCATCAATAATATATGTTGGCTATCTCATCCTCCCATCTTTGATTAAGGCTTTGCATGCCATGGAAAAACAATTGAAGATGAAATGCATTAGAAGAGGAATGGAGGCTGAGGTAACGTACACTAACAGTAAAGATAGGACATGGAGGTATCCATTGAGTTTGGTTGATAGGACATGCCATTGCAAGCAATGGCAGCTCCGTGGGAAACCCTACATACATGCATTGTTTTCATGGGTGTTCTAGGAGGTGAAGATGGTGAAGTTGATCAGTACGTGTTGGTGTATTTCTCTGTTGCCAAATTTAGGGCAGCATATGCTCAGAAGGTTCCAGCCATGTTGGGAAAAGACCAATGGATGGAAGTGGATCCATGCTTAAAGCTATACCCTCCAGTTTTTACTAGATTGGCAGGTAGGCCAAGGAAGAATAGGATGGTAGCTAGTGAAAAGGTTGGTGCACCACCTCGACGATGTAAGTGCAAACGTTGTGGGATCCTAGGGCACATTAATAGGTTTTGTAAAAATGCAGTGGACCCAGCTTATGGAATAGATGATCAGACGGGAGTACCAAATGCATATGAGAATGAAGTATTTGAATGAGAGGAGAATGAAGCAATGGATACATTGCATATTGAACCAATGGATCCAGAGGAGATTAAACCAAATGTAGGGGAGATTGAACCAATGGATCAACAGGAGATTGAACCAAATGCAGGGGAGATTGAAGCAATTGCAGGGGAGAATGAACCAATGGATTGAGATGAGATTGAACCAAATGCAGAAGAGATTGAACCAAATACAGGGGAGATTGGACAAAATACAGGGGAGATTGAAGCAATTGATTCATTGGATGCAGATAATAAAGGAATTACACTAGAGGATATTGAAGAATTGTGGTCATTGCAGTTTGAACAGTTGGATCGAGACGAGATTAAACCAATTGTACAACATACTAAAACAATTGATTCATTGGAAGCATAGTTGAAAAGTAAAGGAATTACACGAGAGGATATTTAAGAATTGATGCCAATGCGGTATGAACCATATGAACCAATAGATTGATATGTGATTGAACCAATTGTATGACAGACTGAAGCACTTGATTCATTGGATATAGAGAAAAAGAACAGAGGGAACAAATGCAAGAAGCTGATGGTGGACTCCGAGAATATTCCAGCTAGGATCACCTAGAGCAAGGTGGTGAACCCATCAAAAAACACTAGGAGCAAGAAAAAATAAATTTGAATTATTAATTTGAATTTGTATGATGAATTTGAACTACTGTCAATGTTGTATTGAATTCCTACTAGTGTGACGCTTCCAAGTTTGTATGTTGGATAATCCCGTAATGTATGTGTTACTGCAAGTTTCAATGGTCATCCACCAAGTTGCTTAGCATGCGCTCAAAGGATACAAACAGGGATTCGCAAACAAAAAAAGGAATTCGTATTCACTTTTTCCTGTCGCGTAAAAAAAAGTCTTTGGCTGCTCAGTTTTGCCCTCGACATGTGGTCTACACATGGGGTTTAGCTAGTTCATGGCTTAAACCATAGAAAACATTAACCAATTGATCCAAAATTTGGCATACTTGTGTATCTTGGATTAATCTACCATATGATATTGGAAATTTTGGATTTACTTGTAATCAGCCACATTTTTCTTTTTCCAAGTGATTAAATTCAAAAAATAGTTTTAGGGTTAGTTCAACTAAAAAAAGTCAAAATATAGTGAAACCTTCGCGTGGAGTCTTGTTGTGTTACCTACGTCCTAGCATGAATAATAAAGGAAAAGAAAATGAAGAGAAATGGACTTATCCCCTAAGCCACTTCTTAAACACTTATTGGAATGAGCTACTAGCTATGAAGATGCATGGATTTCTACTCAATCCACCTCCAAAATAACCCATCCCAAAACATACTTTGTTTAAATAAGGCCAAATTTGGAACACTTGTGTGCCTTTGAGTTGCAAACAATATAATGTCGGCCAAGATGGATAATTTTGTTCAAAATAACACATTTTACATTTTTTATGCCAACATCTTGAATTTTCGTTACTCATTTTTTATCTAAGTGTCCTTGTTTTACTTAGCTCTACTCAGTTTTCCCCTCCCACTAAAGTTTTCCTCACTTTTCCCCTCTTCCCTGTCTCAAACCCTCACAGCAGCTCAACTTACACTCAGTTTGGATGTGCTCTGATTGGTCGAGATGTATGTCACACGGATCATGGCCAAACACCGTTGGATACATCATGATCCGACGGGTTGGACATCTCTCTCTCCCAATGGTTGCACTTACCCTGTATAGAGAGGAGAGCCAGACAGGCTGGATGTCTCTTCCTCCCTTTTCCTATCGCACGTATACCAACCCCATCAACTAGCGCTTAGTTTGGTTGCGCTCTGATTGGTCGAGATGTATGTCACATGGATCTTGGCCAACCACCATTGGATACATCGATCCGATGGGTTGGAGGTCTCTCTCCCGATGGGCACACCTATCTTGTATGAAGAGGAGAGCCCGACGGGCTGGATGTCTCTCCCTTCCTTTCCCTGTCGCATGTATACTAGCCGCATCTTCCTCCCTCCTATCAACGTACAGAGGCGCGGCAGTCTGGATAGCATGCGGTAGCGCGGACCTAAACATGGCCTTCTGAATGGCGTGCTGTAACACAGATCTAAGTGTGGCGGTCAAAACAACGCTCGGTGGCGCGGATCTAAGCATGGTGGTCGGAATGGTGTGCGGTAGTGCGTACATAAGCGTGGCGTTCAGAACGGCGTGTGGCGGCACGTACCTAAGAGCGGGGGTCGGAATGTCTTGCGGTGGCGTGGACCTAAGCATGGCGTCTAGAATAGCGTGCGGTGGTGAGGATCTAAGCGTCTGAAATTTCTGTAACGTCTCTATCTGTCTCACTTGTTTTCACCTCCTCATCTCCGTTGCTGATGAAAGACGCCAAGGCGGCAGCGGTGCCGATAGTGGTCATCGATGCGATGATGATTCAAGCAGGCATCTGCAACATCAGTGCGACAGTGGTGGTGCCGATAGTGGTCGTCGATGCGATAACGTTGAAGCCATCATCTACAACATAACTGCGATGGCTGTGGTGCCGACAGTGGTCATTGATGCAACGACGATTTAAGCTATCATCCACAACATCACTGCAATGGCACAGATCAAACCGCCGTGAACCAAAGTTGCGTGAGGCAGGCCACAGCCGTGGCTGGCACGTCGAGGTGCACTTCGACAGTGAAGGTCGGATGTACCTCATGGATGGATGGATGGGAGCGGTTTGCCCATACTTCTTGGAGTACACATACGGCAGGGAAGGCGGATACCTCACCGTCCACTTAAGATTAGGAAAAATTTGAGCCCAAATTGAACCAAAATTCTATGACTTAAAATATATGTATGATTTGAATAAATTTTATATGTATTTGAGCCATGAGACCGGTAGATATGCTCTAAATATGAATCATAAGTAGCAGTACTTGCTTTGACAATCTACAGTGGGCTTGTATAAATTTGATCAAAGTATGTATGATTTGAATCAAAATTGATATGTATTTGAGCTATGAGGATGGTGGATATGCTCTAAAGTTTATTCATAAGTAGTACTCCCTCCAACCCAAATTAGTTGATTTAGATTTGTCTAGATTTGACTGTATCTAAAAATGAATTAGTATTAGGTTCATCCGTATCTTGACGAATTTGAGTCAACTAATTTGGATCGGAGGTAGTAGTACTTTCTTTGACAATACCCAGTGGGCTTCTATAAATTTGATAGAAATATGTATGATTTGAATCAAAATTGATATGTACTCTTGAACCATTAGGACAAGGAATTGGCGCCCCAGCTCCGCATACTGGCCGCGACCACAAATCGCCTCTCTGGAGAAGAAGAATGCAGCATGAAGAAGAACAGGGAACGAATGCGGCCCCCCAATGCTGCAAGTATATATGGCAGCCACGATGGCAGCGGCAGAATGGTCAAAATTGATAGGGCCCCAACTCGACCTATCTAGGCATTTGGCATGCCAACTATGGGCAGCTAGATCCAATGGCAAGCAACTCGGGCCCCGCAATGTGTTCTCTCAACAACTTTGGAACCGCAAATGACTAAATTAGTAGGAACTCACAACCATCCATTGAATAATAATTCTACTCTCTAAATCAGGTATCTAATATTCAACTAATCATTACATGTCCCACCCTTCACCACAACCGCATACTGTAACTGCTAGGACGGGCATGCCAACTCCTAAAACTTCCCACATGAATCTACTATTATCCTCCCCCTTCACTTGAAGTTCATGTTTTAGAAATTCTACCACTTGATAAGATACGGCAAGATCAGCCTCAACTTTCAACTTCTCCATGCAAATAAGCTCTGAATTCTTCTTTTCTTCCTCGACAATACGCTTCAGCTCGAATATCAACAGGTTTTTATGGGCCAATTCATCACCTAAATTTGCAACCATCTCTTACAAATCCATCCTCTGTCCCACTAGGTTGATTCATCTTGGTATACAATGTACCATGGATCATCGGCATGCATAGCACACTTTAACAATCCCAAAATAAATCTAATTGAAATTAGTCTGACAAGCCATGGAGGCACTTCAAATTCAATGGTAGTACAAAGAGAAGGATCTACCAACACTTCCGACGTGGTAGGAGAAGTAGAATGTGGTCACGGCATGATCGAATCCCCACCCTCGACGGTGTACCCACTACGACCAGACATTAAGGACTAATTTGCACCTACAATATTGAGAAAATTAAAGGAACCGAATCGATTAGGGTGGGCGGAGCAGGCGAAGGTCTTACCAAGTGCTACTAGCAATTGTTGCAACCATTCGTCGAGCTATGGCAGCGGAACAAAATCCCGGTCGTCATGGGCGGCGAACCTGCCTGGCGTCGGTACTGCTTCAATGTACAATGCGTGCGGATGAAACAGGTGCTGGAGCCATGGTTGAGGTGCAGCGTGGCAGTCCGTCCGACGTTGTCGTAAGACAGAGCCGGCGATGCACCGACGCGTTGATGATGGCTGCTATGTCCGCCGGTGGGATAGAATTTGCTCGGTGCTAGGGGCTGAGAGCATATGAGAGAGATAGAGGGAGAGAGAGAGAGACGACCTCACGTGTCATAAACGACCCCACCTATAAATGTTTATGGGAGTAGTTGCTCCTGGATTTTTGCATATTTGCTAAGTTTGCATATCTGCCAAACTTTTTCTTTGAAATTTTCATATTTGCCACATGACCACCACATGTCAGTGACACACAATGTGGGGCCCCGGAATAATCCTCCGAGAATCCCTATTATGCATACACCATGATCCCATGATCAGTCTATCATGGCACATAACCAACAAGTATCAAAGTAAACATACATTACTTAAGCGGATACATGTCATACCTTATTTTCCATTATGGCTACACCAATCATCATCAGCGGAACTTTATAGAATCTTGGGTTCCGAGCCCTGTCTTAACCTACAGGCAGCTGACTAGGAGAATGTCCTAGCTCGCATAGTCGTACACTTCAACTTCTTGATATCTGACCAAGTTAATAGTCAGGAACAATGCCAGTGAGTACTTGGAATGTACTCGCAAACCACCTTAAAAGAATAATAATAACAATAGGATATGCAATATGGTTGTGGTAATAGGAGCGCTCCAAAGAGGTTCTTTTCTAAAATAGTTTCTCTTGTAGATATAGCATCTACACAACTTCGGCAAAAACTTCTGTAAAACATTTTGGAAACCTTTTTGATAAGTTTTTAGAAAACACCAGGGTTCGGTTACCCATTCTTTCTTCCTTTCGGTCATCCCATGACCAAACTCCTTTCCTCCATTTCCGACCATCCCATGGTCAAAACATTTCCAAAGCCATTGCTTTTCCAAAATCCTTTACAGCAACCTTCCCAACCGTCCATGACCGTATACATGGATATTCGAAAGATTTACACTCTGTAGAGGTTGTACAGTTTACCCACACCATCTGGATACCCTGCCCTGATCCCGTGCATATTTTGAGTCGAGTAACCGGTCAAGGCTCTCCGGATGCCCACTCTAATATACGTGCCTACCCTATGAGAGTTGTCCCCTCAATACCTCGACGCCTTGTATAGTTCAAAAGCCAATAGGAGCACCTTTTTCCACTTTACAAAGTGTGTGCTTTCAATGAGGGGCTCATGGTAACACATGGCGTCCCATAGATTGTTTGTTTCTTCTCCCGATCAATGTTCTGCATGGACCTTTTTACCAGAGAAGACCCACCCTCCAGGGATCAAAATCCGATGTAGTAGTTGTGAGCCAGCTTATACCAGAGTAAACAAACATCAAGTCTAGCCCTGTCTCATTCCATAGTAATGTAGTTGCACGGGTTAATTGTTCTGGAAAAACTTCAATAAACTGGGTGCATTTTCATAAATATTTTTCCTCCATCCTTCATCCAGCCTTTTTTTACAACAAAACCTTTTTCATTTCTCGAACTTCTCTTGGTAGGTCACACCTCACCAAGGTTTTGCCATAAAACATTTTTGTGAAACTTTTCCAGGGTCTTCCCATCCTATAGTTTTGCTTCGGCTAAAACGTGGTCTCCAAATGGGTATGGTGTTATACACCATCTACCATACTAGGGAAAAGTAGGTGTCATCAAGAGGATTGTACTTAGTAGTACAAAGGTGTAATGGTTTGGAGGAGCCAAGCCACGACCAGATATAGATCATCATATAATAAAACAATGCAGTTTTCATAAATAGAAGATAAGACATTCATAAGTAAAACAGTAGGACAAGTCTTGTGAGCAATAAGGTGGCTTGCGTGTGATCAACAATATGGAAATATGTCCCTGGACTTCAACTTCTTATAATACCATAATAACTAAAGTAATAACCATCTTCGTCGGTCTTTGATATAATCGCAACTATCATCGCCGGGTATCATACATGCAAGCAAATAAGGGCACAATCAACACAAGGCATACAAGCATCAATTCAATATAGCAAACAACATACCACATATTATCCACTTTAGTAGGTTGTGTAAGATTGAGTCCAAAGCAATTGGAATTACTTTGGTGGCATTAGTGGAACTCTTTATATTTGTCAAATACCACATAATAAAGGGATTTTGAACTAAGGCTTGGGTATGTATGATATCAATGTACAAACATGATAGCAATAGATAGGTATTGAAATAACTAGGCCAACAAAATTGGTTTCCTGATTTTATCCATTTTCCTTAGTTAGTTATGATTTTTCTAGTGGACATACCACTAGTTTAGGTTAATAATTCACAAGAAAATAGCTAGAGCTCAAATAAATTTGTCCTCGGAGCATTTTTTATAAAATTGAGTTTGTGATTTTTGAGAGTTGGATACATCCAAAAATAATTACAGAATGCCTTTGGGAAATTCCCAAAGTCAGTTCTGCAAGCAGTTTGTCTTTTTCACTAGATTTATTTTACAGAAGCTTTTAAGGTGAATCCAAAGGCACATAGCAGGTATTTAAAATACATTTCTTCATAAATTGGAATTACCATTTTTTGAATTACAGAACTACTATATTGAATTTATTAGTAAAACAGCTACATATAGAGATATTTAAATCATTAAATTTTAACTAGAGCTCAATAAATCTTGAGCTCCTAGTTTATTATAAGTATGATATTATAGATGTTCCGAGAGTTGAAATGAGTCCAATACCATTTTTGGTTGGTCCTATAGAAAATTCTAAAGGCATAAAGGATCTATTTTTGTTATTTATACTATAGTAAATATACTATTCCACTTGGTATGAGATTAATGCCATGAGATAGGTACACATGAAAGGCCTACCAAGGGCAATTGGTTTTATTAAGTTTGGACATATGAAACTCACTTAAGTAATTATTTACTGAAAGGGACACATGATTGTATTTTATTTACTACGAAATATCTGAAACTTACTATGCTGTAAAATTTGTTTTGCATGTATGTGAAAACATCAAAGGCCATGTAAAATTTTATAGTAGGGACTTACCATGCATTTTTCATTTTTATTTCTAATTTAGTTAACATGCATGCAAGCAGATATGGAAATGCTTATAAAAAGGAAAAAGGGAAACAGGGGTATTCTGTCACGGCCCGCCTAGCGTCGAGGCCGACCCACCCGGACAAATCCACACACGAGAGAGGGATTTGAAGAGCTGACGACGGGTCTGCGCGTCAGTGACACAGGGGCAGCAAAGAGGTATCGACGGACGGCAACCGTCGGATCAAGTGGGAATCTACGGTGCCTGGACATCCTCAACCTCAGGCCCTGGAACAAAAAGGGGAACCCTAGCGCAGGGAGTAGGGGCTTGGGAGCTCACCTAGGTGTTGGAGATATGCCCAAGAGGCAATAATAAAGTGGTTATTATTATATCTTTATGTTTATGATAAAAGTTTACATCCCATGCTATAATTTTATTAACAGAAAACATTAATACTTGTGTGTTTTGTAAACATAAAAGAGTCCCTAGCAAGCCTTTGTTAAGCTAGCTTGTTGATTAATAGATGATCATGGTTTCCTGATCATGGATATTGGATGTTATTAATAACAAGGTCATATCATTAGGAGAATGATGTGATGGACACACCCATAGTAAGCATAGCATTAGATCAAGTCATTAAGTTTGTTTTGCTATAAGCTTTCAGATACATAGTAACCTAATCCTTCGACCATGAGATCATGTTAATCACCATCACCGGATGAGTACTTTGATGACATCAAACGCCACTTCCATAACTAGGTGGTTATAAAGGTGGCATTGGGTATTCTGAAAGTATGTGTTGAAGCGTATGGATCAAGAGTGGGATTTGTCCATCCATATGACAAATAGATATACTCTGGGCCCTCTCGGTGGAATGTCATCCAATTGGATTGCAAGCATGTGACTAGGTCACAAGGGATGTCATATCACGGAACGATTAAAGAGTACTTATCGGTAACGAGGTTGAAATAGGTATAGAGATACAAACGATCAAACTTTGGATAAGTAAAGTATCTCGCGACAAAGGGAATCGGTATCGTATGTGAATGGTTCATTTGATCATGAAGTCAATGTTCAATATGTGGGAGCCATTATGGATCTCCAAAGCCCGCTATTGGTTATTAAACGGAGAGGTGTCTCGATCATGTCTGCAAAGTTCGTGAACCGTAGGGTGACACACTTAAGGTTCGATGTTGTTTAAAGTAGATATGGAATGCGAGTTGGAGATCAAATGTTTTTCGGAGAGTCAGATTGGATCCAGGACATCATGAGGAGATACATAATGGTCCAGAGAATAATATTCATATAAGGAAAGTGGTTTTCTAGGGTTCGGAAATGTTTTCATTGTTTTGACCGAAAGCTTCTAGAATGTTCTAGAGGGACCACCCGTGGGTCCACCACCCCGGGAGGGGTCACTTGGGCTATGGCATGTCATGGGGGACCTAGGTGTGAGATCCAAGCACATGACTTAATAGGATTGATAGGATACTCGTACCAACAAGTTGCCACTTCTTTTTCGGAAGATCATTCGAAAAGAACTCTAAGGTTAAGTGTGCTTGGCCTAGAGGAGTGCTTGGCCTAGAGCAATTTTAGGATGGGTGACCGACCGGGAAGTGGGTACCGGGTGCGCATGAGTGAGGACAAAGTGCACAGAAAAGACTAGTGTTGGTCTATGGGGCCAGTCTAGATATCCTATTAAGCTACCAGGAGTGACACCCCCGGGGCCAAGTGGACGGGATGTTACAAGTGGTATCAGAGCCGATCCTCGCGGTTAAATGTGTGTGTGTAGGTCAGTGGCGAGACATGTGGAGCATGACGCGTGTGGCCCGGAGTGGACACGGCATGGCACATGTGCTGGCACTAGACGCACATACGCGTGCCGGGTGTGTGCGGGTCAGTAGAGGGACATGTGGAGCATGGCGCGTGTGGCCCGGAGTGGACACGACATGGCACATGCGTTGGCACTGGACGCACATACGCGTGCCAAGAGGGAACGTTCCTTAGGTGTGCTTGATCGATGAGGGCATCGATCTTTTAAAGGGTGGGTGTATGTGAGATCCAAGCACATGAATTAATAGGATTGATAGGATACTCATACCAACAAGTTGCAACTTCTTTTCTAGAAGCTCATTCGAAAAGAACTCTAAGGTTAAGCGTGCTTGGCCTAGAGAAATTCTAGGATGGGTGACCGACCGGGAAGTGGGTACCAGGTGTGCATGAGTGAGGACAAAGTGCACAGAAAAGTCTAGTGTTGGTCTATGGGGCCAGTCTAGATATCATATTAAGCTACCAGGAGTGACACCCCCAGGGCCAAGTGGACGTGGTGTTACACTAGGGTCCAGCCGCACCAAGCCCAAAGGGCCAACCGGCCAGCACTAGGAAAAAGGGTCAAAACCTAGTTTGAATATTCAAACCCTAGTTTTAGAAGGAAGGGAGACTTGGGGGCCAAGTCCCCAACTCTTCTCATTGTGGACCAGTTGGGGGAACTCGGCTAGGGCTAGGAACCCTCTTGGCCGCCGCCCCCACTATATAATGAGGGGTGGGGGCGCACCCCCTTGGTCCCTTGTCCCTTGCACCTCAACCCTAGCCTTCCGCTACCCCCTCTCTCCTCCATCGTCCCGCTCTGGCTTAGAAAAAGCCTTGCAGGGATTCTGCTCCACCACCACCACCACCACGTCGTCGTTCTGCTAGGATTTTGAGGGGATCTACTACCTCAGCTACCTTCTGGAATAGGGAGATGAAAATATTCATCGACTCCATATGTGTGATAGAGTGCGGAAGCGCTGCCGGAACGCAGCGCCGGCAGGATCGTCTACGCAATCTTGAGATCGGCAAGTGATCGACTACATCAACCACAATAATCTGATCTCGTTAAACGCTTTGGATATACAAGGGTTAACTACTGCAGAAAGGCTTATAGGTGCCAGGTGGTTAGTGACAGGCAAAACTAGGCCCGTCACTAATAAGTATTACTAGCGACAGGCAAGGATAAACCTGTCACTAGTACAAAACACTAGTGACAGGCGTATGAAATTGACTGTCACTATTATTTTTTTATGGAGGCGGGCTGAATAGAAAAATTACTTAGTGACAGACATATATACATGCCTGTCACTAGTAAAACTATGATTAATGACAGTCCCAAAATATTCCTGTCACTACTATTTTTTCATGAAGAAGGATGTTTTTAGACCGGTGTCACCGACGATGTCTCACTACAACACAAATAGGCATACAACAACACATAACCTGCATCGGTAAGGATATATATATATTTGTATCTATATAGCTAGTAATAGTGATGTAATAATGGATGCAGTGTTTCTCCTCCTTTCTATGCCTTTTAGGATGATTTTGTCCTGCTCGTTTCGGAGATACTATATGCCATCCATAGTCAAGCGGATGGTTTTCTTTATTTTTTTGCATAAAGTCAGAAAACGCTCCAACCACTGACCCAGAGGAAAGTAATATATAGGAAAAAGAGTCTGCTCGGGATTTCTTCCCCCACCTCTCGATAAAAACGGCAGACGCCACCACCGCAATGATCACGCCCCTGCGCCCCTCGTGTCGGCGACCGCTGCCGCCGCACATACTCCTCTTACGACCGGCGCACCCCTACTCCTTCCAACCGACGACCTCTGACCCCGCGCACCCTCCTCCGACGACCGGCGTGGCCACCGCATTCTTTCCCTCCGGTGACCAGAGCGGCCTCTGCACACCTACCTCAACGACCGCCGAAGCTCCACACACCTTCCTCTGGTCATCGGTGTAGCTCCGCATACCCTCCGGTGACAGGTGGGTCTAGGTTCCTCTGCCCAGATTGGGATCCTATCGCCGCCCCGTGACCTCGCCACCTCCCACCGCCGATGTAAGCCCTCCTCGCACCTCCGGAGCCGAGAGGCGATGTGTGAAGCCTGGATGGAGGATCGAGTAGTGGCCCCTGTCTTGTCGGCTAACCACCGACCGAGTAGGTCTCGCTGCGCTTCTCCCGGGTGATGGCGGGGCATGCAAGTGAGGTGGTCTGCCGCAGAGGGCAGGGGAGCCTTGCGGTGGCGGGGGCATGTGAGTTTGCTTCCTGGCAAAGGGGGCGGGCGCATAGGAACCTACCGGAGGGGATTCCTTGGTTTGGATCAGTAGCGACGAGCAACTGTCGGTCCACCGCCCTCAGATGATGCTATGTGGTTTCTTAGCTTTTGTGTAGTCTGAATTGTTCCACAGCTCCTCATTTGTGATTTTGCAGGACCGTAAAGCATGCTAGGACCGTGGTATGAAAGGCATCTATGGTGTTTGCCAAATTCTTTGGTAATGGCATGTATCTTTGAGCTCCACTTTTCAGTTTTGCAGTTTGGAAGCCTGATTTGTAGAAGAAACTTTTGTTAGAATACTTAGTAGTCATGCATGCAAAATTTCTATGTGTTCTTTCAATGGAATATTGTTACCACACACTATTGTTTATTCGGTTATATTTGTTTTTTCATGACCCATGTTTATATGAGGATTCCTTTTTTTATAAATATATACTAAATATTGGGTTATCTGCATAGTATGTCTCTCAACATTAAGCAAAGGTACGATCCCTAGACTTTGAAATATTTTCCTATACACATGTTAATTAACTTCTACCAACTTCGCAAATTTCCCAATATATTTTATAGTAGGGCATATATAATCAGTGGTTAATTTATCTGGTAATCATTTAAACCTGTTGGCAATGCAAAATTTAAGCGATCCGTGTGAATGTGACATACTTGAGATTTGCAATTTGATCTTGTAATCATTTAGCTTCTACACTATTGTCTATTCTGCAGTAGTGGTTAGTTCTCTTCAATCTCGTTGTACCGATCTCGTAGATTAGATCTTGGCTTTGCCATAGATTGGTTCTTGGTTTTATGTGTTCGTGCGATAGAATTTTTTTGTTTTCCATGCAATGAACCCTACAGTGGTATCAGAGCCAGGTCTATGCATAGATCTGTTGCATGAGTAGAACACAATGGTTTTATGGGCGTTGATGCTTTTGTTGTCGCTTGATTTTCGTGTACTTTGCATCTTGCGGGATGGTGGGATGAAGCGACCCGGGCTAACCTTACATGTCGTCGCACATGAGACTTGCTCCACGCTCAACGTGCAACTTGTATTGCACAAGTGGCTTTGCGGGTGTCTGTCTCTCCCACCATAGTTAAGATTCAATTTACAATGGGCACTTGACAACACTTGTATCAGTGTTGTGGTTCTTGTTCGTAGTTAAGAACGGTTCTTATTCAAAAGCCCCAAGCCACATAAACATGCAAAGAAAACTAGAGGCATCTAACTTGTTTCTGTAGGGCATGTGATGTGATGTGATATGGCCATGATGTGATTGTGATTATATTTGATGTATGCAATGATCCTTATTGTAAGTTGGCAACCGGTAGGAGCCTTATGGTTATCTTTAAATTTGTTAAGACCTGCATGTCTATTCATCAAGTAGTTGTAATAGTTGCTATTGGTGATGAACAACCATGAAGAGGCACCATTGAACCTGACGCCACACTAGTGATGATGGAGATCATGTTCGTGCTTTGGAGATGGAGATCAAAGGCACAAGAAGAAAGGACATATCATATCACATATTATGAATTGCATGTGATGTTAATCCTTTTATGAATCTTGTATTGCCTAGATCGTGACGATAGAATTATAAGATTATCCCTCTCACTAAATATCAAGTAATAAAGTGTTTGTCCTTAGTAGGTACTGTTTCTAAGACTCGTTGTTTCAAACCATCTCGTGATGATCGGGTGTGATAGATTGTACATGTGCATACAATGGGTGCAAGCCATATTTGCACATGAGGATACTAAGGTTAATCTTGATGAGCCTAGCATATACAGACATGGCCTTGGAACACGGAATACCGAAAGGTAAAGCATGAGTCATATGGATGATATGATGAACATGTTGATTATTCGCCTTTGAAGCTACATCATCTCTCATGATGATCGGACTTGGTGTAGTGGATTTGGTTCGTGTAATCACCAAAATGACTCGAGGGATGTTGTTTTGAGTGGGAGTTCAAATAGTAATATGATTAAAGCTGAACACAATTTATCATCATTAAAACAAAGTGAATTTGCAAAATTTGTTGTAGTCATTGGCATTTGTTCACCACCTTATACTATAGGGGTTCGTAGCATGGAAAACAAAAAATTTCTATCGCATGAAGACACACAAGCGAAGATCTATCTACTAGATTGTAGCAACGAGTCGATAGAGTACTAACCCTCAAAGATTCCAAAGCGGTTAACGAGATAGGATTATCGTGGGTGATGTAGTCGTTCACTTGCCGATCTCAAGATCGTGTAGATGATCCTTCCGATAGCGCTCCCGCAGTCGGTCACATGTTTAGTACTCGACGAAGACCTTCCTCTCCCTTTTTCCAGCAGGCAGCAGAGGTTGTAGATCTCTCCTCGCAGAAGTAGAGGGGAAATCCCGCAGGGCTTCACCTAAGCCGGAGCGGGTATGGTGGAGTAGAAGAGTGTCTCGGCGATATAGGGTTTAGAGGGCCGAGGGGAGGTGGTGGCCGGCAGCTAGGGGCTAGGGCATAACCCTAGTCGGCGACTTGGAGGATATCCCCAGGCGGCGGCGGAGACTTGGGGTGGTGGCGCCAAGCTAGGGTTTTTGGTGAGGGGTATGGGGGCCGGCGGCAAGGAGAGGGAGGAATCCTGCCTTAGGTAGGATTCCTTCCCTCCCTCCACTAGGCAACCAATGTTGGGATTTGACTTTTTCAAATTGGCGTTTAACTTTTCAAACTAGAGTTTGATTTCTCTCTTCCCATTGCCCAGCAAAGTGACCTAGGACATGATGCAACCATTCCACTTTGTCATGACACATCCATGTACCCTTCCCACTCCAGATCGGTGGACCTTCTAGACCCTTCTAGAACATTCTGGTGAAAACACAGAAACCATTCCCGAACTCCGGAATTGGACTTTCCTTATATGAATCTTATTTTCCGGACCATTTCGGATCTCCTCGTGATGTCCTAGATCCAATCCGAGACTCCGAACGACATTCGGTCTTCTTACTCACATTCCATATCTACTAAACAACATCGAGTCCTTAAGTGTGCCTCCCTACGGTTCGTGAATTATGCAGACATGATCGAGATTCTTCTCCGATCCATAACCAATAGAGGAATCTAGAAATTCATATGGCTCCCACATATTTCTACGGTTACTTCATGATCGAATGAACCATTTACATACAGTATCAATTTCCCTTTCTGTAAGGGGTCCCAATCTTTAATAAGATAAAGCCCCCTGTGTTTACAATGCTAGTCCCTAGATCAATAGCTAGCATCCACAGTTTAGATGTAATATCAAGAAACAAAGGTCATAATATAACTTTATAACCAGGAATAACATAATTTTATTACATCATTACATAGCTCATTTGGCTATTACATTACATTGCAGCGGAATAACTATAGTCATGGGTCCTTCATCTTCAAAGTGCCACAGGCAGATGTTGGTTGTAGACTTTGTAATCCTAATCAATCAATCTTCACTAAAAACAATCAAACCTGCAACATACAAGTTACAGCCACAAAGGGTCAATACATTTGAATTGTATTGGCAAGTGATACTATAACAGTATAGTGGAGTCTATCATCTATATGCATTTGGCTAAGTGGAGTTGAGGCTTGCATTGCTGAAAATAGATTTTTCCTTAACATATGAAAATACTAAGTTTTTGCTTTGATAAAATCATTTTTCTCAATCCAAGATTGAAGATCCTTTACAAGGCATCTCTCAATCAAAGATTGAATATTTCAAACAACCCTTGTTCAATCCACAAGTTTTAACTTAGAAATTTGAATGATGAGATTCTTGATTGCTTCCATGTCTTGATGCTCAAATTGTCCTTTACCAGGGACATGGCTAAGTACTTAGATTCTACACTCTGCAGAGGTGGTGCACTTTCCCCACAAGACTTGGTTTCCCAAGACAAGATCTTTCAGAAGCCTTCCCTTAGACCAAAATGGACGCGCTCCAGCCTATCAAACACTACCACCCACTGTCCATATGACTAAGTTCTTGCAACCTATATGATCATGGCAGAGCCCATATTGCCAAGTGGTTGCACTTGAAGCTTCTCAACATTTGACATCTCAAATTTCTTTGTGCCTGGGTGGCATACCACAAGTGAGATACACAAGCCAAGTCCATGGCCTTGTGAACCACTCAACCAAAAACCACCAAGCAAGCCCATTCCACCCAGGTGATTCATTAACTTAGTTGTTTTATTACACAAAAACATAAGTCCTCAGACTTAGAGATTTTTCCATAGTGTGAATATATTTTCCACCCATGTTTTCTATTAGCTAGGCTAAGCTTGATAGTAGTAGGAATATTTAACTTAGGAAAATCCTACTAAGGATTCATCTACTAGGTTTTCTTATAGCAAGGTCTATACTTAGCAAAATCCATGCAAGTTTTACTTAGCAAAATCACTAATGCATAGAGAAAGTAATGGGACAAAAAGTATGAAGCATCACTTGCCTTTTTGGTAGAGGGTATAGGTTCACTCCTTGTCCTTGCAACAATCACACTCTTCAAGTCACTACAATTCAATCAAGCAAGGCACAAACTTAATCTACCAATCAAGCAAAACATCACATAAAATAACAAAGTCAAAGTAATGCATGCAAGCATGCAAAAGATGGTTCTAATTGCAAAGGTGGTCTCCACTAGGCTTCTAAACTTTGTAAAGTCAAAAGTGGTTATTTTCCAAAGTGGCAAAGTCATTTGCAAAAGGGTTTTGGTCTATAAACCATTTTTTAAATCTAATCATTATTTTATGTGGTGAAAATTATTTTTATCAAAGCAAAACTTTATGTTTTTCACCAAATGAGTTGCTATTGCAAAACTTGGTGTTTTGGGTCAGTAGGTTTGGTCTAAACCATTTTCCCAAAGTTTTCACTAAAAATCATTTTCATAACAAAAATCATTATTTTCTTTTGGCTAGAAAGGACTAAATCAAGTTTTCCATCCTAAACTTTACCAAATCCATTTTCCAAACTATGGGTTGGTTCCTAGGGTCAGTGAGTTTGCAGCAAACCAATTTGCAAAGGTTTTAACCTTAAAAACATTTTTAAACAATTTTTCTAATCTAAATAAGCATACAAATGAATCTGCAAAAACAAGCAAACAAACAGATACTATTTGCTAAACCAAGGGCATGGTTGGCTAGGGCTGGTTCTCCTGAATCCATTGATATAAAATTTGTAATTTTTGGACGTGTGGTTTGAAAGTTACAAAGGTTTCAAGTTTGCAATTAAATCTGATTCAAAAATCTGTTTTAACTCAAAGCAGTGACACGCGTCGGTCTCCTATTCGTCGAAAACGTTTCGCGTGGATCGACTGCTCTGGCGCGTTGGATCAAGTCAGATCGTGCGGTACTGAGCGCATACCCCTTCGCTATTAAGTGATTCTTTCGTGTCGCTTAGATCTTCATCCAACGGCTAATATCGCATTGACCATACTCTGGCGGCGCAAGGTCAACGGCGAGCGGCGGAGTGGCCAGATGGCGGCGACGCTGGCGAAGCAGGAAGCGAGAAGGAGGGAGAGGGTGCTCACCGAGTTCGTGGAGCGACGCTGATGCTCAACTCGCTTGCGGTTTGTCAGGGGGCGCACTGGATCGGTCGTGATTCCTCGCCGGAGTCAGAGGCGACGTCGGTCTCACTCAGACGTCGACGGGGGCGACGCTATGGTGCACAAGAAGACAAGGCAAGAACGGATTTAGCTGTGCAAGAGGTTGGCGATCAAGCGTGCATCATTGAGAGGAAGAAGGGCGGTCAGCACTCACCGGAAAAGACTGACGGAGTGGAGGCAGACGGTGGCGGCGGTGGTCGTCGTCGTTGCCGAGCCTGCAGAGTACTCGCGGGCGAGCTGAAACTACGAGGGGGTTTGCCAGGATATGGGGAACTTGTCTGCGTGCTTGGGAAGGCAGGGGGCGGCGTGAGGTCGCCGGAATCGGCCGAGAACTTCGTCGGAGACGGCGGCGGTGCAGAAGAAATTCGGAACAGCCTGGTGGCTCTCGAGGCGTGGTGTTTGGGGGGAATGGAGGAGGGGTAAGGGGGGTTTTATCACGCGTGATCACTGCGGGTTTTAATCGCGGCATCAAGGCGAATTAAGCCCGAGAAATCAATGGCAGGGGCGGGGGAGAACGGTCGATGCGGGTGAGGACGACGACAGTGTTTGTGGGGCCTACCTGGCAGTGAGAGGGAGAGTGAGGGGTTTGGGCCACCAGTCAGCTTCTGTGTGGGTGCGGTTCTGAGTGGAGAAGAAAACGCTTCGGGGAGGGGGAGCTGGGCTGGGATGGGCTTTTAGCTGGGCTGGGTCGTTTTGTTCTATTTTTTCTGTCTGATGAATTTATCCTTTTCTATTTCTATTTACTGATTTGAAATTCAAACAAACCATTCAATTAACCAAATCAATTCAAACAAACACCACACTTCACAACTTTTGAACTTGTTTCTGTTTAGTAGCATAATCCAAAATTCCATAATAAAATAATATTTTTATTCATTTTAGGATCCATTCATTAATTAAATAAAATGGTCCTTTAGTTATTTAATCCAATAGGGTTTGATTTATTTAATAAAATCTTCTTTTGAAATCCAAATACTTTCAAAGCCAATCAGTAGGTTTTATTTGGAAATAAAGAATATTTGGAAACTTGTTTAAAACAAAATAACCTTTTATTTTAGGGTCCATTAATAATTAAATACAATAGACCTTCATTATTAAACCAAATAGGATTTGTTTTATTAAAAACTTTATTTTGAAATATAAATAAAACCAAAACACTTCAGTAGGTTTTATTTGAGAATATAAATATTTGGAAATTATAAACACTTGGAAAACTTATTTTAAACACAAGTTTTGATGGTTTAGAAATAGTAAAACTTTTATTAATAAAACTTGGATTACTAAATCCTTATTGATTTTATTAAATAAACTTTTACTATTTTATCAAAACAAAATGTTTTATTACCAAGCTTGGTTAAGTCTTAATTTGGCTTTATGAAATAGTTTCTTATTTTAAAATCCTCCCTTTTCTTCTGTAAGTTAAATCCTTTTATCTTAATTGATTCAAAATAGTAATTCCTAATATTTTATTTTCCTTTTATAAATGTTTACCCTTTTAAATCCCTTTAGGATTTTATTTAATCCAAATAGGTTTGAAGTTTTCCAATTAAATTCAAAAAGTTTCTTCTGGCCCTGAAAATCAAACAAAGTTTTATTTTATTCATTTATTTTCACATTACAAGATTTGGAAAATCTTGGGATGTGACACTTTCTCTCATGATACTTTACTTATCCGAGGTTTGATCGTCGGTATCCCTGCA
Organism: Avena sativa; assembly: GCA_916181665.1. Taxonomy (NCBI): domain Eukaryota; kingdom Viridiplantae; phylum Streptophyta; class Magnoliopsida; order Poales; family Poaceae; genus Avena; species Avena sativa. Next base: position 33,354,071 of record OV702279.1, read on the forward strand.
TACCTAGTTCAACCTTGTTACCGGTAAGTACTCTTTACTCGTCCCTGTGATATGTGATCCCTTGTAAGCCAGTCACATGCTTGCAAGATAATTGGATGACATTCCACCGAGAGGGCCCAGAGTATATCTATCTGCCATATGGATGGACAAATCCCACTCTTGATCCATGTGCCTCAACACATACTTTCCAAACACTCAATGCCACCTTTATAACCACCCAGTTACGAAGTGGTGTTTGATGTCATCAAAGCAACCATCCAGTGATGGTGATTAACATGATCTCATGGTCGAAGGATTTACGTTACTATGTATCTGAAAGCTTATAACAAACAAACTATTGAAATGACTTGATCTTTATGCTATGCTTAATTATAGGAGTATGTCCATCACATCATTCTCCTAATGATATGATCTTGTTGTTAATAACATCTCAATGTTCATGATCAGGAAACCATGATCATCTACTAACCAACAAGCTAGTATTACAAGGAGGCTTTACTAGGGACTCTTACAAGTTTACAAATCACACTAGTATTAATTTTTCCGGTTAATACAATTATAGCAAGAATGTAAACATTTATCATAAACACAAACATATAGTAATAATTACTTTTATTATTGCCTCTTAGGCATATCTCCAACATATACTTAGTTATGATTGAGATAAAATAACTATAGAATTCTGGATAGTTACTTTATGAACTGGTATCGTTTTGTTTTGAGTGTCAATCTAAAGTTTAAAAGTCTTATTGCAAACTTTCAACAAACTCCGATTACTCCATGAAGTTTAATAATTAGTATTAAATCAAGAGTAACAATTCTAGTGTTAGTATCTAAAGTACCATGTTTGCCTCCATGATTCTTGATATTCAAAATATTGTTTTAATATCAAGGTTATCTAGGAGCTGAAAGAATTGTTTCAGAAACCATCATGTGTGGAAGATATTGCGATATCTAAAAGAATGTTTTGGTTGCAACATGATAGAGTATAATTTGGAAAAATTTATGTTCTCATATTTGATGAGAATTTGTGAATGTTGGAGATGCTAGACATTAATGAGTGCATATTTGCATCATGTTTTATATTATTATTTGCATTGTAGTTGTAGGATCTTGGTATTTTATGGCGTTCGCGCACATCTCTTATGTCTATTTTCATCGGAATCAGGACAGATGATGTATATGATGGACATAATTCTTGGAACAGCTGTATTGGAGCAAAAAGGAGTAAAAACAACATAAATTGCTAAACTGGGAAATATCAATTACACCAGAAGAAAACTCGAAGCAATTGGAGGACATAGAAGGTTTAACGACCAACTATACGGCTAGAGAAACTTTTCTGGCCATAGAGTTCCCGCCGTATAGTTGGCGCCGCCACCGCCTCCTCAAATAGTTTCACCCCGTGCAACTAGATCGGAGAGACGACATACAGAACAGCCAGAAATCACCAAAACCTCACCTCCGTAAGGCATCTAGAGGGGGAAATCATCCATCGGGGATCCATATTTGCCCTACGCAGATCCAGGAGGCTAAGGCATCGATCTTCATCATCAACCACTGCATCACCACCATCTCCATCCATCCCATCTACATCTTGTCTAGATCTTATTGTAATTTCCGTACTCGTTGTGGATTTATACAAGTACTATTCATTTATGATAGATTCCATTATTTTTGCCATGATATTGATTGCCTCCATGTCTAAGTAGATCATTAATTCTTGGGGAGATGGAGAAACCCTAGCATAAGATTGAAATAAGATAGAGTTTATTATGATATTCATCGCTGTGACCATGTGTTAGATTGTATTCATCTTGATGTTGGGAGAAGTCGACCTCTCAATATTTTACTCTTGTGGGGACTTGATGGAGGGAACTTCTTGTTGGTAGACGGAGGTGTGCTAGCACTTATAGTGACTATAAAGCTATAGCACTCCTTACGTATCAATTTGGGAACCGATGAAACTCACGAAACACTATCCATGCCATGGGATACGTCCTACGGGATCAAGTCCCTTAATAGCGCAGTAATTCGATTGATGTTGATTGTTGTCTATTGTGGTTATGAGGATGATGTGAGCAGTGGTTTTCGCCTATTCGTCCAAATATGGAGTTCCTCCCACACATACATAGTTGAGAATGTTACCTTAGTCCCTTTATAAATGCTAGAGGTGTATCCGCTACTCCCTGAGAACGTTTTTCCCCATTGCAGTTTCAAATCTCTTTTACATATGTGATACTTATTTTCTATATTCACTTTGTTTTAATTTACTTATCGTTCCCTTATACCAAAAACCCAAAAACACCCTTTTTACACAACACTCGCAATTTATCTTGTTATTTACAATTTTATTTAGCATTTCTATTTTATTATTTACTGCAAGTGTTATTAGACTTCTAGCTCCTGGTCTATGTGGGATCGATATCTTTATTTCGAAACTAGCTACAAACGATCTGTGAACTTGTAGTCATCAAGCTATTTTCTATCTCCGTTGCCAGGGAGCTAAGCACTGTAGGTCTTTTAGTTTTTGCTTATTTATTTTAGTCTCGCTAAGTTTGTTTTTGAGTTACAAGTTTCCACCAACATGATTGAGTTTGAGCATTTGACTAGTGCTAACCCACTCAGCCACTTGGGAAGTCCTCTGATATTAATAAAAGAGACAACTTCGACGAGAAGAAAAGGGGGTTTGAAATAAATCCTCTACTACTTGGTATTCTACACAAGAAGCAATTTACTGTAGATGTAGAAGATCATGATCCATATGAGCATATTGCATGTTTCAAGGATATATGTGGCACTTTTCAATTACTGGGGTATACTTCTAATGAGGTAAGGCTAATACTCTTTAGTCAGACTTTGACCAGCATAACTCTCTCATGGTATAGATCTTTACCCTAGAATCCACTACTACCTGGGATAATTTAGCTTGTGAATTTCTATCCAAGTATTACCCATTATCAAAATCTTTTGGAATCAAGCGTCTTATAATGAATTTGAGAAACTGTCCTAATGAAGGACTATTAAGATCTTATATAAGATTTAAAGATTTACGTAATCAATGTCCTCATTGTGATTTGCCTGAATGGTATTTATTGCATATCTTTTATGGCGGTTTAATTGAACCTAATAAAATTGAACTAGACTCTTGCGTGAAAGGAGCTTTTATGAATCTTACTATAACTAAAGCTTGGGCTCTACTTAATAGAATTCCCAATCATATAGTTTCATGGAATTTTGGTCTAGGAAGCGAAGGAGGCATAGAAATAGATTATGGTTGTATTCATGACTATAAAAAAGGTCCATGTTAAAGAATTATCTAAAGAACTTTATTTGGATTCAGATCTTGTGTTGCATGTAGCTAAAGCTTTTATAGAACACATCAAAGCTCCAAAAGAGGGTTCGGTCAAGTATGATCCACCACCCGAACCTGAAAAGAGAAGAGAAGTTAAAGCAACACTGGCCTCCCTAGAACCAATGTATGAAATACCTTTCCCTAACACTGCGCAAAAGCATATTTTTGAATATGAACATGTCCAATTAGTACAGGAAAAGAAGGAAGAGGAAAGTGTGCCAGAAGTTGAAGAACATCTGGATGAAACCAAAGATGAAGAGGTAACCAAGGAAGAAATTATGTCTATGTATGCACATTGCAACATAGTTGAACTTGATGAAGAGACTTCTGTATTGGTTGAAGGTAAAACTAAGATAAAATATGTGGGTAAGCCTATTCTTCCCTGCATATTTAAAGAAACCTCGCATTATGGTTTATGTGATCTTGGCACCGAAGTTAATGTTATATCTTATGATTTTTATTTAGAAATAAAAGAAGAGATAGTACCGGCTACAATAGAAAATACTGATATGACAATCATGTTAGCCAATAAAACTCTTAGAATTACAATGGGAGTAGTTGAAGATGCAACTATCACAATTAGACATAAAAATTTCTCTATCGATTTTGTAGTTGCTGATATGCCAGCTGACACTCTTTGCCCAATTATATCCGGAAGAAAATTTTTGAGCGATGTTGGTTCCAAAGTTGATTTTAAAAAGGAGATTGTTTCTCTTAAGCTTGGGGAAGTAGAAAAAGAATTCCACTTTTCCAAATTTAAAGAAAAACATCTACAAATACAAGAAGAAGAGAAAGAAAAAACTATTGAGGAGATGGCATCTCTCTTCTTTAGTAATCAAGAAGAAGAAACAAATGAAGACTCAAATTATGAAGAAATAATTATGGAGGACAAGTCTCTAGGAGAACTAGAAAGAGAATTCGATTCATTTCCCAATTTAGGGCCTCCAACTGATGAGTCTTTTGAAGAGACGGAAAAGAGAGGGGATAAATAATTACCACCCCTAGAATTGAAGACTTCACTAGATAATCTTAAATATAGATTTTTGGACAATACTAAAAAATTCTCTATTATTTTTTTGCTAAACTTTCAGGGAACGAAGAAGAAGAACTCATGAAACTACATAAGGAGCATCACAAGGCCTTTGGGTACTCAATGTATGATTTAAAGGGCATTAGTCCCATGATAACCGTCCATCAAATTTTCATGGAGGAAGGTACTAAAACAGTTGCAGAATTCAATAGACGGCTGAAGCCCGAGATAAAGGAAGTGGTAAGAAAAGAAATAGTACGCCTACTGGATGCAGGTATAATCTATCCTGTAAAAGAAAGTGAATGGGTAAGTCCCGTTCATTGTGTTCCCAAGAAGAGCAGTTTTACTGTTGTTCCTAATGAAACAATGAATTGATATCTATTATAACTTTTGTTGGACATAGGATGTGTATAGATTTTAGGAAATTGAATAAATAAACTATAAAATATCACTATCGTTTACCGTTCATAGATCAAACTTTAGAGAGGTTAGCAAACCATACTCATTTTTGCTACTTGGATGGATACTCTAGTTTTTTCCAAATAGCTATTCATCCTGATGACCAACTTAAAACAACTTGCATTAGTCCTTATGGTCTACAAGCTTACCGACGCATGCCTTTTGGTTGATGTAATTCTCCAGCTAATTTCCAAAGATGCATGACTGCTATTTTTGTGGATTTTATAGAACTGATAATGGAAGTATTTATGGATGACTTTTCTGTCTGTGGAACTTCGTTTATTAGTTGCTTGGATAATCTCAAAATAGTTTTGCAGCATTGCAAAGAAACCAATCTTGTTCTAAACTGGGAGAAGTTCCATTTTATGTTTAAAAAGGTGTAGTCCTTGGACATAAGGTATCAGGTAAGGGTATTGAAGTAGATATAGCTAAGGTTGAAGCAATAGAGAGAATGCCACAACCTAGGGATATAAAAGGTATAATAAGTTTCATTGGTCATGTGGGTTTTTATAGAAGGTTCATTAGAAATTTCTCTGGGATTTCCAAACATTTAACTAACCTGTTGCAAAAGGGAGTAAGATTTAATTTTGATAATAAATTCCTTATTGCCTTTGATAAACTTAAAGATGCTTTATCCCATGCTCCTATTATTAAAGCACCTATTTGGGATATGACTTTTGATTTAATATGTGAAGCTAGTGATGATGTTGTAAGAGTAACTCTGGGACAACATATAGGTCACAGATTTAATATTATACATCATGCTAGTAGAACTATTAATAGTGCTCAAAAGAATTATCCTAAGGAAGAAGGAGAACTTTTTGTTGTATTTTTATCCTATGATAAATTTTGTTCTTATATAGTTGATGCAAAAGTAAGAGTTCATACGGATCGTGATGGCTTAAAAGAACTACTTGAGAGAAAAATCATAAGCCAAGACTGATTCGTTGTATCCTTTTACTTCAAGAATTTGAGTTGCAGATTATGCAGAGGCAAGAAATAAATATGTTGGATGCAGTATCCATATTTTCCCAGCAAGCACCAATCTTATCGGTAGGAACTTTATTCCAGGTGATTTTCATTTACGAGAATTATTAGATGGACTAAGGTCAATTCCTCCCAAATAGAAGAAGTCCTTGTTGTTGGAGGATCTTGTCACTCCCGACTAAATAAACGGTAAGTAGGTAAGTTTTCTTTCTCTAATAAGTGATTTGTCTTCTGTAGAGGCCTCAACCTGATAAGGTAGATTCCTCCTGTGTTTTACAATGCTAGTCCTTGGATCAATAGCTAGCATCCACAGTTAAGATGTAATATCAAGAAACAATGGTCATAATATAACTTTATAACCAGGAAGAACATAATTTTATTACATCTTACATAGCTCATTTGGCTATTACATTACATTGCAGCGGAATAACTATAGTTGTGGGTCTTTCATCTTCAAAGTGCCACAGGCAGATGTTGGTTGTAGACTTTGTAATCCTAATCAATCAATCTTCACTAAAGACAATCAAACCTGCAACATTACAAGTTACAGCCACAAGGGTCAATACATTTGAATTGTATTGGCAAGTTTCACTACTTTGTATGTTATGAGTGGATCCTACCAATACATGCATATTTGGCTAGTAGAGTTTAAGGCTTATTAGCATAAAGCAACATTTATCCTATCTTTTCAAAAATGGTTTTGATCCTTTGTCAAATCTCTTTTCCAAGTTCCTCGAACTCCTTGGTAGAAACTCAAGTGTTCAAGTCCTTGTCAAAATTCTCTTGAGCTACTTGGTAACCCCAAGCGCAACAAGTTTTATCAAAATCTCATGAGTTCCTTGGTAACCCCAAGTACATCATGCTCTTGAGCACCTTGGTAACCCCCAAGTGCAACAGGCTTAACAAAATCTCTTTGAATTCCTTGGTAGCCCCAAGTGCATCAAGTTTTTATATTAGAAGTTGGAATGTCGAGATCTCCCATGGTTCAAATTTTAGTTGCTCAGTGTTGTCCATAACCGGGGACACGGCTAAGTACTTAGATTTTATTATCTTCTGCAGAAGGAGTACACTTTACCCACATGTCACAATCCCATCCTTTTGCCACCAGTGGCCTACTAGATTAGTGCTCACCAAGATGGAGTACTGGCAGATTGAGAATGTGACGAAGTCTTTCCAAAAGGTCCTCCCATACATCATTGCTAGCTTTGTCTTCAGCCCCCATGAAGCATTCCAGATCCCCATGTCCAGTAACTAAAGACAATGTATGGGTCTTCCTAATGTAATTGACTAAGCCAGAGCCATAATAGCATGTGGTTGCACACGAAAGCCACAATTGGAGAAGCATGTTTGACCTCTAAGTTTCCTAGGTGGTTTTATTTTGGAGCACAACACAAAGTGATTCCCATAGACATGGTTCCTTTTGTTGCCACCTTCTCCAAAACTTAAAGTATCCACCACCTAGGTGGTTCATTGGGTCCTTGTTTTATTATGTAAAACACAAGTCCTTTTCTCAACCTTTGTAAAATCTCAATATGTATCTCTTTTTCAAAATATAGCATATAGCATGGCTAAGCATGTACAACTACAAGATTTTCTCTAAGGAAAGTAAGGGCATCCTATTAGGATTTAGCATAGCATAAGTATAAATCATTTTCATGCATGATTTCAAATCCACTAAGTATAATGAAAATAGTAGGACTTTTGTATGAGAGTGTAACTTGCCTTTTTGGTGGGGAAAGAGGGTTTACTCCTTGATCTTGCTAGTCTCACACTTTGCTAATTTCACTACAATCAATCAAACAAGCATGGTATCAAGTAGCATTCCAAACCAACATTCCACACACACACAAGTAATGGAATCTAAGTCATGTATAAGTATGCCATGGTTGGTTCTATGGTAGGGATGGTTCTTACTAGGCTTCTAAACTTTGTAAGTTCCAAATTGGTCATTTACCAAGATGGCAAAGTCTTTTGCACATGTGTTTAATCTTTAACCCATTTCCAAACCACTCATTATTTTATGTGGTGAAAAATATTTTCTTTATTAAAGCAAAACCTTATGCTTTTCACCAAGTGAGTTTTCCTTGCAAAACTTCATGTTTTTGGGTGAGTAGGTTTTGATCCAAAACATTTTCTCAAAGTTTTCTTTGCAAAAACATTTCTATAGTAAAATCCATAATTTTATTTGGCTAGAATAGGGTTAAGTTAAATAATTCAACCTAAATTTTACCAAATCATTTTTAATACCAAGGGTTGGTTCCTAGGGTCAGTAAGGTCACAACAAACCATTTTGCAAAGGTTTTAATCCAAAAATCATTTTTAAACAATTTTACTAATCTACACAAGTACACAAATGTTTCTGCAAATTCAAACAAGCTAACAGATACTATTTGCCAAACTAAGGGCATGGTTGGCTAGGTCTTGTTCTCCTGAATCCAACGACATAAAATTTGTAATTTTTGGACGTGTGGTTTGAAAATTACAAGGGTTTGAAGTTTGCAAATAATTCGGATTCAAAAATCTGTTTTAAACTAGAGCTGGCCACGCGTCATGTTTTAATTGGTCGAAAACGGTTCGCACGGATCACGTACTGCAGGCCGTTAGATCTAGGTCATATCGCACGGTTCAGAGCTAGCGTACCCTTTCAGTTAAATGAATCTATTGCATTCGTTGGATTTAAATCGAACGGCTACGGTGCGACTGACCAGAGGAGGGCGGCGCTAGCGGCGACAGACGGCGGCGCGACTCTGGCGGTGGAGTTCTGGCTAACACAGGAAGCGAGAGAGAGGGAGGAGTGGCTCACAGTGATCGCAAGGTCGTGGGGAAGCTCGACGTGGTTTCGAGGAGGCGAGGGGCGCACTGGGGCGGTACTAATCGCTCGCCGGAGTTCCTGCTTCCGTCAGGCACGCTCGGTTGTTGTCGGGAACGAGGCTACAAGGCACGCCGGTGCATAACAGAGGGAGCGTTAGACACGTACGAGGAAGGGGAGTACGATAGTGTCAACTAGAGAGGAGGGGGCGGTCAGGGATTACCAGAGGAGCTCATCGGAGTTGACCTAGCCGTCGGTGGCGCTCAGACGAAGACGAAGGCGAGGCTGTGGGGCATGCGTGGGCGAACGGAGGCCATGGGCAGGTGCGTGAGATGATGGGGATCAAGCTGGTGTGAGCTAGGAGGTAGGAGAGGGTCGGGGCTCACCGGAATTTGACAGGGAACTCGTCGGTGGCAGTGAGGCTTCGAGCAAAATTGTGGACACCCTGGGGCTCTGGTGGTGTGATGACTGGAAATAGGGGGAGATGGGAGGGAGGCGAGTTTACGAGCATCATCACTGGGCGGAATTAGTGCGTCATTTAGGTGAATTGAACACGAGCAATCGTCGCTGGAAACGGCAGGAGTGAGGGGAAAGAATTGGTCGCGAGGGTGAGTAGGATAAACAGTAGAGCGGGGTCCATCGTCAGTGGGAAAAGGAGGGAGAGGGAGGGTCCACCTGTCATCTTCTCAGCGGGTTCCTTCTGTTGTGAAGAAAACGGTTCGGGGCAAGGGCACAAGTGGGCTGGAGTTGGGCTGTTGGGCTGAGTTGGGCTAGATGGTTGGGCTGCTCTATTTTTTTCTGTCTGATTCCTTTTCCTTTAATTTATTTCCTGTTTTGAATTTCAAACAAACAAACAATGTTCACATCAATTCAAACAACATCCAAACTTTGTAAATTTGACTTGGTTCTGTTTAGTAGCCTGAACCTAAATCTAAAATCCATAATTTTTAAATAATAAAGTCCATTATTAATTAAATAAATGTCCATTGCTAATTATCAAATTAGGATTTGATTTATTTTAAACTCAATTTAAATCCATGTATTTTCCAACCCATAATAGTGGGTTGTATTTGAAACAAGGTATATTTAGAAAGCTTGTTTAAAATAAATAACAATTTTGTTAAAGGTTCCATTTATAATTTAAATAAATGGATCATGGTTTATTAATCAAATAGGGTTTGATATAATTAATAAATTCCCCATTTGAAATCCAAATATTTCCAAAAAAACAAATCAGTGGGTTTTATTTGGAAATAAAGAATATTTGGAGATTTATTTTTAAAACAAAATAACATTTTATTTTAGAGTCCATTATTAATTAAATATAATAGACTTTCATTATCAAATCAAATAGGATTTATTTTATTGAGATATTTATTTTGAAATCCAATATAAAGCCAAACACTTTAGTAGGTTTTATTTGTGAATATCAACTATTTGGAAAACTTATTTTAAACAATTTAATAAGTTTTGATGTTTCAATTGAATTGGTATAACCTTTTATTTAAATAAAGTTTGGATATTAATTCCTTATTATTTTATTTTAAACAAACCTTTGTTGTTTTTATTCAAACTAAAAATTTTAATTCCCAAAGTTTGGTCAAGGTTTAATTTGGCTTTACAAAATAATCTTTATTTATAAATCCACTTTTTCTTTTGAAAACCAAATCTTTTATTGAAGGATCCAAAATAGTAGTTTCAAAACATTTTAATTTCCTTTATTAAATGTTCATCTTTATGAATCCCTTTAGGATTTTATTTAATTCAAATGGGTTTGGGGTTCCAATTGAATTCAAAAAGTTTCTTCTGGTTCTGAAAATTAAACAAAGTTTTATTTTATTCATTTATTTTCACATTACAAGATTTGGAAAATCTTGGGATGTGACAGGCTACCACCCTTAAAATAAATCTCGTCCCGAGATTTGGGGAGGCTAGGATTACAAGCAAGTTCCAAACAACTAGGGTACTACCACCCTTAAAATTTTCAAACAAAAATTACATAATGTCCTTCTTGGGATCCTGGGAAATTTCTCTAAGCAACATTTGCATGGTGTCCTTGGTTTCCATACTTGACTCATGGGCCAAGGTTGAGTTTCTCCATAGGCTTGTTCAACTTGTTCTTCATCTTTTCTGGACAGTTGCTTGCATAATGTCCTGGATTCTTGCAGTTGAAACAATGAATGTCCTTGAGTTCTTTACGTGGCTCTTGTGGACAAGTTGCTACATAGTGGCCTAACTCTTTGCAGTTGTTGCACCACACTTGGTCAATCTCTTTATTCTTCTTGTTCTCTGGGCATCCACTGGAGTAGTGTCCCATTTCCTTACATTTACGACATTGTGCAAGGCTCATGTCTTGCTTTTGTTTCTTAAGTTTCTTTAGTCCTTTGAATTGGGTTGTCTTGTTTGGAGGTATAAGTGGTCCTTTTCCTTTGGTAGACTTGGATCCTTCTTGTTTCCTTTTCTCCACCATGGAGTAGATAGGACATTGACTAGGAATATGATCACTTCCTTCACATAGGTAGCAAGTGGCTTGAGAGGTAGGACATTGTCCAATAGGATGTTCCTCTTCACAATTGGGGCATTGACCTTCATGCTCCTTGGAAGTATGATCCTTGTCTCCACAAATAATGCAAGCTGGGGCTCCATCTAGAAAAACATTCTTGTCATCTTTGTTATCATAAACTCTTTTGGGATAGTTTTCTTCCATACTGATCATTTGATTAGTCACCTTAAGCATCAGTTGGGATTGCTCCTCCAGAAACTTTTGTAGTGTTGGATCTTTATCACTATTGTTGACTATGAACTGAGCTGTCAGTTGGTTCAACTGGTGTTGGGTTGCTATGAGCTCTTTTATGCAGTCAGCTTGGTTGGTGTTGGTGTCATCAACCTTGGAATCCTTTGGGGTAGTCATCTGTTTGGGTTGAAGGGAGGTTAGAATAGGCAAGATTTTTCTAAGGAATCAATTCTAATCACACACACCACAATTCACACAAACAATGTGCATGCAATCACAACCAAATATTCACAAACAACTTTGCACCCAAACAACAAGGTTCAAGCACATACTTAGGCAACAAAATATTTTTGTTACACCACATAAGTTGGTGGTTTTGACTTAACTAGATTATGGTGGTCCATCTATATGGTTTACTTGTGATTTTTTTCCTTCCTTCATGATTCTTCTTGTATGGGATCATGGTTTCTTTGAGAAAAGCTCTTGGTCACAATACTTCAAAGTTGTTGATGGCTTCTTCTTATTTTGCATTCCCTCAGTCTCTAAATCTTAAGCAAGATTTCCTTGTTTCACTTGTAGTCCTTGGTGATATCCATATTGGAAGTCCTTGGTGAATATGCTGAAGATGTTGAAGTCATTAGAGTTGAAGATGTTGAAGTCATTAGAGTTGAAGAAATTGAAGAAGTCCTTTGCATATGGTGTAGTCTTTGGTCATGGGGTTGGCTTTTCCATCAAGTTGAAGTAGAAGAGGTGTAGAGTTAAACCAAAATGGTTGAGGAAAGGGATTACAAGTGTTTTTGTAAATAAGTTTTGGATCAAAATATAACTCCTATTTTTCTAAGGGTTTTGTCCAATCCTAGGTTTACAAATCCTACAGGCAACACAATGCTCTGATACCATCTGTAGAGGCCTCAACCTGATAAGGTAGATTCCTCCTGTGTTTTACAATGCTAGTCCCTGGATCAATAGCTAGCATCCACAGTTAAGATGTAATATCAAGAAACAATGGTCATAATATAACTTTATAACCAGGAAGAACATAATTTTATTACATCTTACATAGCTCATTTGGCTATTACATTACATTGCAGCGGAATAACTATAGTTGTGGGTCTTTCATCTTCAAAGTGCCACAGGCAGATGTTGGTTGTAGACTTTGTAATCCTAATCAATCAATCTTCACTAAAGACAATCAAACCTGCAACATTACAAGTTACAGCCACAAGGGTCAATACATTTGAATTGTATTGGCAAGTTTCACTACTTTGTATGTTATGAGTGGATCCTACCAATACATGCATATTTGGCTAGTAGAGTTTAAGGCTTATTAGCATAAAGCAACATTTATCCTATCTTTTCAAAAATGGTTTTGATCCTTTGTCAAATCTCTTTTCCAAGTTCCTCGAACTCCTTGGTAGAAACTCAAGTGTTCAAGTCCTTGTCAAAATTCTCTTGAGCTACTTGGTAACCCCAAGCGCAACAAGTTTTATCAAAATCTCATGAGTTCCTTGGTAACCCCAAGTACATCATGCTCTTGAGCACCTTGGTAACCCCCAAGTGCAACAGGCTTAACAAAATCTCTTTGAATTCCTTGGTAGCCCCAAGTGCATCAAGTTTTTATATTAGAAGTTGGAATGTCGAGATCTCCCATGGTTCAAACTTTAGTTGCTCAGTGTTGTCCATAACCGGGGACACGGCTAAGTACTTAGATTTTATTATCTTCTGCAGAAGGAGTACACTTTACCCACATGTCACAATCCCATCCTTTTGCCACCAGTGGCCTACTGGATTAGTGCTCACCAAGATGGAGTACTGGCAGATTGAGAATGTGACGAAGTCTTTCCAAAAGGTCCTCCCATACATCATTGCTAGCTTTGTCTTCAGCCCCCATGAAGCATTCCAGATCCCCATGTCCAGTAACTAAAGACAATGTATGGGTCTTCCTAATGTAATTGACTAAGCCAGAGCCATAATAGCATGTGGTTGCACACGAAAGCCACAATTGGAGAAGCATGTTTGACCTCTAAGTTTCCTAGGTGGTTTTCTTTTGGAGCACAACACAAAGTGATTCCCATAGACATGGTTCCTTTTGTTGCCACCTTCTCCAAAACTTAAAGTATCCACCACCTAGGTGGTTCATTGGGTCCTTGTTTTATTATGTAAAACACAAGTCCTTTTCTCAACCTTTGTAAAATCTCAATATGTATCTCTTTTTAAAAATATAGCATATAGCATGGCTAAGCATGTACAACTACAAGATTTTCTCTAAGGAAAGTAAGGGCATCCTATTAGGATTTAGCATAGCATAAGTATAAATCATTTTCATGCATGATTTCAAATCCACTAAGTATAATGAAAATAGTAGGACTTTTGTATGAGAGTGTAACTTGCCTTTTTGGTGGGGAAAGAGGGTTTACTCCTTGATCTTGCTAGTCTCACACTTTGCTAATTTCACTACAATCAATCAAACAAGCATGGTATCAAGTAGCATTCCAAACCAACATTCCACACACACACAAGTAATGGAATCTAAGTCATGTATAAGTATGCCATGGTTGGTTCTATGGTAGGGATGGTTCTTACTGGGCTTCTAAACTTTGTAAGTTCCAAATTGGTCATTTACCAAGATGGCAAAGTCTTTTGCACATGTGTTTAATCTTTAACCCATTTCCAAACCACTCATTATTTTATGTGGTGAAAAATATTTTCTTTATTAAAGCAAAACCTTATGTTTTTCACCAAGTGAGTTGTCCTTGCAAAACTTGATGTTTTTGGGTCAGTACGTTTTGATCCAAAACATTTTCTCAAAGGTTTCTTTGCAAAAACATTTCTATAGTAAAATACATAATTTTATTTGGCTAGAATAGGGTTAAGTTAAATAATTCAACCTAAATTTTACCAAATCATTTTTAATACCAAGGGTTGGTCCTAGGGTCAGTAAGGTCACAACAAACCATTTTGCAAAGGTTTTAATCCAAAAATCATTTTTAAACAATTTTACTAATCTACACAAGTACACAAATGTTTCTGCAAATTCAAACAAGCTAACAGATACTATTTGCCAAACTAAGGGCATGGTTGGCTAGGTCTTGTTCTCCTGAATCCAACGAAATAAAATTTGTAATTTTTGGACGTGTGGTTTGAAAGTTACAAGGGTTTGAAGTTTTCAAATAATTCGGATTCAAAAATCTGTTTTAAACTAGAGCTGGCCACGCGTCATGTTTTAATTGGTCGAAAACGGTTCGCACGGATCACGTACTGCAGGCCGTTAGATCTAGGTCGTATCACACGGTTCAGAGCTAGCGTACCCTTTCAGTTAAATGAATCTATTGCATTCGTTGGATTTAAATCGAACGGCTACGGTGCGACCGACCAGAGGAGGGCGGCGCTAGCGGCGACAGACGGCGGCGCGGCTCTGGCGGTGGAGTTCTGGCTAACACAGGAAGCGAGAGAGAGGGAGGAGTGGCTCACAGTGATCGCAAGGTCGTGGGGAAGCTCGACGTGGTTTCGAGGAGGCGAGGGGCGCACTGGGGCGGTACTAATCGCTCGCCGGAGTTCCTACTTCCGTCAGGCACGCTCGGTTGTTGTCGGGAACGAGGCTACAAGGCACGCCGGTGCATAACAGAGGGAGCGTTAGACACGTACGAGGAAGGGGAGTACGATAGTGTCAACTAGAGAGGAGGGGGCGGTCAGGGATTACCAGAGGAGCTCGTCGGAGTTGACCTAGCCGTCGGTGGCGCTCAGACGAAGACGAAGGCGAGGCTGTGGGGCATGCGTGGGCGAACGGAGGCCATGGGCAGGTGCGTGAGGTGATGGGGATCAAGCTGGTGTGAGCTAGGAGGTAGGAGAGGGTCGGGGCTCGCCGGAATTTGACAGCGAACTCGTCGGTGGCAGTGAGGCTTCGAGCAAAATTGTGGACACCCTGGGGCTCTGGTGGTGTGATGACTGGAAATAGGGGGAGATGGGAGGGAGGCGAGTTTACGAGCATCATCACTGGGCGGAATTAGTGCGTCATTTAGGTGAATTGAACACGAGCAATCGTCGTTGGAAACGGCAGGAGTGAGGGGAAAGAATTGGTCGCGCGGGTGAGGAGGATAAACAGTAGAGCGGGGTCCATCGTCAGTGGGAAAAGGAGGGAGAGGGAGGGTCCACCTGTCAGCTGCTCAGCGGGTTCCTTCTGTTGTGAAGAAAACGGTTCGGGGCAAGGGCACAAGTGGGCTGGAGTTGGGCTGTTGGGCTGAGTTGGGCTAGATGGTTGGGCTGCTCTATTTTTTTCTGTCTGATTCCTTTTCCTTTAATTTATTTCCTGTTTTGAATTTCAAACATACAAACAATGTTCACATCAATTCAAACAACATCCAAACTTTGTAAATTTGACTTGGTTCTGTTCAGTAGCCTGAACCTAAATCTAAAATCCATAATTTTTAAATAATAAAGTCCATTATTAATTAAATAAATGTCCATTGCTAATTATCAAATTAGGATTTGATTTATTTTAAACTCAATTTAAATCCATGTATTTTCCAACCCATAATAGTGGGTTGTATTTGAAACAAGGTATATTTAGAAAGCTTGTTTAAAATAAATAACAATTTTGTTAAAGGTTCCATTTATAATTTAAATAAATGGATCATGGTTTATTAATCAAATAGGGTTTGATATAATTAATAAATTCCCCATTTGAAATCCAAATATTTCCAAAAAAACAAATCAGTGGGTTTTATTTGGAAATAAAGAATATTTGGAGATTTATTTTTAAAACAAAATAACATTTTATTTTAGAGTCCATTATTAATTAAATATAATAGACTTTCATTATCAAATCAAATAGGATTTATTTTATTGAGATATTTATTTTGAAATCCAATATAAAGCCAAACACTTTAGTAGGTTTTATTTGTGAATATCAACTATTTGGAAAACTTATTTTAAACAATTTAATAAGTTTTGATGTTTCAATTGAATTGGTATAACCTTTTATTTAAATAAAGTTTGGATATTAATTCCTTATTATTTTATTTTAAACAAACCTTTGTTGTTTTTATTCAAACTAAAAATTTTAATTCCCAAAGTTTGGTCAAGGTTTAATTTGGCTTCACAAAATAATCTTTATTTATAAATCCACTTTTTCTTTTGAAAACCAAATCTTTTATTGAAGGATCCAAAATAGTAGTTTCAAAACATTTTAATTTCCTTTATTAAATGTTCATCTTTATGA
This sequence comes from Avena sativa, assembly GCA_916181665.1. Classification (NCBI taxonomy): domain Eukaryota; kingdom Viridiplantae; phylum Streptophyta; class Magnoliopsida; order Poales; family Poaceae; genus Avena; species Avena sativa. Next base: position 33,370,663 of record OV702279.1, read on the forward strand.
ATCCCTTTAGGATTTTATTTAATTCAAATGGGTTTGGGGTTCCAATTGAAAATAAAAAGTTTCTTCTGGTTCTGAAAATTAAACAAAGTTTTATTTTATTCATTTATTTTCACATTACAAGATTTGGAAAATCTTGGGATGTGACATCTTCACATTTTATACTTCCAAATTTTTTAACTTTGAATTCCTCTTGTTTTTCTGAAGTTTTCGAGAGGTTTTACTAGCTATACGGAAAAATGTCCCGCTGTATAGTTGGTCGTTAAAGGTACTGCATCCCCTTCGTGAAATATTTTCAGCCTCTGAAAACTAGACGACCAAACTATACGGCCAGAGAAAAAAGCTCCCGTGGTATAGTTGGTCGTTAAACCTTCTGGATGGTCCGTCCTTTTTCGTTTTTAATTTATCTTGAAAAAAATGTTTTGTCGGTGCCAAGTCGGTAACCTAACCGACCTGGACTCGAGATATTTGGAAATATCTGCCCGGAACCAACTATACAGCGGGAACTGTGACTGTATAGTTAGTCATTATGCGGCAGGACTTTTCCAAATCTGTGATTTATTTCCCTGTTTTGTTAAGATTCTTTTATTGGGTGTGAATTTGGTGTTTCTCGCAAGTTTTACCGACCTATGACCCCTCTTATATTCTGCCATTGTCTCTCTATAATCATAATCACCAGGAACCAATCTACCTCTTGTTCTTACGTGAGGCGAGGGCCAGGAAGCCAAGGAGAAAAGTTCCTATGGATGTTGGGAGAAATAGCAAGCAAGACAAGGAGATCAAGGTCGTCCCTATGGATTTTTTCGATGCCGACCATGGACAACAGAAGAGGGAGTTGAAAGCTCTCGAGCTGAAGATCATAGAGATGGATAAGGAGCCGCCAGGGACACCTAGGCATATTCGGTGGATGCGATTTTATCTTGATAAACTTGATGAAGATATCAAGAAAACCACCGAAGCAGGTTTTCTATGAGTCTTATGGCGACACAAACCCACCAAAATAACAATGATATCATTAAAGAACAAGTGAAAGTGCTGGAGCGGAATAATCTTTTCTACAATCTGCGTATTAAAGAACTGGAGGCTGTTGATGGCGTTGCGTCAACGTGGGAGCGCTTCGTCGGGAAACCCCAAGAGAAAGGTGTGATGCAACATAGCAGCAAGTCTTCCCTCAGTAAGAAACCAAGGTTATCGAACCAGTAGGAGTAAGAAGGTGTTGCAAGCATCTTGGAAACTTGCACAACACAAACTCAAGACTTTTCCCCAACAAACAATGAGGTTGTCAATCTCACCGGTTGATGTAACAAAGGATTAACTGTATGGTGTGGAAGGAGATGGTGGGTTGCAGAAAGTAAACATTAACAGTGAAAGATGTATCAATGGTAAAGATTGGACCATGGTCCATAGTTCACTATAGGTGTTCTCCTTAGATAAAAAAACATGGCATGCAGGGTAAACAAATTACAGGAGGGCAATTGACAGGACCGAGCAAGGCATAAAAATGCAATACTAGACATCAAGATCCTATGAGATTTGATTGGGCAATACAACAAGATACATAGACCGCCATCCAACTTCATCTATGACTAGAAGTCCACCTTTGGGTTATCATCCAAACCCCCTCCAGTATTAAGTTGCAAGCAACAGACAACTGCTTTAAGGAAAGTGTGTAAGGTAAACAACCCACTTGTTCCATGAACAAGAGACCGTTGTTTTCTCCCTAGTGGCAACAACACATCTACAACCTTAGAGATGTATGTCACTTCCCTTGATTAAATAGAGGCATGAACCCACTATCGAGCATAAATACACCCACTTGGGGTCACTAGCAACTACTTGGCCAAGATAGCTACTTACAACGGATAGCATGCAAGATCACAAACAACACATACATGATAGAATCAATAAGATAAAACCATTAATCAATCTAACATACTAATCGCAATATCCATTGGATCCCTGTAAACACAACATGCATGATTACAAATAGATGAGATCTTGATCATGAACGGAGCTCACAAGATCTAGACATGAAAGCAAAAAGGAGGAGATACAACCATCTAGATACTACATGGACCTGTAGTCCAAGGTGGAACTACTCACGCTTCATACCAGAGGCTGGCATGATGAAGAAGAAGGCCTCCGGGATGATCCCCCTCCAGCAGGGTACCGGGAAGAGCTTCAGATCCCCTCGATCTAGGGACGATGGTGGCGGCGTCTATAGGCGATTTCGTGGAATATTGATCGGGTGCTTAGGGTTTAGGCATCGGGGGCTTCTTATAGGCGAAGAGGCGAGGCAGGAAGGCAGCCAGGTGGCCCACACCCTGCCCAGGCGCGGCCTAGGGTGGGCCCACGCCTGGGGGGTGCAGCCGCCCTGTGGCTCCCCTCCGTCTCTCCTCTGGACTCCGTGTTCTCCTCGATGAAATATTGACTTTGGCTTTTGTCATGTCCAATTCCGAAAATTTTTCCTTACTAGCTTTTCTGGAACCAAAAACAGAAGAAAACAGGCAACTGGCACTATGGCAACTTGTTAATAGGTTATTACCAGAAAACATATAAAAAGCACCTCAAAGTGTGGACAAAGCAAATAAAAGTAGATACTAAACAAGCATGGAACATCAAAATTATAGATACGTTCCCGACGTATCAGTTGTCAATCAATCCCTCCGTCTTAGGCTGGCTTGTGAAGAGAAGATTCCATGTGCCATGGCTCCACAGTGATCTATAATAATCACGGTATCAAATAACCGCGAGGGATTATTTGATCCCGCCTGGCTTGATTTCAAGCTTGGGGAGATATTTAAGACCTTGTAATCTATTTTATAAGTTTTATAATACTATTCTAGCTTTGCATTAGTTCGAGTTTAGAAATAAACTTTGCATCATTAGAATTCCCTTCAGGAATAGTCGATCCCTTTTATGAAATTCCGAGTTTATTATCATATATGGAGCATTATTGAGTTTGTGCTTGTCTTATTAGATATATGAATTGCTTGAGTGTAATTTTACTTGAATTTGATGATAGAAATAGGAGTCTTCCACACCATTGGTATTAATGGACATACAAATATAATTTGGTAAATATGTTGTAAGTTCATGGTTTGATTTAAAAAGTAAAAAATTATCTAATGAATTAGAGTTGAAAAAGAAACCTTGAACAAAGGAAAATTAAAAGTGCCATCAAATTAGAGTGAGAACAAGACGAGGTAGAATATTCAAGCTATAAAGATGCTTCATATACAATTGGAATTTGGTAATTGAGATCGTTAAAATTTGAATTCCTACATGAAGTGGAATGTATGTCTAGCTCCTTTGCACATCAATTAAACAAAAGTGTGAGCATATATATATAAAATAAAGAAGAAAAGGAGTGAATGTGCAAAGAGAAAATAGGCATACACCACTATATTGTAGTAATACAAAGAAACATTTCAGATTTTGAATCCCAAGTGAATATGTTAATCCTAAAACATTTGGGACTACCTCACTGGTAGTCCAAAACGTATCTACTTTCCCGAACACTTTTGCTATTGTTTCTCCTCTAATTTGTGTGATTTGGATACAACTAACGCGGAGTAACGCTGTTTTCAGCAGAATTACTTTGGTGTCTCGTTTTTATGCAGAAAATCAACTTTCAGAAAAAATCCTAGAAAATATGTTGAAATCCTATTTTCCCAGAAAACTCACGGAGCTAGAAGAGGGAGGGGAGGAAAGTCCAGAGGGGCCCACACCACCCCTAGGCGCGGGCCAGGCCTGGCCGCGCCAGGGCATGGTGTGGCCGGCTCGGACTTCGCCTCGACCTCTCCTTTTGCCTACATATACCCTCTGACCTACAAACACCGGGGGGCGACGTTTTTCTAGATAGAGTTCCGTTGTGCTGCCACCACCAGAAACCGCGATTCGGAACCAGAAACTCCATTCTGGCACCCTGTCGGGATGGGGAATTAGAGGAGATCATCGTAATCATCATTACCGACGCCTCTCCATCAACCATCCATGATTCCCCCATCCATGTGTGAGTAATCCCTATAGTAGGTTATGGGGATGGTAGGGATTGGATGAGATCACTCATGTAGTTGCATAAGATTGTTAGGGAATGGTGCCTAGTATATATTGTTAGTGCTTATGACATTGTTGCAACTTGTATGCATAATGCTTGCCACTAGGGCCCGAGTGCCATGATCTCAGATCTGAACATGTTAGTGATTCATGATGATATTATTGTTTGTGATCTTACCTGCAAGTTGTGTACACATATCGTTGTCCGGAACCCGAGGCCCCAAAGTGATAGCAATTGGGATAACCGGAGGGGATGGCTGTGGTGTGAGGATCACGTGTGTTCACGGAGTGTTAATGCTTTGCTCTAGTGCTCTATTAAAAGGGGCACCTTAATTGCTAGTAGATTCCCTTGAGGACCCGCTGCAAACGGGCTGACAGGACAAAAGATGTTGTGCAAGTTTCTCATTGCGAGCACGCATGACTATATACGGAACACATGCCTATGGTTATTTAGTACTTGGATGCTTTATATTTATTATCTGCAAATGCCTTTGTCTTGATTATTACATGAATTATCTTGTCCATGCAATGCCCGTCCATCCATCCCTATGCCTACCGCATTTTAATCCTGCTGTTTATTACAATTGCTACCGATGTCCTTATTTTACTGATGTTATTATTTTGCTACTGCTACCAATACAAAACTGTTACCACTGATAAACTATTGCAAGAAATTCTATTTCCGGGTGCAGCTGAATTGACAACTCATCTGTTAAGGCTTATAAATATTCTTTGGCTCCCCTTGTGTCAAATCAATAAATTTGGGCTTTACTTCCCTCGAAGACTGTTGTGATTCACTATACTTGTGGGTCATCAAGTCTATTTCCTGACGTCGTTGCCGGGGAGCATAGCTTTATTTATAAGTTCACTTGAAATTATTATTGTTCGCTGCCATCCATTCATCATGGGTAAATCTCGTGATATAAAAGTTCCTATATTGCCATACACTGCAAGAAGAGCTACAACTCTGAACACCTCTGCTGCTCTTAATTCACCGTCTGTGATAAGTAAGCTTCTTACACCACCACATACACATGCTACACATACAGCTACTTCTGCTGAATCTGAAAATGCTTTTTATACTTATGATGCTACTTCCACTATGCTTGATGATAGTGGTTCATTAGGTCTTTCCTAGATGCTACAATTGCTAGAACTATAATGGGAAACACTGAAAATATTAATGAAAATATTGCTACACCTGTTAGTTCACCTGAGTCTCGAGATTATCCTAGCTATGATCTTGGTGACGGTTATATTGAAATGACTGATGAATTTATTGAGGAATGTCAAAACGCTCATGGTGCAAGTGTTATTAAAAGTCTTCTTGAGAGACATACTATTAGACATAAATTATCTCCTGATGCTAAGTTTGCCACATCACCCATACACATTAAAGATAAGGATTATGATTTCTTTCTTCATTTATCTTATATAACCATTGTGGAGAAAGAACATTTTTGTGGGACTGAAAATGAAAGTGATATGGCACATATGCAAGGGCTCTCTATTTGGAGTGGCTTATTTTGTGATGATATTAAGAAACGCACCTTTTGCTAAAATTTTCCCTTTTTCATTGAAATGTGAAGCTAAAGCTTGGTTTAATAATTTACCTCCTGGATCTATTGATAGTCATGTTGGTTTGGTTAATACTTTCTTTCAGAAATATTTCCCTCCGAGTGCTCAACATGCTATTTTGCAGAAACTCTTTGATTTTAAGCAGGAAGAAGGAGAGAAATTGCCTGAGTCATGGGCAAGGTTTTGCTCTTTAATTAAAGAATATCCTGGATATCCAGTACCTAAAAATGAACTTTTTGATATATATTATAATGGACTAACTGATGACTCTAGGACATACCTGGATAGTTGTGCTGGTTGTGTTTTCAGGAAAAGAACTCCCGATGAAGCTGAGGAATTAATGGCTAAAATAAGAAAGAATTATGATGATTGGACTATATCTGGGCCAGCTACACCTGAGCCAACTATACCTGAGACAACTCCAAAACCAACACCAAAGAAGATGGGTATGATTGAATTAAATGATGAAGTGATGAAGGAAGCTCAGAAATGTCTTAAGGAGAAGGGTATTAAATCTGAAGATGTGAAGAATTTACCTCCTATAGAAGAATTATGCAAGCCAATATCTCCCTCATCCACTATTGAGGTACATTCTCTCCAACATTTTGATGATGGTGATATTCCTTACTCTAAACCTCCTGATCAATGCTTAGAAGAATTTGATATTTACGTTGTTAATCAAGATATTTTAATATGAGACTGCAAAATCATCTAATGGAAAATTCTAGATCTATTAATAAGTTGCATGATATTGTGGAGAGAACCTCCAATGATGTTAAAATGCTTGTTAAACATTTCCAAATGGTTCAAACTCAAATTGATCAGCTCACTAAGGTGCAAAAAAGATCTGCTAGTTAATGCTTCTAGAGAAAAAAATGCTTATGAAATTAGAAGTAGAAGTGGTGCTTTTACTTAGGATCCTCTATATACTCAAGGACACCCTAAAATAATTTAGAAAGATTCTCAACAAGCTAAAAATAGTGGTACTCCTTCTAAGAAAAAGAGACATAAAACAGTTGTAGAATCTTTTGAACCTGCTAAAGATCCTAAGTATATCTATCTCTGATGATGAAACTCAAAGTGATAATGATAAATATGATGCTTCTGATAAACAAGAAATTGAAGAAGAACCTGAAAGGCACACTAAGAATACTAAGTACACTAAGGAATATTTTGCTGTTAATAAACATGGTAGTGAAAGAGAGCCTTGGGTGTAAAAACCAATGCCTTTTCCTGATAAGAAACACAAGTCAAAGGAAGAAGAATACTATAACAAGTTTTGTGAGTGGATGAAACCTTTGTTTTTGCAATTTCTTTGACTGCTGCTATTAAATTTCCTCCTTATTCAAAGTATATGAAGGCTATTGTCTCTAATAAAAGGAAGATTCCTAATGAGGAAATTTCCACTTTGCTTGCTAATTATTCCTTCAATGGTAAAGTTCTAAAGAAATTTGGAGATCTAGGTATTCCAACTATTCCTTGCTCTATCAAAAATAATTATGTTAGAACTGCTTTGTGTGATTTGGGAGCAGGAGTTAGTGTTATGCCTTTTTCTCTCTATAAGAGACTTCACCTGGGAAAATTGATACCAACTGATATATCTTTGCAAATGGCTGATAAGTCAACTACTATTCCTGTTGGTATATGTGAGGATGTTCCTGTTCAAGTGGCTAGCAGTTGTTTGATATTAACTCACTTTGTTGTGCTTGAAATGCCTAAAGATGATAATATGTATATTATTCTTGGGAGACTTTTTCTTAATACTACAGGTGCTGTCATTGATTGTAATCAAGGAAAAGTAATTTTTAATGTTAATGACAAGGATCACACTGTTTATTTCCCCAAGAAGATTGATAAGAAATATGGCCTAAATTCAATTGAAAATATTGAGGGCATCAAAGTTGGAAAAATATATTGTCCCATACCACAAAAAGATTATGAAATCATTATGATTGGGACTATTGCTATCAAGGTTGAGGTAACATAATCATTTAGTGAAATGCAAAGTTTTGCTTCATATAAAATTATTTTTGGTAACAAGACCTGATCAATCTTGTTGACAAAGGGATTTTGATGAACAAAACAATGTTTTCACCATGATTATCCTTGTTTACTCTTATTTTCTTTATTCCAATTTTTGCTTTCACCTTGCTCATCTTTGTATTGCTAAGTTGCTTGCATATTTGAGTGTCTTAGAACTTATGTAGTTTTGGTTTTGATTTGTTTTTCTATCGTTCCAAAATTATTTTTCTACGAGAAATTTATTTACCAATTCCTGAAAATTGCTCGAAAATAAAGTTTCTCGAAAAAATCCAGAAAATTAATATTATTTTTTTACGTAAAAAATGGGACAAAGAGGCACCTGGAGTGACCTAGTGGGCCCACCAGGCAGGCACACCACCTGGTGGCGCAGCCACCCCAGGGGCGCGCCTAGCCATGGTGTGGGCCACCCCTAGCTTTTAGTATTTTCCTCTCCATCAGAATCTCATTTCTGGCATCATTACCACTTATAATCATCCATACCACTTGTATTTCACTATCTCTTCACCAAACTAGTGCACCTATATACCTGACAAGTGTATTGGGTGTGTTGGGGACACAAGAGACTTATTGTATCTTGATTGCATGGTTGCTTGAGAGGTATACCTTTGACCACTTCATACCTGAGTTCGATAAACCTTGGGTAATCCACTTAAGGGAAACTTGCTGCTGTTCTACAAACCTCTGCACTTGGAGGCCCAATAACTGTCTACAAGAATAGAAGTGTGTAGACATCACCCGTGATATGTGATCCTTTGTGATTCAGTCACATGCTTGCAAGCTAATTGGATGACATTCCACCGAGAGGGCCTATAGTATGTATATCCGTCATATGGATGGACAAATCCCACTCTTGATCCATGTGCCTCAACACATACTTTCCGAACACTAAATGCCACCTTTATAGCCACCCAGTTACGGTGTGGTGTTTGATGTCATCAAAGTATCCAGCCATTGATGGTGATTAGCATGATCTCATGGTTGAAGGAATTAGGTTACTATGTATCAGAAAGCTTATAGCAAACGAACTATTGAAATGACTTGATCTTTATGCAACGCTTATCTATAGGAGTATGTCCATCATACCATTCTCCTAATGATATGATCTTGTTGTTAACAACATCTCAATGTTCATGATCCAAAAACCATGATCATCTATTAACCAACAAGCTAGTATTATAAAGAGGCTTTACTAGGGACTCTCATTAGTTTACAAATCACACAAGTATTAATGTTTTTGGTTAATACTATTATAGCATGAATGTAAACATTTATCATAAACACAAATATATAATAATAATTACTTTTATTATTGCCTCTAGGGCGTATCTCCAACACGCCTTCCCTCTCCGCTGTTGTGCCTGCCTCGGAAGGCTATCGCGGCCTCACGGCAGGTTGTCGTGGCCTCACGCACGGCTGCTACGCCTTCTTTGGAAGGCTGCCATGGTCGCCCCCTCGGATTGTCTTCGCCGTCATCGTCCGGAACTTCACCGACAACTCCTCTATCGACTATGATCTACACATCGTCCATGCCATGGCACATACGGCACAACATCGGTCTGATCAACCGATCCTGCACATGTCTATGCCAAGCATGTCCTCGAGCATGCGCCTACCACGGATCAAGCTACGGGTTGCCACTGTGTTGCCCCTTCGGGCTGCAGGGCTGCCGCCTTTGGTCCACTCTATCGACTTCCAACGCACATTCCTTGGCGTGTATGTCGTTGGTGGTCTCCCAACCACTGCACTGACTTGCGCCTTGCAGCTATGCCACGCCCTCGGATCGTAGCGTCGCTGCACGCAGTCTACTTTTCCATCCCCACGCACCGATGTTCTTGGTTTCCACCGCGTCATATCCTACGACACGGATCACAGCCTCTGTGCATGGTCTTCGTCATGCCACCGGGTTCTTCCTCGCCTACTTTGAGCACCACCGCCGCACTTCACAAGGTAACCTGCCAGGCGAGTTATCGTTGTCGCGGGTCTCACCGAATACCCTATCGCCACTCTAGGCATCCAGCACGACCACTCCTGGTCACCGCTGGTTTCGCTGCCCTCTACGTCTTCGTCCACTACAACTTCGCCATCGACATCATCGCCTTCCCTGACTACACCACTTGCTCCTCTACTTCGACAACCGCCAACATCATTAAGCTCTCTCCCTTTGCCGCTCTGCACCTCGCAACCGCTCTGGAGGCCTCCTCTACTAGTCTCTTTGACATGGCGACAAGTTCATGATGGTCCCTGCCCCACGCATGCCTTGTACTGGCAACACCGGGAGTGTCGTTGTCCCTGATGCGTTCCCGAGTATGGCAAGATCAGATCGGCACCTTGTCTTCATCGGCTTCGACATGATGTTCTTCAGCATCGCCTCATCCTCTACGACTGCCTCGACCGCGTCACCGACGAGTTCTTCTTTCCATACTCGGTTCTGGCAAAACTGGAGTGTGCGTTCGTCCCCGACATGCACCTAGTTCTAGCAAAAATATGGTTGCACCTTTTCCTCGATGGCTCGGACTGCATCGGCTTTGACATCGACATCCTCGACGACTGCCTCAACGCATCTCTATCATCCTCCTCACGCACTATGCGCATGCGGCTTCATGTGCGGCTACCTCGACACTGGCATCCCCGACCACGACATTAACCACAGCGACCCCTCGCATGGATACCTTGACCTCGGCACCGCCTCATGCTCTCGACTCCCCCGACATCGGCACAAGGGCTACCACCTCGCTTGAGCATTATCAGCTTTCTTTACAGTCCAAGCTACCGTGACGCGATAACGTCCACGATGTTCCCGCTCGGACTGCGGTGGGTTGTCATCCTACTGGATTCTACTTCAGTATATATCCATTCCGACCGTTCACGATATTCCAGTTGTTCATGAAGCTGCTGCTACGACTGCGGAGGGATGTTAGAGTATTGTATGCACGGTTGTTATGGTAGTTTAGGATAGTTAGGACTGTATCCTAATTTGACTTGTACTCTAATATGATCATATGTACGTCTATATATACTCGTTCATGAGGCTCAATAATACATCCATCATATTCCGTCAATTAACTATAGACTTAAGTCTGGTGAAAAGGAAGCGTTCCGAGGCCATGTGAGAGTACGTGTCTATGGCTTGTGGACCCAAGAAAAGGATCAAACATAGGCCGGATCAAAGAAAATGAGGAATTAGCCAAGGTCTTCTCCGGGAAAAAATCAACGAACATAGTTAAAACATCTTCAGACACACAAAAAATCCATCGGTGCACCAAAAAACACAATTATTGAGCACATCGAGGCAAAAGTCGTGCTCCAGCAGATGCTCGAAAATAGGTCGTGCACAAAACAATTCAGGGCATGCATACAAAAAGTCTAATCCTGTGCTGAAAATTTGGTGTGCCGGCTAGTGCTGCCAAACCGCCAAACTAAAACTTCGTGTGTGGCCTCGGACGTTTCGCTTTGACCGCCGACGAAATCCCAGCCATGGACGGCTATTCCGCCGCTCCCCAACCCTCCGTCTCCTCCCCTACGTCTGTCGATGCAGTTTTGCCGCTGCTCACAACACCCACCCCTCCCCCCATTGTCGCACCCAACCCAAACATCATCATCATCTGCGGCTAGATGTCTGCGCCTCCACGGCCGGTGAATGTGCATGGCATCATCGTCCACCCTCCTGGAATCCAAGGAATGTCGTGCCGAAGCGGTCGACATCCGCGGTGGCACCTAGCTAGAAGAAGACAAAGATCGGCGTAGGTCCGCACGACAAACCTTCGGTAGGGCCTGCGGCTGGCCAATTCCAGCCACCGCAACCTCCACCGTAGCCATCCTAGCCACCAGCGACTGCGGAGAAGGTAGCATCGTCTGTTACGTCCAACGTGTTCGAATGACGGCAAGGAACATAATTGCTTTTTGTTGTTTTGAATTGTGTAGATGACTATAAATGATGAAATTTAATGTAGTTTGATGTGTGCTAACTTCCATGCATTGTAGTATGGATTATGAAACGTTTATGTCAACTATGAATATTGGGTCATCATATTCACAGGACAGGAGTATTGTTCTCAACAATATGAAACTGAACAACATGGTGATGAAGTTGACATGAAGAATGAGGGTGAGGGTGAGGGTTCCACTGATGCACTGAAGGGGCGTGTGACCAACTACACCATGGAGTAAGACATTTTACTATGCAACACTTGGTTCATTGTGAGCATGGATTCCGCTGTGAGATGGGAGAAAATAAGAGACACCTACTGGGTTAGGATAAAGGAGTACTTGGGTACATACAACTCAAGTGGAATTGGGAAGACGAATATATCTCTTCTTTTCCGTTGGTCTGCAATTTCATCGAGAAGGTCCGACTGCTAAAGAAGGGCTTGAGTGTCTCTATGGACAATAACACTAGAAACACATACGGTTTCCACAGCGATGTCACAAATTAAAGCATCGATTAGTGTGCTGCAACGGTCACACTGTGTGATAACGTCATGTAGACGGCGTGGCGAAACGCGCGTGTCTGTCTAGTCTCTCTATACTCTTCTACATCTTGTTACTGTATTGTGCATCTAATGAATCTACTGTGCTAAATTAAAATAGAACATATAATGAGAAAAACATCATTACAAAATCTTCCGTTGTGCCACTTCTGTATCTACTGGAAAGTCGGTAATAAAAATAGCAATAGCTAGTAGGCGCATCTCTTGTTTTTCTAAATTAATCTATACAAAAAAATATGGCAGGAACATGGCCAATAAACATGACCTACATAAGTCGCCAGCCAAATTTTCCGTCTGCCATCGTATAGACGATTTTGCCTCTAATTGTTCGAGGTATTTACATGTTCTGTCATCGCCAAAACACGGAACAGAAAAGGGCAATGGCCCCGAGCGAGCACCGCGTCCCACACTCCCCTACCGGCCGCCACCGCTGCCCTCGCGCACAGCCGGCCCCGCAGCCCTGCCGCCGTCGGTCCTTTCCCGCGCGCCGCCCCGGATTTGATGGCTAGCCACGCTAGCGGCCAAGGACCTCCACGGGTTCTCCTCTGAGGCCACCCCAGCTTGCTACCTTAGTGCGCTCGGCGACCGCAAAGCTCCCGGCCGGGACCTCCACGGGTTCTCCTCCGAGCGCGGCGGCCGGCAAATCTCGCGGAAAGGACCTCCACGGGTCTCCTCCGAGAACCGCGCTGGTCGGCTATGTTGTAGTCGTCCCGCCAAAATCGATAACCCAACTGAGGCCGAGCGCCCAGCGCGGCGGCGGCCCCAAATATCCAAGGCCCCATGGGGCAGCTGTCTGGACCTGGGTGGCGCGGCGACCGAAGCCTAGCGCCTCGCGTCGGAGGCAGCCAGACCTGGCGACGATGGACGCAAAATTCCAGGGCCCCACGGGGCGGCTGCCTGGACCTGGGTGGCAGCGCCGGCCGAGATTGTGGGGAACAAGAGGAGGGTTGTCGTGCCGAGGATGCGCGGACCGTAGCCGGCGAGACGTAAGGAATCGGCCAAAGTTCCGGCCGACAAAAGGGGACTCGCGTCGATGTGCCGTTGTGTACTCCTGGCGTGGCGGCGCGCTAGGGTACTTGCGATGGGTTTCATCAAGTGTGAGGGGGTTGCACAAGCGAACGGCGATGGGAGATCGCGGGAGGCGCGCGCGGAGCGGACAGAGATGCAGGACATGCATAAGGTCGGGGACCATGGAGGCAGATGGAGGGGGCGCACGCAGGTCGACTGCGAGGAAGGTCGTGGGTGCGAGCGTCAGGGACAAGCTTTGCAGGCGACGGCCGTCACAGGAGAGGCGGCGCAGGGGCAAGGCGCCGGTGGCGGGGAGCGAGCATAAGGAGGAGGCGATGCAGCACAGGGGGACGAGCTCGGGGAAGAAGGCTCCCGCTCGAGGTGGAGATGAGCGGGAGGAGCGCGAGGTGTGCTTGGCGACAGGCAACGGATCGAGGAAGGACGCCGTGAGCGGAGTTGAGGGGATCGACGCTGGAGGTGCTGCCTCTCGCCGCGATGCATGGGAGGAGGCGCTTGGCCGGGGATGCGATGGAGGATCTGGTCGGGGAGTGTGCGTGTCGTGTACTCGTGTTGCGCCGTATGTGCTGGTGCACCGCGTGTGTGGGTCGGGCGCTGGGTGGGTGTGTCGAGCAATGCTACACTACGGACTTTTTTCTTACGGAAACTTACGTACTGATATAGAGATTTACACCAAAAGCATGTCCATGAAATTATGGAGGCGAAACAGATTTACACCACCCATATGCATCCAAGTCCGTAAAACTGCTCCGTAACAAAAATTTCGTAGGTCTAGCATTATTGGGTGTGTCGCGTGCGTGTGTTTGTGTCCATCGTGTATGTGTCAGGCTGGGTCTTCTCTCTCTTTTTTTTAATTTTCTTTTTCCGCTTTCTGTTTCTAAATCCAGATAAAAGAGAAAGGGATTTTGGACACATTTAAAACAGGATCTCAAAGTTTAAAGATTTGGGACTTCAGTCGTAGAATTAAGAACATGTTTTGAACTAAAAAATACATTATATTTTGGTTATCAAATAGAGGGAGAAAAGAGGGTAAAATGGTTATCAGGGGAGTGAGCCTAGCTCAACTGGTTAGGGGAGTGGATGTACAAACCCGACACCTGAGTTCAAATCCTCACGGAAGCGAATTAAGGTTCCTATTTATACTTGAGGACCAGACTCTCCTGGTACTCATACCTGGGGGTGTGGCGGCGGCATCCCTGATCGCGATCTGGCAGAAAGACGGCGGCGTTCGTCCCGGCTGGTTTGGCGGCGGTGTTGCGGCGATCGGCGGCCGGTGATCCTCGGCCAAGATGGCGGCAGGTGGCGGCGGGGATCTGGGCCTAGCCGCGATCTGTCCCGTCCGTTGGCCTCGACGCCGGCGCCCAGGCGACTCGGGTCTTGTCCGTGACACTAGGGCGCTTGGGCGATCTGCCCCCGGCATGGTGGTGGTAGCCTCCTTCTCCATCGGAATGGTCGGCCGGGTGGTCTTGCCGTCTTGCGGCGGATGCTGCTAGTTCCGGCGGGTGGCATGGGGCCTGCTGGCTCGGTTTCAATAAAGGAGGTGGTCCTGGATCCCTCTCAAGCCAACACGATGATCTGCCGGATGTTGGTCTTCATTGATCTGGTTTTTGTGTCGTGTTTCGGAAGGCTCCGCCGGCGAACTCCATAAGTTCTATCATGCCGTGAGTTTGCTGGAAGGATTGAATTCGGTCGTACGCACCCATGTTTTACCCTGACCGTTTGGTTTCAGAGGGTGTGCTTTGAAGCTTTGTTGGTTGTTATTATCATGGGGCATGTTCTTGTTCCATGGTGCTGACGGAGAAAGTCATGGAGACCGAGATCTGAGGACAGACAATGGTGGTTCGAGTCTGGGTGGTGATGAGGAATTGTCTAAGTGACTTGTGAATTGGAGCAGTGGCATGCAAACGGGGGCGACTGCACATGAGAGGTTCATGGTCCTACCTCTCAGGGTGAAAACCTAGGGTCTAGCCTTAATTAGTTGTGCCTGGCAATGACCTTGTTGAAGGTATTGTTTTGAGAGCGTGGACTTTCTTCAGGGTGAAAACATAGATCTTTGATCGGGCGATGACGGTGTTTGTGCACTGTTCCCTTCTTGGAGGCATCGTTTTTAGAGAAATTGGACTTCTGTTGTTGTCTTGGTGGTGGTAGTACTGTTGTTTCAATAAATGAGTCACTGTAGCGGGACTTTTTTTTTTAATTCCTCTTTCTTTTTTTTGGCTTGGTCCATCCGTGTGGCCGTTAGGGCAATGCATTGTTGCAGAGGTCGGGTATAATTGGTATCGTCTGATATTAATATATGCTTCTTTTAAAAAAAACCACATGAATAAATTAGGAAATGCAAAACACGAGTCTGCGAAATACGAAATAGTTTAAGGTTTAGGAAAACAGACCATGCAGGTGCAATGCCTACACATAATGTCATGACTATGGAGGAAAAAATCTCATTAACAGTAGCAAAGTGAAACCTTAGTGCATAGATGATCATTGTTTTGTTTTTGAAACGTGGAGAGGCCCCGAAGGGCCTAGATGCCATTAATATCAGCGGTGCATACATATACATCAGTGGCTCAGAGAGATGAAAAAATAACAAAACAACCACCGTCATTTACATACATGATCCAAAATCTAGAACAAGAAACACCATCGGGTCTTTCGCGCACGCGAGGGTAACTCAAGCTCCGCCAGCAGCCAACCTCGTTGTAGTCAGGGTCGATATCACTTGACGTCGATAGGAAGAGGAGTGCTTCCGCGAACTCGAAAGGGGGCCTCCGCGTGGAGGTTGAAGAAGCTTCGGCAAACATCACCTGCTTCGAAGAGGACCACCAGATTGTCACCTAAGTCGGTTGCCAAAATGAGGGCCACAGAGATTGATCCACAAACATCATCGACACCAAATCTCCATGGCAGTTCGGATCCCAAGGGAGCAACACCATCCACATCTCCATACTCCCACCTTCATGGTGTACAAAAGAAGAGGGGAGGGCAGTAGCAACCAGTGAGTTCTGACCGCCCAAAAGTCATCCGACCACCGCACGGTAAAAGCCAATCCACCATCAAACTCCAAGCAGCCGCCACCAGTTGGAGGAGGCAGATCAAGAGATAAATTGCAATGGAAGAAGACCAACATGCAGACCTTATTGAAGGAGACGCCCAGGGTCATCAACGCCGCTGCATCTGGCTCCATCCATGGGAGCACCGTTGCAGAGAGAAGAATCCCCAAGAAGAGAAGGGCCTGGACTAAGGGCCCCGCTCCAATCTCCTCGCGCAAACCTTATTGGGAGGGATGCAAGGTCTTCCCACCAACCCTAGACGTCCGCCCCCAACGGGACACAGAGAGGAAGAGGAATCCCATGGCGCGGTGGTGTTGGTCGCAGAGAACCACCGACCTACCCTTAGTCGCCATCAAGTCATACACACAAAAAACCTAGCCTAGACTACTATGTACATAGGGAAAGGTCCCTCACCCAGACTCAACACCGGCGAGCGTCGGAGAAGAGGGGGAGGGGCCAGCCGGCCTGGATCTGGTGCAGCAAGAAATAGGGAAGGGGAGGAGAGCCCGGTGAAGATTTGATATCTATACCTAATAATAAAGCATGAAGTGTTTCTCCCGCTCCAACACTTTTTTGGAACGTTTTACCCTTCCATAAAACCATGTACTATCTTGTTTTTCCACCGCTAAAAAATACCGGTTCGGTGTATATTGGATCGATAATAAAAAAGTCCCAATCATGGGCATCCCAGATCTTCAATCCAGTTACCAGTTGTAGCACCATTCGGCCCGGATTCTCTATTGGAATTGGGAGATAGGAGAGATGAAGAGTTGAGCCGGGTTACAGGCCTAGTGTAACATCCCAGCATTTAGGAACTAACGAAGGGTAGATTTAGGAATTTGAAATGTTGCATGCATTCATCTGTGAAAATGTGCGTAAATTTTTCGTCAAATAAAAACCTAAAGTGATCAAAGTTTCTTTCATACTTTGAGATTAGGTATAGTCTTGAAGGATGATTGTTATAGACTTTGATATGATCTTTGTGGACTTATGTGTTTTGGGAAATGAAATTTGAATTTAAAACTTGAGTGTTTGAATTATAATTCAAAAAGGATTTTTAATGTTGTTTGAATCTTTGATTTAATTAAGAGTTAACTAATGATAACTCAAACTTTATATAAAGAGAGCAATTAAGAATATGAATATCCATCTCATAATTTTATTCAATAAATAAGTTACAAAAATGTAACTTATGAGAATCATTCACAATCTTTACAATAGCAAATAAATAAAGAATAATATTTGTTTATTGATAATAGTACAATCTTTATTACAAAAGAATAAAAATAAAGAGTACAAAAGGATAAATTAAAGATTACAATTGAATACGATAGTCATTACAAGTGACTAATC
Organism: Avena sativa; assembly: GCA_916181665.1. Taxonomy (NCBI): domain Eukaryota; kingdom Viridiplantae; phylum Streptophyta; class Magnoliopsida; order Poales; family Poaceae; genus Avena; species Avena sativa. The sequence goes on from OV702279.1 coordinate 33,388,256, forward strand.
TATATATAAAAATAAAAACCTAAACTAAAGTCTTGATCTTCAAATCTGGTACCTGCAAAATAAAAATAAACTTAAAAGAAAAAGAAGGTTAGGATTAGAATTATTTTTACTCTCAGAAGTTGACAGTGAAGTGCACTGTTCACTTTTTCAGCATTGAGTATATAAGGGGAAAGTTTCACCAATATGAAAGAATGTATCTTTCATAATTTTAATCCATAAGTCAAATAACAGCAAGGAGGGGCAAGTTTCACCAGCTAGCTAGAAGTAACTATATGAAAGTAACTTTCAAAATTCAGAACATATCCACATTTGTGTAGCAGGCACAAACGCAGCACACACACCAAACTGCATGGTGTGTGCTGTCAACACCACGGCAGCAGCACAACCAAACAAAACTCCCAACACAGCCGTGTGAAAACCAATCCCCACACCATTCCATTGCTTTTACACACCAAGCACAGCAACCAATAGCTAAACTAAGCCAAAGCCAAGCTAGATCAAACCAACCAAAGACCAGGATCACATCACCAAGATGGTGACAAAAGGAGGGGGAAGATCAGGTGGATAGCAAGACCAAGGTCAAGCCATCAGGATCAGGAGATGATGGGCTAGATCAAGGACAAGCCAGGAGCTGGAAATACTAGGGGAACACCAGAACAAGCTACCACAAGATCAACCACTAGCAACCACAACATCAAGTGAAAGTGGTGAGTAAATAGACCATCAAATGATCTATCTGTCTAAGATTAGACAAACATACATGATCTGACTCTTATTAAAACTCTCAGATAGCACCCAAGTGGGGTGAATCCATCATTGAGGTTTTAAACTCTAAAAGCAAACAGAAAAGTATAAAGATCCAACTAAATCTCAGAACAACATCATTGATTTAGCTATCAAGCTATATTTCAATTCAAGAATGAACATAGCTAAGATTTAAACTTCTAGGCACATCCATAAGACAAGAGTAGCACCTTAGAATTTAATCTTATGGATCGATATAAGTTACCAAGCTTACAAGATTCGTTTCCCAACTTTGATTCAAGCAATACTAGCTGGTATCACTATCAGAATCAATCCATGTGAATCAACCAGATAGAAGTCTAAATCCCTAAACCTCAGACCAACATCATTGGTCTTAGGGATTTATGAAAGTAAAATTTCTACTTATCTTTAAAGCCAAACTCATCTTAAGCTTGAACCAACCCAATCAATGAAATAGAATCTAATCTTGTGTGCCATACAAAGATGGTATCACAAGAATAGTTCTACATTAATCAGGTTAAGCATTCAATCTTCACAGATTCAACCACCCAACTGTAAATCATTTTCCTGTCATCACAGGAATCATAATTAAGAAAATTCCTATGTAAATCTTCAATGTTTGAAACCATTTGATCTCAAACTACATCTGAATTCTTAATCCAACAAGTGTTAATACAGTGATTTCATCACACAACACTCACTGTCATTAACCAAGTAATGAAAGTGGTGAAACAGTAAACCACAAGATTCCCAAGAATTGCTTCTATAGCAACTTTATCATTTGACCACATCAAAATTAATCCATAGAATCATCTGATAAGCCACTAGCACCACCCTAGTTCATCTTAAGCAGCAAACCCCAACGAACAATCATTTAGCATGCTTAGAGACCATCAACACATGATCCAATTCATCAGTATCTAATCCACAGCAGGGTATGAACCCTAAGCAGAACCAAGAAGGATGGCCTAGTACAGAGAGCATAGGATGGCCTAGTACAGAGAGCACGAGGGGAGTGGAATGACTTACCAAGGGTCCTCGCTGTAAATTAGAAGAGGAAGCAGAGGTGGCCGACGACTATGGCGGCACGGGGAGCACCCCTAGGGGGGCACTGCGACCCATACAGCGCCACGGCGATGACCATAGCCACGCCTAGGGCGAGGTGAATCACCAAGGAGCACAACAGCAGCGGCGGCGCCAGGATCCACGCCAACCCCAAACCCTAGGGTTCAGGACGACATCGATCTAGCCACAAGAGAGCTCCATGTCCAAATCTAGTTGGACAGGAAGGAAGAGCGGGGTCGACAACCTCTTCCTGCACCATGATGGCAACCAGGGCAGACCACGGCGGCGGGAATCGCCGGCGGCGACACCACTGACCACGTGGTCGGGGAAGGAGAGGGAGAGGGGTGAGCTCGAGAGAGAAGACAGCGAGTGAGTTGGGCTGGGTGGGCCGAAAACCCTTCAGGGTGTTGTTTTGACCTTACCCTACTGGGCCACAAGGGCCCAATAAACCCAAAAGGCCTGCCCAAACCATTTAGAGCCTGTTTTTAATAAATAGGAAAAGACCAAAATGCCCCTGAACTTAATTAAATTCTAGAAAATAAAATAAAAGTCCAAAAATTATTAATAAAATATTTTTGGATTCACAATAATCCAAACTATCCAAATAAATTAAGAGATAAAATTTTAGACATATACAATTTATTAAGAATTTTGTAATTTATATATTCCTTATGGAATTTTACAAAATTATTGAAAGATGATAAAAATAAATAAAAATCACTTTCATTATATATTAATATTGTAGTATTTTAGAAAAAAACTAAACAAATATTTAATAACAATTTTTGCTATTTAAGTGATAATTCTTAAAATAATTATTAAGTCAATAAAATTCAAATAAAAGGGAAATAAAATAAAAGAATACAATATTCTATTATAAATATTAAAAATTAATATTTATAAATCCTTAATTATTGAAAAGATTTTTTATAATAATGGGGAGAATGCATATCAAGTTTAAATGATGCATTATATTACTTAGCATAATCATTTTGCTTCTTTAAATATTGTCCTTACCGGGCAATAATGATGTTTTTGTAGACATAGAAGCTCAAGGTCCAGTGCAAGAATCAGACTTCACTACCTTGCCATCACAAGGCAAGTTCATCACTTGCTCATATCCTTTAAAGAGTCTTTATCAAAGCATTTGCAAATGGTGTGTTATCATATATACTATAAAGAAAGAAAATATTATTTTCACAAATAAAGAAATCTTAGATATCATCCTAAGTGATGATATAATGGAGCAATGGAACTTAGGGTTCTAATTGCAATAATAATGATTAATTAGGGACTTAATAACCCCTGACATCTGTGATTCTAGTGACGTATATTACGCGTTAGCCATGAGATTTGGAATGGGACAGAGAAGTCAGCTATATCTTCTTCCTCTCGCATGAAGCCGGATGTGCAGGTCGTGGCTGTTATCCTTGTAGCTTTCATATTAATTGGTAATTCGTAGAGGATATGCATCATATGGGTGGGAACCCTCATCGTCCCACGATAGTTCTGGCATCTAACGGTTTGTACAAACCATTGCTGTAATTCAATATGTGGCCATGGTGTACACCAAGGAGGCATGCGAGGTCTCAAAGGGGGCAGTGATTGGCTTGAACCAACTACTAGGCCCCACATCATGGAATTGTGGACAGGAAAGTACGCCCGGTTGTGCAACAAGGAGTTGATCTCTCATGGGTAAAGTAACGCACCTCTGCAGAGTGTAAGAATTGTAACTTGTTACTCCCTGTTCCGGGAAGGAGCTACGAACGCGGCAGGAAAGGAACTCCATGAAAGTTCTGGTCAACCTGTGAAGGCTGATGGTCATAAATTTTTATAATAAAATCAATCTTTGAAGAAATATTTACAAAAACTGCATAGTACCAAGGACTTATAGTCCGAGGTGGTAGTTAGAGCATCAAACTTCCCACCTTGCATACAATGAACTTGTTGGGTAATGCTGTTACTCATCCTTTCCTTTTATCCCATGCTTAGACTCTGAGGATCCCGAAGATGTGCCAATGTATGCAGCTGAATGTCAAGAAGATGTGTTCTACGAGGAGCCTAACCTCTCAGGGGGTGTTGAAGGAGTGGATTACGAAATCCTCTATGGTGTTGATGATAACGAGTCCAACTAAGTATCTTATTTAGTAGTAACCAACGGATCCGAGCAGCATGAACTCTATAGAATAAGCTCCTGAGCTCAACTCCTAGTCGGAGTTGCTACTTTTAAATTCCGCTGAAACACTTTATATTTTGGTTTGTAAGTTGAAACCTTTTGAAGTCTTGAACTTCAGGTATTGTAATAATAATAATGTGTGAATGTTTGTAATATGGTCCTGCAATGTTTATGTTGTACCACTCTGAGGGATGTGATATTTACAGAACGGTGTTCTGTGGATGTCATGTCAACGACTATAGTGTACTACACATGCAGTGGTATGCTGGGTCACCGCAGTTGGTATCAGAGCAAATTGCTTTGACCTTAGGTTGGAAACCTAGTAAGGGTATTACCTGTAGGGGAGTGTAGCAACGATAAAGAATTCTGTAAAGTAATATAATGGGTATTCAAATGAGAATATTCTGTAATATATTTTAGTGCAATAATTTTTTGTTATGATGCAATATATTATTGGTTACTAATCAAAATTATTTTTCTGATATACAGATCTATGGAACCAAAGTTTCCAAAACAGACTTTGGTAAAGAAAGAGGAGACTCTTGATGATTATCAAGGATCATTCACAGACCAACTTCGTCAACTTTTAAAGGTCTTTAGTTGTCCAACTAGAATTCCAGTAAATACTATAACTTACCTTGATGGCCGGATGTTATCCAAGTACCGTGTGAGTATCCAACTTCCAGAGGAGCTTGGATTATATCACGATCTACCTATAGGTGAAGGTAGGAGTCACTTAGAAGCATATCATGTTGCTGTTGTGGAGGCGATAGCTAATATCCGGGAGCATAAAGACAAGGAGTTAGAAGGTAGCACATTTTCTGTGATACCTCATGATTCTATAGACTCGGCGCCTATACCGGATCATCTTACTTTGGTTAAGAAGCATCCGAAGTTAGCTTCCAAGTTTATGGATAGATACCGAACACTTGTTGCGTCTTTTTATAAGACACATCAAGTGATTGTTGAAGATAAAAATGACATGTTATAGGATCTAACTCATCCGAAAAGGAGGAAGCAGTTAGCATTCCAGTTAGAGAAGGAAGCAGGTAGTAGTGCAACACCTATCTTTAAGGATATACCTATAGATCCTGAATCTTTTATACCATATCCTTATTCACCAAGTCCTGAACCTATACATGATCCTAGTATGGATATGAGGTATGTAGTACCACAGGGTTCAGAGGATGGTTCTGACTCAGAACTTCCTATTGAGAATTCTGATAGTTGGAGAAGGGGATCATATGAAGGATCTCATGAACACCAGATGTCCACAGATGGTTCTGACAGAAATGTTGGACAATCTAGCTGGATGGGTGCAAGAATTAACCTTAGTAATAGTAGTAGAAATGCCATGTCGATAGATACTCAGGATGAAGAAGAAGATCCTGAGGAGAGAGTGTTTTAATCATCAACATCTTCTCAAAACCCAGGGAATATACATTATCCAGTGTTTAACTATCTTGCCCAAAGGAGCACCTGGGAAGCAGCAGGATCTGCGTATCCTGTTGACAACTCAATGAATGAAGCTCAGGAGATTCAAGTGGGAGATAATGTTGAATATGTTTCTGAAGACTTTTCAGCTGAGCTGGAGGGAGTCAATGCGCTCAGGTTGAGTAATTACTCAAGTCCAGACACTTCAGATACTGAGTATGTTCCGTCTGGAAGGCCATTTGTTTCACAAACTGTGCGACGAACAACACGTCATCACGGTTGGACATCAGGCATGTATGATGAGCGTAGTTACTGCTAGAAGTAGGCAACTATGTAGAGGTATCAAGTACCGTGTATTGTACTCCTAGAAATAAGATAGTTAGATGAATAAGGTAGTTTTTTGATTATACCTATATGATATATGTTGTAATGACTTTGTATTATTATGATATTATGTATAAAATGTGAAATGCATATTTGGATTTTCTTTGGATCTTCATTGTGTGACTAGTTATGTGCATAAAGTCGAGCTCAGAAAACATGTGCATGATATAATTATGAGTATTCGCTTTATGTTGCAGGACTAGAGGGTCATGGATACGGGTGTAGAAATTGAAACTAAGTAGTAGCGGATGGAGCGAGAGGCCAAGGAGAAGGCAGATGCAGATGCAGCAAATCAGGGAGCATTGCCACCACCACCACCAATGAGGCCGTTAATGGAGCAGAATTTTATGCAGTGTATGCAAATGATGCAAGAGAACCAGAACATGTTCATGCAGGAGTTGCTGGGACGAGCAAATCAGAGGGCACCTGAAGGTGGAGGAGTGAGTCTATCTGATTTCCAGAATGCAAGGCCGTTTCCTTTTGCATCAGCTCCTAAACCAATGGATGCAGAAGATTGGCTAGCAGATACAAAAATAAAGCTGAAGGCTGTAGGTTGCAATGATGAGGAGAAATTAAGGTATGCAACTCATCTTCTGACTGGACCTGCAGCATCATGGTGGGAGAATCAGTTGGCTATGCAACAACCAGGAAGGGAGTTCACCTGGGAGGAGTTCAAGCAGAGATTCCGTGAATATCATGTTCCTAAAAGTGTTATGCAGTTGAAGTGGAGAGAATTTGAGGAGCTTCAGCAGGGATATACTAGTGTCATGAAGTATATCCGGGAGTTTAGTCAATTGTCTCGCTATGCTGAGGAGGATGTTAACACTGAAGAGAAGCGGAAGAAGCGTTTTCTGCGTGGTTAAACCCATTTGTGAAAATGCAGCTAAGGTTAGCTAATAAGCAAACTTATCAGCAGTTGTTGGATGCAACCATTACTTTCGAAGATGATTATAATAATGTGCAAGAGGATAGGAGGAAGAGAGCCAAGAAGGAAACCAAGAGAATTCAGGCAAGCAAACCTAAACCCAATCTGGAGTTCAAACCCCGGAACAAGAACTATGGTAACAATAACAATAAAAATAACAAGGGCAGTGGTGGAAATCAATCCAATCCTAGAAGGAATGTTATTTGTAACAACTGTGGAATTCCAGGGAATTTCTAGAGGGAATGCAAAAAGCCTGTAGTAATCTGTTACGGTTGTGGTCAGAAGGGGCATATTAAGCCCGATTGTCCGAGCAAACCACCAGGAGGTTGGCCTACCAAGGGAGGAGGACAAGCCAGTGGAGGAAATGGATAGCCCAATAAAAGAGGAAATAATGGGAAACCCGCAATGGACAACCCAAAGTGCCACAGGCAATCATGTTGGTTTTAGACTTGTAATCCTAATCAACACACTTCACTAACATCAAACAAACCCGCAACATAATAAGTTACAGCCACAAGGGTCAATACATTTGAATTGTACTGGCAAGTGATACTATGGTAGAATAGTGGAGTCTATGATCTATATGCATTTGGCTAGGTGGAGCTTAGGCTTGCTTTGCTCAAAAATAGATTTTTCCTTATCATTTGAAAACACTAAGCTTTTGCTTGACAAAAATCACCCAAGGCATCTACCAATAGAAATTGGTGATCCTTAAACCCTTGTTCAACCACAAGTTTTTAACTTAGAAATTGGGATGAGGAGATTCTTGATAGCTTCCATGTCTTGATGCTCAAATTTACCATTACTGGGAACACGGCTAAGTACTTAGATTTTACACTCTGCAGAGGTGGTGCACTTTCCCCACAAGACTCGACATGCATCGAGACAAGATCTTTCAGAAGCCTTCCCTTAGACTAGAATGGACGCATTCCAACCTATCATCCCACTACCACCAACTGTCCATTTGGCTAAGTTATTGCAACCTATATGATCCAGGCAGAGCCCATAATGCCAAGTGGCTGCACTTGAAGCTTCTCAACATTTGACATCTCAAATCTCTTTGTTCCTGGGTGGCATTCCACAAGTGTGATACACAAGGTAAACCATAGAAATGGGCCTTGTGTAACCACTCAACACAAACCATTCTTTCCATTCCACCCAGGTGTTTCATTCACTTAGTTGTTTTATTAAACAAAACACAAGTCCTTGACTTAGAAATATTCCATAGCATGAATATAATCCACCCTTGTTTTCTACTAGCTAGGATAAGCATGGTAGTAGTAGGAATCTTGACTTAGGAAAATTCTACTAAGGTTTCATCTACTAGGATTTCCCATGGCATAGTTTATACTTAGCAAAAATTCCATGCAAGTCCTACTTAGAAATAACACTAATGCATAGTGAAAATAATGGGACAAAAGTATGAAGCACCACTTGCCTTTTTGGTAGAGGATACAAGTTCACTGCTTGATCTTGCAATAGTCACACTCTTCAATTTTCACTACAATTCAATCAAGCAAGCAAATATTCAATCTACCATTCAAGCAATTAACACATAGAATAATAAAAACAAAGCAATGCATGCAAGCATGCCAAAGATTGTTTTATTTGGAAAAGTGGTTTCTATTAGGCTATAATCATTCTAAAACACCTATTGGTCATTCATAAAGGTGGCAAAACCATTGGATATTAAGTTAGTGAAAATGGCCACTTTAAATCATTTTTGGTTTTGTTAGAAATGCTTTAAATCAAAGTGATAATTTCTAGTGTTTGTCAAATAAATTTTTTTACACAAATGTTAGTGTTTTTATGGTCAAGTGTTTATTCTTAAAACCATTTGCAAAAGGTTTTACCTATAAACCATTTTTAATTCATTTCACATTTTATTTCATTAGAAATGCCTTTAAACAAAGTAATAATTTTCTAGAGTTCACCAAATATATTTTTAAATCATAAAACTTGGTGTTTAGGGTCAGAGAGTTTAACTCAAATCATTTCCCAAAGGTTTTACTCAAAAAGGCATTTGTAACATATAAACAATATTTTTATTTAACTAGAAATGTTCTTATTCAAATATTTATTCTTTAGTATCACAAAATATGTTTTTAAATCCATAAGTTGGTTCCTATGGTCAGTAGGTTCAAAAAAATCCATTTGCCAAAGGTTTTACCTTATAAATATTTCTAGAATAATTTTTATATCCAAATTATGCCTACACAAGTTTCTGTAAAAACAACCAATTTAACAAAAGCCATTTACTAAACAAAGTTCATGGTTGGAAAGTACTTGTTTTGATAATTCCATTGATATAAAATTGACAAATTTTTAACGTGTAGATTTAAAGTTATGAATTTTTCAAATTCTAACATCTAATAGAAACAAATCTGTCTTTTAAATCAGAACTGTGCCACACGTCTTGTTATTATTGGTCGAAAACGATTCGTGCGGATTGGCTGCTGTGGTGCGTCAGATCTAATGTGGATCGCACGGCTCACAGCACTAGATACCTCTTCGTTTAATGAATCTATCGTGTGCATCCGATCAAAATCCTACGGCCTAAATCGTATGACCAGGAACGGGCGGTGCTGGTGGCGGTGGTTGGCGGCGGCGCGGTCAGACGGTGGTGTTCCCGGCGATTCAGGAAGCAAGAGAGGAGAGAGGTAGCTCACCGAGGTCGCCGCAAAGTGCTGATGTTTAAGGTGGTCTCCACCGTCGAAGGGGCGCTCGGGTTCGTCCTGAATCGCTCGCCAGGGTTGCGTTTCTCCTCGGGTATGCGCTGCCGTTGTCGAGGACATCGCTACAGGGAACGGGAGAGCGAACGGAGGGTACTGTTATCTTCGTACGCGAGTTGCAAACAAGTGAGCATCAAAAGGAGGGCAAGGGGGTCTGTGCTCACCAGGGAAACTCGCCGGAGTCGAGGCAGTGGATGGAGACGCTCGGCTGTCATCGTTGCCGAGGTTCTAGGGCACGCGTGAGTGAGGTGAGGGTGCTGGCAGGTGCAGAGGTCGATGGGGAATAGGCTCGCGTGGTCGAGTGGGCAAGGCGCGGTCTGGGCTCGCCGGAATTCGTTGGTGAGTGTCACATCCCAAATTTTAGATTTGGTTCTGCATATCATTCATATCATTGCATCATGCTTTTCCATACAAAACCGTCGGTTGAAAAGAATCGGCGAAACGCTATTTTCAAAACCCCTTTTCTATTCCACTACGAGGCTCCTGCGGGAGGCTTGAGTAGGACTCATGTTTCCGCCCCTGTAGCCTAGTGGTTTCACCCAACCCTTGACCCTAGATTGTTCCCCTCGATTTTACAAAACCGTAGGAGCAAGAATCGCCCGATTCGGAGCTCGTGCGGAAAAGTTACGGCCGTTTTATTAAAAGATAGAAAAACGGGCCGATTCTCGGGCCGATTTCCGAGTCCGTATCCAACCGCGCCCCGAATCCGCGTAGGGCCCCACTTAAGGGACCCCACCTGCCGCCGCCGCCCCTGCCTCGTAGACCGCGCCCGCACCCGCCTCGATCCCCGCGATCGCGCCGCCTCTCCGGGAACCGCCGTCGCCGCCTCGGTCCTCGTGCCGCGCCGCCGCCCTCGGCCTCCGCGCCCCGCGCCGCCAGGTGAGCTGCTGCCCCGCCCCCGAGCCGCCTCCCGCCAGCATGCCTCCGCAGCGCCGCGCCCCCGAGCCGCCTCGCAGCCGCGTCGTTCCCCGCCGCCATCGCCACCCGCCAGCCGCGCCCGCCCCGCGCGCGTGCGCTCGCCCGCGCTGCCGCTCGCTGCCGCCGCCGCCTGCGCCCGCTGCACGCCGCGCGCCCGCCTGCCGCTCGCCGCTGCTGCTGCCTGCTGCACCGCGCCGCGCTGCTGCCGCCGCCGCCTGCAGCTGCTGCCGCTGCCGCGCGCCACGCCGCACGCGTCCCGAGCCGCTCGCCCGCGTGCACGCCGCCTCGCGCCGTCGCCCGCCGCGTGCGCACCGTCCGCCGCTCGCGCACGTTGACCGCCTCGAATCGCGCTAACCGTCTCCCTTCCGCGCAGGACAAACGCCATCGCCGGAACCGATCACCGCCACCGTCCGGAGTTCGCCGCCGTTTGTTTCCGGTGAGTCCGCAGCCGCCATTAGATCCCAGATCAACGGTCCTGATCGGCGTTGACCGGTCAGTATCCAGGCGTTGACTAGTCAGACGCCCAGTCAGCAGCCGCGTTGACCAGTCAACAGACACAGTTGACTGGTTATTTTCGTTAATCGTTTTAGTTGGCAGATTTCGGTAGAAACTTGTAAATTGCGTAGAAATTAAACCGCTAGGCCAAAAATTTCAAGTAAAATATGTGTAGGTTCAGTAAGTTGTGTAGAATCTTGCTGTACCTTTGGTTCAGACTTTTACAGCAATATTTAGTACAGTTTAATCAATTGAGTTAATGGCCTTTTTGGAGTAATTAATTCATAGAAAAAGATCCGTAGCTCCAAAAATCGCGTATGATATGTCCCTGGATTCAGTGGAACGAGGGGAACCACATCGTGAATTAAAAAGATAGGCTTATAGTAAAAACTTCTGCAGAAACTGTCTAGTGGCTTTCTGCAGTATTTTAATTACTCGGGGAGTTTTATAATTCCTTTTTGAGTAATTCCAGTTGGTACTGTTCCTAATTAGCTATGCCTACGTGGTAGAATTTTCCCAAGATTTTATAAACAGTATACTACCGGTAGTGAATTATTTGAGTTCTAGCTCTAGTTTTGAGCATTACTTTCTGCTTAATAGTTTTCCTTGCGCTAAAACTATTTTCCATGCATGCAATCAGTAGTATTATTGAATAGGATTATGTGGTGCAGCTGTAGCAAAAATTCACTTGCCTTGCATACCTTCATGCATCATATTTGTTGCATATTCTTGTGATTATTTGTTTATGATTGCATTTGTATCGTGTAGATTGTGACGAGTGCAACGCTTGCTCGTGTGTGGATTGTTCTTCCGACCGCTACAACCAAGGCAAGTAGATGCTACTTTGTTCATGATATCGTCCTACTATTTTCAATGCATTGTCGTGTATTTTGTAGATGCATGTGTAGGATGATACTATCGCTACGCTAAGTCCTATTATGTGGTAGGACCTTCCTTGTAGATGAACCACCGTTGGTAGATGTGCTTAGACATGCTATGGTGTACGAGGTCTGGGTTACATCATTGAGACTTGTTTCTAAAAGTATTGGTTTGCGAAAACTAAAACAACTTAATCAATGAATCTCCTGGGTGTGATGGTATTGATAATTTTTGGTGGTTTCATTGCGGAAAGGCACCCAGGTATCTAGAGAAATTGATTGGCTTATTTATTTGGTAGCTTACGTGTACAGCCATGTGCCAATAATGAAATGGGCGGTTGGTTGGACTTAGTAGGTTGTGGTAACTCGAACCCGCGTATCCAGAGATGTAGAAATTTTGGTAGGTTGGACCGGTACGCGTCGGGATTGAGGAGCTACTTCCCGAACAGTATCTTCTTGGACTTCTCCCTATCATCACCCAAAATGAGAGTGATGGTACGAGCTGGGCTGGCCAAGTCACATGGGTAAAGTGTACTAACCTCTGCAGGATGTATAATCTAATCGATTAGCCGTGTCCCCGGTTATGGACAACTGAGTTGCTTGATATTGATTCCATGACATGTTTCTCGCTCATTCCAACTTCATAATTGTTTTAATATTGTTGGGTTCACTTAATTGGGATCTTTTCAAAGAAAATCAAAAACTGTTTATGAAAGTAGGACAAATGTATTTGCAAATGCAAGCCAGACACAGCTCCAATTGCCAAATATGCATGTAGATGCTAGTATTATTGTCTCCTTTACTAGATCTACTTGCCATACATTCCATGTATTGACCCTTCGGGGCTGCTACGTTTCATGTTGCAGGTTATTCCGATTCTGAGTAATCGATATAGGCCACGGTACTCCACTCGGCACTTGTTCACTTGTGGGCAATTTGAAGAATGGAGGATTTACTTTGTTTATGTTGCTACCTGAATAATTTGAGCTAGCCTTGAGCTAGGCTTTTATTGTAATAATGGTACTCTGGATCTTCGTTATTTATGATACGCGGATATTTTGCTATGTTATTCATCTTATTCTATTGTGGGCCAATGAACCGATCCAGGGATTGGCATGTCACATAGAAGCCTCGGTGTTTTCAGAACCGCGGTGTTACAGGATGGTATCAGAGCCCGTGTGTCGACTGTAGGATCGTGACCTAGGATTGGATTAGGAAGCCATAGATTTATTAAAACCTATATTAACTCTGTCTTCCATCTTATGCCTTTCACCCTCGTAAATTCTGACCATATGCTATTCTCACACTTTCCTCTTTCACTTGATAGATGGGAGAAGTCAGGACTGAGTATGCCACCATGGAGTCACCAAGGCCCTTTGCAAGGCAGTTAGCACAGCTCTCGCAGTCATTGGGATTGCCACTGCCCATGTTCAAGGGAAGGAGGCTGTACACCTATGGATATGGAGATGATGCATGGGAGATCACTACCTTCATATTCAGGGATGCCGCCTTGCCAAACCCCGTGCACTTGATCTACACCAAGACATACTGCAACTGGGGACTTGGAATCAACTTGGCCATACATGAAGCCCTGTCTCGCCAGTGCCATAATGTCCGACACCTACTGCCAGCAGATTCACCCTACCGTGACTATGGGAGGCGTGATGAAGATGGGCACATTGTGGTTACCCCGGGCGACAGGAACAACATGCCGCCCCGTCGGAGGCACATAGAGGACATGGAAAGGGAGAATGGAGCTCTAGCTGAGAAAGTGATGATGATAAAGGAGATTGCAGACTTTGCTAGCAATGTTATGGTGGTCCAAGGACAGGAGATTGACACCCTGCATGAAGCTGTGGGAGTTCTGGAGAATGTCCTGATAGCCAGAGATGCAACCATAGCTCATCTTCATGGTACTGTGCAGGAGAACACCCAGAACATACAACAGCTGCAAGGGACCGTCCAGGAAAGGGATCAAACTATTGAAGCTATGACAGCCCAGATTGCCGCTCTCCAGGCACAGCTAAATCCACCCTCTGATGATGACAATGGAGATGATGGCAACAATGGGGATGATGATGACAATGGGAACGATGATGATGATGAGGACGAGGATGATGATGATGGAGACGATGATGGTGGAGGAGATGAAGCTGTTGCAGTTGCAGCTGAGAGTGAAGAAGAAGAGGAGGATCCAGAAGAGGTGGAGTTTGAGATCTCAAGTGATGATTCAGGAGAAGTGTACACTCCGCCGCCATGGTTGTACCGCGAACCGAAGCGCCAACGCATGACAGCAATGACCTACCCCAACCTCTTCAAGAAGTAGATAGAAGTCCACCAATTAGTCCATGTTAGGCAAATTTGTTAGGATTAGTCTCGATCGTTGTGAAGCTTAGTTCGTGTTAGTTTAAGAGTGATTAGTTGCTTATTTGTGTACTCCAATATCCCAGGAATTATTTGTGCGAATTTTATGAAAGAGTTATGGCAATTTTGGTTAACATCTGTGTTATTTTCGCTGTAGTTTTCTGCTGATACAGCAGTACTGTACGATTTTTCATATTTTTCTGGTAACTGTGAAAAATCTGAAAAAAATAGGGCTGGTGCGAAACTTTCTGTACTGTATGTGCAAAAATCAGCTAAATTTTCTGACGAGTCTAAGTCAGGTAGAAAAATTCATGAACGCTTCTAGGCTGTTCTGGCAGATTGCTACTTTTGCTGTTTAGTTGATCAACTGTTTAGTTAACCATTGCCAACTCTTGTAAAACTATTTCAGTAGGTATATACTGCTAGGATAACCCCTGGGATGTTGCTGGATCACTTGTTTGTTGATGTGTTGCTTGCTTGAGATTGTCTGCTATTGTTTGTTGTTGTTTGATCATAATGCATGGGTAGAATCCTATTATCGTAGTAGATTCTTTCTAAGATTACCTGTGCTGAACCGCAGATGCCTCCCCGCCGTCAACCCACTGAGTTGGAGCAGCTCATGGCAGCTCAGGCACAGCTGACCCAAGTTATGACCCAGTTCATGGAAGCTCAGAACAACAACAACAATGGAAACAATCAGCCTCAGGGAGATGCCCTCACCAGATTTTTGAGGCTAAGGCCAGCTAAGTTCTCTACTGCAACGGAACCAATGGTTGCTCTCGACTGGTTGCGTTCAGTCAACAAGGATCTAGTAACTGTTGGATGCACTGATGCTGAGAAGGTGAGGTTTGCCGCTCACCTACTGGAGGGACCAGCCGCTTCTTGGTGGGACACTTTCCAGATCACCCACCCGCTGGATACCGTGACTTGGGCAATGTTTGAGGAAGGTTTCAGGACCAACCACGTGTCTTCAGGAGTTCTGAGCCTGAAGAGGAAGGAGTTCCGCAACTTGCGCCAAACCAATCGCACCGTGGCTGAGTACATTGAGGAGTTCAACAACCTGTCCCGTTATGCACCTGAGGATGTTGACACTGATGCAAAAAGGAGGGAGAGATTCCTGGATGGCCTCAGTGATGAGATTTCAGTGCAGCTACTGGTGGTTTACTGCCCCACTTTCCAGGAGCTTATGGACAAGGCCAGGATCTTGGAAGGGAAGCACAAGCAGGTGGAAAATCGCAAGAGAAAGAGCAACAATCATCACTCCGGTTCACATCACAAGTCTCGCACTTCATATGATGGATACTCCAAGAATGGAGGGAGTGACCATGGGAGCCATGACCGCCACCACCATGGAGGCGATGGGCATCGTCATGACAACCATAGGAGAAGCCACCACAGCTACAAGGGAGGACACTATCACCACTCTGGAGGACACGGTGGACATGACCGCAACCGTGATCGCAGCTTTGTGAAGAAGGATCTGAGTGAGGTGACGTGCTTCGAGTGTAAACAGAAGGGACATTATGCTGACAACTGTCCGGAGAGGAAAGGATTGAAGCCAACCAACAACGATAAGGCCACAGTGAACCACATGAATGTGGAGGAGATTCCAGATGAGCCTGACCTTGTGATTGGTAAGTTTCCAATCAACACTCACCCTGCACTTATACTTTTCGATACTGGTGCATCGCATTCATTCATATCAAGGGCTTTTGTGGATAAGTATAAGCTACCTACTAAGTCTATGAAAAGGTCTATTAGAGTGAGTTCACCTGGAGGAGATATGATAGCTAGCGCGGGATGCCGCGACTTAACTGTGAGGATTGGAACACACGACTTCAGTGCACATTTGGTAGTGTTGGAATCACAGGGATTAGATGTTATTCTGGGCATGGATTGGATGTCTATGCATGGGGGACACATATATTGTGCACAGCGAGGTGTTTCACTCAAAACCCCGGATGGTAAGAGGATTAGATTCAAGTCGGCTGTACGACCAGGAAGGTGTAAGTTGAATTCTCTTAAGGGGGTTAGCATGGATACTGTGCCAGTGATTAGGGATTACGCTGACGTGTTTCCGGAAGAGCTGCCAGGGATGCCACCTGACAGGGAAGTAGAGTTTCTTATCGACCTAATGCCGGTAACATGACCTATAGCAAAGAAACCATATAAGATGGATGTGGATGAGCTGAAGGAATTGAAGAAGCAGTTGAAAGAGCAGCTGGAAAAGGGATTCATTCAGCCTAGTTCGTCGTCATGGGGTGCACCTGTTCTGTTTGTGGAGAAGAAAGACAGCAGCAAGAGATTAGTGGTGGACTATCGCTCGCTGAATGAAGTAACCATCAAGAACAAGTACCCTCTGCCGAACATAAATGATTTGTTTGATCAAATGGAAGGAGCGAAGGTGTTCAGCAAGATTGATCTGCGATCAGGCTACTTTCAATTGAAGATCCGGGAGGAGGACGTACCGAAAACGGCCTTCACCACTAGGTATGGTTTATATGAGTATACGGTTATGTCTTTTGGACTAACGAATGCCCCGGCGTATTTCATGACCATGATGAACAAGGTATTTATGGAGTATTTGGACAAGTTCGTGGTGGTGTTCATTGATGACATACTGATATATTCCAAGGATGATGCTGAGCATGAGAAGCATCTGCGACTGATTATGGAGAAGTTGAGGGAACACAAGCTGTATGCCAAATTCAGCAAGTGTGAATTCTGGCTTAACACTGTTGGATTTCTTGGACATGTAGTGTCAGGAGAAGGAGTCGCTGTTGATCCAAGCAAAGTGACTGCAGTAACCGAATGGGAAGCGCCAAAGAATGCGGGAGAGATACGAAGCTTTTTGGGACTTGCTGGATATTACAGGAGATTCATTGAAAACTTTTCCAAGATTGCAAAGCCGATGACTGAACTTCTGAAGAAGGAGAGGAAGTTTGAATGGTCAGATGTATGTGAAGCCAGCTTTCAGGAACTGAAGCGTCGACTAGTGACTGCGCCTGTCCTATGTTTACCAGATCTTCAGAAGGATTTCCATGTGTACTGTGATGCTTCTCGACAGGGACTTGGGAGTGTGCTGATGCAAGATGGGAGAGTAGTGTCATATGCCTCGCGACCACTCAAGCACCATGAGCGGAATTACCCCACGCACGACTTGGAGTTAGCGTCAGTGGTTCATGCGCTCAAGGTATGGAGGCATTACTTAATGGCAAAACACTGTGATGTGTACACCGACCACAAGAGCCTGAAGTACATATTCACGCAGAAGGAACTGAATATGAGGCAAAGAATATGGTTGGAGCTTATCAAGGATTATGATATGAATCTACAATACCACCCAGGGAAGGCCAATGTAGTAGCAGATGCTCTGAGCCGGAAGGTTTATGCCAATGGATTGACAATTGGTGAATTGCCTGAGGATTTGTGCAAGCAATTCAAGGACCTTAGACTGGAGGTAGTATCTGAAGGATACTTGGCAACAATGGAAGTCCAACCAACGCTACAGGACAAAATCAGGAAGGCTCAAGTGGGAGACAAAGAGATAGATGAAGTAAAGGAAAATATGAAGGAGGACCGAGCAAAGGAATTCCGCGAGGATGAGCAAGGTACCTTGTGGTATGGAGATCGTTTGTGCGTTCCCAACGATCCGGAGTTGAGGAAGTTGATCCTGCAGGAAGCTCACGACTCGCCGTATTCCATACATCCGGGCAATACGAAGATGTATATGGACCTAAAGGACAGATTCTGGTGGAACAACATGAAGGGAGACATCGCAGAACATATTGCCCTATGTGATGTATGTAGCCGAGTGAAGGCAGAACACCAGAAGCTAGCAGGACTGCTACAGCCATTGCCCGTGCCGGATTGGAAGTGGGATAGAGTGGGAATGGACTTTATCACAGGATTGCCCAGGACCAGGTCAGGATATTACTCCATTTGGGTAGTGGTCGACCATTTGACTAAGGTAGCCCACTTTATACCGGTAAAGACAACCTATACGAGTGCAAAGTTGCCCAAGATTTATATGGACAGAATTGTGTGCCTACACGGAGTTCCCAAGAGTATCGTATCTGATAGAGGCACCCAATTTACCTCACACTTCTGGCGCCAGCTGCACGAGTCACTTGGTACTAGATTGGAGTTTAGCACAGCGTTTCACCCACAGACTGATGGACAGACCAAGAGGGTGAATCAGATTTTGGAGGACATGCTGAGAGCTTGCGCCTTGGCTCATGGCTCTAGTTGGGATGAGAATTTGCCGTATGCGGAGTTTTCCTACAACAACAGCTATCAAACCAGCATCAAGACGTCACCGTTCGATGTGCTATATGGGAAACGGTGCCGGACACCATTGCTATGGGATGGAGTAGGAGAACGCCAGTTGTTTGGACCTGATTTGATCAAGGACGCTGAGGAGAAGGTCGCCTTGATTAGGGACAGGCTGAAGGTAGCACAATCAAGGCAGAAGAGCTACGCTGACGCCAAGCGCAAGGAAGTGGTGTATGAGATAGGTGATAGAGCATACCTCAGAGTATCGCCACTTCGTGGAATCAAGAGATTTGGAATTAAGGGTAAGCTGGCACCAAGGTTTATTGGACCGTATCGGGTCTTAGCACGCAAAGGAGAAGTTGCTTATCAGTTGGAGTTGCCAAAGGCACTGTCCGCTGTTCACAATGTGTTCCACGTATCCCAGCTGAAGAAGTGCCATCCAGAGATGGTGGATACACCATTGAGATACACTGTACCACTAGAGGAGGTTCAGCTTGAGAGTGATTTGACCTATAAGGAGAAACCGGTCAAGATTTTGGGGACAGCGGAGAGGACTACCCGTACCAAGACGATCAGGTTTTGCAAGGTGCAGTGGAGCCACCACACTGCAGAGGAAGCCACTTGGGAGCGTGAGGATGACATCCGAGAGGACTACCCACACCTATTTGCTAGCCGCGCCGAATCTCGAGGACGAGATTCATCTTAAGGGGGTTAGTCATGTCACATCCCAAATTTTAGATTTGGTTCTGCATATCATTCATATCATTGCATCATGCTTTTCCATGCAAAACCGTCGGTTGAAAAGAATCGGCGAAACGCTATTTTCAAAACCCCTTTTCTATTCCACTACGAGGCTCCTCCGGGAGGCTTGAGTAGGACTCGTGTTGCCGCCCCTGTAGCCTAGTGGTTTCACCCAACCCTTGACCCTAGATTGTTCCCCTCGATTTTACAAAACCGTAGGAGCAAGAATCGCCCGATTCGTAGCTCGTGCGGAAAAGTTACGGCCGTTTTATTAAAAGATAGAAAAGCGGGCCGATTTCCGAGTCCGTATCCAACCGCGCCCCGAATCCGCGTAGGGCCCCACTTAAGGGACCCCACCTGCCGCCGCCGCCCTACCTCGTAGAACGCGCCCGCACCCGCCTCGATCCCCGCGATCGCGCTGCCTCTCCGGGAACCGCCGCCGCCGCCTCGGTCCTCGTGCCGCGCCGCCGCCCTCGGCCTCCGCGCCCCGCGCCGCCAGGTGAGCTGCTGCCCCGCCGCCGAGCCGCCTCCCGCCAGCACGCCTCCGCAGCGCCGCGCCTCCGAGCCGCCTCGCAGCCGCGTCGTTCCCCGCCGCCATCGCCACCCGCCAGCCGCGCCCGCTCCCGCGCGCGTGCGCTCGCCCGTGCTGCCGCTCGCTGCCGCCGCCGCCTGCGCCCGCTGCACGCCGCGCGCCCGCCTGCCGCTCGCCGCTGCTGCTTCCTGGTGCGCCGGGCCGCGCTGCTGCCGCTGTCGCTGCCGCGCGCCACGCCGCACGTGTCCCGAGCCGCTCGCCCGCGTGCACGCCGCCTCGCGCCGTCGCCCGCCGCGTGCGCACCGTCCACCGCTCGCGCGCGTTGACCGCCTCGAATCGCGCTAACCGTCTACCTTCCGCGCAGGACAAACGCCATCGCCGGAACCGATCACCGCCACCGTCCGGAGTTCGCCGTCGTTTGTTTCCGGTGAGTCCGCAGCCGCCATTAGATCTCAGATCAACGGCCCAGATCGGCGTTGACCGGTCAGTATCCAGGCGTTGACTAGTCAGACGCCCAGTCAGCAGCCCACGTTGACCAGTCAACAGACACAGTTGACTGGTTATTTTCGTTAATCGTTTTAGTTGGCAGATTTCGGTAGAAACTTGTAAATTGCGTAGAAATTAAACCGCTGGGCCAAAAATTGCAAATAAAATATGTGTAGGTTCAGTAAGTCGTGTAGAATCTTTCTGTACCTTTGGTTCAGACTTTTGCAGCAAGATTTAGTACAGTCTTATCAATTGAGTTAATGGCCTTTTTGGAGTAATTAATTCGTAGAAAAAGATCCGTAGCTCCAAAAATCGCGTATGATATGTCCCTGGATTCAGTGGAACGAGGGGAATCTCATCGTGATTTAAAAAATAGGCTTACAGTAAAAACTTCTATAGAAACTGTCTAGTGGCTTTCTGCAGTGTTTTAATTACTCGGGGAGTTTTATAATTCCTTTTTGAGTAATTCCAGTTGGTATTGTTCCTAATTAGCTATGCCTACGTGGTAGAATTTTCCCAAGATTTTACAAACAGTATACTACCGGTAGTGAATTATTTGAGTTCTAGCTCTAGTTTTGAGCATTACTTTCTGCTTAATAGTTTTCCTTGCGCTAAAACTATTTTCCATGCATGCAATCAGTAGTATTATTGAATAGGATTATGTGGTGCAGCTGTAGCACCAATTCACTTTCCTTGCATACCTTCATGCATCATATTTGTTGCATATGCTTGTGATTGTTTGTTTATGATTGCATTTGTATCGTGTAGATTGTGACGAGTGCAACGCTTGCTCGTGTGTGGATTATTCTGCCGACCGCTACAGCCAAGGAAAGTAGATGCTACTTTGTTCATGATATCTTCCTACTATTTTCAATGCATTTTCGTGTATTTTGTAGATGCATGTGTAGGATGATACTATCGCTACGCTAAGTCCTATTATGTGGTAGGACCTTCCTTGTAGATGAACCACCGTTGGCAGATGTGCTTAGCCATGCTATGGTGTACGAGGGCTGGGTTACATCATTGAGACTTGTTTCTAAAAGTATTGGTTTGCGAAAACTAAAACAACTTAATCAATGAATCTCCTGGGTGTGATGGTATTGATAATTTTTGGTGGTTTCATTGCGGAAAGGCACCCAGGTATCTAGAGAAATTGATTGGCTTCTTTATTTGGTAGCATACGTGTACAACGATGTGGCAATAATGAAATGGGCGGTTGGTTGGACTTAGTAGGTTGTGGTAACTCGAACCCGCGTATCCAGAGATGTAGAAATTTTGGTAGGTTGGACCGGTACGCGTCGGGATTGAGGAGCTACTTCCCGAACAGTCTCTTCTTGGACTTCTCCCTATCATCACCCAAAATGAGAGTGATGGTACGAGCTGGGCTGGCCAAGTCACATGGGTAAAGTGTACTAACCTCTGCAGGGTGTATAATTTAATCGATTAGCCGTGTCCCCGGTTATGGACAACTGAGTTGCTTGATATTGATTCCATGACATGTTTCTCGCTCATTCCAACTTCATAATTGTTTTAATATTGTTGGGTTCACTTAATTGGGATATTTTCAAAGAAAATCAAAAATTGTTTATGAAAGTAGGACAAATGTATTTGCAAATGCAAGCCAGACACAACTCCAATTGCCAAATATGCATGTAGATGTTAGTACTATTGTCTCCTTTACTAGCTCTACTTGCCATACATTCCATGTATTGACCCTTCGGGGCTGCTACCTTTCATGTTGCAGGTTATTCCGATTCTGAGTAATCGATATAGGCCACGGTACTCCACTCGGCACTTGTTCACTTGTGGGCAATTTGAAGAATGGAGGATTTACTTTGTTTATGTTGCTACCTGAATAATTTGAGCTAGCCTTGAGCTAGGCTTTTATTGTAATAATGGTACTCTGGATCTTCGTTATTTATGATACACGGATATTTTGCTATGTTATTCATCTTATTCTATTCTGGGCCAATGAACCGATCCAGGGATTGGCATGTCACATAGAAGCCTCGGTCTTTTCAGAACCGCGGTGTTACAGTGAGCTCGCCGGAGGCAGTGAGAGTTCTTGAGTAAAATCCGAGCGGCTTGGTGGCAGGGAGTGGGTGGCTTCTGGGGGAGAGTTAGAGGAGGCACGGGCGATTAAGAGGGAGTGATCGCAGCGAGAAATTGTCGCGGCATTGATGCGTATTCATGCCACGGAATCAAGGCAGAAACTGGCGAGGGGAAAGGGCGTGGTCGTCGCGCGGGTGAGGAAGAAGGTCTGCCAGGCGGGGCTGCTTCGTCAGCGAGTGAGAGAGAGATGCGGTGGGGTCCAGCAGTCAGTTGCTACGCGGGTGTGAGTCTGAGTATAAAAGAAAAGGGCACTTTCCTTTATAAAATAAAATTTAGTTAAATTTTCAAAACCCTTATCTAAAATCAAAATTTCACCAAACCTTTTCAGTAGGTTTTATTTATTTATTAGGGTGTTTAAATAACTCACTTTGAATTATTTAAGGTATTTAATAGGATTATTAATCATTTAATTTGGGCAATTGTATTTATTCAATTAGATATAGAATTTGGTTAATGCCACATTATTTTATTTGAATATTCTTTATCCATTATTTCTTTTGGATTTGGATTATATTCATTCCATTTTATTATGGATTTGGCCAAGATTTAATTTGGCTTTTAAATATTCTTTATTTATTTCTTTCTTTCTTTATCTTATAAAATCCATATATTTTTATTTATAGATCCAAAATTGGTGATTCCAATTTGTAAAATCTTATTTAATATTTGTTTATCCTTTTATATCTATTTTAGGATTAATTGCTCACAAATTGGTATGGATTTTAGATAGGTGTTTTATTTGCTTTGGGAATTCAATTTCCTTATCTTATTAAATTCATAAGATTTTGTCTATGGCTCAAAATTAAGTGAAACCAATTTCCATGGTTTTAAAATATTCTTATTTATCATTTTGATATTTTATAAATTTTTGTTGACAAAAATTTTTTATGGATCAAATCCATAGTCTTTGAGGTATCTTGGAAATGTTTTTCTTCCATTAGGGTTTTAGAGTTTTGGTTTATTTTCCAAGTGTTTAAATTTCAAGATGCATTTATGAAGAATGCATTTCACTTGATATGAATTTAATTGGATTCAAATTTTATTCAAAGTTTGTTCAAGATGGGTTTTGATGCTTCCATTTCAAAACAAAAAGTTTCTTTTCACCCTAAATTTCAACAATTATTTATTTTGTTTATTTATTTTTCACATTACAAAATTTGGAAAATTTTGGGATGTGACAGGCTACCACCCTTAAAATAAATCTCGTCCCGAGATTTGGGAAAGCTAGAGGTTACAAGTTGGCTTCAAAACAACTAGGGTAATACCACCCTTAAAAAGTTCTTAACTAGATTACATCTTGGCTTGCTTGGGATCTTGATGAAACTTCTCTGGGCAAACATCTGCATAGTGTCCTTTATTTCCACACTTGAAACATGTTACAAGGCTGAGATCCCTCATAGGATTGTTTGTCTTGTACTTCATCTTTTCTGGACAATTGCTTGCATAATGTCATTGGTCACCACAATTGTAACATGTGACAAGGTTGAGTTCTTCACGTATCTTCTGTGTACAAGTTGATACATAATGGCCTAGCTCCTTGCAGTTGTTGCACCACACTTGGCTAATTTCCTTATACTTTTTCTTCTTCTCTGGACATTCATTGGCATAGTGTCCCATCTCTTTGCAATTGCAACATTGCACTTGGCTTTTGTCCCTCTTCTTCTTGGGTTTCTCCAAAGCTAGGAGTTCTTCTAGTTCATGCTCTTCATATCTCACCTCAAAGGTGGGAAAGTCTCCTTGTCTCCTTAATCGTTTCCTTGGATAATACATGTGTTTCTTGTTCTGTCCATCAATGTGAGTCATAGTGCATGGAGGTGCAAGCTGAGATTTTCCTTTGTCTTCATCCTTCTTGGTAGAAGTTGTTTCCTCATGGGGGTTTCCAAATTTTTGTTGCACTCCACCTTGTTTCCTTTGTTGAACTATAGAATAGATGGGGCATTGGATAGGGACATGATTATTTCCTTCACATAGGAAACAAGTAGCTTGAGATGTGGGGCATTGATTAGTTGGATGTTTCTCTTCACAATTAGGGCATTGATCTTCATGATCTTTGGAAGTGTGATCCATGTCTCCACAAATATTGCAAGCTTGAGTTCCTTCTATAATATCATCCTTGACATCATTGTTGTCACAAGCTCCTTGGGAAGGGTTGTCTCCCATGTTAATCATTTGATTTGTCACCCTTTGCATCAATTGGGTTTGGGTTTCCAAAAACCTTTGCATGGTTGGGTCTAACTCATTTTTGTTGGCCAAAAATTGAGTTTTCACTTGGTTTAACTGGGTTTGGGTTACTATGAGTTCTCTCATGTGCATCTCTTGGTTGTTGTTGTCACCATTCTTGATGTTGGAGTTTCTTGGGGAAGTCATCTGTTTGGGTTGGATTGGGATTAGAATAGGCAAAAGATTTATAAAGAAATAATTCTAATCACACACATCACAATTCACACAAGAAATGTGCAAGCAATCACAAACAAACATTCCACTCAAACAACAAGTTTCAAGCACATTTTTAGGCAACAAAATATTTTTGCTACACCACAATAGTTGGTGTGTTTGATTTAATCTAAACACTAATATGGTGGTCCAACTATATGGTTTTCTTGAGATCATACTATTCTTATTAGTTGTTCCTTCTTGAACAAGATCATTGTATCCTTGGAGAAATTGTTGTATCTTGGTCACAAACTTCATAGGTGTTGATGATTCTTCTAAGTTGTGTTTCCTTAGTCTTCAAGTCTTGAGTAATATTTCTTGTCTCATTTGTAGTCCTTAGTGATATCCAAGTTGAAGTCCTTGTTGAAACTAAAGTTGGAGCCATTGGTGATGTTGAAGTCTTTGCTCAAGTTGAGGTCTTGTCCATCAAGTTTGAAAAGGAAGATATGTAGAATCAAAACCAAAAAAGGTTGAGGAAAGAGTTTACAAGATTGTTTGTAAATAAGTTTTGGAACAAATACAACTCCTATTTTTTCTTAGGGGTTTTGTCCAATCCTAGGGTTACAATCCTACAGGCAACACAGTGCTCTGATACCATCTGTAGAGGTCCCAACCTTTAATAAGGTAGAGATCCCTGTGTTTACAATGCTAGTCCCTGGATCAATAGCTAACATCCACAGTTAAGATGTAATATCAAGAAACAAAGGTCATAATACAAATTTATAACCAGGAATAAAATAGTTCATTACATATTACATAGCTCATTGGCTATCTCATTACAATGCAGCAGAAATAACTATAGCATGGAGTCCTTTATCTTCAAAGTGCCACAAGCAATCATGTTGGTTGTATACTTGTAATCGTAATCAACACACTTCACTAACATCAAACAAACCTGCAACATAATAAGTTACAGCCACAAGGGTCAATACATTTGAATTATATTGGCAAGTGATACTATGGTAGAATAGTGGAGTCTATCATCTATATGCATTTGGCTAGGTGGAGCTTAGGCTTGCTTTGCTCAAAAATATATTTTTCCTTATCATTTGAAAACACTAAGCTTTTGCTTGACAAAAATCACCCAAGGCATCTCCCAATAGAAATTGGTGATCCTTAAACCCTTGTTCAACCACAAGTTTTTAACTTATAAATTGGCATGAGGAGATTCTTGATAGATTCCATGTCTTGATGCTCAAATTGTCCATTACTGGGGACACGGCTAAGTACTTAGATTTTACACTCTGCACAGGTGGTGCACTTTCCCCACAAGACTCGACATGCATCGAGACAAGATCTTTCAGAAGCCTTCCCTTAGACCAGAATGGACGCATTCCAACCTATCATTCCACTACCACCAACTGTCCATTTGGCTAAGTTATTGCAACCTATATGATCCAGGCAGAGCCCATAATGCCAAGTGGCTGCACTTGAAGCTTCTCAACATTTGACATCTCAAATCTCTTTGTTCCTGGGTGGAATTCCACAAGTGTGATACACAAGGTAAACCATAGAAATGGGCCTTGTATAACCACGCAACACAAACCATTCTTTCCATTCCACCCAGGTGTTTCATTCACTTAGTTGTTTTATTAAACAAAACACAAGTCCTTGACTTAGAAATATTCCATAGCATGAATATAATCCACCCTTGTTTTCTACTAGCTAGGCTAAGCATGATATTAGTAGGAATCTTGACTTAGGAAAATTCTACTAAGGTTTCATCTACAAGGATTTCCCATGACATAGTTTATACTTAGCAAAAATTCCATGCAAGTCCTACTTAGAAATAACACTAATGCATAGTGAAAATAATGGGACAAAAGTATGAAGCACCACTTTCCTTTTTGGTAGAGAATACAAGTTCACTCCTTGATCTTGCAATAGTCACACTCTTCAATTTTCACTACAATTCAATCAAGCAAGCAAATATTCAATCTACCATTCAAGCAATCAACACATAGAATAATAAAAACAAAGCAATGCATGCAAGCATGCCAAATATTGTTTTATTTGGAAAATTGGTTTCTATTAGGCTATAATCATTCTAAAACACCTATTGGTCATTCATAAAGGTGGCAAAACCATTGGATATTAAGTTAGTGAAAATGGCCACTTTAAATCATTTTTTATTTTGTTAGAAATGCTTTAAATCAAAGTGATAATTTCTAGTGTTTGTCAAATACATTTTTTTACACAAATGTTAGTGTTTTTATGGTCAAGTGTTTATTCTTAAAACCATTTGCAAAAGGTTTTACCTATAAACCATTTTTAATTCATTTCACCTTTTATTTCATTAGAAATGCCTTTAAACAAAGTAATAATTTTCTAGAGTTCACCAAATATATTTTTAAATCATAAAACTTGGTGTTTAGGGTCAGAGAGTTTAACTCAAATCATTTCCCAAAGGTTTTACTCAAAAAGGCATTTTTAACATATAAACAATATTTTTATTTAACTAGAAATGTTCTTATTCAAAGATTTATTCTTTAGTATCACAAAATATGTTTTTATATACATAAGTTGGTTCCTATGGTCAGTAGATTCAAAAATATCTATTTTCCAAATATTTTACCTTATAAATATTTCTAGAATACTTTTTGTATCCAAATTATGCCTACACAAGTTTCTGTAAAAACAACCAATTTAACAGAAGCCATTTACTAAACAATGTTCATGGTTGGAAAGTACTTGTTTTTCTCATTCCATTGATATAAAATTTACAAAATTTGAACGTGTAGATTTAAAGTTATGAATTTTTCAAATTCTAATATCTAATAGAAACAAATCTCTCTTTTAAATCAGAACTGTGCCACGTGTCTTGTTATTATTGGTCGAAAACGATTCGCGTGGATCGGCTGCTGTGGTGCGTCAGATCTAATGTGGATCGCACGGCTCACAGCACTCGATACCTCTTCGGTTAATGAATCTATCGTGTGCATCCGATCAAATTCCTACGGCCTAAATCGTATGACCAGGAACGGGCGGCGCTGGTGGCGGTGGTTGGCGGCGGCGCGGTCAGACGGTGGTGTTCCCGGCGATTCAGGAAGGAAGAGAGGGAGAGAGGTAGCTCACCGAGGTCGCCACGAAGTGCTGATGTTCAAGGTGGTCTCCACCGTCGAAGGGGCGCTCGGGTTCGTCCTGAATCGCTCGCTGGGGTTGCGTTTCTCCTCGGGTACGCTCTACCGTTGTCGGGGACGTCGCTACAGGGCACGGGAGAGTGGGTACTGTTAGCTTCGTACGCACGTTGCAAACAAGTGAGCATCAAAAGGAGGGCAAGGGGGTCTGTGCTCACCAGGGAAACTCGCCGGAGTCGAGGCAGTGGATGGCGACGCTCGGTTGTCGTCGTTGCCGAGGTTCTGGGGCGCGCGTGAGTGAGCTGAGGGTGCTGGCAGGTGCAGAGGTTGATGGGGAACAGGCTCGCGTGGTCGAGGGGGCAAGGTGCGGTCTGGGCTCGTCGGAATTCGTTGGTGAGCTCGCTGGAGGCAGTGAGAGTTCTTGGTTAAAATCCGAGCGGAGTTAGAGGAGGCACGGGCGATTAAGAGGGAGTGATCACAGCGTGAAATTGTCGCGGCATTGATGCGTATTCATGCCACGGAATGAAGGAAGAAACTGGTGAGGGGAAAGGGTGTGGTCGTCGCGCGGGTGAGGAAGAAGGTCTGGCAGGTGGGGCTGCTTCGTCAGCGAGTGAGAGAGCGGTGCGGTGGGGTCCAGCAGTAAGTTGGTACGCGGGTGTGAGTCTGAGTAGAAAATAAATGTTTCGAGGAGGGGAGAGGTGGGCTTTCTGGGCCTGGACTGGGCTAGGTTAGCTGGGCTGGGTCCTTTCCATTTTTTTTGTTCTGATTCATTTTTCTTTTTCCCTTTTCATTTATGTTTTGAATTTGTTAAAACATTTCAAACAACCATTTGAATTAAAAACCCTCCAAACTTTTAAGTAAGTTTTTAATATGTTTTAAACATGTATTTAAATTCCTTTTTAGGAATAAATCCTTTATTTATTTAGGGTTTATATTTTATTTAAAAAGGGCACTTTCCTTTATAAAATAAAATTTAGTTAAATTTTCAAAACCCTTATTTGAAATCAAAATTTCACCAAACCTTTTCAGTAGGTTGTATTTATTTATTATGGTGTTTAAATAACTCACTTTGAATTATTTAAAGTATTTAATAGGATTATTAATCATTTAATTTGGGCAATTGTCTTTATTCAATTAGACATAGAATTTGGTTAATGCCACATTATTTTATTTGAATATTTTTTATCCATTATTTCATTTGGATTTGGGTTATATTCATTCCATTTGCTTATGGATTTGGCCAATATTTAATTTATCTTTTAAATATTCTTTATTTATTTCTTTCTTTCTTTATCTTATAAAATCCATATATTTTTATTTATAGATCCAAAATTGGTGATTCCAATTTGTAAAATCTTATTTAATATTTGTTTATCCTTTTTATCTCTTTTAGGATTAATTTCTCACAAATTGGTATGGATTTTAGATAGGTGTTTTATTAGCTTTGGCAATTCAATTTCCTTATCTTATTAAATTCATAAGATTTTGTCTATGGCTCCAAATTAAGTGAAACCAATTTCCATGGTTTTATAATATTATTATTTATCATTTTGATCTTTTATAAATGTTTGTTGAAAAAAATTTTATATGGATCAAATCCATAGTCTTTGAGGTATCTTGGAAATGTTTTTCTTCCATTAGGGTTTTAGAGTTTTGGTTTATTTTCCAAGTGTTTAAATTTCAAGATGCATTTATGAAGAATGCATTTCACTTGATTTGAATTTAGTTGGATTCAAATTTTATTCAAAGTTTGTTCAAGATGGGTTTTGATGTTTCCATATCAAAACAAAAAGTTTCTTTTCACCCTAAATTTCAACAATTATTTATTTTGTTTATTTATTTTCACATTACAAAATTTGGAAAATTTTGGGACGTGACAAAAACTGTCTCAATCAAAACTCCAAGTGGAGCAAGGATAGTTTACCAAGCAGATAAGCACAGTCATATTATGGTGGATCTGTAGTTGAACTCGATGAAAGAGGTCAAATTGGAAGATATTCCTATAGTAAATGAATTTCAGGATGTTTTTCCAGCAGAGATACCGGGAATGCCACCAGATCGGGAGATAGAGTTCACTATTGATCTAGTTCCTGGTACGGCACGAATAGCTCAAGCACCATATAAGATGGGACTCAAAGAGTTAAAAGAACTCAAAGAGCAATTTAATGAGTTAGCCAGAAAAGGATTTATTCAGGAAAGTGTATCTCCATGGGGAACACCGGTAATCTTTATGGATAAGAGAGATGGTGGAAGAAGGATGTGTGGAGATTATAGAAATCTGAACAACGTTACTATCAAAAATAAGTATCCTTTACCAAGGATTCAAGATTTGTTTGATCAAGTGAAAGGAGCTAGAGTATTTTCAAAGATCGACTTAAGTTCTGGATACCATAAAATAAAAATCAAACCGGAAGATGTTCCAAAGACAACATTTGTCTCAAGATATGGACACCATGAGTATCTGGTAGTACCATTTGGTTTGACCAATGCACCAGCAATATTCATGAATCTGATGAACAAAATCTTCATGTCATATTTAGATAAGTTCGTCATAGTTTTTATTGATGATATTCTGATATATTCCAAGGATAAGGAAGAGCATGCTGATCATTTGAGAATAGCATTGCAGACACTAAGGGAACATAAACTCTATGCTAAGTTCAGTAAGAGTGAATTTTGGCTAGATGAGGTAGAATTCCTTGGTCATGTGATTAGTAAGGATTTAATTGATGTTAATCCATCTAAAGTTCAGTCAGTACTAGAGTGGACTGCACCAACTAATGTGAAGCAGATTCGAGGTTTCTTAGGAATGGCTGGTTATTATCGGAGATTCATTGAAGGTTTCTCCAAAATAGCTGGACCAATGACCAAATTTCTAAGAAAGAATACACCATTCAATTGGGATGAGAAGTGTGAAGCAAGTTTTCAGGAGTTGAAGACTAGGTTAACCACAGATCCAATCTTAGCAGTTCCTGAAACAGGGAAGGACTTCACCATATACTGTGATGCATCTAAAGAAGGTTTGGGTTGTGTGTTAATGCAAGATCGGAAAGTGATTGCTTATGGTTCAAGACAACTGAAACCACATGAAGTCAACTATCCAACTCATGATTTAGAGTTAGCAGCAGTAGTTTTTGCGCTAAAAGGATGGAGGCATTTTCTATATGGAGCCAGATGTGAGTTATACACTGACCATAAAAGTCTCAAATATTTCTTCACTCAAAAGGAATTGAATATGAGACAGAAGCGTTGGTTGGAACTAATCAAAGATTATGATTTAACAATCAACTATACTCTAGGGAAAGCAAATGTTGTAGCTGATGCTTTAAGCAGAAAGAGTGCAGATATTCAACCTACCAATCGGGAGCTACCAAAATAGTTACAAATGTACTTGGAAAGATTAGAGCTTCAATTCATTAGAACAGAGGTTCTTGGAGGATTAGCTACTATGCAGATAGTGGCAGAGCAGGACAGTGATCTTAAGCACGAAATTTTTAGACATCAAGAAGAAGATCCTTTTATTGCTGAGGAAATTCGGAGGATATCTCAAGGGCAAAAATCAGTTTTTCGCCTTGGAGATTATGAGTCCTTATGGTTTCAATACCGTCTTTGTGTTCTAGATGTGACTGAGATTCGTGATGTCATACTCAGAGAGGCACATGAAACACCATACTCTATAAGTCCAGGAAGTACTAAGATGTATATGGATTTGAAAGAACTATTCTGGTGGAATAACATGAAAAGGGACATTGCTAAATATGTATCAGAATGTCATACTTGCCACAGGGTTAAGGATGAACATCAAAGTCTAGCAGGACCATTACAACCTTGGAAATTCCTGAGTGGAAGTGGGAGGAAATAGGTATGGACTTCATCATAGGATTGCCCATGACACCGAAAAGGAAGGATATGATATGGGTTATTGTGGTCAGACTCACTAAAAGTGCACATTTTATTCCGGTAAATCAGAAAGATAATGCCGAGAAGTGAGTAGATGTTTACGTCAAAGAGATAGTAAGTAAGCATGGAGTACCCAAAAAGATCGTAACTGATAGGGGACCAGTGTTTACTTCAACATTTTGGAAGCAATTGCATGAAGCACTTGGTTCAAAGTTAGATTTCAGCACAACCTATCATCCTGAGACAGGAGGTCAAACAGAAAGAACAAATCAAATACTAGAAGACATGTTAAGGGCTTGTGCATTAGATTTTGGAGGTACATGGGAAGATAATCTACCATTGGCAGAATTTTCCTACAATAATAGCTATCAGAGTAGTCTGAAGGCAGCTCCATACCAAGTTCTATATGGAAGGAAGTGTAGATCACCAATATGTTGGTATGAGCCTGGTAGCAGCAAAGAATTTGCGCTAGACTATATCAAGGAAAGAGTAGATATCATTGATAAGATCAGGGATAGACTGAAAATAGCCCAGAGTAGGCAAAAAAGTTATGCTGTTCAAAGTCGAAGATCATGGCATCCAGAAGTGGGAGACATGGTATACTAAAGTAAGTCCAATGAAAGGGGTGAAAAGGTTCGGAGTTAAAGGAAAATTGAGTCCAAGATACATCGGACCATTCAAGATATTGTGTCAGAACAGAATTATAGCTTATGCTTTAGAGTTACCATCAAGATTGGCTCAAGTGCACAATGTTTTCCATGTGTCACAACTTCGTAAATGTTTGAAAGTTCCAGATGATGCAATCACACATCAGGAGATAAAACTACAAGCAGACTTGACCTATGTTGAAAAGCCCTGTAAAATTCTGGAGGAAAACTAGAAAAGGTTGAGGAATAGAGCAATCATGTACTGCAAAGTACAGTGGGAACATCACCCTGAAAGGGAAGCCACTTGGGGGAAAGAAGAGGATTTAAGGAAAGCCTATCCAGAACTATTCAGGTACATCTCAACAAACTTCGGGACGAAGTTTAATTTAAGGGGGGAAGTCTGTAACATCCCAGCATTTAGGAACTAACGAATGGTAGATTTAGGAATTTGAAATGTTGCATGCATTCATTTGTGAAAATGTGGGTAAATTTTTCGCCAAATAAAAACCTAAAGTGATCAAAGTTTCTTTCATACTTTGAGATTAGGTATAGTCTTGAAGGATGATTGGTATAGACTTTGATATCATCTTTGTGGACTTATGTGTTTTGGGAAATGAAATTTGAATTTAAAACTTGGGTGTTTGAATTATAATTCAAAAAGGATTTTTAATGATGTTTGAATCTTTGATTTAATTAAGAGTTAACCAATAATAACTCAAACTTTATATAAAGAGAGCAATTAAGAATATGAATATGCATCTCATAATTTTATTCAATAAATAAGTTACAAAAATGTAAATTATGAGAATCATTCACAATCTTTACAATAGCAAATAAATAAAGAATAATATTTCTTTATTGATAATAGTACTATCTTTATTACAAAAGAATAAAAATAAAGAGTACAAAAGGATAAATTAAAGATTACAATTGAATATGATAGTCATTACAAGTGACTAATCTATAAAGAAAAATAAAAACCTAAACTAAAGTCTTGATCTTCAAATCTGGTACCTGCAAAATAAAAATAAACTTAAAAGAAAAATAAGGTTAGGATTAGAATTATTTTTACTCTCAGAAGTTAACAGTGAAGTGCACTGTTCACTTTTTCATCATTGAGTATATAAGGGACAAGTTTCACCAATATGAAAGAATGTATCTTTCATAATTTTAAGCCATAAGTTAAATAACAGCAAGGAGGGGCAAGTTTCACCAGCTAGCTAGAAGTAACTAGATGAAAGTAACTTTCAAAATTCAGAACATATCCACATCTGTGTAGCAGGCACAAACGCAGCACACACACCAAACTGCATGGTGTGTGCTGTCAACACCACGGCAGCAGCACAACCAAACAAAACTCCCAACACAGCCGTGGGAAAACCAATCCCCACACCATTCAATTTCTTTTACACACCAAGCACAGCAACCAATAGCTAAACCAAGCCAAAGCCAAGATAGATCAAACCAACCAAAGCCCAGGATCACATCACCAAGATGGTGACATAAGGAGGGGGAAGATCAGGTGGATAGCAAGATCAAGGTCAAGCCATCAGGATCAGGAGATGATGGGCTAGATCAAGGACAAGCCAGGAGCTGGAAATACTAGGGGAACACCAGATCAAGCTACCACAAGATCAACCACTAGCAACCACAACATCAAGTGAAAGTGGTGAGTAAATAGACCATCAAATGATCTATCTGTCTAAGATTAGACAAACATACATGATCTGACTCTTATTAAAACTCTCAGATAGCACCCAAGTGGGGTGAATCCATCATTGAGGTTTTAAACTCTAAAAGCAAACAGAAAAGAATAAAGATCCAAGTAAACTCAGAACAGCATCATTGATTTAGCTATCAAGCTATATTTCAATCCAAGAATGCATAGCTAAGATTTAAACTTCTAGACACATCCCTAAGACAAGAGTAGCACCTTAGAATTTAATCTAATGGATCTATATAAGTTACCAAGCTTACAAGCATCTTTTCCCAACATTGATTCAAGCAATAGTAGCTGGTATCACTATCAGAATCAATCCATGTGAATCAACCAGATAGAAGTCTAAATCCCTAAACCTCAGACCAACATCATTGGTCTTAGGGATTTATGAAAGGAAAATTTCTACTTATCTTTAAAGCCAAACTCATCTTAAGCTTGAACCAACCCAAACAATGAAATAAAATATAATCTTGTGTGCCATACAAAGATGGTATCACAAGAACAGTTCTACATTAATCAGGTTAAGCATTCAATCTTCACAGATTCAACCACCCAACTATAAACCATTTTCCTGTCATCACAGGAATCATAATTAAGAAAATTCCTATGTATATCTTCACTATTTGAAACCATTTGATCTCAAACTACATCTGAATTCTTAAGCCAACAAGTGTTAATACAGTGATTTCATCACACAACACTCACTGTCATTAACCAAGTAATGATAGTGGTGAAACAGTAAACCACAAGATTCCCAAGTATTGCTTCTATAGCAACTTTATCATTTTACCACATCAAAATTAATCCATAGAATCATCTGATAAGCCACTAGCACCACCCTAGTTCATCTTAAGCAGCAAACCACAACTAACAATCATTTAGCATGCTTAGAGACCATCAACACATGATCCAATTCATCAGTATCTAATCCATAGTAGTAACATCCTCGGAATCGGCCCTATGCAAGTTTTAGCGAAACCCGCCAAACCCGCATAGAAACGATTCAAAGGTGCCCACCAGGCACTTGCGTGCTGGTGGAAAACGAAGTAATATCATTACACAATAGTCCACGATGGAACCCACAGAACAGATATATACAACAACGACTCAAAGAGTCAAGAATGCAGATATACAGTACAAAGATCCAAATCACCTTGAAAATGATACAGCGTCCGACTACAGACAAGATTTAAATGGGGCTAAGAGCCCTGAAGAATAACCAATGGCGTCCATAACCCTGCCCAGGCCAAGCCGGATGGTTAACCCTACTAACGACGTCGATCTCAAAACCTGCTTAAACAAAAGGGGTGCCGACATAGGGCAAAGGAAAAAGAGAGAGCGGTCAGTACTGAGGTCAGTACACGGCGAGACTAGAATTCGGCGGTCCTCGCCTACATAGGTATGGTGGACTGAAGCGACAGCGCAGCATGCACTAAACAACCTATAAAGACTCGAGATAACTGTCGGCTATCAGAGAGGGATAAGAAAGACCTATTCGGAACCATCCTGATACTACCTCCAAACATACCCATCCTGGTATTTCCCCCTCGAGACCAAACGAGGAAGTCAACCGAGGAACTCACACAGTTGGCAGTTTTTATTCATTCCGTTATCGTTGCAGCAATTACTAGTCAGGTATAGATAGTCATCCTGATAGAATAAGCAGTGGGCACTTTTAGTTAACCATTCCGTTGTAGTTGCGACACTTACTAGTCAGATACAATTAGCATGAGATAACCCCAAAACCCAGCAGTTGTTGGTACTTTTATTTAGCCATTCCGTTGTAGTGAAGCTGATTACTAGTCATATCGGATACAAGTAAAATTATAACAGTAAACTTTAGTTATAGTTGTCTATGATCGAGAACTGTGCTCCAAGTCGTCCATAACCGCGGACACGGCTTCTCGAAAAGATTTAACCCTGCAGGGGTGCACCAATGTTCCCACATGCACCTACACCCTTGTTGTCGGATCAGGTAGGTACAAGATCACAAAACATACACCCAACGGTATATCGACGGGGTTTCGGACACGACGTTTCCTAGACCCAAAGCAAGCACGGGGGGCCACCCCACTAAGTATACCCGCAACAAAGTCGGCCGGTCTCCGAGACGGACTCAGGGTTTGTGGAGACGGCTGTAAACGACTGGGAACCCGAAACTCTCGGGCTTGTCGATACAGCGAAAACGTGTCACGATCCTAAACAGTACAGGTGCTCCTCGCACAAACGTAAATAAAGCAGTAAAGCATGGCATAAGTACAGGATAGTAATAAAACCCCAAACTAATTGTGGCCCCCAGTACAGTACTTGGAATCAGGTACTAAATCGATGGGGGTGCCCATACACCCCACCTGTGGTTAGCGCGCTCGATCTTGGAACAGGTGTCGAGAACTCGGGGTCCTACGGGACACAAGTGGACGGTTAACAACCAAATAACATCTATTGCCCACCTGTGCCTCTGCATTACCTACTTCAATTTTAGTTATTAAACAGTAATTGAATTAAACGATAATTAAAGCCATGATCATCTCCAACCTTAAACATACGGCAATACTCCAACAACTGTGGTACTGGACGACACGCAACAGCTCTTGAGCAAGCGACTACGACGCGCAAGTCCAACTATCTACCAAACAACAGGTAATAGGATGTGTCCAAGGCAATATAAGGCTGCAAGGGATATCACGGGTACGACAATTAGAGAATCGCAACACAGATAGCAATAGATCAACAGGAGGGAATAAATACTATAAAAGTAAGATAGGTAGAAAGGGGAAGGTGCTCGCCTGAAAACATTGCCGAAGGTTCATCCGAAGGTCAGGGCGAAGCTCACATCAACTCAACGGCCTTATCCGCGAAGGAGCAAAACACTAGAAGAAACACCGGATGCAATATTTAATACTACGACAGAAGATCGGGCATGATGCATGTATGACGTATGACATGGCAAAGATGCGATGCGATTAGGCCATATTAAGCGGAACCGGGGTTCCGAAAATTAATTATTAAGTTCATGTTGTTTAGATACCCCGCAATTTAAATGTTGTAATAACAGGGTGAAACATGGCATCGATTCGCTACACCAATTTAAATGGAGGCGGTATAATACAAGTATATCCCGCATAAACACTCCATATTTAATTATGAGGTGAATCGGCATAATGCCCCCAACCCACATGATATGCATGCGAGATGAACAATTAATATGCAACAAGTTTTATATATAGCATTTATAAAATAGGGCTCGGGAAAAGGTTCACACATTGAGGTCGACGGTCTTGGTTCCGGGGGGTTCGGGGCCGGACTCAGGGTTCAACAGGGATCGAGGTTCAGATTCGAGATGGAGAACTTGTTGTGTCGTGACGGAGATCTTGGGTCCAAGCGGTCGATCTCGCCGTCGCGAAGATCTTGTCGGGTCCGCGCTATCGAGTCGGTTGTGGCACTCGGGGTGAAGAACTTGGCGTATCCGCGTCGGCGATCTTGGCGTTCTTCAGGTTCGGGTCTTGGCGTCCGAGAGGAAGTACTTGATGGTTCCGAGAAGGAGGTCCTGGCGCTTCGGATCGGTCTTCAAGGTCTTGGTCATCGGATCCGTGAAGGAGAACTTGTCGTTCCAGGTTCCATGTCGGCATTCTCGGTGTCCCGAGGTGAAGTGCTTGTCGTCTTTGTGGCGAGCTTGACGGTCATCGGGTTCGGCGCCGATGGTCGTTGGCGAACTTGGGGTGTTGATCTTGCTTGTCGGTGAGGGACTCGAGCGTCCTTGCGGAGTCAAAGTAGCCGAGTTGGCAACATCACGCTACTACACCAACATGGTCTTCGGGGTAGGGCGCGCACACCTCTTCACATCATCTGCACTGCACGGTCATCCTCTGAAGAAAACAAGGCCGCAGTGCTTGAGTCAACCATGCGCATAGAAGGTCAAGGACGAGCGGCCGAGGAGGGCATGTGGGGTGGCTCGCGGCGCTGGCAGACATGATCCCCGGTGGAGCGCTCGCGGTGGAGGCCACTGCCGCTGGCGGCCGAGAGGCAAAGGGGAGGCAAGGCCGGGCTTGGCAGCAGCCTGCACGGACGGCGGCGACTCGCTGGGAGGAAGGTGGCGGAGGAACTGGAGGAGGGCGGTCAACGGGGTCCACGTGGAGGCAGACGGCGGGGCGAGCCCGAGCGGCGGGAGGAGGAGGAGGCCGGCGGCCGAGAGGAAGCAGAGGCGCGACGCGGGGCGGCGCTCCCGCGCATGGCGGAGGCGGTGGCCGGGACAGAGGGGAGAGGGCGGGGACGCGGGCGCTGGTGGGGCTGACGGAGGAGCTCGCCGGTGGTCGGTGGCAGAGGCCAACGGCCGGGCCGAGCACGGGGGAGGGAGCGCGGCGAGGGAGGCGACTGGCGGCGGTGGAGGTCCGGCAGGGAGGCGGGGATGGCAACGGCGGCGGCCGCGGGACTGCGAGGCGGTTGAGGCCGGGGCAAAGGAGCGTCTCGGCGGCCAAGAGGAGAGCTCGGCGGCGAGGTGGAGAAGACCGGCGAGGCGGGGGGGCTCCTGTGGCGGCGGCGGTTGCCAGAGGGGAGGAAGGACGAGAGGCCGGCGCGGGGTCAACGGGCGAGGTGGCGGTCAGGCGTCGGGGAGAGGGGCGAGCAGGGCGCCAGGGCGAGGGGGTTCTGGCGGCGGGGACCGGTGGCCTGGTGGCGGTGAAGCTCGAGGGGGTGCCGCGGTTGGGGCCAGGTGGGGAGAGGAACCCGAGAGGAAGAGGCGAGAGGAGGGCCACATGGTGGGGCCAGGGTGTCGGTGGGGAGTGGGCCGGGGTAGGTGGTGGGGGTCGGGCCAGGTGGCGTACGTGGCGTGTGTGCTGTGTGGGGTTTGACCAGGTGGGGAGGCTGAGGTGGCGGGCTGGGATAGGATAGGGGGAAGGGAGTGGTGAGGTGTCCCCAAGGGATTGGAGGGGGTGAGGTGGCTGAAGGGTGGGTAGGATAGGATTGGGTAGAAAAAGGTTTTAGGACAGGCTGGTTTTGCACTAGGGGTGGCCGACTGGGTCGGATCGGCCCGGTACGGCTGCCCCCTAAAAATAAAATAAATATTTTATTAATTAAAACGGGGCGTTTGAATTCCATTGGTAGACGAAACAAAATAATCCGGAGACCCGGGTTTTGGATTTTGAAATACAGGCGGGGTGTTTAGAAAGCAAAATATGTTTCTCGAAAATAGTTTCAGACAAACAAATGCATGATGATGACGATTCTCAAATGCAATGTGGCATGATGACATGAGCATGCGGTCATGATGATGCAATGCACAAAAACAACGCGATTTTCTAGTAGTGGTTTTAGCGGGATGCCACAATTCGACACCACTAACAATGGATCTCGCCCTCGAGATCCGCCTCATGGTACCGGGAAGAAGGGCGGCGATCTGAATCTTCTCGCATCGTGTAGATCCTCGCGACACCACTAACAAGGGTTCTTTCTTCATCTTGAAATCAGCGACACCACCAACAAATGATTGTTTATCCCGTTCGTCGAGAGAACACTCCGGATAACCAACGGACGAAGTTAAAGGTAAGGCCACCTCTAACTTCCATGGAAGGAGCAAGAATTGCATCAATCCACCATTCAATATACAAAAGCAAATGATAAGAGTAGTGGTATGGTCGCGACTCCATCCCGCACTCAAAGCATTACTATGTACATGAACAGACGGATTATGCAACCAACTTTCGGAATTCAGACTGAAGATCTCAACAAGCAAGGTTCAGAAATAAAGGAGTGATGCAGACTCTGCATCGGATCTGGCGTAGATGATGTCGTCGCGTCGGGAAACACCGGAAGGCACAAACAAGGAACCAAGAATGGTGCCACAGTAGACGGGTTCCTCAGACAGCATGAACACCGGATGGTAGAACACCGTTATCAAAGGAGGAAGCGAAACCCTGAAGGTACGATGGAACCCAACCACGAGAAATCCTAGACTCGAAGAGAGAGAATAGAGCGGATTCAACACACGCAGAGGTGAGAGGAGAGCAGCAGAGGGGTAAGGAGTAAAATCAGACCTAATCAGAACTATCCAACCGATTTGCAAAAATAGTTTTGACACTCTACTTCGGCCGTTAGCTAGGTTATCCTACAGGCTGGACTTGTGGGGTATCGCAACTGCTAAGCTCTGATACCACTCTATAACACCCTCGGAATCGGCCCTATGCAAGTTTTAGCGAAACCCGCCAAACCCGCATAGAAACGATTCAAAGGTGCCCACCAGGCACTTGCGTGCGGGTGGAAAACGAAGTAATATCATTACACAATAGTCCACGATGGAACCCACAGAACAGATATATACAACAACGACTCAAAGAGTCAAGAATGCAGATATACAGTACAAAGATCCAAATCACCTTGAAAATGATACAGCGTCCGACTACGGACAAGATGCAAATGGGGCTAAGAGCCCTGAAGAATAACCAATGGCGTCCATAACCCTGCCCAGGCCAAGCCGGAAGGTTAACCCTGCTAACGACATCGATCTCAAAACCTGCTTAAACAAAAGGGGTGCCGACATAGGGCAAAGGAAAAAGAGAGAGCGGTCAGTACTGAGGCCAGTACACGGCGAGACTAGAATTCGGCGGTCCTCGCCTACATAGGTATGGTGGACTGAAGCGACAGCGCAGCATGCACTAAACAACCTATAGAGACTCGAGATAACTGTCGGCTATCAGAGAGGGATAAGAAAGACCTATTCGGAACCATCCTGATACTACCTCCAAACATACCCATCCTGGTATTTCCCCCTCGAGACCAAACGAGGAAGTCAACCGAGGAACTCACACAGTTGGCAGTTTTTATTCATTCCGTTATCGTTGCAGCAATTACTAGTCAGGTATAGATAGTCATCCTGATAGAATAAGCAGTGGGCACTTTTAGTTAACCATTCCATTGTAGTTGCGACACTTACTAGTCAGATACAATTAGCATGAGATAACCCCAAAACCCAGCAGTTGTTGGTACTTTTATTTAGCCATTCCGTTGTAGTGAAGCTGATTACTAGTCATATCGGATACAAGTCAAATTATAATAGTAAACTTTAGTTATAGTTGTCTATGATCGAGAACTGTGCTCCAAGTCAACCATAACCGCGGACACGGCTTCTCGAAAAGATTTAACCCTACAGGGGTGCACCAAAGTTCCCACACGCACCTACACCCTTGTTGTCGGATCAGGTAGGTACAAGATCACAAAACATACACCCAACGGTATGTCGACGGGGTTTCGGACACGACGTTTCCCAGACCCAAAGCAAGCACGGGGAGCCACCCCACTAAGTATACCCGCAACAAAGTCGGCCGGTCTCCGAGACGGACTCAGGGTTTGTGGAGACGGCTGTAAACGACTGGGAACCCGAAACTCTCGGGCTTGTCGATACAGCGAAAACGTGTCACGATCCTAAACAGTACAGGTGCTCCTCGCACAAACGTAAATAAAGCAGTAAAGCATGGCATAAGTACAGGATAGTAATAAAACCCCAAACTAATTGTGGCCCCCAGTACAGTACTTGGAATCAGGTACTAAATCGATGGGGGTGCCCATACACCCCACCTGTGGTTAGCGCGCTCGATCTTGGAACAGGTGTCAAGAACTCGGGGTCCTACGGGACACAAGTGGACGGTTAACAACCAAATAACATCTATTGCCCACCTGTGCCTCTGCATTACCTACTTCAATTTTAGTTATTAAATAGTAATTGAATTAAACGATAATTAAAGCCATGATCATCTCCAACCTTAAACATACGGCAAT
Source organism: Avena sativa (assembly GCA_916181665.1). Classification (NCBI taxonomy): domain Eukaryota; kingdom Viridiplantae; phylum Streptophyta; class Magnoliopsida; order Poales; family Poaceae; genus Avena; species Avena sativa. The sequence continues at coordinate 33,430,082 of OV702279.1, forward strand.
ACTCCAACAACTGTGGTACTGGACGACACGCAACAGCTCTTGAGCAAGCGACTGCGACGCGCAAGTCCAACTATCTACCAAACAACAGGTAATAGGATGTGTCCAAGGCAATATAAGGCTGCAAGGGATATCACGGGTACGACAACTAGAGCATCGCAACACAGATAGCAATAGATCAACAGGAGGGAATAAATACAATAAAAGTAAGATAGGTAGAAAGGGGAAGGTGCTCGCCTGAAAACATTGCCGAAGGTTCATCCGAAGGTCAGGGCGAAGCTCACATCAACTCAACGGCCTTATCCGCGAAGGAGCAAAACAGGGATCAAGGTTCAGATTCGAGATGGAGAACTTGTTGTGTCGTGACGGAGATCTTGGGTCCAAGCGGTCGATCTCGCCGTCGCGAAGATCTTGTCGGGTCCGTGCTATCGAGTCGGTTGTGGCACTCGGGGTGAAGAACTTGGCGTATCCGCGTCGGCGATCTTGGCGTTCTTCAGGTTCGGGTCTTGGCGTCCGAGAGGAAGTACTTGATGGTTCCGAGAAGGAGGTCCTGGCGCTTCGGATCGGTCTTCAAGGTCTTGGTCATCGGATCCGTGAAGGAGAACTTGTCGTTCCATGTTCCATGTCGGCATTCTCGGTGTCCCGAGGTGAAGTGCTTGTCGTCTTTGTGGCGAGCTTGACGGTCATCGGGTTCGGCGCCGATGGTCGTTGGCGAACTTGGGGTGTTGATCTTGCTTGTCGGTGAGGGACTCGAGCGTCCTTGCGGAGTCAAAGTAGCCGAGTTGGCAACATCACGCTACTACACCAACATGGTCTTCGGGGTAGGGCGCGCACACCTCTTCACATCATCTGCACTGCACGGTCATCCTCTGAAGAAAACAAGGCCGCAGTGCTTGAGTCAACCATGCGCATAGAAGGTCAAGGACGAGCGGCCGAGGAGGGCATGTGGGGTGGCTCGCGGCGCTGGCAGACATGATCCCCGGTGGAGCGCTCGCGGTGGAGGCCACTGCCGCTGGCGGCCGAGAGGCAAAGGGGAGGCAAGGCCGGGCTTGGCAGGAGCCTGCACGGACGGCGGCGACTCGCTGGGAGGAAGGTGGCGGAGGAACTGGAGGAGGGCGGTCAACGGGGTCCACGTGGAGGCAGACGGCGGGGCGAGCCCAAGCGGCGGGAGGAGGAGGAGGCCGGCGGCCGAGAGGAAGCAGAGGCGCGACGCGGGGCGGCGCTCCCGCGCATGGCGGAGGCGGTGGCCGGGACAGAGGGGAGAGGGCGGGGACGCGGGCGCTGGTGGGGCGGACGGAGGAGCTCGCTGGTGGTCGGTGGCAGAGGCCAACGGCCGGGCCGAGCACGGGGGAGGGAGCGCGGCGAGGGAGGCGACTGGCGGCGGTGGAGGTCCGGCAGGGAGGCAGGGATGGCAACGGCGGCGGCCGCGGGACTGCGAGGCGGTTGAGGCCGGGGCAAAGGAGCGGCTCGGCGGCGAGGTGGAGAAGACCGGCGAGGCGGGGGGGCTCCTGTGGTGGCGGCGGTTGCCAGAGGGGAGGAAGGACGAGAGGCCGGCGCGGGGTCAACGGGCGAGGTGGCGGTCAGGCGTCGGGGAGAGGGGCGAGCAGGGCGCCAGGGCGAGGGGGTTCTGGCGGCGGGGACCGGTGGCCTGGTGGCGGTGAAGCTCGAGGGGGCGCCGCGGTTGGGGCCAGGTGGGGAGAGGAACCCGAGAGGAAGAGGCGAGAGGAGGGCCACATGGTGGGGCCAGGGTGTCGGTGGGGAGTGGGCCGGGGTAGGTGGTGGGGGTCGGGCCAGGTGGCGTACGTGGCGTGTGTGCTGTGTGGGGTTTGACGAGGTGGGGAGGCTGAGGTGGCGGGCTGGGATAGGATAGGGGGAAGGGAGTGGTGAGGTGTCCCCAAGGGATTGGAGGGGGTGAGGTGGCTGAAGGGTGGGTAGGATAGGATTGGGTAGAAAAAAGGTTTTAGGACAGGCTGGTTTTGCACTGGGGGTGGCCGACTGGGTCGGATCGGCCCGGTACGGCTGCCCCCTAAAAATAAAATAAATATTTTATTAATTAAAACGGGGCGTTTGAATTCCATTGGTAGACGAAACAAAATAATCCGGAGACCCGGGTTTTGGATTTTGAAATACAGGCGGGGTGTTTAGAAAGCAAAATATGTTTCTCGAAAATAGTTTCAGACAAACAAATGCATGATGATGACGATTCTCAAATGCAATGTGGCATGATGACATGAGCATGCGGTCATGATGATGCAATGCACAAAAACAACGCGATTTTCTAGTAGTGGTTTTAGCGGGATGCCACAATTCGACACCACTAACAATGGATCTCGCCCTCGAGATCCGCCTCATGGTACCGGGAAGAAGGGCGGCGATCTGAATCTTCTCGCATCGTGTAGATCCTCGCGACACCACTAACAAGGGTTCTTTCTTCATCTTGAAATCAGCGACACCACCAACAAATGATTGTTTATCCCGTTCGTCGAGAGAACACTCCGGATAACCAACGGACGAAGTTAAAGGTAAGGCCACCTCTAACTTCCATGGAAGGAGCAAGAATTGCATCAATCCACCATTCAATATACAAAAGCAAATGATAAGAGTAGTGGTATGGTCGCGACTCCATCCCGCACTCAAAGCATTACTATGTACATGAACAGACGGATTATGCAACCAACTTTCGGAATTCAGACTGAAGATCTCAACAAGCAAGGTTCAGAAATAAAGGAGTGATGCAGACTCTGCATCGGATCTGGCGTAGATGATGTCGTCGCGTCGGGAAACACCGGAAGGCACAAACAAGGAACCAAGAATGGTGCCACAGTAGACGGGTTCCTCAGACAGCATGAACACCGGATGGTAGAACACCGTTATCAAAGGAGGAAGCGAAACCCTGAAGGTACGATGGAACCCAACCACGAGAAATCCTGGACTCGAAGAGAGAGAATAGAGCGGATTCAACACACGCAGAGGTGAGAGGAGAGCAGCAGAGGGGTAAGGAGTAAAATCAGACCTAATCAGAACTATCCAACCGATTTGCAAAAATTGTTTTGACACTCTACTTCGGCCGTTAGCTAGGTTATCCTACAGGCTGGACTTGTGGGGTATCGCAACTGCTAAGCTCTGATACCACTCTATAACACCCTCGGAATCGGCCCTATGCAAGTTTTAGCGAAACCCGCCAAACCCGCATAGAAACGATTCAAAGGTGCCCACCAGGCACTTGCGTGCGGGTGGAAAACGAAGTAATATCATTACACAATAGTCCACGATGGAACCCACAGAACAGATATATACAACAACGACTCAAAGAGTCAAGAATGCAGATATACAGTACAAAGATCCAAATCACCTTGAAAATGATACAGCGTCCGACTACGGACAAGATGCAAATGGGGCTAAGAGCCCTGAAGAATAACCAATGGCGTCCATAACCCTGCCCAGGCCAAGCCGGAAGGTTAACCCTGCTAACGACATCGATCTCAAAACCTGCTTAAACAAAAGGGGTGCCGACATAGGGCAAAGGAAAAAGAGAGAGCGGTCAGTACTGAGGCCAGTACACGGCGAGACTAGAATTCGGCGGTCCTCGCCTACATAGGTATGGTGGACTGAAGCGACAGCGCAGCATGCACTAAACAACCTATAGAGACTCGAGATAACTGTCGGCTATCAGAGAGGGATAAGAAAGACCTATTCGGAACCATCCTGATACTACCTCCAAACATACCCATCCTGGTATTTCCCCCTCGAGACCAAACGAGGAAGTCAACCGAGGAACTCACACAGTTGGCAGTTTTTATTCATTCCGTTATCGTTGCAGCAATTACTAGTCAGGTATAGATAGTCATCCTGATAGAATAAGCAGTGGGCACTTTTAGTTAACCATTCCATTGTAGTTGCGACACTTACTAGTCAGATACAATTAGCATGAGATAACCCCAAAACCCAGCAGTTGTTGGTACTTTTATTTAGCCATTTCGTTGTAGTGAAGCTGATTACTAGTCATATCGGATACAAGTCAAATTATAACAGTAAACTTTAGTTATAGTTGTCTATGATCGAGAACTGTGCTCCAAGTCGACCATAACCGTGGACACGGCTTCTCGAAAAGATTTAACCCTACAGGGGTGCACCAAAGTTCCCACACGCACCTACACCCTTGTTGTCGGATCAGGTAGGTACAAGATCACAAAACATACACCCAACGGTATGTCGACGGGGTTTCGGACACGACGTTTCCCAGACCCAAAGCAAGCACGGGGGGCCACCCCACTAAGTATACCCGCAACAAAGTCGGCCGGTCTCCGAGACGGACTCAGGGTTTGTGGAGACGGCTGTAAACGACTGGGAACCCGAAACTCTCGGGCTTGTCGATACAGCGAAAACGTGTCACGATCCTAAACAGTACAGGTGCTCCTCGCACAAACGTAAATAAAGCAGTAAAGCATGGCATAAGTACAGGATAGTAATAAAACCCCAAACTAATTGTGGCCCCCAGTACAGTACTTGGAATCAGGTACTAAATCGATGGGGGTGCCCATACACCCCACCTGTGGTTAGCGCGCTCGATCTTGGAACAGGTGTCAAGAACTCGGGGTCCTACGGGACACAAGTGGACGGTTAACAACCAAATAACATCTATTGCCCACCTGTGCCTCTGCATTACCTACTTCAATTTTAGTTATTAAACAGTAATTGAATTAAACGATAATTAAAGCCATGATCATCTCCAACCTTAAACATACGGCAATACTCCAACAACTGTGGTACTGGACGACACGCAACAGCTCTTGAGCAAGCGACTGCGACGCGCAAGTCCAACTATCTACCAAACAACAGGTAATAGGATGTGTCCAAGGCAATATAAGGCTGCAAGGGATATCACGGGTACGACAACTAGAGCATCGCAACACAGATAGCAATAGATCAACAGGAGGGAATAAATACAATAAAAGTAAGATAGGTAGAAAGGGGAAGGTGCTCGCCTGAAAACATTGCCGAAGGTTCATCCGAAGGTCAGGGCGAAGCTCACATCAACTCAACGGCCTTATCCGCGAAGGAGCAAAACACTGGAAGAAACACCAGATGCAATATTTAATACTACGGCAGAAGATCGGGCATGATGCATGTATGACGTATGACATGGCAAAGATGCGATGCGATTAGGCCATATTGAGCGGAACCGGGGTTCCGACAATTAATTATTAAGTTCATGTTGTTTAGATACCCCGCAATTTAAATGTTGTAATAACAGGGTGAAACATGGCATCGATTCGCTACACCAATTTAAATGGAGGCGGTATAATACAAGTATATCCCGCATAAACACTCCATATTTAATTATGAGGTGAATCGGCATAATGCCCCCAACCCACATTATATGCATGTGAGATGAACAATTAATATGCAACAAGTTTTATATATAGCATTTATAAAATAGGGCTCGGGAAAAGGTTCACACATTGAGGTCGACGGTCTTGGTTCCGGGGGGTTCGGGGCCGGTCTCAGGGTTCAACAGGGATCAAGGTTCAGATTCGAGATGGAGAACTTGTTGTGTCGTGACGGAGATCTTGGGTCCAAGCGGTCGATCTCGCCGTCGCGAAGATCTTGTCGGGTCCGCGCTATCGAGTCGGTTGTGGCACTCGGGGTGAAGAACTTGGCGTATCCGCGTCGGCGATCTTGGCGTTCTTCAGGTTCGGGTCTTGGCGTCCGAGAGGAAGTACTTGATGGTTCCGAGAAGGAGGTCCTGGCGCTTCGGATCGGTCTTCAAGGTCTCGGTCATCGGATCCGTGAAGGAGAACTTGTCGTTCCAGGTTCCATGTCGGCATTCTCGGTGTCCCGCGGTGAAGTGCTTGTCGTCTTTGTGGCGAGCTTGACGGTCATCGGGTTCAGCGCCGATGGTCGTTGGCGAACTTGGGGTGTTGATCTTGCTTGTCGGTGAGGGACTCGAGCGTCCTTGCGGAGTCAAAGTAGCTGAGTTGGCAACATCACGCTACTACACCAACATGGTCTTCGGGGTAGCGCGCGCACACCTCTTCACATCATCTGCACTGCACGGTCATCCTATGAAGAAAACAAGGCCGAAGTGCTTGAGTCAACCATGCGCACAGAAGGTCAAGGACGAGCGGCCGAGGAGGGGGTGTGGGGTGGCTCGCGGCGCTGGCAGACATGATCCCCGGTGGCGCGCTCGCGGTGGAGGCCACTGCCGCTGGCGGCCGAGAGGCAAAGGGGAGGCGAGGCCGGGCTTGGCAGGAGCCTACACGGATGGCGGCGACTCGCTGGGAGGAAGGTGGCGGAGGAACTGGAGGAGGGCGGTCAACGGGGTCCACGCGGAGGCAGACGGCGGGGCGAGCCCGAGCGGCGGGAGGAGGAGGAGGCCGGTGGCCGAGAGGAAGCAGAGGCGCGACGCGGGCCGGCGCTCCCACGCATGGCGGAGGCGGTGGCCGGGACAGAGGGGAGAGGGCGGGGACGCGGGCGCTGGTGGGGCGGACGGAGGAGCTCGCCGGTGGTCGGTGGCAGAGGCCAACGGCCAGGCCGAGCACGAGGAGGGAGCGCGGCGAGGGAGGCGACTGGCGGCGGTGGAGGCCCGGCAGGGAGGCGGGGATGGCGACGGCGGCGGCCGCGGGACTGCGAGGCGGTTGAGGCCGGGGCAAAGGAGCGGCTCGGCGGCCAAGAGGAGAGCTCGGCGGCGAGGTGGAGAAGACCGGCGAGGCGGGGGGGGCTCCTGTGGCGGCGGCGTTTCCAGAGGGGAGGAAGGGCGAGAGGTCGGCGCGGGGTCGACGGGCGAGGTGGCGGTCAGGCGTCGGGGAGAGGGGCGAGCAGGGCGCCAGGGCGAGGGGGTTCTGGCGGCGGGGACCGGTGGCCTGGTGGCGGTGAAGCTCGAGGGGGCGCCGCGGTTGGGGCCAGGTGGGGAGAGGAACCCGAGAGGAAGAGGCGAGAGGAGGGCCACATGGTGGGGCTAGGGTGTCGGTGGGGAGTAGGCCGGGGTAGGTGGTGGGGGTCGGGCCAGGTGGCGTACGTGGCATGTGTGCTGTGTGGGGTTTGACCAGGTGGGAAGGCTGAGGTGGCGGGCTGGGGTAGGATAGGGGGAAGGGAGTGGTGAGGTGTCGCCAAGGGATTGGAGGGGGTGAGGTGGCTGAAGGGTGGGTAGGATAGGATTGGGTAGAAAAAGGTTTTAGGACATGCTGGTTTTGCACTGGGGGTGGCCGACTGGGTCGGATCGGCCCGGTACGGCTGCCCCCTAAAAATAAAATAAATATTTTATTAATTAAAACAGGGCGTTTGAATTCCATTGGTAGACGAAACAAAATAATCCGGAGACCCGGGTTTTGGATTTTGAAATACAGGCGGGGTGTTTAGAAAACAAAATATGTTTCTCGAAAATAGTTTCAGACAAACAAATGCATGATGATGACGATGCTCAAATGCACTGTGGCATGATGACATGAGCATGCGGTCATGATGATGCAATGCACAAAAACAACGCGATTTTCTAGTAGTGGTTTTAGCGGGATGCCACATATGAACCCTAAGCAGAACCAAGAACCCTAATTTGGACAGGACAGTAACCAGGAAGGTCACCACCAACATCTAGCATAGGATGACCTAGTACAGAGAGCACGAGGGGAGTGGAATGACTTACCAAGGGTCCTCTCTGTAAATTAGAAGAGGAAGCAGAGGTGGCCGACGACCATGGCGGCACGGGGAGCACCCCCAGGGGGCGCTGGGACCCATACAGCGCCACAGCGGCGACCATAGCCACGCCTAGGGCGAGGTGAATTACCAAGGCGCACAACAGTAGCGGTGGCGCCAGGATCCACGCCAACCCCAAACCCTAGGGTTCGGGACGACATCGATCTGGCCACATGAGAGTTCCATGTACAAATCCAGTTGGACAGGAAGGAAGAGCGGGACCGACAACCTCTTCCTGCACCACGATGGCAGCCAGGGCAGACCATGGCAGCGGGAATCGCCGGCGGCAACACCACTGACCACGGGGTCGGGGAAGGAGAGGGAGAGGGGTGAGCTCGAGAGAGAATACAGCGAGTGAGTTGGGGTAGGTGGGCCGAAAACCCTTCGGGGTGTTGTTTTGACCTTACCCTACTAGGCCACAAGGGCCCAATAAACCCAAATGGCCAGCCCAAACCATTTAGAGCCTGTTTTTTATAAATAGGAAAAGACCAAAATGCCCCTAAACTTAATTAAATTCTAGAAAATAAAATAAAATTCCAAAAATTATTAATAAAATATTTTTGGATACACAATAATCCAAACTATCCAAACAAATTAAGAGATAAAATTTTAGACATATAAATTTTATGAAGAATTTTTTAATTTATATATTCCTTATCGAATTTTACAAAATTATTGAAAGATGATAAAAATAAATAAAAATCACTTTCATTTATATTAATATTGTAATATTTTAGAAAAATACTAAACAAATATTTAATAACAATTTTTGCTATTTAAGTGATAATTCTTAAAAGAATTATTAAGTTAATAAAATTCAAATAAAAGGGAAATAAAATAAAATAATACAATATTCTATTATAAATATTAAAAATTAATATTTATAAATCTTTAATTATTAAAAAGAATTTTTATAATAATGGGGAGAATGCATATCAAGTTAAATGATGCATTACATTACTTTGCATAATCATTTTGCTTCTTTAAATATTGTCCTTACCGGGCAATAATGATGTTTTTGTAGACATAGAAGCTTAAGGTCCAGTGCAAGCATCAGACTTCACTACCTTGCCATCACAAGATAAGTTCATCACTTGCTCATATCCTTTAAAGAGTCTTTATCAAAGTATTTGCAAATGGTGTGTTATCATATATACTCTAAAGAAAGAAAATATTATTTTCACAAATAAAGAAATCTTAGATATCATCCTAAGTGATGATATAATGGAGCAATAGAACTTAGGGTTCTAATTGCAATAATATGATCAATTAAGGACTCAATAACCCCTGACACCAGTGATTCTAGCGTCGTATATTACGCGTTAGCCATGAGATTTGGAATGGGACAGAGAAGTCAGCTGTATCTTCTTCCTCTCGCATGAAGCCGTATGTTCAGGTCGTGGCTGGTATCCTCGTAGCATGCATATTAATTGGTAATTCGTAGAGAATATGTAGCATATGGGTGGGAACCCTCATCATCCCATGATAGTTCTGGCATCTAACGGTTTGTACAAACCATTGCCGTAATTCAATATGTGGGCATGGTGTACACCAAGGAGGCATGCGAGGTCGCGGAGGGGGCAGTGATTGGCTTGGACCAACTACTGGGCCCCACATCATGGAATTATGGACGGGAAAGTACGCCCGGTTGTGCAACAAGGATTTGATATCTCATGGGTAAAGTAACGCACCTCTATAGAGTGTAAGAATTGTAACTTGTTACTCCCTGTTCCGGGAAGGAGCTACGAATGCGGCAAGAAAGGAACTCAATGAAAGTTCTGGTCAACCTGTGAAGGCTGATGGTCATAGATTTTTATAATAAAATCAATCTTTGAAGAAAGATTTACAAAAACTGCATAGTACCAAGGACTTATAGTCCGAGGTGGTAGTTAGAGCATCAAACTTCCCACCTTGCATATAATGAACTTGTTGGGTAACGCTTTTACTCATCCTTTCCTTTGATCCCTTGCTTAGACTCTGAGGATCCCGAAGATGTGCCAATGTATGCAGCTGAATGTCAAGAAGATGTGTTCTACGAGGAGCCTGGCCTGTCAGGAGGTGTTGAAGGAGTGGATTACGAAATCCTCTATGGTTTTGATGATAACGAGTCCAACTAAGTATCCTAGTTAGTAGTAACCAACGGAGCCGAGCAGCATGAACTCTATAGAATAAGCTGCTGATCTCAACTCCTAGTCGGAGTTGCTACTTTTAAATTCCGCTAAAACACTTTATAATTTGGTTTGTAAGTTGAAACCTTTTGAAGTCTTGAACTTCGGGTATTATAATAATAATAATGTGTGAATGTTTGTAATATGGACCCGCAATGTTTCTGTTGTACCACTCTGAGGAATGCGATATTTACAGAACGGTGTTCTGTGGATGTCATGTGAACGACTCTAGTGTACTACACATGCAGTGGTATGCTGGGTCACCGCACCCATTACGAGTTATCTGGTCCATGGGCTGGCCGTGCGCGTCCAAGCCCGGTGCCACAACAAAAGGAGACCCTGTTTCGACAGTCACGTGAAATTTGAAACAAAATGTGGCTCATAGTTTTTAGTCCCACACTGCTCCCTTAAACTAAGCTTCATCAGTTTATAAACGTTCGAGTTTACCTGAAGTATCAGCAACATGACTTGAGAATCAACAAGTAGCCACATCGTTGTTTGCTTTAAAAAGGAAAAGATCTGTTGCCTAATTGATCTATATACATGTTGGGGTGATCTAATAAAAAGGGAAGTGTTGATTGTGTGGGCATGGCGCATGGCTAATTAAGTGGGCGCAGCACATAGGTGCATGAATTGAAGGAGGGGTACCTTTGCAAGGTGTTGCAGGATTAAAAGGACACGGGGCACATCAGGTCATGAACTAACCGAGGGGGGTGATGATTAAGTGTTGTTGGCCCCTAATTAAAACAAGGATCTCTTGACTGCCTTGCATGGTGCAAGATTAAACGGAGGAAGAAAGATGAACGCTTCTTGTTGTTCGTCCGTACATCGACGGTCCGTACATCGACGGTCCGTATGTGGCCAGTGGCCTGACTATATATGCACTAGTGGAAAAAGGGCTTCTAGTCTCGGTTTGCAAAGGCCTTTAGTCCCTGTTTTGCATCTGGGACTGGGAAATCGGGACTAAAGGCCCCTATTTCTAGTCCCAGTTTGTTACAACCCGGGACTAGAGGGCCACCGTATGGGCATTTTTTGCTTAAGGGGGATGAAGGACCTTTAGTCCCGTGTCGTAATACGCCCTGGACTAAAGTTTTTTTTTTCGAATTTTTTTTATTTTTTTTTCGAATTTTTTCTTAAACTTTTGAATTGTTTGACTCGTAATCATCTCACTTGGAATATTTTTAGCACTAAGTATATTTAATCTTAGGTCAAATTACACTTGTGATCAAACTTCCCATTCGGTCACCCATCCTAGCACTTCTCCATCCTCAGCACAGTTAACTTCTCTGTTTCATCCGGATGTCCTTGCGCGAAGCTTTTATACCTTGTTGTCAACACTATCATATCAATCCTATTAGCCCATATCAATATGTCATACATCTTTATTTATTGAAACTACAAACAACTATTTTAGTAAGCAACAATAAATAAGTAATAATAATATTTTAATATAATGGAAGTAAAAAACTAAATAAAATAATATTTTATTCATTTTTTGCCATTATTCATTTAATATGGTATAAATAATATCTCTAAATCTGCAAATCGAAATTCGACAAATAATATATTTATTATTATCAAAAAATGTGAGGAATCAAAATATGAAATAAAAACTTGCTAAATAAAAAAATAACTTTTTTCCCTTTTCAAATTTTAAAAATGTAAAAGAATCAGAAAAATGTGAGGAATCCATTATTTATAATTTAAAAAATCTAAAAATGTGAGGAATCCAAATAAGACTGTTAAAATCAAACTCAAAATTTTTTTTCCACACATTTTGATAGGTTGTACATTTTTTTCGACATCGTACGCAAAAGTTATAGCAATTTTAAGTTGCCCGCATCACACCCCTTTAGTCCAGGGCCGTATCACGACCCGGGATGGCCAGGGACTAAAGGGTGTTGCCCACGCCTGCACACCTTTAGTCCCGGACCGTATCACGACTCAGGACTAAAGGTCCGAAATAACCCGGGACTAGAGTTTTCTCGGTCTCCTGGCCATTAAAAACGGTACGAACCGGAACTAGTGCTCATACTAGTTCCGAACGGTAATAAATCGGGACTAGTATCAGACTCTAAATCGAACCGAAGCCTCTTTTTTACTAGTGATGTGATTAGAAAATGTCCCACAACCGCAATCGGGTTGGCACGATCGAGCTGCCTTTTTTTTCTCACGCGCTGAATTCGATCGCTCATCTCACTTGGGTGTTACAGAAGTAACTCTTTACGGGATGAAGAAGGTAGCTTGCTATGTGAGAGGGTATTGCTGTGTTCAAGGTTGTACTGATTGATCCGGTGCACAGGAGGTTGAGCTATTTTTGTATATGTTTTCTAGGTTGAAAGCACATGCTAGCAACGATACAAGTTAGCCAGCTTTGCAAGTCAAAATCACTAGAGAAAGTACAATCTCAACAGGCCAACTAATGCCCCATGTTGTCGAACCACTAAAACGCAGTCACATAGTCCGTATCAACGCACGGGTATTTTCCTAGTAGATAATAATTGTTGGCTTGTATGCTGTGGAGATTAGCTTTCTCTCCATACATAGCCAAGAAAAATCAATTTTCTTGAAATATTCTGTAGCTATTTCGACGTGAATTTTCATGCAGTGGCGAAGGACGAAAAAAATTTAAGGTCGGGCAAATCTAAAGCATAAAAAAAATTGATGCAAAAAATCAAAATTGTATCGATTTTACAATGGTAATAGAATAATCAATTGACCACAAATTCAAATTTGATTCAATAGTTCAATTGACCATAAAATCAGAAATTATACCTGTTCCCTTTGAAACTGCAGGTTTCTTCCCCTTCTTGTCCATTTCTACCACAAATACGTCGAGCCTAGAGGCCATTAATAGGAAGAAGCGTAACCTATATTTTGAAGGAGGATTAGAAATTATAATTGAGATGAGAAGAAGCCCTAGCTGGGTAAAACCGTGCACCATGAGACCGAGAATTGAGAATTTGAGAAGATGAGAAGGTTGGAGGAGGACCAGGGAGAGGGCGGCCGGATCGGCAGGCAGGTTTGCTGGCGGGGAGTAGATCAGTAGAAGATGGCGGCGCACCTGCCTGCTCGTCGCTCGAGTCCTAGACTTGTTGACTTCGGATACTGCACAGGATCCAAGACACGGAGGGGCACCAGCCACACGCGCACACACGACACACGGATCAGGGGCTATTGTTGCTTAGTGTGCGGCCCAGCAAAGGTCCAGTACAGCCGAATCCTCTCTTACGTAGCCATTTTCTAGTACTCCCTCCGAACCATATTACTTGACGTGGATTTGTCAAAATTTGGATGAATCTATATACTCCCTCCGACCCATATTAATTGACTTGGATTTGTCAAAATTTAGATGAACCTATATACTAAATAGTGTCTAGATTCATCCAAATCTAGCCAAATACAAGTCAACTAATATGGGTCGGAGGGAGTATTAAATAGTGTCTAGATTCATTCAAATCTAGACAAATTTAAGTCAACTAATATGGGTTAGAGGAAGTAGTTTTTTCTTCAGAATTCATGTATGTCGAATAGAAGTGTATATATATGCGATTTTTTTGCAGAAATTAAGGTAGGGCAGCTGCCATACCTTGCCCAAAGGGGTCCTTCGCCTCTGTTTTCATGTAAACTATATTTGTATGTGCAGTAAAAAACATAAGTAAAGTCGTAGAACAGGCACTCTTCTAGTTAATATTATTCAAGTAGAAAATCACCATGTGACACTACTGGAAAAACCATCTTCCGTTCGATCACTGGAAGCCCAGCAGTCCCGGCCCGTCACGAACCGCGACTAGTGCTAGCACTAGTCCCGGTCCGTGAGGCCCCCAACGGCTAGAAAAGGACATACTCATTAGTTCCGGGCCGGACCAGAGTATTAGTCCCGGCCCGTAATACGGCTCGGGACTAATAACCTGGAGCATATGGTGGCCATTTTTCGTGGACTATTAGTCCCGGGTCGTATCACAGCCCGGGACTAATTGTCCATTACTATATATACAGCTCCCTGGCCAGCTGCCCTAAAGCATACGATGGCCATTTTTCTCAAACAAAGCAAGAGAGTTCATGCCATTTTTTTCTCAAGATTTGTCAAGATTTAGTTTGCAACATCTAAATCCAAAGCTTTAAAAGGTTAGAACTTTATTCTTTCATCTCTTATTGCTACTTTAGCTCTACATAATGCTCTAGGAGTATAGAGATATGGATCAAATGCATGCATGTTCTAGAAGTAGCTAGAAGGATTTTGATATATATGTGTAACAAATTTTGATTAGGCACATAGTTACTGAAAATTGAAATGTGTAATTTTAGAGTTTCAGAGCTTAGAATGGAATGAGGTTTTCACTGATGGAACAATAATAAAAAACTCCACATTTATCATGTTCATTGTTTTCTCCAATTCACAAATTGGTGCATGTAAATTTTTCAAAATTCAAAATTAGTGCTCTAGAAGCTCTCAATATAACTTGTAATAATTTTATCATGTTGTGTAATGGTTTTTGATATATTTTTACTATAATGCAGATGGTCCGGGAATGGATGTACGGTACTGACCGACGCTCTGGCGAGTTCATTAATGGCGTGCATGAATTCATCCGTGTTGCTGATGCAAACAAGCACAATGGTTTTGTATTCTGTCCATGTAATGGATGAAGGAATCAGAAGGATTACTCTAACTCAAAAACCCTTCACAGCCACCTGTTGAAGTCCGGCTTCATGCCCAGTTATAATTGTTGGACCAAGCACGGAGAGAGAGGGGTTATAATGGAAGACAATGAAGAAGAGGAGGAGGATGACAACTATCATGGTTTCCCTGAGTACGGAGATACTTCCATGGGGGATGCTGAAGGGGAGGATGAAGAAGAGACACATGATGAACCCGCTGATGATCTTGGTCGGACCATTGCCGATGCACGAAGAGATTGTGAAACTGAAAAGGATACGGAGAAGTTCAATCACATGCTAGAGGATCACAAAAAGTTGTTGTACCCAAATTGCGAAAATGGTCTGAAAAAGCTGGGCAGCACACTGGAATTGCTGCGATGGAAGGCTGAGTGTGCTATACCTGACTCCTCATTTGAAAAGTTGCTGAAAATGATGAAGAATATGCTTCCAAAAGATAATGTATTGCCCGCCAGTACATACGAAGCAAAAAAGGTTGTCTGCCCTCTAGGTTTAGAGGTTTAGAAGATACATGCATGCCCTAATGACTGCATCCTCTACCGCGGTGAGGAGTATGAGAATTTAGATGCATGCCCGGTATGCACTTCACTTCGGTATAAGATTAGACGAGATGACCCTGGTGACGTTGAGGGCGAGCCCCCCCCCCCCCCCCCCCCGGAAGAGGGTTCCTGCTAAGGTGATGTGGTATGCTCCTATAATACCACGGTTGAAACGCTTATTCAGAAACAAAGAGCACGCCAAGTTGTTGCGATGGCATAAAGAGGAACGTAAGTCAGACGGGATGTTGAGACACGCCGCTGATGGGTCGCAATGGAGAAAAATCGATAGAAAGTACCCGGACTTTGCAGATGACGCAAGGAGTTTAAGGTTTGGTCTAAGTACAGATGGCATGAATCCCTTTGGGGAGCAGAGCTCCAGTCACAGCACCTGGCCCGTGACTCTATGCATCTATAACCTTCCTCCTTGGTTGTGCATGAAGCGGAAGTTCATTATGATGCCAGTCTTGATCCAAGGTCCGAAGCAACCCGGCAACGACATTGATGTGTACCTAAGGCCATTAGTGGAAGAACTTTTACAGTTGTGGCACGGACCCAGGATACGCGTGTGGGATGAGCACAAGAAGGAAGAATTTAACCTCCGAGCATTGCTTTTCGTAACAATCAATGATTGGCCTGCTCTTAGTAACCTTTCAGGACAGTCAAACAAGGGATACAATGCATGCACACACTGTTTAGATGAGACTGCAAGTATATATTTGGAACATTGTAAGAAGAATGTATACAATGAGCATCGTCGATTTCTTTTGGCCAAGCATCCCTTAAGAAAGAAAGGCAAGCATTTCAACGGTCTGGCATGTCACCAGAAGAAGCCTAAGGAGCGTACTGGTGCTGATATATTTGATATGGTCAAAGATTTGGATCAACTGGTATCCTTTGGAAAGGGTCCTGGAGGAAAATCTGTTCCGAAAGACGCTGAAGGACACGCACCCATGTGGAAGAAGAAATCTATATTTTGGGAGCTACCATATGGGAAATTCTTAGAGGTCCGCTCTGCAATCGATGTGATGCATGTGACGAAGAATCTTTGCGTGAACGTGCTAGGCTTCTTGGGCGTGTATGGGCAGACAAAAGATATACCGGAAGCACGAAAGGACCATCAACGTATGGAAGACCCAGATGGCCTGCATCTAGAATGGTTTCAAGGTCATGCCAGCTATGCTCTTACCAAACAAGAGAAGGAAATATTTTTTGAATGCCTAAGCAGTATTAAGGTCCCGTCTGGCTTCTCCTCGAATATAAAGGGGATAATAAATATGGCAGAAAAATTCTAAAACCTAAAGTCTCATGACTGCCACGTGATTATGACGCAAATGCTTCCGATTGCATTGAGGGGGCTTCTACCAGATAATGTTCGAGTACCCATTGTGAAGCTATGTGCATTTCTCAATGCAATCTCTCAGAAGATAATCAATCCTGAAGATCTACCATGGTTACATAATGATGTGGTCCAATGTCTTGTCAGTTTTGAGTTGGTGTTCCCACCATCCTTCTTCAATATTATGACGCACCTGCTGGTTCACCTAGTCAAAGAGATTTCCATTCTCGGTCCTGTATTTCTACACAATATGTTTCCCTTTGAGAGGTTCATGGGAATCTTAAAGAAATATGTTCGTAACCGTGCTAGGCCAGAAGGAAGCATCTCCAAGGGCTATGGAACAGAGGAGGTCATTGAATTTTGTGTTGACTTCGTTCCTGACCTTAAGCCGATTGGTCTTCCTCAATCGCGGTATGAGGGGAGACTGAGTGGAAAGGGTACTCTAGGAAGGAAATCAATAATATGTAGAGACGGACATTCTTACACCGAAGCACATTACACCGTTCTACAGAATTCTATCTTGGCAGCCCCATATATTGAGGAACACAAGAAAATCTTACGCTCCAACAACCCTGGAAAGGATGACTCTTGGATTAGAGATGAACACATGAAGAGTTTTGGCGGTTGGTTGCAACATGTCATCAAAAACAACACTCTTGGAGATCAGCTATACTTGTTGTCTAGGTCACCATCTTCGACTATATCGACTTTCCAAGGGTACGAGATAAATGGGTATACATTTTACACAATAGCCCAAGATAAAAAGAGCACCAACCAAAACAGTGGTGCCCGCTTTGATGCAACAGACAACAATGGGTCAAAGACCACATATTATGGTTACATAGAGGAGATATGGGAACTTGACTATGGACCTACTTTTAAGTTCCCCTTGTTTCGGTGCAAATGGGTCAAGCTGACGGGAGGAGGGGTTGAGGTAGACAAGAAATACGGAATGACATCGTTGGATCTCAACAATCTTGGGTACTTAGACGAACCATTAGTCCTAGCCAATGATGTGGCCCAGGTTTTCTATGTGAAGGACATGTCTACCAAACCTAGAAAACGAAAAATAAGAAAAAGAATACATCAGACGATGAGCCAAAGTGCCACATAGTTCTTTTAGGAAAAAGAAACATCGTGGGAGTGGAGGACAAGACAGACATGTCAGAAGATTGTGATAAGTTCCATGAAATTCCGCCCTTCGCGGTGAAGGATGACCCAACCATCATGTTAATGAATGAAGATGCTCCATGGATACGACGGGATCAGAAAGGAACACAAGCGAAGAAATGATATGTAATAATTGTAAAATTTTATGAGTTAAGATGTTCCATGCATGTGTCCATTTTTATAGTGTTGTCTGCAAACAATCTTGAGTGTGTTAGTCCCGTTTTGTGGCTGGACCGGGACTAAAGGAGGGCCTTTAGTACCGATTCATACTTAACATTAAGATCTGATCTCCAAACACGCGCGGTCACATATTAGGGAGTGCCTCTATGACCAGTTTCTCGGAGATGCCGGAGGACTGGGCTCCGTCGGCATCTCCCTGAAACTGGTCGTAGTGGTGTCCCTGCTCTCGAAAACCATCTTGCAGCTTGTAACTTCTCTAACTAGATCAATACGCCTGGGAGCTAACTAATTTCACATATTAGGGAGTGCCTCTATGACCAGTTTCTCGGAGATGCCGGAGGACTGGGCTCCGTCGGCATCTCCCTGAAACTGGCCGTAGTGGTGTCCCTGCTCTCGAAAACCATCTTGGAGATGCCTCAAACTGGCTGGAGGACTGGACTCACAAGGATGTCTATTTATAGTACAAGCAGCTCGGCATAATGTCGACACTCACGACATAATGTCGACACTCACCCCTATTATTAGTGCTGACTCATCTTTAGTCCCGGTTGGTGTCTCCAACCGGGACTAAAGGTTCATCTTTAGTCCCGGTTGGTGACACCATCCGGGACAATGTACAAGCAGCACGACATAATGTCGACACTCACCCTTATTATTAGTGTTGCTTGGCCCAGTCTGCCGCAATCCCTTCAGTCGCGGTTGGTTTCTCCAACCGGGACTAAAGATGAACACTCTCTTTATATAGGCATTTCCCTCTATTTATTAGGTAACACTCAAGACATTTATTAATATTAAAAACCAGGACAAACCGGGACTAGCTAACACTCAGGACTAAAGCCGCCCCTTTAGTCATAATCATGCCTAGTCCTATAGTACGCAGCTTCAGGGTCTTCATCGTCATCGTCATCATCATCGTCATCGTCACCTGCCACTCCGGGGATCCTCATCCCATCCATGGCATATACCAGGGGCCATTCCAGCCTCGGATTCACGGCGGGCGGGAGAGGGGTCTCCTGGAAGACGATGCCGCTACCGCCGGGATGGTGTGGGGCCTGTGGCGGGTGGACTCGTGGGCACCGTAGGCGAGGATGGTCGCCCTCGGCGATGTAGCGCATCACTCCGATGATAGTACGGTTCGCCCACCACAGACGACGGCCGACTTCATTGTGGTTCACCGGTGGCGGGCCATCACCCTCGTACCTGGCGAGCTCCCTTTCCCGCCTATTAGCGAAGAAGGCATTCCAGGTGTCGTAGTTGTCGGGATCCCACTGGGGATCCATCCGCTGCTCCGGCGTGAGCTCGTGGTAGAAGTGGTTTGTGATGGCCGCCTGGCGTGCGGAACCTTGAGGGACATGAGGGACAGGAACCCCTCCAGCGCTCAGCATCCAGCCGGCGGGCGGCCGGTAGCCCGGAGGACAAGGGCAGTTGGAGGCGCACAGCGCCTCGGTCTCCTCGAGGGTCAGAATGGCCCAGTAGGCGTTGTCCATTGTTCTAAGAGAGGAAGGTGTGGATGTGTGGATAGCCATGGCACGATCACCCTAAATATAGAGGGAAAGGGCGGGAAAACTTGGCGTGAAGCTTTGGGAAATGGCGGGAAATGGCGGGAAATATCTTTAGTCCCGGCTAGAAAGGAAAGGGCGGGAAAACTTGGCGGGAAAAGGATATTATATTAAATGGATATCTTTAGTCCCGGCTACAAATGAAATATCTTTAGTCCCGGCTACAAATGAAATAATTTATAAATGATGCAAACAGATAAATGGATATTATATTAAAATTCTTTATATTTTTCTAATAATAATAGACATATTATTTGTTTTATTTGGATTATTACAAGAAAAGATACGATCTTTCAAAGTTTTTATATTAGTTTTGAATTAAAAAAGAAAATTTACAAATGAAATAATTTATAAATGATGCAAACAGATAAATGGATATTATATTAAAATTCTTTATATTTTTCTGATAATAATAGACATATTATTTGTTTTATTTGGATTATTACAAGAAAAGATATGATTTTTCAAAGTTTTTATATTAGTTTTGAATTAAAAAAGAAAATTTACAAATGAAATAATTTATAAATGATGCAAACAGATAAATGGATATTATATTAAAATTCTTTATATTTTTCTTATAATAATAGACATATTATTTGTTTTATTTGGATTATTACAAGAAAAGATATGATTTTTCAAAGTTTTTATATTAGTTTTGAATTAAAAAAGAAAATTTACAAATGAAATAATTTATAAATGACGCAAACAGATAAATGGATATTATATTAAAATTCTTTATATTTTTATGATAATAATAGACATATTATTTGTTTTATTTGGATTATTACAATAAAAGATATGATTTTTCAAAGTTTTTATATTAGTTTTGAATTAAAAAAGAAAATTTACAAATGGAATAATTTATAAATGATGCAAACAGATAAATGGATATTATATTAAAATTCTTTATATTTTTCTGGTAATAATAGACATATTATTTGTTTTATTTGGATTATTACAAGAAAAGATATGATTTTTCAAAGTTTTTATATTAGTTTTGAATTAAAAAAGAAAATTTACAAAAAAACAAACAGTCGCGGGTCGTGGATGGACCCGGGACTAAAGGGTCAGTGCGCGCGCGAAAACGAAACGGCCGAAAAAGACCTTTAGTCCTGGGCCTTGGCTTAGCCCGCGACTAAAGGGGGGGTCTTTAGTCGCGGGTTAAGCCACGGCCCGCGACTAAAGACCCTTTAGTCACGGGCGGTGGCTTAGCCCGGGACTAAAGGGTCTGTCCCTTTATATTCTGGCGCCAGCGGCAACACTTCGCATTTTCTCATCGACGACGAAGCACAGACGACAAAGACGAAGCACAGGGGGAGGTTGCTGTCCGATTCCGCCGCCGCTCCGCCGTGCCGCCGCCACTCCGCAGGTGAGATGGTTCTCCGGCCAGGACGTGGCGCCGCTCCGTCATGCCGCCGCCGCGCCGCTCCGCAACGACGGCGCCTCTGCGACGGCGGTTAGGGAATGAAACGAGAGAGAGAGGGATCGAGCGAGGGCGTCGCGCGCCAGAGGACGGAGAAGGACGGCCGGCGAGGGCGGCGAGCGAGGCCGGCCGGCGAGGGCGTCGCGCGCGCGCTAGAGGACGTACGGGGAAGGACGGCCGGCGTGCTGGGCCTTATTGGGCTGCTGGGCTGGTAGGGGAGAGAGGGAGAGATGGGCCGGCCTAGGGTTGGGGTCGGGCTACTGTTTTTTTTTTTCAAATTTTTTTCTTTTTTTCTTTTTCTGTTTTTCCTTGTCTCTTTGTATTTTTAAATACAAATCTGTTTTATATTATTTTTAATTATTGTTTTAATTATAATTAGCTAGGATTAGGATTATATTGTTAGCTAGGGTTATTTTTTTAATTATTGTTGTAATTATAATTAGCTAGGGTTATTGTTTTAATTATAATTATCTAGGGTTATTTTTTAATTATTGTTTTAATTATTCTTGTAATTATAATTAGCTAGGGTTATTGTTTTAATTATAATTAGCTAGGGTTATTGTTTTAATTATTTTTTTAATTATTGTTGTAATTATAATTAGCTAGGGTTATTGTTTTAATTATAATTAGCTAGGGTTATTTTTTAATTATTGTTTTAATTATAATTAGCTAGGATTAGGATTATATTGTTAGCTAGGGTTATTTTAATTATAATTAGCTAGGGTTATTTTTTTAATTATTGTTTTAATTATAATTAGCTAGGGTTATTTTTTTAATTATTGTTGTAATTATAATTAGCTAGGGTTATTTTTTTTGTTTTAGTTATTAGCTATGATTATATTGTTTTACCACAATTAGTATTATTGTTTTAGTGTTTTTTTTGTTTTATTTATTAAGATTAGAATTAGGATTAGGATTAGGGTTATTTTTTTGTTTAAGTTATTATAATTAGGATTATATTGTTTTAGTTATTAGGATTATTGTTTTTTCTAACCTGTTTAACTCTCTTTTTGTTATAGATAATTAAGTCATGGATCCATCCGAAGATCCTGGTCACATCAGTGAAGGTTTTCTTCAGGGCATGATAAGAGGTGAAATTCCTCTTATTACGGGCACGACCAAAGATATTTTGCTCGAGGAAGAGATATCCTCATATCTGAATCCATCCGGTGATGGACTAGAGGAAAACCAAGGGGAAGACCAGAGAAGCACCGGAGGATGTTTATAAATCAATGTGGGGTGCTTGTTAGGGACAACCTGCCGATCACCATCCATGAATGGAATAAGTCAAAGAAAGCCGGTGAAGAATCCAACAGCTATGTCACCGATGATGCCAAAGATGACCTTTGACAGAAGCTCATATCGCATTTCATACTACCTCCAGAGTATGAGGAATTTGAGGTAGATGGTATTACCCCAAGGCCGGGTGGGCTTGATAAAAGAGAAAAAGTCAAGGAGTGGGCACTAAGCAAGACGGCTGAACTGTAACGGAACCACGAGAAAAATTTATACGCGAAATATGTCGCGAAAAATAAAACTCCAGACTTCAGAGGAGTAAACGAGAAGTTGAGAGAACAGTGGCCCGATTTTGTACAGTACAAGCAATCTGATAAAGCAAAGGCAAAGTCGGCAAAGAACGCGTTAAATGCTGCCAACAAGAAATACCATCATAAAATGGGGACAGGCGGCTACAAGAGGGCCGTCCCTAAGTGGGAAACTATGGAGAAGGAAATGAGGGCTAGAGGCGTCACTCCTGGTACAGATGGATGGCCCGAGAGGTCAAAGCACTGGTGGTACGGGCACGGGGGATCCTTGGACCCAGAAACAGGGAAGACATTATTTCATGAGAAAATTCTAAAACCCTCCGAAGACCTTATTCAAGCAATGAACGATTCTCAATTGGGATTGTTCCGTCCCAAGAGAGAGAACGACGAGCTGACACGCGCCCTAGGGAATCCTGAAAAGGGAGGACGAACACGAGGCAAAGGCGCCGGTGTCTCGTGGAAGAAAGGGTTTCCTCTGTACGATGCTAGTTACAGAAGCCGTCAGAGAAAGAAGGACCGGGAGGCAGACCGGATCTCCAGGATAGAGCAGGACCTAGCTGATCTGAAGAACCTCATGCATGAAATTAGCCAAAGGCCGCCGTCGTCAACTCACCAGCGGTCTGATGATCCTGCATTGGATCTTAGCCAACGGAGAAGCAGCGTGGCTTCCACGGAGGTCTGTGCTGATGATCAAGCACTGCTGGATGATGCACCGGCTCCTCACTACCCCGTGGATGATGTCAGAGAGATGGCACAATGTGAGCTACATCAGCCAATGAACAACCTGTCCTTCAAGGTGGCGATCGGCACTGCTTTACCTTGTCTACCTGGAGCACTCCACCATTCACTTCCGATTCCACCAGGCTATGCTCGTGTCACGGTGGATGACATAGTGGAGGATTTTGCGGACCTAGAGATTGAAATCACTACGCCTGAAGGCCTTGCAAAACTAGGAGATGTCAAGCGCAACATCATTCTATGGAATAAGAAGTACATCAAGTTTCCAGGCTTGGCGCCAAGGCCACCGACTCCAAGGAATCCAAATCCACCCCGCATCGAATATCGTCAACCTCCAAGTCCACCCCAACCCGATTATCGCCAACCTCCAAGTCCACCCCAACCCGATTATCGCCAACCTCCAAGTCCACCCCGCCCCGCTGACGATCGCTGCAGCAGGAGTACATCAACTCGATCTCCGCCTCCGCCTCCGTGCAATACTACTACCTCGTCGAAGAAACGGAAGTTCGACGGTCCCCCGTGCCCCACATCGAAGAAAGGTCAAACGCCGAAGATAGTCGATATCCCGCCGGCTCTTCCAAAGAGACCTTATGACAAGACCGACAAGGAAACTAACGCGGATGTGGCTGCCCAAGTTAAGGCGCATTTTGCACCCAAAAAGCCTGAGCCAAAGCCGGTATATAACGAAAAAACAAAAAAGTGGGCTAAGTCCTTTCTTGAGCAACCATCCCAGATATCGATGAATCTGGAATCAGACTATGACCGAGAGATTATTAAGCAAGCACAGAAGAAAAAATCACAAGTGCAAAAAGCGGGAAGCAAGTTGCAAAGCTCGGAGCACAGAAAAATCAATCGATCGCCCCGCTCAAAGTCATTTCAGACCTCGACAAGGCCTTCAGAGCTGAAATGGATATGGACATGCAAATAATGGACCCTAGAGCCCGTAATAGTGCTGCACTTATGGGAATCACTGTATCGCAGGCCAAAGCACTTGCTAACGAAGCAAATATGTCTCTTGGTCAATATTTAGGCTATGAAGATACGCCAGTGGGTCAAATAGTACGGCAGTATGTCCAAGGGCAGCCTCTAGTCAGTAATGAGGAGCTCGCGCATCTATCCACACATATGCGAAATCTGCATGAATGGTACATGTCGCAAGCAGAAAAAAAGCATCATAAAGATTGGTTTCCGGTGGACGTTAGAAAGGAGCATCACTTCAAACCATACTCGATACAGGTTCAAATGGCCGAACTGTTTCAGTTATACAACCAGCGCGCCCTCGACAAATCTATCATTGGTTTCTACTGTCTGTAAGTTATTTATTTCTATAATTAAGTTTGTAGCTTTAGCTCCTTCATTGCATTT
This sequence comes from Avena sativa, assembly GCA_916181665.1. Classification (NCBI taxonomy): domain Eukaryota; kingdom Viridiplantae; phylum Streptophyta; class Magnoliopsida; order Poales; family Poaceae; genus Avena; species Avena sativa. The sequence goes on from OV702279.1 coordinate 33,454,473, forward strand.
AATATATTATCCTAACTATATATCCTTTTGTATGATGATATTATATTCCGCAGAATGAAGATGCTTGAATGCAAAAGAGCTAGAAGATACGACGTTGGGTTCATTGACCCATATATCATTAATGAATATACGTTAAAGAGTCACCCCAAAGACGTGGAGGAAGACCTGTCCAGGTTCTTAACCGAGCATAATTTTGTTAAGGAAATACTATTTCCTTACAACTTCAAGTGAGTGTTTATATCTTGTACACATTTTATTTTTTCTTACTGGATGAGCTATGCATGTATGCTTATGTAAATATCCGCAGATTCCACTGGATCTTGCTAAACATTCAAGTTGACAAGTCCCTAGTCGAAGTCCACGACTCATTAAGTTGGGACCAAGAGAAGTGGAGCGACATGAAAGCAATGCTCCATAAGTAATTTCAATCATTATCGCATTATATCGTCCTCTTTCATTTATTTCCTGATATCAAGTAACTAATAACTCCTTTGTTCATTTTCTTTGCCGAGCAGGTGTTGGACACGGTTCAGACAGAAAATACCAGGTCCATTCAAAGAGGAGCTAACTTATAAAATGGCGAAGAGTTTACAGCAGCCACCGGGAACTCATTTATGTGGATACTACGTCTGCGAGCACATCCGCGAGTTGACCAGTGAGCAGAAAGTTGACTCACATTATATTTATGATTTGCGGGAGACACTAGAGCCAGATTAGCGCATAAGAGCAATTCAAGAGGAGCTGGCGGGATTTATGATGAAGGAAGTCCTTGATGTACATGGAGAGCATTATGCGGATGACGTGGAACTCGATTTTCCTTAGTCATCTCCATGTAGCTCATATGATATATATATATATATATATTCATCAATGACCATGTAATTTTCAAAACATTTCTTCCTTTTGATATGATTGATTATATGTATGCTTGCAAGGGATCGATCTTATATAAATGCATCGACGTGTAGTGTGTATGTAGTAGCGTATAATATGTTTACTGAAATATATGTTTGTTAAGTTATAGTGAAACACAAAACGAAAAAGGAACAAAATGGCAAAAAAAAGGAAATACACAATCTCTGCCGCGGCAGAGAAATGTGGTGTTTCTCTGCTGCGGCAGGAAACCTTTTAGTCCCGGGTGGTGTTACAGCCCGGGACTAGAGGGTTCCGCCCCCCGCGGCGCTGAAACAGCCACGTGGCTGTTATCAGTCGCGGGCCTTTGCCAGCCGGGACTAGAGGGGGGGGGCTCTAGTCCCGTTTTCGCAGTCCCGGGCCCAAAACCGGGACTAGAGCCCGTTGCGGCCCGGGACTACAGCCCCTTTTTCCACCAGTGTGAAGTAACCCTAGGTGAGATATTGCACCACAACAAATACTCATCCACAAGCAAACATACAAAGTGAGAGATAATCACCATACATGTAGCAAATATCCATTCTACCATCGATCTAGTTTAGAAAATTTAGAGGGAGAAACGTGCAATCACCATACCTTTCAAGCTATGTCTTTTTTTTTTGAGATTCTTCCAAGCTTAAGTCAATCTGCGGCAGAAGGATGGTAAGGGCCCATGTGATGACACAGAAGAGACTTCCGACGAGAAGCACACATGAGAATGAGGTAGTGCCACATGATCAATCTGCAGCAGAGGCGACAATATAAGGCTGGGATAACATCGTTATGCTGCGAATGTCCAAGCCCTCGAAGCCAAGAATAACCTAATTTAGATATTTCATACCATTCGTGATTTTTATGGCACTGCTGCTTGCACACACCACCACGCCCGCCACACATGACTACAAGCATACTGCAACCATCAACCAGCTCTAAGTCATCGTCCACGGAAACGAAATTGTAAATCATCGGTTCTATTGCCAGTAGAATAATCATGTCAAACCTCAATGGTGTAATTAAATTAATATTACTCCCTCCGTCCACTAATATAAGATATTTTGACTTTTTCTAAAAGAAAATGTGTATGTAGATATATTTTAGTGTATAGATTCACTCATTTTAGAGTGTACCTAGTCCACTTAATAAAATATCTAAAAGATTTTACATTAGTGGTGACGTAGTTGTGGCTCCTCGAGCTCCTCCACTGGAAGATCGAAGGGCAGCGCCACGAGCCCCCGCACCAGGAGCCCTCGCGACCATAGTAGCAGGAGCGTCGCTCTTGAGGTCAACCGAACCCGCTCAGAGTGGCGGCATGGTCCGCAAAGGGGAGATGGTGACGGCAACCTAGACGAGATACAAACACGATCTTGGAGGATAAAGAGACGTGGTCCTGTAGGAGGGGTAGATGCCGTCAGTGGTGCCTGCGACGACGGCCGTGGCCATGGCCCATAGGATCTGGGAGAGGCAACGGTGTGGACGGGGGTTTCGGCTAAAGGAGCGTGGACTGTGGAGCGGAGAAAGAATGCACAAGCGACGTCATAGGGTAGGACCGCGGGAGCGACAGACGAAGGACGAAGGCAGCGACGGAGTGGCAGAAAACGAAACACTGACTTTCTTTTTAGATAGTAGATACTAACACTAGCTCTTTCAGTTAGCTGAAATAATATAATTATGCATAATATTATGTTATATTAAATAGAAATAAGATATTTATTACCTTATATGCGTCGTAGATGTGTGATTTATCCTTATACTTTGGATGGGACTTAATTAACCAAAATTTGAAGGTTAATTTACCTTCTTTGGGGATGGGATTTTTGTCCCTTGTATATAAAAGTATTATTGGAAATTTATTGTTTTTCTTAGCTCGAAACTAGATCGAGATCGACTCGAGATCGTTACAAGCTAAGTATGAACAATTGTATAGCTCGATCATTAATTCAATTTGGTCCGAGATTTCTCAATATTTAGTATGATCTGAGCTGCGCCTAGTCTAACTTGCTAAAACTCGATTTGTTTGCAGCCCTAATTGTGATGCACCGCCTGTGATTGCTGATTTGGTATTAGTGAACTTTTTTCCGCCTTCATAGAGTTTGTAGAGATTGTCAGGAAGCTTGACATGTTGCCTTCTCTAGAGCCCGTTGTGTCACCCAATGTCACATATTTGAACTGTGTTTACCACATTCGGTCCTAAAGTGTTCCCCATTGTACAAAGTTAGTTCTTCATGATAGAATGGTATTCCTTCCTACTTGGACTCCGGAGATAATGCTACACTCCGTCGACGATGTTAAAGTATTGATAAGTGGTGTAAGAATATTTAACTTCGAACATTATAATGGTGTTGGCATCATTCGTGTGCCAGATCCTTGCATTGATCTTTGGCAACAAAAAAATTAACCTAATTGCTAAAAAGTGCTCGAGTGCTTGTTTGCTTCATCGAGCGCTCGTTTCCTGGCCGTCGGATCAAATTTCGCGCCCCGCATCGGTCCCGAGTTTCCGACGGGTTTTCACCTCGCGTCTCGCAATCTCACTTCACTGTCTATCCCGTTCCCCATTCCTCTCCGACGACCATGCCTCGCACTGCAGCGGCCGCCCACCTTCGCACCCCCATCGGCTCCTCTTCCTTGAGCCACATGCTCTCCTCCATCGTGCCCTGGTCGTCCCGCCGTCCCCACCGAGGGGCACCCTCCGCCTGTCCCCCTCTTGCCCTCTGATGGCAAGGACTCCGGCGATGTCGGGGACACCGTGTCCTTCGACAGGATCCGCAAAGGGTAGAAAAGGGAGGCCCACCGCGCCATGAAGTTGGGGCATGGAGCTCGCCAAGTTCTTCACGCCGTCCAGTTTGGTTAGGATAGTTTTTTGGTGATTTAATCAATTTTTCTAGGGTTCTTCGGGCAGATTCAGCGCTTCGGGATGTGCTTTGAGTGATTCCTCTGATTGGGTTGGCCACCCTTTTGTTTCTCTGGATTAGAAATTTGTTTCTAGTGCCTTATGTAGGCTCGCAGCTGATTAGAGACTTTGTTACAGTTGCGACAAGAAGATAACGAAGAACGAAAATGAAAAACACAGTAAGGGGACACAGATTTAACATGGAAAAACCTCTCTAACAAAGAGAGGAAAAAACCACGGGCGCCAGCCAGCGAAACTTCACTATATCAAGGAGTGTTTACAAACGTCGGAGATTTCACAGATGCAACTCTTTCCAACCGGCGGCTTACAAGGGGTTTATATATCGGTGAAAACCTAGGTCTTCCCAACTCGTTACACTCGTCCCAAGCCTCTGGCGACGGGCCTCGCTTCACTCGTCAGAAGTTGGCCTATACTTTGTGGAATTTGGATCAACATATAACAAACTCCACCTTGAGACAAATTCCTCCTTGTAGCATCAACAACAACCATCTTCCTGAACAAACAAAGCAAATACTTTCGGCGCCAATAGCCACTTGGGCTAATCAGTTAAACCAACTAAGTTCGAGCAAAGCTCAAACTTAGCAACAGGAACAAGTTTAGTCATCATATCAGCAGGATTATCATGAGTGTTGATCTTGCATACCTTTAATTTACCTTGAGCAACAATGTCTCTAACAAAATGATACTTGACATCAATGTGCTTAGTTCTCTCATGGAACATCTAATCTTTTGTAAGGTATATGGCACTTTGACTGTCACAAAATAAGGTAATGCAAGAATCATCTCCACAAAGCTCAGCAAACAAACCTTTCAACCAAACACATTCTTTGTAAGCTTCAGCAATAGCCATGTATTCAGCTTCAGTAGTAGATTGTGCAGCAATTGCTTGCAACGTAGCCTTCTAGCTAACAGCACAACCACCAACATTAAACACATAACCTGTGAGGGATTTTCTCTTATCCAAATCGGCATCAAAATCTGAATCCACATAGCCAACGAGTCTCTCACCAGTCCTGCCAAACTTCAAACAAGCATTGGAAGTGCCAAGAAGGTACTTAAAACCCCACTGAACATCCTTCCAATGTTCTTTACCAGGATTAGCCATGTATCTACTTATCAAACTCATAGCATATGATAAATCAGGACGAGAACAAACCATGACATACATCAAAGAACCAACATCACTAGAATATGGAACCTTTGACATGTACTCAAACTCTTCATCAGTAGTAGGACATTGAGAAACTGACAATTTAAAATGAGGAGCAATAGGAGTACTAACTGACTTGGCACCATCCATATTAAAACGATGAAGAACTTTCGTAATGTAACTTTTCTAACTAAGAAATAACAAACCAGATTTTCTATCTCGGGTAATCTCCATACCTAAGATCTTCTTAGCGGCACCAAGATCCTTCATCTCAAACTCACTACTTAGGTGTGCCTTCAAAGTAGTGATTCCTTTCATGCCCTTGGAAGCAATTAACATATCATCAACATATAGAAGCAAGTATATAGGTGACCCATCAACAAACTTGATATAAACACAACTATCATATTTAGACCTCTCAAAACCAGGTGAGATCATAAATGAATCAAACCTTTTATACCACTGTCTTGGGGATTGCTTTAAGCCATAAAGAGACTTCTTTAATTTGCACACAAGATCCTCTTTACCAGACACTATGAACCCTTCTGGTTGGTCCATGTATATTTCCTCATCAAGCTCTCCATGCAGAAAAGCAGTCTTGACATATAACCGCTCAAGCTCAAGATCACGCATAGACACAATACTAAAGAAAGTGTGAATGGAACTATGCTTTACAACTGGGGAGAACACATCATTGTAATCAATACCTGGAATCTGGCTGAACCCTTTTGCTACTAACCTTTCCTTGTACCTTGAAGGCTCTTTGGGAGACAAACCTTCCTTTTTCTTGAAGATCCACTTGCAGCAGACCGCCTTCTTTTGTTTGGGCAAGGGCACAACATCGCATGTGCCATTTTTCTCAAGCGACTGTGTCTCTTCTTGCATAGCATAAATCCACTTCTCGCGGTCAACGGATGTAATGGCTTCATTGTATGTAGCAGGTTTAGAATCGTTCTCCACCTGTTCAGCACAACTCAAAGCATAATGAACAAGATTACACTCTTCAATTAAACGAGGACGAGGACCACAGTTACGCCTCGGTCTATCAGCAGCAATGGACTCATGTGGCTGCTGCAAAACAATAGGTGAGTGCTGAACAATAATATCATCAATGTTTTTCCTCATGTGTATCTTCCACGATAGCATCATTATCAATAGTTTTTTGCAGGTTCTCCACCTGCACACTAACTCCCTCCTCTCCAACAGCAACAGGAGAGGTATCTGATGGCAAGCTATCATGATACATAATGGACTCATTGAAAACAACATTTCTACTTAGCAAAATATTTTTAGTTTCAGGATTCCATAGTTTATAAGCCTTAACTCCTTAACCATAACCAAGGAATATGCACTTAACAGCCCTAGGGTCTAACTTTCCATTATCAATGTGAGCATATGCAGTGCAGCAAAAACTCTCAACTGTGAATAATCATCAGGCGAACCTGACCATACCTCAATGGGATTTTTCTTCTTAAGTGGAATAGAAGGTGACCTATTGATGAGGTAACACGCTGTGTTGGCTGCTTTAGCCTAGAAATGCCTATGCATACCTGCATTAGACAACATACAGCGAGCCCTCGATATGATGGTCCTGTTCATGCGCTCAGCCACGCCATTCTGCTGAGGAGTGTATGGGATGGTGTGATGCCTGATCATGCCATCGTTACTGCAAAACTCCTCAAACTCATTAGAACAGAATTCCATAGCATTGTCAGTACGTAGTACCTTTACCTTCTTCTCAGTTTGCTTTTCAACTATAACTTTCCACTTCTTAAAAGCATCAAAAACATCAGATTTATGCTTCAGAAAATAACGCCACACTTTTCTTGAGTAGTCATCAATAATAGTAAGCATGTAATTAGCACCACCAGTAGAAGTCTTACGGGACGGACCCCATACATCAGCATGCACATAATCTAATATGCCTTTGGTGGTATGAACAGAAGCATTGAATTTAACTCTTTTATACTTACCAAAAATGCAGTACTCACAGAACTCAAACTTACTCAAGTTGCAACCATTAATCAGCTCTCTCTTGACCAACTCTGCCATTCCTTGTTTGCTCATATGCCCAAGACGCATATGCCACAGATGTGTTTTACCACAATCATCAGAATCATTAGAAGTAACAACAGCAGCAGCAATACTAGGCAAAGTGCTATCTCTAAGAACATATAATTTATCAGAATTCATATCACCTATCATGTGAATAAGAGAACCTTTTGATACCTTCAGAACTCTATGCCCACCGGCATACTTGTATCCATCAACGTCCATGGTACTCAGGGAGATCAAATTTCTGGCCATGCTTGATATGTGCTTCACCTCACTCAACGTGCATGTCATGCCATCATGTGTCCTAATCTTAATAGATCCAACACCAATAATATGACATGGGTTGTCATTCCCCACATGCACAAAGTCTCCAGTCTGCATAGACTCATATGAACTGAACCAATCTTTGTTATAGAAAATATGAAACGAACATGTAGTATCAAGTATCCATTCATCATCACGAGAAGCACAAGCAGCAAAAATAGCTAAGCATTCACCATCAGAACTATCAGAAACAACAGCAGCCTTACCAGCACCTTCAGACCTATCTTTCGGTTGGTAAGTTCCGTTCCTTTTCTCCTTATTCTGCAACTTCCAACAATCATCAATAACGTGATTACATTTCTTACAATACCTGTAGAATTTATCCTTTCCCTTGGACTTTGAACGACCTCTGCCGTCCTTGCTTTTATCTCTATTGACATAGTTGTTGTTCCTCTTCTTGGTCCTGCCACGAACCTGTAGAGCCTCGGCCTTAGATGACGTCCCATCTGACCCTACCATAGTTTTCATATTTTCCCTCTGTTTGAGGGCGTCATGTACTTCGGCAAGGGTTAGTTAATCACGTCTCAACAATATTATATCACGAAAATGTGTGTAGAAACTAGGCAACGAGCATAAGAGTAGAAGAGCTAAATCCTCATTATCATATTTTACCTCCATAGACTGCAAGTCTGAAACAATCTCTTTAAAAACAGATATGTGATTCATTACCGATCCACCTTCTTGCAGCCTCTGTGAGAAAAACTTCATCTTCATGTTCATCTTACTGATTAGATCTTTTTGACACACAGATCGTTTCCAGTTTTTCCCATAGGGTAGCAGCATATTTCATCTCCAGCGCTTCATCAAAGACAAAGCCTTACGGTCCTTCCGCTTCTCTTTGGCGGACCAGATCTTAGCATCCTTCGCGCCGAATCCATCCAGCGCTTCATCCAAATCAGAAGTTTGGGCGAGAATCGCCCGCATCTTCACCTGCTACAAGGAGAATCTTGTGTAGTCCAGCTGTGGTAGATCGAACTTCAATAACGACATGTCGCAAACCCTAGATTAGAACCTGGGGCTCTGATACCACTTGTTACAGTTGCGACAAGAAGATAACGAAGAACGAAAACGAAAAACATAGCAAGGGGACACAGATTTAACGTGGAAAAACCTCTCCAACAAAGAGAGGAAAAAACCACGGGCGCCAGCCAGCGGAACTTCACTATATCAAGGAGTGTTTACAAACGCCGGGGATTTCACAGATGCAACTCTTCCCAACTGGCGGCTTACAAGGGGTTTATATATCGGTGGAAACCTAGGTCTTCGATGATCTGTACCGTACCGCAGGGGCTGTCGCCCCCCCCCCCCCCCCCCCCCCCCCGCACCCCCACAGGCGTCCCTATTGGCCACGGACGCCTCCGGCCCAAGCATGTGGCATATACTTGATACTGCATGTTCGTTACACTCGGTCAAAGCCTCCGGCAACGTGCCTCGCTCCACTCGTCAGAAGTTGGCCTATACTTTGTAGAATTTGGATCAACATATAACAGACTTTGATTAGGAAAACAAAGACAACTAATCGGAGCAGAAAGAAAACTTATATCCCTGCATGCTAGTGTTGATTGCTAAAACGATTTTTGGTGATTACTGTTGGTGAGATCGCCAACCAGGGTAGTGCAGTGATTATGATGTATGCTACCCGTTGTTAACATTTTCTTCTACATCCTACTCATTTCCCTGGGAAGTTTTTGGTAAATGGGAATAAAATGCTTCAATTTGTGGCCTGGTGACGAATCAAATTATGTACTCCCTCTGTCCATAAATAAGTGACTTGGGTTTGTCTAAATTTACATAAAATTTTCTGGCAAATAGGAATAAAATGCTTCAATCTGTGGCCCAGTGACGGACCAAATTATGTACTCCCTCTATCCAGAAATAAGTGACTTGGGTCTACACACTAAAACAAGTCTAGATACATACAAATATAGCCAAATGCAAGCCACTTATTTTTGGACGGAGGAAATACCATTTTCATGATGGAAAAAGTAATGCACGCCAGGAGGATGGTTGTCAGTCAGATTCTCTTCTAAATAGCTCTGATGCATTGGAACTTCGGAACCCGAAAAAACTGTTGACTTCTTTCTGCTGATACGGCCTTGAGTCTTGCATAAATTCTAATTTTCTACAGAAGTCATCAAAAGCTCTTGTTCAAAAAAAAAAAGTCATCAAAGGTGCTGGTGTCACCCAAATGTCATTCATGTTATCTTTGCTCTTCTCCACAACACTGCTCCCTCATATAGGTCATTTTTGCTGCAAGGTAGACTTCTTTTGCACATACTTGTGTCGTGTACTCTTGTCCACTTTTTAATAGGACTCACAAGATTATTTGCTTTATTTCGACTCTTGTTATCATACAACTTGTATTCATGTACATACCCAAGCCTAATTATTCTACTGCTAACTACACAATTAGGTCAACCACGAGTCGTAGTATAGCAGCGACAAAACCAATTTTTCGCATGAGTCTGTACAACATCATTTTAGAAGTTTAGGTCCCTGTCACGCCATCGCTCACAACCATCTATCGAGCAAACACACACAACAATACTCATGCGCTCTCATCCCATTTTTGCATTGACAGATCGCCCATCCAGGCGTCTCACATCAGTCTTCATCGAGCACTCAACCTCACTGACAGACCGTCAAATTCCCTTTCTATTAAAATAATCGTTCTTTATCGTATTGAGGTTGTCGAGATGCATATCCTAGAAGCGGTGATGAAGAGTTAAACATCACGGCATACAAAAGTAGTGGAAGGTTGGATTTGAGAACGACACAACATTGTCATTATGTAAGCGACAATGGAGAGTTGCTTTATGCGGATAGAATGTCTCTTTTATTATCTTTGTATAGCTTTTGATGTCACGGTCCCTGGTTGACTGATTTATTTTGTAGGAAATCAGTCAGATGATAAGTTACTTTTAGGCATCTAATAAAGTTACTTAAACTGCCTAGGAGATGTATATCACTACATACGGAGTTGTATTATACCTATGAAATAGGTTGTTTTCTTTATTATATTGTTTCTTTAGTATATCTTTCTTTTTGTTTGCTTATTACTTGCATATCGGGGGGACATTAGTTGCTTTTTGTCTGCTCATTAAGTTGCATATCAGGGGACCTAAGTTTTATTCTGTTTACTCATTAAGTTGCATATCCAAGGATTTTAGTTTATTTTTTCTATGCTTCTTAAGTTGCATATTTAGGGACCTTAGTTGATTCTTGTCTCCTCATTAAGTTGCATACCTAGGGATCTTAGTTTCTCTTTGTCTGCTTATTAAGTTCTATATCCAGAGATTCTAGTCCCTTTTGTATGCTCATTAAGTTGCATGTCTAGTGATTGTAGTTGCAAACGCGGGCCGGTCATGGGCCCTGACCAACGTCCATCCCAATTCTGGTGCTTAGAGCGAGCCCAAGCTGGTAGCAACTTAGCTCTCCGGCTGGCAGCGAGATACAAGACAGAGCATGTGGTCCTTCCTGGCGACAATATGAGTTGACTAGTCAGCATAATTATGTTTACTTTTTCCCACATTCTAAGTTGTTTTCTAAATCCATCTAAGTATGACCCCCATATCATTTTTAGGTTTCCTTTTTATTTATGTGATCAGCACAAGGAGTTGACTAGGATGCATTGCCAACATGTCTAAGTTGCCCACCTAAACTATCTAATTGTTTTCACCACCATGCCAAAGTTGGTTGCTATCAAAATTCTAGCTAGGTTCTATCACCATGCTGGGCAAGTTGCCATTGTATGCTATATATATTTTTGGACTTTTATTTAAACAATTCATGCTTTCAAAACAGAAAAGGTCCTCCAGTCAATTGATTATCCCTATAAATTAAGTTTCTCTTACCGTTAATTAAGTTATTTCTTTCAAAGTATTTAAGTTGCTACTCCATGCTATTAAGTTTACTTTTACAGAAGTTAATTATGTTTCACAACTGATATTAGGTTGCTCTTTTGCATCATGGCTAAGTTGTTTGTTCATCATGGTTAAGTTGTTTCTTCAACATGGTTAAGTTGGTTCTATATTCAACTAAGTTCCTACAAGACTGACATGTTTCTGGAAATTCTAGACCGGAGTCTCCGGTCTGGCTGGACCGGAGTATCCGGTGTGGACTGGAGTTTCCGTAGGAATCCCCAGAGGGGACATCAGGATTCTGGCTAGGACAATCTATGAGGGGGTCCGGAGTAAGGTCCGAAGACTACCGCGGAGTCTCCGGTGTGAGCCTTAGACCGGAGTCTTCGGTGCCGCTGGACCAGAGTCTCCGGCCCACTTGGCTCACAGAAGGGCTTGGTCAATCAGTATGCTGGTCCGGAGGCTAGTCCAGAGATGGGCCAGAATCTCCGATGTGCAGGCTGGAGTCTACGGTCTGACTTTTCTCCAACGGTCAGAAAACGGTTCGTGGAGGGGGGCTGCTTATAAATAGGGGACCTTCTCCCCTTCCTCCAGCTGCTCGACCCACTCAAGAACACTACCCCCATTTGAGCCATCAAATCAACAAGATCTCTTTATCCAACCGTCTAAAGTCATTGATCCTTGGAGGATCGAAGGAGGAGGCCTTGATCTACAGCTTCACCAAGAGAGTCTTCATTTCCCCCTCATTCACTTGAGGGCCCCCATGCTCTAGTGTTTCTTTGGAAACCCTAGCTTTGATTTGATTCTTACAAGCTTTTATTTGATTGTTTTGATAGCTTGCTTGTATTTGGGAGCCTCCAATTAAGTTGTGGATGTGTGCCCCAAACTTGTTATAAAGGTGCCGGCTTCCACCTCGAAGGTTGCCGATATAGTGGAAGGTGAATCAAACCCCTTGGGGGTGAGGTTCATCGGAGTACAAGGGAGGCCTCTCGTGGCGTTGGTGGTTTGAAACCACCCCCTCTCCAAACGTAGACATACTTCCCTTCAAAAGGAAGGAACTACGGGAAACAAATATTTGTGTCTCCGTGTCCACCACTTTGGTTACTTCTATCCTTTACCGCACTTTACTTACTTGTTCTTGCTTAGTGTTGTGCTAGTTAATGCTTGTTTGACATATAGTTAAATTCACCTTATTTGCATAATCTAGAGAATTTACCTTTCTTGTCAAACCATAATTTGAAAAGAAGAAAATTTGAAGTAGCACCTATTCACCCCCCCCCCTCTAGGTGCCCATACGATCCTTTCAATTGGTATCAGAGCCTCGGCTCTTTATTCGGGCTTTACCGCCTAAGAGTATGTGGGTAGCAATGATGGGGAAGGTGGTGGTGAGCCTACCTTTGTGACCATGGATGATCTCAATAACTTGGAAACAAGATTGAGCTCCACCATGGCCAACGAGATCAAACAATTGCACAAGTTACTTGAGCAACTTGTTAAAGATAAAGGTGGCTCATCATCCCCTTCTCCTCAAGAGGAACTTCCACCATTACCTAAGGGGAATGCCCCGGTATCACTTGAGGGTAGGGTGGGGGGGGGGGGGTAATCAAGACAACACTAATTCCTCCACTAAAAGGGATGGTGGGAAGGGAGAGCACCATGACTCTCATGGATGGTACACTCCCGACCCTCCAATCCCTCACCCTCATATAAACAATAGAGGAGACCCACCAAAGCTAGAGGCATCTTCTTTTGCTCAATGGCAATGTCTAATGAAATATCATGTGCGCAGCTCTTGTATTGAATTGTGGAACATCATTGAACAAGGACTCCATATTGGTGATCCAAACAACTTGACAAGAAGAGAAGTTGTCAATAGTCAACTCAATGCCACCGCCTAGCACATGATACAACAAGGATTGGGTACAAAATATTACCCACACATTGAGCACCTCAAGATCGCCAAGGAAGCATGGGATGCACTCAAAATGTTGTATGTTGGGAATGAGAGCATGAGAAGGAATCGGTATGATGCACTAAGCAATGAAGCCGAAGGATTATATATGAAGGAAGGTGAAGATCATGAAGACATGTATCGTAGGCTCAAGTCCACCACCATCGCTTTTATAAATGTGGGTGCCTCACATGTGGATTATGCTTGGATAAAAACTAAATATGTGAGTGCACTCATGCCCTTTGAGCCCACCGACTTGAAGAGCATACAAGGAAGACACAACTACCACCTCATGACCTCCAATGAAGGTATGCAATAGATGGCCTCTTTCAAGGTCGCCACCAAGAATGTCAAATATGCCTATGCTCGAGCCCTAGGAATGAGCAATGTTGTCAACCTTGCATTGAAGGCCAAAGTTGTGGAACATGGGGATGAAGATGATAGTGATGAAGGCCTCTCCATGAGCCACCCCGATGATGTCAAGATTGATCATGGTGAATATATGGCTTTCTATGCAAAGAAATTTTGGAAGAACCCCACCAAGGCCAAGATGGAAATGCAACGAATAAGCAACCCAAATGGAAGAAGAGAAAATGTCACTAAATTGAGAACTTGCTTCAATTGTTGTGACCGCTATCACTTTGTGGCGGGTTGTCGCTATGAGAAGAGAGAAGATCATGGGGGTAAACTTATGTAGAAGAAAACCTCCAAATCTCCTTACAAGAAACCCTTCATCAAGAAGAATCCCATCAACAAGAAGTCGGGTGAAATTGTGTTGATCACTCATGAAGAATACTCCTCCGATGATGAAGATGATGAAGATAATGAAGAGGAAACGTCAAGTGGTGTGGCTGCTCTTGCAACTACTTCTACTCCCACATTCTCCCTCTTCGACTCCCCAAATGAGAATCTCTCCAACAAGAACGTCACTTGCCTTATGACAAGAGGAACAGAGGTATCTTCATCATCTCACCCCACCCTCTTGAGTAATGATGAAAATGATGATGAAATGTCTCTTGAGGTTAAAAAGGAAATAATTGCTTTTGATGAGTTCATGAATAACTTGTAAGGGGAACACAAAAGACATTTTGTGGACCTCTTAGATGAACTTTATCACACCCAAGAGCTTCTTGATGAAAGATGTAAACTAGGAAGAGAACACATGATTGAGGTATAAGCCCTAAATAATGCTCTAGAACAAGAACAAGAGACTAGGTTGTCCCTTGAACTAAAACTTGATGGGTCAAATGATTTAATTGTGAATAGACTCATTAAGGAACATGACCTTGCTATTGATAAATATAAAAGGGCTAAAAAGGACAAGATTGAGTTTGGTGTGGTTCATGAAAAACTTGCCAAGGACTTTAGTTTGCTTAACAAGGCTCACAAGGCATTGGAAAGTGAACTCTTGTCACTCACAAAGTCCCATGAAAAGCTTCAAACTCAATTGACCAATATTCCTTCACCTAGTAATTTCATTCCATCTAGTAGTACAACTATTCTTGAAGAACATGCTAGGTTGAAGGGGGAGCTAGCTAAGGCCACATTTCCAAAAGGTAACAAGTCCATTGATGACCTCTTGAGTAAGCAAAGGTCAAATGGTGAGAAAGGGGGCATTGGTTTTGTCTCCAAAGCCAAGAAGAAGAACAACAAGATGAAGAAGGCCAAGCCCGCACAAGAGAAAAACAAGGCCATTGTGGATAGTAAGACCACAAGTGGTAAAACTATGTCTCATGATGATTTTACGGGAAGTGCTAACCCTCACTATGTTCTAATGCGTGATTATTATGGTGATGTGTATGCACAATATGTTGGGCCATATGATGGTTATATTGCTTAGTCTATTTGGGTCCCCAAGACCCTTGTTGATAACAAAAGAGGACCCTTTGAAAAATGGGTACCTAAAAATTAGCTTGATCTTTTGTAGACATATGCTTCCGGAGGGTCAAAATGGGTGCTTGATAGTGGTTGCACAAATCATATGACCGGAAGCTCTTCTATTGTCAAGGAATTAAGGCCAAATGATGATCAAATATCCGTGACATATGCCGACAAGTCAAAGTCTAAGGTAATGGGTTTTGTCAAGGTAGTGGTTGCCCACGATATTACACTCGTGGCCATCATGCTTGTTGAGATCCTTGGTTACAATTTACTTTCAGTCCGTGCTCTTGGAAAGATGGGCTTTTCCGTATTTATTGATGATGATATTGGTCCTCATGTGGATCAAGTCTCTCAAGGTCGCTTTTGTTGGGTACGTCGAAAATGACTTGTATGTGGTGGAATTTTTGGGGCAAACCACTACAAGTGCGATGTGCTTATTCGGAAAGGCCGATGTGGGTTGGTTATGGCATCGCCGACTAGCCCATATCAATATGAGAACTTTGCAAAGTCTCCACAAGGAGAGCTATATTGTTGGACTAAAAGAAAATGTTTCCTTTTCCAAAGATCGTGTTTGCAGGGCTTGTGTTCAAGGAAAGATGCATGATGCTCCCCACAAGCCAAAGAACTGCATAAAGTCAATGAGCATCTTGGAGCTCCTTCATGTGGATCTCTTTGGTCCTCCATATCATGCAAGTCTTGGTGGGAAGAAATATTGTTTGGTGATTGTTGATGACTTTTCAAGATACTCATGGGTATATTTCAAGTTGAAAAGTGAGACCCAGAAGACCTTCATTGACTTCATCAACTTTTGGGATGAAGCCATCTCCATCGCGTGCCATGCATCAAACCGGCTCTACCTCCGCAAAAAGGTGAACAAGACTCCTTATGAAATACTTACCGGTAACAAGCCCAACATATTTACTTCCGGGTGTTAGGTTGTAAGTGTTTCTATCTCATAAAAGGTGTTCGTTTGTCCAAATTCGAGTCTAAATCATTAGAGGGTATTTTTGTTGGCTATGGTCTCGAATCTCACACTTATAGAATCTATGATAAGCTCTCTGGATCCGTCATAGAATCTTGTAGTGTGACCTTTGAAGAATATGATGGTTCCCAAGTGGGGTGTGTTGATGCTTGTGATGCAGATGATGAAATGCCTCAGGATGCCATAGGAAGAATGGGTGTGGGATACATCCTCCCCATTGAGGAACCCCTTATGGCGGATCGAGAAGAACTATGCTCTAATCAAGTGGAGCCCTCATCTTCACAACAACATGCTCCATCTATCGAGGAGGACAACGACCCAAGCCAAAGACAAATTGTGGACCCTCAACATGTTGATCATGGTGACATCTCTAGTGCGGAAGATCTTGATTCATTCTCTAGAATGTCAAGTGCTGCCAATTCAATTACACAAGGAAGATCCATACAAACTGCCTTGAGACAAGCTCAACTCAATTATAGAAGTGTGTCTGATCAAGACCAAGGTCAATCTTTGCCTCTTAATGAAGAAAATGATTCCAATGATAATCAAGGTCAAGTTGATGGTCAAGACAAGGACCAAAATGATGAAAAGGTTCCTCCAAGAAAGAACAAGGAGATCCACACTCGTCGTGGATCTAGAATGGATAGGATGTTGGAATTAAGAGACCACTCTCTAGAGAATGTGGTTGGTGACCGAAGGAGAGGCATTTCCACAAGAGCAAAATTGAAGAGGTTTAGTGAACATCAAGCACACATCTCCATGATTGAACCAAAGAAAGTGTGGGAAGCTCTTGAAGATTCGGATTGGTTGGAAGCAATGCACAAAGAGCTCACCAACTTTGAGAGAAACAAAGTATGGAAGTTAGTTAAGAAGACAAAGGATTGCCGCAATGTTATAGGCACCAAGTGGATATTCAAGGAAAAGCAAGATGAGCATGGAATTATAGTAAGGAACAAGGCAAGATTGGTTGCACAAGGGTTCTCTCAAATTGAAGGCATTGATTATGGAGAGACATACGCACCTATGGCTCGCCTTGAGTCCATCTGTATCCTTCTTGCTTATGCGGCACATCATAACTTTAAGTTGCAACAAATGGATGTAGAAAGTGCATTTCTTAATGGTCCATTAAATGAGTTGGTGTATGTAAAGCAACCCCCAGGATTTGAGGATCCCAACTTCCCAAACCATGTCTACAAACTTGACAAGGCGCTCTATGGGCTCAAACAAGCCCCACGCACGTGGTATGAGCACCTTAGAGAGTTATTGTTTGACGTGGGTTTGAGGTTGGTAAAATTGATCCCACTCTTTTTACTAAAAAGGTCAATGGGGAGATTTTTGTATGCCAAATATATGTTGATGATATTATCTTTGGCTCATCTAACAAAGCTTTTAATGATGAATTCTCAAAGCTTATGACTAGTAGGTTCCGGATGTCTATGATGCGGGAGTTAAGGGTATTCCTTGGTTTTGAGATCAATCAAGTTAGAGGAGGGACATTCTTCAACCAAGCCAAGTATACTCAATATATGTTCAAGAGATTCAATATGCAAGATCTAAATGGAGCTCCTACTCCCATGGCAACAAAGACTCATCTCAAACTAAATCCAAATGGTAAAGATGTGGATCAAAAGGTATACCGATCCATGATTGGTTCTTTGCTTTAACTTTGTGCATCTAGACCCAATATTGTGTTGAGTGTTGGTGCATGTGCAAGATATCAAGCGGCTCCTAAAGAAAGCCATTTGATGGTGATTAAGAGAATCTTTCGATATTTTTTTGAACCATTAACAGTAGGAAAGTCTCCTACTGCTTTACCTTTAAATAAATACCACAAAAGTCTTATTTAAATATTTACAAATGGGCAATGCCCTGAGGGGTTAAAGGAAAGAATAAAATTATAGAGAGGAAATTATGTTCTGGATATGAGGATGGAGATCCTCCTTAGTTCTGTGAACTAACAGACTCAAGTCTGATACCAGTCTAGCCTTCCAGGAAGCTA
The DNA here is from genome assembly GCA_916181665.1 of Avena sativa. NCBI lineage: Eukaryota > Viridiplantae > Streptophyta > Magnoliopsida > Poales > Poaceae > Avena > Avena sativa. The sequence goes on from OV702279.1 coordinate 33,472,474, forward strand.
CAGTTGGTTGAATACCATTGAATAACAAGTTATTCCTTTCTTTCTAGATGTTCTAGGATCCTAACAAAACAATTTCCATGTAAATCTTTTTGTTCCAAGATGCCTTCCCTAGTTCAATTATCTGTAACCTTGTAGTCCTTGAGGGCCAAATTATTTGGCGAAGGTTCCAACATGACATGCTGAAGGAGCATTCAAAAATCATATGCTCAATAGTTTATTCTGGAGGATTGGCACACATTAGGAAATTATAGCCTGAACTGAATGAGTGATTTCTTCTTTTTAGCATATTTCTGGTGTTTAGTCTAACTGATAACACTAGCCATCCAAAACACTTAACTTTTGGGGTACATTTAGCTTTCCACAACCATTTGAAAGAGATATGTGGCTCTAGGTCCGTGAAATAGAATTGGTAATATAGGCTTGAAGAGAATTTTCCATTAGCCCAACATATGACCATTTATCTGAATCACGTTGAGTCATTGTTACTTCTCTGCAGATATTCTGGATGTCCCTTAACTCCTCCAAAGCTTCCGGGGAGAGGGGCAGGAAAAAAGTACTGTGTAGTTGATCTAATGATAAGAATTCTTGGACTGACATATCTTCTTTCCTTATAAAGGAAAAAATCCTAGGGTGACTATCCTCAAACACCCCATCTTGCCATTTGTCCTTCCAGAATAAATTTGAAGTGCCATTGCCAATTGAGCTCGAAGCAATACCTCTAAAAATGTGGGACAGTTTAAAAATATCCTTCCACTAGAAGGATCCTCTAGGAGATAGAGCAAGAGTGTAACATCCCAAAAATACTAAGCTTGGATCATCAAAATTAGGGTTAACAAAAACTTTTCTAAATGAAATCATGAATGCATGCATATGTGTATGCATGGATTTTGAAATCCTTTAAAACCACCTTGTTTGTTTGTTCCATTGCTTGTAAAATGTTTCTTAGGTGAAATAAACATCATCTAAAACATTTCCCACACTTTTCCTAAAGACAAGTAAATCAAAACACATATATGAAATGAATGGTCATTTTGGCCAATTTAACTCACATGCCTACTTTGGCTGTCTCAAACTTTCAGAACCTAACAGAAACCTTTCTGGATCTTTGCACCCCTTGAATGTACTCATAACAAAGTATCAAGCCCCACTTTGTGATCATCCAGAAACTTTCAAATGCATAGTTTAAATGACAATTCAAAATTGAATCTTTATCATATGGCAAGATCCCACTCTTTCAAAAACTACTCAAACAAGCTCAACTTTCAAAACCCAAGCATCTGCATACTCACCAGCACCAATCTAGCAACCATTGAGAAAGGAATAACTTGTTATTCAATGGTATTAAATTGTGACACCACTTTAAATCACATTCCCATGGACTACAATATGTGGTGATGAAATGTGTCAACATGATCCCATGTTGGGTTTGGAGAATATTTAATCTTAAGTAGTTTTTCAATGAGTAGAAATTACTTTTCTAAAAATAAAAAGATTTAAGTCAAGCCTTAACCTTGTAATCTTAGGGATGATGCTAGATCATCCATAGGACCCTTGTGTGTGATGATTGCAAGTAGTTAAGTATTGTTTGGTGATTGTGTACCTCGTATTTATTCATAGACGCTAGTACCGACCAAGGATACGAGGAGGAAGGAGGATACTACGAAGAAGAAGCCGAGGAGAACTTCAACCACTGCTCTGCACAACGCAAGCTAGTAACTATGCAAGCCTAATACTACTAGTGAATGTGCAAACTAGTAACCCTGCAAGTTAACACTTGCAATTTAGCAATCTTATACTAAGATTGTGCAAGCTGAGACTATACCTATGCAAGCCCATACTTGTTACTATACCTACTATATGCCTTAAGCATATGTGATCACACCCACTTGATAAACCAATCCTAGTTTTACTTGCAAGCTTCTTACTTTATTTTTCTTTATCAAAGCTTACTTAGAGTTTACTTAAGTGACTGGTAGATTTTGGAAAGATGCTGAAGGTTGCATAAAGACCATAAAATTTGGCCTAAGTTAGAAACCTTGACATCAGCCTAAGATATAAGGTTGTACTTAGTTGAAACTCCACCAGTTTACCACCCCTCATCATTACTACCCCCACCTGTAGATGCTAGTGCTAAGCATAAAACTTGATCAACTTTAGATGGGATTACTTGGTGGAAAAATGGTTATGAAAACCTTGGAATGATGGATCATTCTATTGAAATGTTTTGGACATGTGTTTCCAAACACTTGAGAACTTTGGTGATAAAAACGTTGAGGCATGAGCCTTAGCCCTTTATAAAACTGATGGTTGTCTGGATGCGATACCATTCCAATTTTATCGTACAACCACAATACCCGAATATTGGGTAGGGCTTGACTGGAAACTTATATTCCTTAGTATTAGTTCCCTCACGGCCAAGGTTTGAGCTGAGGCTACCTTGTGAAGATTGTCCACCTGTGCAGTACCCAAGATGACAGTTGGTCATGGTTGGGAGGCCAAACTCACAGGAGAGGTGCTTATACTAGGGCGTTTAATTGAAAGGTTAGGATTGATTATCCGCATACTGAGTATGGTGAATTCACGATTTGTTCCTGACGGATGTATAAAATGTTGTGGTGAAAGTGTACAATCTCTGCAGAGTGTCAAACTATTCGAATAGCCGCGTCCGCGGTTATGGACAGTTGGAGTGGCCATACTGTTCCCCCGTCAGACTTTTCAAAATGACCTGTGAAATGAACTAAGACTTTGACTTGACCACAACAGAGTTGTGATATGAAATACAAGTTCCCGCTTAAGATTTATACAATTGTGACTAGCTTTGGAGCTTAGTAGAGATAAATCTGGCTTTTGCAAAACAACCCTAGAGCCTAGAGTCCTATTATCCAAAAACCCCTTTTCCCTATTAGTATTAGTTTGCGAGTACTTAAAGAGTACTCATGGCTTTGTCCCTGGCTATTCCCATGGCCAGACTATGAAGAGGAGTACCTGGAAGATGGACCCCAGGAAGGTTACGACAACTAGGATCATCTCCCATTGTCAGCATTGCCTGTGACCCCGAAGATGGAGCTTCGCCTACGCTACCGTGATTATTACGTATTCCGCTGCTTGATGTTGTATTAAAAACTGGATCATGAGATCCCTATTTGTGTAAGAACTTATGTATCGTTTGTAATGGATGATGTACTATGGTATCCAATTCTGTTATGTCTCGCAAAAATGGTAATCCTAGGATTGCGATGTATGGCATAACAGGCATCTAGGATTGAAAAATCCGGGTGTTGACAAGTTGGTATTAGAGCCATCCTGACCATAGGAGACCCTAGTTAGACTGGACGTTTGAATCAAAAACTTAGTTTCAAAACCAAAGAAAACAAATATTTACAAAAACTTATTCTCATTCTTATCTCTTTGATTCTTTCCTAAGAATTCATGTTCCTCAAAAAATCTTGCAAAATACATAAAATTTTGACACACTTGATCACTCTGCTAATCTACTCATCCTCTATTTTTATAGATGGACGTGAAGTACAACAAGTTTTACCAACTTAGGAATGGAGGAGACCTTATCTTTGAGAGGGATCTGGATCAGCTTTCAGAACTTCTGGAGCGTCCGCACCCCGAGTTCTTTGGAGCTCAGATCAATGATCAAGGAGGAGAAGACCTGCAGTGGCTAATTGTTGCAAGTCTCCGAGGGAAGATTGAACCTCCCACTGCAGAGGGAATTCAGTTTACCTTGAGGGAAAACAACTGGCTCGATGGACTTGCCAGAGCAATGAAGGAAGCTCTTTCCCGTCTGTGTGGGTAGAGCATCAATCAGATCAAGGGTACTCGCTTTGAGTTTTGCCCAAGACGTGATGCAAATGGACAACCACTGGAAGCCCCATACCACCCCGAGCTGAAGACTCAATTGGACCACCTTAGCTTCATGATGTATGATCATCAGCAGGAGTTGGACAACTGTCGTGACTATTGCAACCACAAGTCTGCCATCATCAAGACGAAGGATGAGACCATAGCCATGCTAGCAAAGGATCGCAAGTCTCGCCGCCGTCAGCTCGACAAAAAGGAGCGCATTATTGCCCGTCTTCGCCACCGCATCTCATCTCTGGAGGAGACCATCCATGAGAGAGACATGCAGTTGGAGAGGATCTTCGTGGGGACCCTTACTCTTATCTCAGCGATGACAATGATTTTCTGGAGGATCAGGCCATGGACTTCTTCACCGATGAGGATGATTTCGCCTTCATCGATGATGCTGAAGATGATGAAGCCACAGACTCCGAGGAGTAGTAGCACTGAGCACTAGCATAGTGAGTAGTAGTCGGTCCCACTGTATCGTAGTTTTCAGAATGGTTCTTAAAACCATCTGTTTTTCTTGTTGTGGTGTGTGTTGTACTGTGTGCTATGAGTGAATGAATGAAAAATCAAGTTGCCAGAAAAATCTGAGTAAAACATTTAAAACTTTTCAAAGACCCAAGACCTTAGAAATTTCCCTCTTTTCTCATGATCTATATCAATCTTCAGATGCCACGTGGAGGAAGTGGTTCAGCCCCGGACCCGATGTTGCAGATCCTGCAAATGTTGACTTCTGACCGCGAAGCTGAAAGAGCGGAACGTCAAGCCAACCTAGCCACTCTGCAACAGATAGCCCAGCTAGCCCACAACAACCAAGGCTAGGCAAATTTGCAAAGCCGTCCCTATCCGAATCCATGGCATAGATTTTTATGCTAATCTAATAGTACTCGGAACTAAAGGTTTGGAAGTAGTAATAGGAATGGATTGGATGTCCAAACATAAGGGATTGATTGACTGTGCTAAGAAAGCCATCATCATGACCAGTACCGCCGGAATAACAGTCGAGCATATATCTGAAACCTTACCTCGCCAATTCAAGTGTAACAAGAGTCTAGCCCAACCTACCATTGACCAAGTCCGGATAGTCTGTGAATACCCCGATGTATTTCCAGATGTTTTGCCCGGTATGCCCCCAGATCGGGATATCGAGTTTATCATCGAACTAATCCCCGGAACAGGACCCATAGCCCAGAGACCCTATAGTATGAACCTGTCAGAACTAGCAGAACTGAAGAAGCAACTGGATTCCATGCTAGAAATTGGATTAATTCAACCAAGTGCGTCACCGTTGAGATCACCTGTCTTATTTGTGGACAAGAAAGATGGAGGTAACCGCTTGTGTACGGATTATCGGAAGTTGAATGATGTCACCATCAAGAACAAGTACCCCTTGCCCAAGATAGAAGATTTGTTTGATCAGTTGACCGGTGCCCAGGTATTTTGTAAGATTGATCTTAGAACTGGCTATCATCAACTCAAAATTCGTGCAGAGGATACTCCAAAGACTGCCTTTACCACCAGATATAGATTGTACGAGTATACAGTCATGTCTTTTGGATTAACCAATGCCCCCGCTTATTTCATGAACCTCATGAATAAGATTTTTATGGACTTCCTGGATAAGTTTGTCGTTGTTTTCATCGATGACATTCTGATTTATTCCAAATCAGAAGAAGAACATGAGCTACACCTAAGGACCATTCTTGGAACCCTTAGAGAGCATCAGCTGTATGCAAAGTTTAGCAAATGTGAATTCTGGTTACAAGAGGTAGGATTCCTCGGTCACATTGTATCAGCCGGAGGAATTGCCGTTGACCCTGCCAAAGTGAAAGATGTAGAAGATTGGCAAGCCCCAACCACTCAAACCCAAGTTCGTGATTTTCTCGGATTGGCGGGATATTACCGCAAATTCATAGAAGGATTCTCGAGTATCGCCCGACCCATGACCCAATTGCTGAAGAAGGACAAGAAGTTTGAATGGACAAACAAGTGTGAAGCGAGTTTTCAAGAACTCAAGAGGAGGTTGATATCAGCCCCAATCTTAATCATGCCGGATATCACGAAGCCCTTCGATGTGTATTGTGACGCATCCAAGATTGGTCTCGGATGTGTGCTAATGCAAGAAGGCAAAGTTATATCTTATCTATCCCGACAATGGAAGCAACACGAGCAAAACTATCCAACCCATGACCTCGAACTCGCAGCAGTAGTTCTAGCCCTGAAGACATGGAGACATTACCTAATGGGAAACCGTTGTGAGATTTATTCGGATCACAAGAGCCTAAAGTATATATTCACTCGGAAGGAGTTGAATATGAGGCAAAGAAGATGGATTGAGCTAATCAAGGATTACGACCTGGACATTCACTATCACCCTAGTAAAGCAAACGTGGTAGCCGATGCCCTTAGCAAATTGCCGTGCCGCTTGAACTCCATGATTTTGAAGGAGCAACCAAGTCTGCACAAAAAAATGGAAGATTTTTGAATGGAATTAGTAAGTGAAGGATTTTTGGCTAGCATAGAACTTCAGCCCACTTTGATCAGTCAGATTAAAGAGGCGCAGAAGGGAAATGCCAGTATCGACGGAATCAAGCGTCGTATCGGTACGGGCAAAGTACCCGGATTCACCGAGGACGAAGAAGGAGTTCTGTGGTACAAAGGACGCCTTTGTGTACCAGCAGATTCGGAGTTGAAAGAAGTTATCTTGAAGGAGGCTCATGATACTCTTTATTCTATCCATCCCGGAGGAACTAAGATGTATCAAGATTTAAAAGAGCAATTTTGGTGGCATAAGATGAAGAGAGAAATCGGAAGCTATATCGCCAAGTGTGATATATGTCAGCGAGTCAAGGCAGGACATCAAAGACCCGCTGGATTGTTGCAACCTTTGCAAATTCCGGAATGGAAATGGGATTCTGTAGGAATGGACTTTATCACTGGACTACCTACTTCTAGTAGGGGGAATGACTCTATTTGGGTCATAGTGGACAGATTGTCCAAAGTCGCCCATTTCTTGCCCGTCAAAACCACCTATCAGAGTTCGAAGCTAGCGGAGTTGTACATCTCTAGAATCGTCAGTTTGCATGGAGTCCCCAAGAATATAGTATCGGATCGAGGAACTCATTTTACCTCGAGATTCTGGAAGAAAGTCCAAGAAGGTTTAGGAACCCGCCTAGATTTCAGTACCGCGTATCACCCTCAGACCGATGGACAAACGGAGCGAGTAAACCAAATACTCGAAGATATGCTTAGAGCATGTGTGCTAGAATATGGATCCAAGTGGGAAGACTGTCTGCCGTTTGCAGAATTTTCCTACAACAATAGTTACCAAGCCAGTTTGCAAATGGCCCCATTTGAATTCATGTACGGAAGAAAGTGTCGCACCCCTTTGAACTGGTCGGAAGTAGGAGAGAGTTAGATTTTTGGGACCCGACATCCTCCGAGAAGCAGAAGAGAAGGTTCACAAGATTCGTGAGCACCTCAAGACCGCCCAATCCCGACAGAAGAGTTACGCCGACAATAGACGTCGAGACCTCGCCTTCAACATAGGAGATTTTGTTTATCTGAAAGTGTCGCCATTGAAGGGAATGCAGTGTTTCCAACTCAAAGGAAAGTTAGCCCCCAGATATATCGGACCTTTCAAAATTCTGAACCGTCGAGGAGAAGTATCGTATCAATTGGAACTACCTGAAGAGATGTCAGCTGTGCACAATGTGTTCCATATCTCGTTACTTCGCAAATGTCTCGAAGTCCCCGAGAAGACCGAAGTGTTCAAGAATATCGATCACCGGACCATAGAGATCAACGATGACCTGACCTATCCCGAAGTACCCATCCGCATTTTGGAAGAAGCTTTTCGAACTACCCGAACCCGAAGCATCAATTTTCTCAAGATTCAGTGGAGCAACCACATAGAAGAGGAAGCTACCTGGGAGCGCGAAGATCACATCAGGACGGAGTTTCCCGATCTCTTCAAATCCTAGGTAATCTTTTTGTCCTTTTTCAAATCTCAGGACGAGATTTTGTTTAAGGGGGGAAGGTTTGTAACATCCCAAAAATACTAAGCTTGGATCATCAAATTCTAATCATCAAAATTAGGGTTAACAAAAACTTTTCTAAATGAAATCATGAATGCATGCATATGTGTATGCATGGATTTTGAAATCCTTTAAAAACACCTTGTTTGTTTGTTCCATTGCTTGTAAAATGTTTCTTAGGTGAAAGAAACATCATCTAAAACTTTTCCCACACTTTTCCTAAAGACAAGTAAATAAAAACACATATATGAAATGAATGGTCATTTTGGCCAATTTAACTCACATGCCTACTTTGGCTGTCTCAAACTTTCAGAACCTAACAGAAACCTTTCTGGATCTTTGCACCCCTTGAATGTACTCATAACAAAGTATCAAGTCCCACTTTGTGATCATCCAGAAACTTTCAAATGCATAGTTTAAATGACAATTCAAAATTGAATCTTTATCATATGGGAAGATCCCACTCTTTCAAAAACTACTCAAACAAGCTCAACTTTCAAAACCCAAGCATCTGCAGACTCACCAGCACCAATCTAGCAAACCCACCAAAAATCATTTCAAAATTCAAAACTTGATTTCATGCGGCCATTTCATCAAACAGGTTGCAGACACAAATCAAACAAACATCAAACACTATTGTGAGCAGTGATTCTTGCCTAACTGGTTCCCCATTTAGCTCACACACAACTCAGTAGATCATCTAAGAAGATTAGCCAGGCACTAGCACCACTCTGAGCTTGCCATCTCCATCAATGGTGAATAGCCGAGCACCCTCTTGCCACCCCATAGCAGGCAGCAAGCTAGGAGCAGCAGCAAGCCTAGCCAGCATGTCTGGGAGGCAGCCCACCGTCCATCGCCACTCACTGTCCCAGCCGCGAGCGTTGCCAAGCCCTGGACCACGCGCACAAGCCGCGCCCAGACCATGTCGAGCGTGCGCCAGAGCGCCACCCTCAACCATCACCCACAGACCGCGCGCCGCCCTCACCGTGTGCATACACAATCCCCACCGACCCAGGAGACCGCGAGACATCCCCGTTTGCCGCCCTGTGACGCACAGCCACCGCCCGCCGTCGAAGACGCCGCCTCTGCCGCGTAGAGCACCGCCCGTTCCAGACCAAACCACATCGCCCCATGCCTCGAGGCCATGTCGTTGAGCATCGCCAGGAGACACCGCACCGTCCCCTACCCTTGCCCATGCCATTAGCCGCCTGTAACATCGCCCCCGACGAGCTCACCGTGCGCCCCGACGGTCCCCTCGCTCGACTATAAATAGAGGCCACCCCCGCACGATTTCTTCACACCATCTCACTCCCCTCTCCTCACTGATAGTGCCACACCATTCTCAGAGCAAGGCGAGCACCACCTCGCTGGAATTTCACTGGAGCCTGCCACTGCCGGAGAAGAAGCGAGCCAGCGATTGGAGCCGCCCCAGGAGCTGCCGCGACCACCCCTGAGTTCGCCATCGTCGACTTCGTCGTTCGCCCGCCTCGCCGACCCTCGCCAGCACCCCGATGAGCCCCGAGCGACCCTCACTGTCCGCGCTAGGTTTCGTTCTCGTCGGAGTTGTCTCGCGTCGACGATGACTCCCAGCCGTTAGATTAGAACTAGATCGAACGATCCACGTCGCCCCATACCGCTTCGCCCAGCCCCGTGTCACTGACGAGTGGGGACACCCACTTAAGCAGCCCGCGGGAGCACTGCGCTTAGCAGGCCGGCCCAGTAACTTTTCCCACGCAGCCCAGTTATTCAAATTAAACCTTTTTCTATTTCAATTCAAACACACTTTTGTACCCAACTTCAAAAATCAACCCAGATCGATTCAGTACACCAAATTGAATAAAACCAATTTTGTTGAAAAGGTCTGTGAATGCTGAATCCAAGCCCGTTGGATTCAAGTCATTTGATCTATAGATCACCCATGGTAAAAATAACAAGGCAGAAGCTTTTCTTCATTCAAACATTTTTCAAATTTAAACCATAATAGATTTTGAGTTGTTTCCAACTCTCAAAAATCACATTTAACCATACCTTTCAGAATATATAAAAATATATAGGTTTACTTGCAGAAATAATGTTCAAGGAATAAAAGAATGCTACATAAGCAGTTCTAGCCACTTTAATTAATTAAAATAAAAGGGTAAAACCTTATTAAATTGTGACACCACTTTAAATCACATTCCCATGGACTACAATATGTGGTGATGAAATGTGTCAACATGATCCCATGTTGGGTTTGGAGAATATTTAATCTTAAGTAGTTTTTCAATGAGTAGAAATTACTTTTCTAAAAATAAAAAGATTTAAGTCAAGCCTTAACCTTGTAATCTTAGGGATGATGCTAGATCATCCATAGGACCCTTGTGTGTGATGATTGCAAGTAGTTAAGTATTGTTTGGTGATTGTGTACCTCGTATTTATTCATAGACGCTAGTACCGACCAAGGATACGAGGAGGAAGGAGGATACTACGAAGAAGAAGCCGAGGAGAACTTCAACCACTGCTCTGCACAACGCAAGCTAGTAACTATGCAAGCCTAATACTACTAGTGAATGTGCAAACTAGTAACCCTGCAAGTTAACACTTGCAATTTAGCAATCTTATACTGAGATTGTGCAAGCTGAGACTATACCTATGCAAGCCCATACTTGTTACTATACCTACTATATGCCTTAAGCATATGTGATCACACCCACTTGATAAACCAATCCTAGTTTTACTTGCAAGCTTCTTACTTTATTTTTCTTTATCAAAGCTTACTTAGAGTTTACTTAAGTGACTGGTAGATTTTGGAAAGATGCTGAAGGTTGCATAAAGACCATAAAATTTGGCCTAAGTTAGAAACCTTGACATCAGCCTAAGATATAAGGTTGTACTTAGTTGAAACTCCACCAGTTTACCACCCCTCATCATTACTACCCCCACCTGTAGATGCTAGTGCTAAGCATAAAACTTGATCAACTTTAGATGGGATTACTTGGTGGAAAAATGGTTATGAAAACCTTGGAATGATGGATCATTCTATTGAAATGTTTTGGACATGTGTTTCCAAACACTTGAGAACTTTGGTGATAAAAACGTTGAGGCATGAGCCTTAGCCCTTTATAAAACTGATGGTTGTCTGGATGCGATACCATTCCAATTTTATCGTACAACCACAATACCCGAATATTGGGTAGGGCTTGACTGGAAACTTATATTCCTTAGTATTAGTTCCCTCACGGCCAAGGTTTGAGCTGAGGCTACCTTGTGAAGATTGTCCACCTGTGCAGTACCCAAGATGACAGTTGGTCATGGTTGGGAGGCCAAACTCACAGGAGAGGTGCTTATACTAGGGCGTTTAATTGAAAGGTTAGGATTGATTATCCGCATACTGAGTATGGTGAATTCAGGATTTGTTCCTGACGGATGTATCCAATGTTGTGGTGTAAGTGTACAATCTCTGCAGAGTGTCAAACTATTCGAATAGCCGCGTCCGCGGTTATGGACAGTTGGAGTGGCCATACTGTTCCCCCGTCAGACTTTTCAAAATGACCTGTGAAATGAACTAAGACTTTGACTTGACCACAACAGAGTTGTGATATGAAATACAAGTTCCCGCTTAAGATTTATACAATTGTGACTAGCTTTGGAGCTTAGTAGAGATAAATCTGGCTTTTGCAAAACAACCCTAGAGCCTAGAGTCCTATTATCCAAAAACCCCTTTTCCCTATTAGTATTAGTTTGCGAGTACTTAAAGAGTACTCATGGCTTTGTCCCTGGCTATTCCCATGGCCAGACTATGAAGAGGAGTACCTGGAAGATGGACCCCAGGAAGGTTACGACAACTAGGATCATCTCCCATTGTCAGCATTGCCTATGACCCCGAAGATGGAGCTTCGCCTACGCTACCGTGATTATTACGTATTCCGCTGCTTGATGTTGTATTAAAAACTGGATCATGAGATCCCTATTTGTGTAAGAACTTATGTATCGTTTGTAATGGATGATGTACTATGGTATCCAATTTTGTTATGTCTCGCAAAAATGGTAATCCTGGGATTGCGATGTATGGCATAACATGCATCTAGGATTGAAAAATCCGGGTGTTGACAAAGAGGAACCTTACCAGTATAGTAAGAATTCCAAATTAAAGTGACCCATGGAGTGTCAAATTTATTGTCGAATTTATGTAGATATTTTAATAAAATCCCTTCATTTTGTACCCTCAGATTGAGAATCCCAGGCCTCCTTTCTTCTTTGGTCTACAAATTTTGTCCCATGCAGCCAATGAATAACATTTTTCTCCATCCTCTATTTTTTTGTTCCAGATACAGTTCCTTTGAATTTACTCCACATGATTTATGATTTTCTCTGGTAATTTTATTGAGCACATTGCAAAGGTTGCTATGGAGGCCAATAAAGAGTTTATAACAGAAACCCTGCCACTATGTGACATCATTAGGAATGAGGCAGAAACTTTCCTTTCAATTCTATCCACCAGAGGCATTAAATCATACATAGTAGGTTTAGTAGTCCCCAATGGTAGACCTAGATATGTAAAGGGAATAGAGGCCACAGCACAACCAATTATATCTGCAATTTCCTTAGTCTTGTCCTCTGACGGATTAATGGGTATCATGTTGGACTTTTGAAAAATAATTGTCAGACAAGTACATTTTGCATATTGCTGAAGAATTTCTTTCATGACTTGAACTTGATCTGCACAAGCAGGCATGATAATTAATGTATCATCTGCATATTGCACTACTGGGAAATCTTGGCCAAAGTCAGGAGAGAATGGATCATGCAAAATATTTTCCCTGAAGGCTTTATTGAGAGCAGACTGCAAGAGGTCAGCTGCAAGAACAAATATTAGAGGAGAGAGAGGGTCTCCTTGTCTGACACCCCTTTTACAGTGAAACTGTCTGACACCCCTTTTACAGTGAAACTGTCTGCCAGGAACCCCATTCAGTAAAGTAGCTTACTTGCCTGTCCCAAAGATAATTTCAATCCATTTCAACAATCTTTCATCAAACCCTAGTTGTCTCATAATCTTGATCATAGCAGAGTGATCAATTGTGTCAAAGGCTTTGGCAAAGTCCAACTTTAATAACATAATTTCCTTTTTTGATGTCTCACATTGGTAGACAAATTCAAAAGCCCATGCCAAACAATCTTGTATGTTCCTCCCTTTAAGAAATCCATATTGATTCTTGTGTACAATTTGGAGGACTACCTTTTGTAATCTATTTTCCAATATTTTGGTAATAAGTTTTAGTATACAATTCAGAAGAATGATAGACCTATAATCATTAACAGTTTCAGGGGAACCAACTTTTGGAATTAGAGGAATGTGTCCCATGTTAATGCTTTCCAAGTTTAGATTTCCTTTATGAAATTGGAATCACAAATCATAAATATCCTCTTTGATAATATGCCAGCAACTCTTGAGAAATTGGCCATTGAAACCATCAGGGCCAGGGGCTTTGTCATTTGCCATTTCCTGTACAACTTTATCAATTTCATCTTTAGTAAAAGGAGCAAAGAGTGCATATAGTCCAGGAGTTGGAGTAATAAGAGCTTCCAAGTCCAATACCATATCAGGTTGAGTTGCAGTGCCAAGTCTTTCTTTATAGGTTTGAAAAAATACCTTCTCCTTGTCAATATGTTCTGCCACTAGAGACCCATCAGAGAGTTTAATAGAAGCTACATTGTTTCTTCTATATCTTTCAGTAGCATAATTATGAAAGAATTTAGTGTTCTCATCCCCAAATTTTGTCCATCTTACTGTACATCTCTTCTTCCAATAAATATTATGATATTCTAACAGCCTAGCCAAGTGTGCCTTTAAAATTTTCCTTTAATTCTTTTCTTGGAAAAAAGGCTTGTTTTGTCCTCTAGATTATCCAACTCAGCTAGAGCTTTATTTGTATTTTCAATACATATTGAGAGTCTTGAGATGGATTTGTTGGGAATATGCCCTAGAGGCAATCATGTATGGTGATATTTCCCATTGTATTCATAAATTTATTAAGTTGTCCTTGTATGAGCATCTGATCTGTATCATTGAATATGTGATTCGGTTGTGGAACTATACATTCATGTTGTTTATACTAAATGTCCTTGGTCATTGAGGTTGTGCTGGACACACAACTTAGACCAATGTGAAAGTCGGCTTGATGACTCGGTTCCACTTGTCATGGGCATGGAGATGCTATTCGGACTTACACAGATTCGGCTAAAGAGTTTAGCGAGTCGGATTGACCCATATTGAGGGATAGCGAACAAGTTGTCATTTGTATATCTCAATCAATGTAATCCTTAGACCTGAGGTTATTGCATAGTCCGAGTTGAGGATCACCGGCTTACGTTCTATCAAATGCTGATCCGTAACTGGGCAGTTATAAAGGCAGAGTTCAGGTCGCCTGAGAATCAAGCTGCGTGATGTGAATAACCAAGATGGGATTTTGCCCCTCCACTTGGATAGATATTCTCTGGGCCCTCTCGGATGATTTGATTCGGAAAGCATGGCCATGCACGACTAGGTTAAGTGTTAACCGAGGCGATCGACTAAGAGTTAGTCGGATGAATCACTTATCTCGGATCGAGAAGAGAGTCAAACTATTTAAGGGATGATAAATATTCTACTATTGTCTGACAAGGTATATCATGAGGTAAAAGGGACTCAGACGTAAGTAGCATTGGAAAGGCAAGTCGTCATGACTCTTTGGTACTTGGGAGTCGGCATGTTTTGCTAGGAGCCGCTACCGACTGATCGATTGAGAGTCCGACTCTAATCGTGTCCAAGTAGCCAAGAGCCTACGAGGTCACACACTTAAGAGCGGGAGCGAGTTTGGATTAGATCTAAACCAGAAATCTGGTTGGGTTGGATCCGAGCTGGATTTGGACTGAGTCAGTGAGTCGGACTCACGGTGACTGGTATCATATGGGCTTTAGTGAATGGGCCACGTGAGTGGAGCCCACGTTCACTCCCTATATATAATGGAGCATAGTAACCCAGAAGGGTTAATCGTTGATCGGTTAGATCGTTCCATGTGTTGGAAACCCTAGCTCCACAACAGTCCTGCCGTCGTAACGAACCTAGTAGTTCGCCGCCGGTTCTCCTCCTTGTACATGTGGATACCAGCAGAGGTGATGTACGATCAGCACTAGGACGATCGGATCGTAAGGACTGCACTGCATTCAACAGACGTGCTACATCAGTAATCCGGAACTACGCGTCTAGTGGTAAACCTCGTGGCCTTCTACCTAAGCTAGGTCTTGGGATCACCACGTTAGAGGGAAAAGTTTTGTTTTATATCTACGTGGCCTCACAGTGGTATCGGAGCGATACCTTCTAGTTTTAGGATCGAGATCTCCCATATGTGATATGCGGTTGGCTGTAGATGAGATCTATATGCTATTTTGGTGGTCGATCTATGAGATAGATCGGTTTTGTATGATGTTGATTGGATCAACTGTACTCAGGGAATGGTAGATCTAATTTCCATGATTATACTGTTGAGGTCGTGGAACGACATACCCCTACAGGTCGGTTTCCGCCATCGGGGTAGACTGTGACACGTTGTAACATCCCAGCATTAGAGCTTAGAAATAAGCTGAATCCAGATGTGTGAATTGCATTCATGCATAGAAAATCCGAATAATTTTCGCGCTTTTAAACAAAACTTGTCAAAGTGATTGAAGCTTCTCTCAACTTGATGGAATTGAAGTAGATC
Source organism: Avena sativa (assembly GCA_916181665.1). Taxonomy (NCBI): domain Eukaryota; kingdom Viridiplantae; phylum Streptophyta; class Magnoliopsida; order Poales; family Poaceae; genus Avena; species Avena sativa. Next base: position 33,488,084 of record OV702279.1, read on the forward strand.
ATCAAGTTGACTGTGATAAGTTTCAATATGACCTTTGCTAAAATCTTATTTGGGTAAACATGATTTGATCTAAGGGTAGAGCAGATATAATAAAATGTTACTCATAATACATTGCTTAAATGATTAATATCTAATCCTTAAGGGATCCTATCATACTATTCATCATAACAAGCTATGAACACCAAGTTAAGAATGTAATAATTTACTCTTGACTTATTTATTTCTTATCTCCTTATACCATGAGTAGCATGGTAATACCTAACTTAAAATATTTAGTGAGATTGGGAAGGGAAGAAACTAAGTCAAGATCATTCACCATATATCTTTCTTTCCATATCAATATTTATGGAACCTATATTAATATCCGTTATTCATCAGTGTTGAGTAATCAACCATTGATTCACAAATTCTTTAACTATCAATACTTGATCTACTACTTCTTGATCTTATTATAGCATCTACTTAAATCTTTTAAAGAGGGAGATAAGGAAAGGTATATGGTAATGCTAGATTAAAATATCATCTATAGGATGGGAGTGTTGGAAGTAAATTAGATCAACAGGATTATTGGTGGAGTCAAATCTCTCCTGAATGAATAGAAGAGTAATTTATAACATATAATTATATAGTAGTAAAGAAGATTACTAGGATGAACCCTGAAGATAGTTACCAGTAGTAATTCTATTAGAACAAGTGGGCATAGTCCATGAATAACAGCCTTAATCCAATTAGAGATATTGAGAAGATAATTCCAATACAATTGGAAGGTTATATTGATAAAGCCTTGTTTAACCAACTGAAAACCTAAGCAATAAATGATTATGGGATTATAATGATCATGCCTTGCTCACCAAGATGGTATACGTATATCAAGTATAAGTGACATTGGTGGGTAGAATAGGAACGAAACCCTAGTATAAACAAGTTAGCCAAGAGTACTCATTAAAAGTCACATTAAAATAATGTGAGGTTGAAGTAGGAGTATTAGAGTGAAGTAAATATAGGATACTATGCTCAAATCAAAGCTAGTATAACATAGAGTTATGGAAGTAGTGTTATACATCTTAAAGATTAGTAAGCTTTAGAGAAAGGTAGTTGGATACATACATCTGATGGAGAAATATTAGTGATGGATGATTAAGGAAGATTATGAGTGGAGTTTGAAGGAACTACTTGTTGGATGAAAGGTTATCAACAGTAGAGTAGTGGATATAACCAAGTATGGATATGAGAAAGCTATAAAAGCTTTAGTGTCAAGCTCATTGAATTTATTAATGGGTTTAGAAGAATGATAGGTGAATAAGAATATTTTTGTGAAGTAAATCTCATCATGTTAACCATGATGATAGATAGGAAGAAATAGTATATCTAGGAAAGGAAATCCTTAATTAGAAGTCTAGAATTATGAATTATGGAAAATAGTAATACTTGGTAAACATTCAACTTTAAATCTTAAACCAAGTATAATATCCATTCCATGTTATGAATTCCTCATCTTATATCTATATCACTTAATAGGAATATTTTCCTATAACAAAATTACATAAGCACATCTCTGACAATTCCAATTATCATAATTATATGTGCTTAGGAGTATCTTTATCAATTCTTTCCTATCAAACATTTTAGATATAACTTCTATTTCAAAAAGGTGATGTCATTAAAAATCACAAAAAGAAGACAATATGCTTAGTTATTAAATCTTTACTCACATCAACAAAAGAATAGAAGTAAAATTATAACCCTAAATTCTAGGGTAAGTATTTGCAATTCAAACCCTAACTTCTATGTTAGTTATAATAAAATATATCCATTGTTATTTCCTAAATTCATGGGAATAATATTAATCATATTAATTCCCTAGAAACTTTAATTATCAAACAAAAATAAAGGATCACCATATAAAAAATCTCCTAAATTTTATGAGTTAATGAGAATCAAATCTCATGAGTTAATAATAATGCATACTATCATAAGTTTATGGATATTAGCTCAATTAAATGCATATTAAAAGCCTTACAAATAATAATAGGAAAAATATATACATAAAGAAAATAAAGAAACATAACGTTATACAATAAAAGTTCACAAATGATACTAAATACATTTTAGTATTACTACAATTAATACCATACTAAATACATTTTAGTATTACTACAATTATCAAGCAAATCAATTCTATAAAGAGAATTCAAATCAAATAAGTAAAAAATTCAAATCTGAAAGTAAAACAGAAAGTAGAAAAAGGAAAACAAATAAAAAACATTTCCTGGCCATGGCCCAACTCCTCTTTCCTTATTTGACGCCCATGTGCAACCCAAAAAAGCCCAGCAGCGAGCCCAGTTCGTTCTCTTCTGTGACTGACGGGTGGGACTAGAGAAGGATCACGGGTTGAGAGTAAAGAAATGCTAGGGGGTTTTCTGCTAAACCGTCATTGTCTTCCTCCAGCTGGAAGCAGCTTGGTGGTGATGCCGAGGTCGTCCGCCTTCGTCCTTGCGCCAAGATCCACGCCGTCGTCGCCAGGAGTGGATAAGGAGGCCACGACGACGTCCCTACTCATCCTCATCCCCATTTCCCCCTCTGAAATCCTCTCTCTCTCGGGTTCTTCTTCTTCACCAAGAACCCTAGCTCGAAGGTGAGCCGGTGCCGGCGATTCCGTGCTCACCTCGGCCAAATAAGACCACGGTGGAGACCACCGTTCTCTTCTCGTTCGATTGCCCCAACTCGCACTAGCAGAGGAGGCACAAATCAACCCAATCGCACCCTCAGTTCCCGGCGCTGTTCGTCGACCTCACCGTCGTCTCTAACCTCGTTTCGCCGTATCAACCACACCATCGCGTTCCTGGTGAGTCACTGAGTCTCCTCGCATGCGTAGATGCTTTGTTTTCTTCCTAAATCCACGCCACCATGATCACCCGCAAGCACCGCCGCATGAGCCTGTCGCCGGTTACTCTCTGATGACCAAAAACCAGCGGCGCCACAACTATCTTACTCACCTTGTTGTTCCGGTTCGAACAAGCCCCTGCACACACACTCACTCGCCCGCTACTGCCCACCTCGCCGCCGTCTGCCATGCCACCGGCGAGGTGACGTCAGGGTGATATCACCCTGGCCACGTCATCGTTTTTGACCCAGTCTTTGTCTCGTGTGGCCGATGACATGGCCTAGGGCCCATATGTCATTGTCCATGAGTAGAACTAGGGTCGGTAACAAACACATTTATTAATATGAGAGCTGAGGTGGCCTTTGGCCCACTAGTCAGTGACTAGGGCTAGGTGTGGGTGCGGCGTAAAAAGTTATTTCTTGTTTAATAAATCCAAATATACATATTCCAGAAATTAAATAAAATGATTAAAACTTGTTAAATTTATAACTTTTGTTTTATTATTCAGAAAAATATGTATAATATATGAAAATGTTTAGAAAAATAAAATCTATAACTTAAAACTATTAGTAAACATTATTTATGATGACAATTTAAATAAATATTATTTAATAAAGATTTTAAAGGTAATAAAACTTCGATAATTCCTATTTTAATAATGGTAAGTGTTAAGAATATAAATAAATACCAAAAATCTTGAAAAATATAAAAACAATATTTTAAAAACTATAAACATGTATTATTATTTCACTTAATTAGATATTTATTATTTATTAAGTAATTATAAAGTAATAAGAATTGTCAAAATCATATCTTATTATTTATAAATCACAAAAATAAGTGTAATATACCAAAATGATCACAAAAATAATATTTACATGTTCAAAATATATTATTCCACTTTTGAGTTAAATAAAAATTCAAATACTTTAATAACTCAAATTTAAACTTATTTACTTAATTGATAATTCATGTAAGGGTAAATAAAAATTGCTAATATTTCTAAAAATAACCAATTGAGTCTAATAAATGGTATTAGTCTTCAACATTAATAATATGAAGTCAAAATAGTTTAACACATTTTAATTACAATTTTATTGAATTATCCTCCAACCAAAGGTTTAGGTTATTTTCTAAAAGGACCCTTATCCAATATAAAACCCCCAAGAATAATTGTAACTAAATCCAATCTTTTCCATATACTTGCACCATCAGATTGCAAAAGCCTTCACAACACTATAGTAAGTCCATAAGAAGTTAAGTAATGTTCTTTGTTTATAAACTACAACCACTCATTTATAAAAAGGTAAATCATACTATTCTATTATAAAAATAAAGAAACCACGACACCAAGTAAAAGGATAACCATTCTTAAGTAATCTTAAGGAAATATTACCAGGTATACAAGGTACAAATATCAGAAGCACTGCATTTCCAAATCATCTATATTTTTAAAGTTAACTTTAGTCTCAAAGATTATAAACATTATGTCTAATAAACTACATATGTTTTTTATAGTTAACTTTGGTCTATCCCAATTAAGACATAAAGCATCTCAAGTCCAAACTATTCAAGCAAGCACAAATAACATCGACCAGACTCAACTAACCACAAAGGTTGTTTAGACCTTAGAAAAGGAATCTTTTCTTCAAATGTTATTCTTTTTGCCACTTCAAACAAAAACTCTTATATAAGCAATCTTAAGTAGCATTTCACATTTGTGTGTGTCCTATTGTTCTATGATATTGTAATTATATGATTGTTTCACACACACTCACAAGCCTTGATAAGAAGCACAAGTATAAAACTCATCTAAAAGTACAACACATTTCAAAGACATCATTTCTAGTATCTAAACCCTAAAACAACATTATCCCCGGGATTCGCGTTTATAAAGTGCATCACATTACTTATGCATTAGAGCATATTGTTTCTTTAAACATTAGTCCTTACCGGACCAATGATGCTAATTTCAGATTTTGGATCTTATATTGTCTTGAAGACCGTGAGTGCATAATCTTGCAATCACAAAAGGCAAGTTCACACTTGATCATGTCCTTTGGTTATTTTCAGTAAAGTATTGTACAAATCCAATGTGGACATCACCTCCATTTGAAAAAGGTCCGAAAACACTATTTTCATAATAATGTGATTATAGGTTATTACCATGAGGTAATAACTTACTATGAAAGTTCCGGTGGTAAAGGAACATATTATCTAGGACTTAACAACCAATGTCGCCAGTGATTCTTGTGCCATATATTACGCGTTAACCATGAGATTTGGAATGGGACGGAGAAGTCAGATATATCTTCTTCCTCTCGCATGAAGCCGAATGTGTAGGTCGTGGTTGTTATCCTCGTAGCATGCATATTAATTGGTAATTCATAGAGGATATGCAGCATATGGGTGGGAACCCTCAACGTCCCACGATAGTTCTGACATCTAACGGTCTGTACAAACCATTGACGTAATCCAATATGTGGGCATGGTGTACACCAAGGAGGCATGCGAGGTCGCGAAGGGAGCAGTGATTGGCTTGGATCATCTTCTGGGCCCCACATCATGGAATTGTGGACGAGAATAAGCTCCCGGTTGTGAAACAAAGAGTTGATCTCGCATGGTAAAAGTAACGCACCTCTGTAGAGTGTAAGAACTGTAACTTGTTACTCCCTGTTCCGGGAAGGAGCTGCGAACGCGGCGGGAAAGGAACTCCATGAAAGTTTTGGTAAACTCGTGAAGGCTGACGGACATAGTTTCTCAGAATAAAAGCAACCTTTGAAGAAATGTTTTATGAAAACTTAAATTGCCTACGACCTACGGTCTGTGGCTGTAGTTATAGTGCATAAAACACTCCTTTTCTAGTGAAACTTGCTGAGTACGCTCGTACTCAACGTATCTTCTTAACCCTTGCTAGATTCTGAAGCCGGTACAGACAACATCTACATCAAGTTATGCTCCAGGACTCATCGTCCAAAGCTAAAGATCTTCAATGCAGACAAGAAAGTCAACATATACATCAACTCAAGTGAAGACGGAGTTACTGGTTAGGTAGGAATATACCCTCTAGCCAAGAACCTAATTCTGTAGTGTATTGGAATAGCAGCAATGCCAACCCCTTAGTTAAAATACTAGTCTTAATGGTATAATAGTTCTTGCGTTGTTTATTTTTTATTCTTCTTTGTAAGAAGTTCTTTCTCTCTCTTTAACCTAGAGTATTCTCTGGATCTTGTGTAAAGAGTTGAGTTGTAACCTTTAGCCATGTATTGGACCCGCTGTGTTTCTGTTGTGCCATTCTGAGGGATGTAATACTAGTGAACGGTGTTTCATTGGTGTTATGTCAACGACTATAGTATACTACATCATGCAGTGGTATGCTGGGTCACCGCACACGTAAATCTAGATGCGGTGATCGAAGATCAAAGAGTTTGATTGAATCGGTATAATGGTCGGAATCCATGTCCGGACCACCGGCTTCGCCCTGTTGTAGCGCGTTAGACGTCGTTGCGAGTTTTACAACACCGGTAGATAGCGTATTTGTGCATAACTTGTTTTTGCAGGAAGTTGTGAATGGTATGGTTCATGTGCATGTGATGTATGTGTGTAATCCATACGTGATCTACGAATCACGGTTTTGTCAGCCGGCTGTAGCCTAGGTGCTATCAGTTTATTGTATAACGACATGCGTGTCAGATTCTCTATGTAATTTACTTTACTAAGCTAGTGTAGCTATATGGAGAACCTGGATGGCATGCAAGGCGATGTACATGTCGGTGACAGGGAGTAAAACGGCAAGTGACAAGAGTTGGCACGAGTCGGATTACAGGCTTTATGGAGATGGAGATCGCCATGAAGAGAGCCATATCATTTCACATTTTAATTGATTTATTTTGTGTTATTGTTATGTCTCTGTTTTACCTCTATTATATAGTCGGTAAAATTTAATCCCTCAAAGAAGGTCTAGTCGGTTTTCCCGCCAGTGTTTGCACCATCACAAGTCGGATATTTTTGGTAGTGGGATCATAAAATTGAGGTGCTGCCAATTCTTTTCGACTAGGTGGGTTCGAGTCGGACTCTTACTGCGGAAACACTCGGTAAGCTAGACGGGTTTATCACAACGGTTGTGGGGATCGGGGAAAAGTCGGACAGGAGCCGGGGCATGTGATACCACCCGTCCAATAGGAGTCGTATGAGATACGATAGACAAGGAGTTGTCTACCTAGATCACTTGGCGGCTAGCGGTGATGCTAAAGCTCACTAGCCGACTTGCTTATTTAGGATCCTGAATCACTCAGTAACCATCGGATGGGTGTTGGTTCTAGTGGGAGCATAAAATATTAAAGTGTTTAATATGATTGCTCTTTTATGAATACATGTCTTAAGTATTTTGCATATTTCTGTTGTAGATCATGGCACCAAGTAGCAGTCACTCTCAGATATCCGGTTTTGCGTTGAGAACCATTCTTGAGAAAGATAAACTAAACGACACTAATTTTACCAACTGGTATCGAAATCTGAGAATTGTTCTCAAACAAGAAAAGAAGGACCATGTCCTAGAAAACCCACTTCCAGATGAGCCGAATGAGAATGCGATTGTCACTGACACCAATGCCTACCGTCGGGCTAAGGATGAGTCCATGGATATTAGCTGTCTTATGCTTGCTCCCATGGAACTGGACTTGCAAAAGCAGTTCGAGAATGTTGAGGCCTACAATATGATTGAAAGCCTCAAAAGTATGTTCTAGGCTTAGGCGAAGACTGAGAGGTATCAAGTGTCTCAGGCTTTGCTGAGTTGCAAGCTTAAGGATGGTGATCCACTGAGTCCGCATGTGATCAAAATGGTTGGTTATGTGTAGTCTCTGGAGAGGCTTGGCTACCCCATTAGCGAAGAGTTCGCTATGGATATAATTCTGAACTCTCTTCCTAGTGCATATGGGCAGCTCATTTCGAACTACCACATGCATGATATGGATAAGAAGCTCACTGAATTGCATGGGATGCTCAAGCAGGCAGAGGCGGATCTCAAGAAGGGCGCCAGTCAAGTGTTGATGGTGCAGAATAAGACTAAGTTCAAGAAGAGTTCTTGGACTAAGAAGAAGGCTAAGTCGGACGAAAGCAGGCTCAGGACCCGGTCCCAAGCGCTTCCTCAGGGACTAAGCCATCTCCTTCAGCCGGATCCACTTGCTTCTATTGCAAGGCGGATGGCCACTAGAAGAGGAACTGCAGCAAGTATTTGGCCGACAAAGCCAAGAGTGGAGGTATGACTTCCGACTCAGGTACACTTGTTTGCAATGTTATAGACATCTATCTTGCTGATGCACCTAATAGTTCTTGGGTATATGATACCGGATCAGTTATTCACATCTGCAACTCGTTGCAGGGACTGGTAATAACTAGGAGCGTAGCAAGAGGCGAGGTTGATGTTCGAGTCAGAAACAAAGCAAGAGTTGCTGTGTTGGAAGTCGGCACGATGCAACTTCATTTACCTTCCGGATTCATTATGGAACTGAATAATTGTTATTATGTTCCAGTGCTTAGTCGAAACATTATTTCTGCGTCATGTTTGATGAGGCAAGGCTATGAGTCGAATATCAATAATAATGGATGTTCTTTATATTTGAATGATATATTTCACGGCTTTGCACCCGTCCAGGATGGGTTATTTATTTTGAATCTTGATGGTGAGTCGGTTTATAACATAAATGTTAAAAGGTTGAAACCAAATGATCTGAATATGACTTACTTTTGGCACTGTCGGCTTGGTCATATAAGTTGGAAACGCATGAAGAAGCTCCATGATGATGGACTCCTAGCTTCGTTCGACTTGGAGTCGTTCGAGACATGTGAATCTTGCCTACTCGGCAAAATGACCAAGACACCTTTTGCAAAGAGTTGTTGAAGGGCGTCCGGCCTGTTGGGACTAGTACATAGTGATGTATGTGGACCAATGAGCATGACAGCCAGGGTTGGTTATGAGTACTTCATTACCTTCACTGATGATTTGAGTAGGTATGGATATATCTACTTGATGAAACATAAGTCGGAAGCCTTTGAAAAGTTCAAAGAATTCCAGAATGAAGCACAGAATCAACTCGGCAAGAAAATAAAGTTTCTTCTGTCGGACCGAGGAGGCGAGTACATGAGCCATGAGTTTTATGACCATCTGAAAAGTTGTGGAATAGTTCCTCAACTTACTCCGCGAGGAACGCCACAAAGGAATGGTGTTTCGGAAAGGCGGAATCGGACCTTGTTGGACATGGTACGATCAATGATGAGTCGGACAGATCTGCCTTTATCATTTTGGGGTTATTTTCTAGAAACAGCAGCGTTCACACTAAACAAAGTACCATCAAAGTCGGTAGAGAAGACACTGCATGAGATGTGGACATGCAAAAAGCCGAGTTTGTCTTTTCTTAAGATTTGGGGTTATGAAGCATTTGTCAAGCGACTTCAGTCGGACAAGCTTATGGACAAGTCGGATAAGTGTATTTTCGTGGGGTATCCGAGGGAAACGTTGGGTTACTACTTCTACAACCGATAAGAGGGCAAAGTGTTTGTCGCTCGGAACGGTGTCTTCCTTGAGAAAGAGTTTCTCAGTCGGGGAGTCAGTGGGAGTACGGTGCAACTCGAAGAAATTCGAGAGGAACCGGCTAGTAGTGAGTCAGCAAAAACCTTGGAGGTTGAGGCGGTCGTGGTAGCTGAGTCGGTAGCAGCACCTATACTACGAAGATCGGCAAGATTACGAAGTGTTCGTGATGTATTACTATTAGACAGTGATGAGCCGGCAAATTATTCGGAAGCGGTGGTGGGATCTGATTCCGAGTCATGGCTTGGAGCCAGGAGATCTGAGTTAAAGTCCATGGATGAAAATCAAGTTTGGAACTTGCTTGATCTGCCAGACGGTGCAAGACCCGTCGAGTGCAAATGGGTCTTTAAGAAGAAAACTAATATGGATGGAAATGTTTCCGTCTATAAAGCACGTATAGTTGCTGTCACATCCCAAGATTTTCCAAATCTTGTAATGTGAAAAATAAATAAACAAAAATAAATGATTGTTGAAAAATTAGGGTGAAAAGAAACTTTTGTTACTAAATGGAAACTTAAAATCCCATCTTGAATAAACTTTGGTTAAATATTTGAATCCAACTAAATTCAAACCAAAGTGGAATGCATTCTTCATAAATGCATCTAGAAATTTAAACACTTGGAAAATAAACCAAAACCCTAAAACCCTAATGGAAGAAAATCATTTCCAAGTTATCTCCAAGCCTATGGATTTGATCCATATAAAAATTGGTCATACAAACATATCAAAATGATCAAGAATGACAAATAGAAATATTATAAAACCATGGAAATTGGTTTCACTTAATTTGGAACCAAAGATAAAATCTTATGAATTTAATAAGATAAGGGAATTAAAATTTCCAAAGTTAATAAAGAACCTATCTAGAAATCCATACCAAATGGTGAGCAAATAATCCTAAAAATATTTAAAAGGATAAACAAATATTAAATAAGATTTTACAAATTGGAATCACCAAGTTTGGATCTATAAATAAAAAGATATGCATTTTATAAGATAAAGAAAGAAATATTAAATGAGGAATATTTGAAGACCAAATTAACTCTTGACCTAATTCATAAGCAAATGGAATAAATATAATCCAAATCCAAATAAATTAATGGATAAGGAGTTTTCAAATTAGAAAGGACATTAACCAAATCCTATTCTATTTGAATAAAGATAAAATCCCGAATAAAGAAATGATTAAATAAATCATGGGAAAATAGAATTTGGAATTTACCCAAGTGAAATAAAAGTGGTTTAATTAACTTAAATAAGATCAAAGAAATATTCCAAATAGAATTTATGGATTTAAAAACCATATTTAATTTCATTAGAATAAAGACAAATACCCAATTCTAAATGATTAATAAATCATATTAAAAACTTTCCAAATAATTCAAGATGAATTATTTGACATCCAAATAAACAAATAAACCTACTGAAAAGGTTTTGTGAGAATTGAAATTAAATAAGGGTTTAAAATATGTTTGATATTAATTGAATTTAAATGCATGGGCCTACTTTTAAATAAATAAAAGACCCTAAAAGAATACAAGAAATATTCTAATTTTGACTCTAAAATGAACTATTAATCAGTATTTGAATATACACAAATTGTGGTTGAGGTTTGAAATCAAATTGATGTTTGAAATAATTAAAGAAAATCAAAACAGATTAATAGAAATGGAAAAAGGAAAAACAATCAGAACAAAAAAAAGAGAAAAGGAGCAGCCCAGCCCAGCAAGCCCACTAAGCCCAGCAGCCCACCTCTCCCTCTCACCCTGAGCGAACAGTTTTCTCAACACAGACACAACCAACTCAGTCACTGATCACTGGCCCCCACCTCCTCTCTCTTCCTTTCACTGACCAACGGACCCCATCGCCACCTCAGCGTCTCCTTCACCCACCCCGCTGACCACGTCTCACCGGCCGTTGCAGCCGTTTGAATGCCGGCGTGAATACGCGTTAACCACGCCATGAAATTGCACCGCTATAACGCGTACTAAAGCGCCTTCGCCCCTCTCTCTTTCCCCTCACTCGCCAGATCCTCTACGCCACCAGGCTGCGCTAATTTGCGCTCGCGCCACCACTGGCTCCGATGACCTTTCTGGTCGATTCCGACGAGCACGAACCTCCCCACTGTCCCTGCTTCACACGATCTAGTTTGCCAGAACCAGGCGCACCTGCCAGTGCCTCGCACTCACTCGCGTGTGCCCCGCAGCCTCGGTTTTTTCCATGTCTGAGCGCCACCGATGATGATCTCTACTCCGGCGAGCCATAGCCGACGACCTCGTGTGCCCCTTGCTCACTGGTGAGTGTTCCCGTGATTCTTGAACTCGTGTGCATCTTCCTGACGCATTGTTTTGCTCATTTGCGTTCCAGAGACTCGCCTTCGACCATGGTTGTGCGTGCCCGAGCTAGCAAGCTACTCCGGTGAGGAATCCTAGTCGACTCTGTGCGCCCCTCGACCAGCAACGACGACCTTGAGCTTCAGCGCATCGTGGCGATTCTGGTGAGCATCTCCCTTCGCTCTCTCGCTTCATGTAACGTCGACACCGTCACCGTCTGACCGCGCGCCGCCACACGCCGCCGCCAGCGCCGCTGCTTCTTGGTCAAAGCAGTGAGGTCCGTAGGATCTTGATCTGACGATTGAGATTAGAACTAACCCGAAGGGGTAAGTAGTGCCCTGAGCCGCACAATTACACTTAGATCCAACTCTTCATAGCGACCGATCTGAGTGAAACGGTATAGACCAATAGGAACGTTCCACGTGGCTCTGTCTGTTTTAATAAAAACAGATTTGATCTATTTGTTGTTCAATTTTGTAAAATTCATAACTTTCAAACCACACGTCCAAATTTTATATCAATGGATTCAGCAAAACAAGTACTTTCTGACCATGCACTTTGTTTAGTAAAATGTTTCTGTTAAATTGAATGTTTTTGCAGAAACTTGTGTAGGCATATTTAGAATATAAAATTTGTTCTAAAATGATTTTTGAGATAAAACCTTTGGCAAATGGTTTGCTTTGAACCTACTGACCATAGAATTCAATTTGTGGTTTCAAAAAAATATTTTGTGAAACAAAAGAATAAATCTTTGTCTTAGACCATTTCTAGTCAAATAAAAATGTTGTTATATGTTAAAAATACATTTTGGAGGAAAATTTTGGAAAATGTTTTAAGTTAAACTCTCTGACCCCAAGCACCAAGTTTTATGATTTAAAAATATATTTGGTGAAACCTATAAAGATTGTTACTTTGATAAAGGCATTTTCAACCACATAAAATAATGATTTGGTTTAAAAATGGTTTATAAGTAAAATATTTTTGCAAATGGTTTTGCCACTTTTATAAAGTGACCAATAAGTGTTTTAGAATGTTATAACCTATTAGAAACCACTTTTGTAAATAAAACAATGTTTGGCATGCTTGCATGCATTACTTTGTTTCTATTATTTTATGTGATGTTTGCTTGAATGGTAGTTTGAAATATTGTTTGCTTGATTGAATTGTAGTGATTTGAAGAGTGTGAATATTGCAAAGACAAGGAGTGAACTTATATTCTCTACCAAAAAGGAAAGTGATGCTTCATAATTTTGTCCCATTATTTTCACTATGCATTAGTGATATTTCTAAGTAGGACTTGCATGGGATTTTTGCTAAGTTTAAACTATGCCATGGGAAATCCAAGTAGATGAAACCTTAGTAGAAATTTCCTAAGTTAAGATTCCTACTAATATCATGCTTAGCTTAGCTAGTAGAAAACAAGGGTGGAATATATATTCATACTATGGAATATTTCTAAGTCAAGGACTTGTGTTTTGTTTAATAAAACAACTAAGTGAATGAATCACCTGGGTGGAATGGAAGGAATGGTTTGTGTTGAGTGGTTCAAAAGGCCCATTTCTATGGTTTACCTTGTGTATCTCACTTGTGGATGGCCACCCAGGAACAAAGAGATTTGATATGTCAAATGTTGAGAAGCTTCAAGTGCAGCCACTTGGCAATATGGGCTCTGCCTGGATCATATAGGTTGCAATAACTTAGCCAAATGGACAGTTGGTGGTAGGGGTTTGATAGGTTGGAACGCGTCCATTCTGGTCTAAGGGAAGGCTTCTGAAAGATCTTGTCTTGGTGAAACCAAGTCTTGTGGGGAAAGTGCACCACCTCTACAGAGTGTAAAATCTAAGTACTTAGCCATGTCCCTAGTAAAGGACAATTTGAGCATCAAGACATGGAAGCTATCAAGAATCTCCTCATCCCAATTTCTAAGTTAAAAACTTGTGGTTGAACAAGGGTTGAAGGATCACCAATTTCTATTGGGAGATGCCTTGGGTGATTTTGACAAGCAAAATCATAGTGTTTTCAAATGATAAGGAAAATCTATTTTGAGCAAAGCAAGCCTAAGCTCCACTTAGCCAAATGCATATAGATGATAGACTCCACTATACTACCATAGTATCACTTGCCAATACAATTCAAATGTATTGACCCTTGTGGCTGTAACTTATTATGTTGTAGGTTTGTTTGATGTTAGTGAAGTGTGTTGATTAGGATTACAAGTCTACAACCAACATGTTTGCCTGTGGCATTTTGAAGATGAAGGACTCCATGCTATAGTTATTTCTGCTGCATTGTAATGAGATAGCCAAATGAGCTATGTAATATGTAATGAATTACTTTATTCCTGGTTATAAAGTTATATTATGACCTTTGTTTCTTGATATTACATCTTAACTGTGGATGCTAGCTATTGATCCAGGGACTAGCATTTTAAACATAGGGATCTCTACCTTATTAAAGGTTGGGAACTCTACAGATGGTATCAGAGCATTATGTTGCCTGTAGGATTGTAACCCTAGGATTGGACAAAACCCCTTAGAAAAATAGGAGTTGTATTTGTTCCAAAAACTTATTTCCAAACAATCTTGTAAATTCTTTCCTCAACCTTTTGGTTTGATTCTACATCTCTTCTATTTCAAACTTGATGGACAAAGCCTACACCATGGCCAAAGACTTCACCATGTGCAAAGGACTTCATCAACCCAAATGACTTCAACATCAAACATCATCAAAGACTTCAACTTTATTTTCACCAAGGACTTCAACTTGGATATCACTAAGGACTACAAGTGAGACAAGAAATATTACTCAAGACTTGAAGACTAAGGTAATACAACTTAGAAGGAACCATCATCACCTTTGAGGTTTTGTGACCAAGACACAAGAATTTTTCCAAGGAAACCAAGATCTCATTCAAGAAGAAACAACAAAGAATGATGGAATGATCTCAAGTAAACCATATAGTTGGACCACCATATTTAGTTTAGATCAAACCCACCAACTTATGTGGTGTAGCAAAAAAAAATTGTTGCCTAAAAATGTACTTGAAACTTGGTGTTTGAGTGGAATGTTTGTTTGTGATTGCTTGCACATTGCTTGTGTGAATTGTGTTGTGTGTGATTAGAATTATTTCCTTAGAAATCTTTTGCCTAATCTAATCCCAATCCAACCCAAACAGATGACTACTCCAAGGAACTCCAACATCAAGGATGGTGACAACAACAACAACCAAGAGATCAACATGAGGGAACTCATAGTAACCCAAACCCAGTTGAACCAAGTGACAGCTCAATTTTTAGCCAACACCAGTGAGGTAGATCCAACCATGCAAAGATTTTTGGAAACCCAAACCCAATTGTTGCATAAGGTGACAGATCAAATGATCAACATGGGAGACAACTCTTCCCAAAGAGATTATGACAAACAAGATGTCAAGGATGATATTTTAGAAGGAACTCAAGCTTGCAATGTTTGTGGAGACAAGGATCACACTTCCAAAGAGCATGAAGATCAATGCCACAATTGTGAAGAGAAACATCCAACTAATCAATGCCCCACATCTCAAGCTACTTGTTTCCTGTGTGAAGGAAATAATCATGTCCCTATCCAATGCCCCATCTATTCCATAGTTCAACAAAGGAAACAAGGTGGAGTGCAACAACTGATTGCAGACTACCATGAGAAAACAACTTCTACCAAGAAGGATGAAGACAAAGGAAAATCTCAGCTAGCACCTCCATGCAATATGACTCAATTTAAAGCACCAAAGAGGATACATGTATTATCCAAGGAGAAGGTCAAGGAGACCAGGAAACTTTCCTACCTTTGAGATAAGATATGAAGAGCATGAACTTGAAGCACTCCTAGCTTTGGAGAAACCCAAGAAGAAGAAGGACAAAAGTCAAGTGAAGTGTTGCCATTGCAAAGAGATGGGACACTATGCCAATAAATGTCCAGAGAAGAAGAAAAAGTATAAGGAGATTAGCCAAGTATGGTGCAACAACTGCAAAGAGTTAGGCCACTATGTATCAACTTGTCCACAGAAGATACGTGAAGAACTCAATCTTATCACATGTTACAATTGTGGTAACCAAGGACATTATGCAAGCAATTTTCCAGAAAAGATGAAGCACAAGAAAAAGCCTATGAAGGATCTCAGCCTTGTCACATGTTTCAAGTGTGGAAACAAAGGACACTATGCAGATGTTTGCCCAGAGAGGTGTAACACCACGGTTCTGAAAAGACCATGGCTTCTATGTGACATGCCAATCCCTGGATCGGTTCATTGGCCCACAATAGAATAACATGAATAACATAGCAAAATATCCGTGTATCATAAATAACGAAGATCCAGAGTACCATCATTACAATAAAAGCTTAGCTCAAGGCTAGCTCAAATTATTCAGGTAGCAACATAAATAAAGCAAATCCTCCATTCTTCAAATTGCCCACAAGTGAACAAGTGCCGAGTGGAGTACCGTGGCCTATATCGATTACTCGGAATCGGAATATCCTGCAACATGAAACGTAGCAGCCCTGAAGGGTCAATACATGGAATGTATGTCAAGTAGAGCTATTAAAGGAGACAATAGTGCTAACATCTACATGCATATTTGGCAATTGGAGTTGTGGCTAGCTTGCATTTGCAAATACCTTTATCCTACTTTCATAAACAGTTTTTGATTTTCTTTGAAAAGATCCCAATTAAGTTATCCCAACAACATTAAAGCAATTATGAAATTGGAATGAGCGAGAAACATGTCATGGAATCAATATGAAGCAACTCAGGCGTCCATAACCGGGGACACGGCTAATCGATTAGATTATACACCCTGCAGGGGTTAGTACACTTTACCCATGGGACTTGGCCAGCCCAGCTCGTACCATCACTCTCATATTGGGTGATGATAGGGAGAATTCCAATAAGGGACCGTTCGGGAAGTAGCTCCCCAATCCCGACGCGCACCGGTCCAACCTACCAAAATTCTACATCTCTGGATACGCGGGTTCGAGTTACCACAACCTACTAAGTCCAACCAACCGCCCATTTCATTATTGGCACATGGTTGTACACGTAAGCTACAAAATAAAGAAGCCAATCATTTTCTCTTGATACCTGGGTGCCTTTCCGCAATGATACCACCAAAAATTATCAATCCCATCACACCCAGGAGATTCATTGATTATGTTGTTTTAGTTTTCACAAACCAACACATTTAGAAACAACTTTCAGTGATGTAACCCAGCCCTCGTTCAACATAGCATGGCTAAGCACATCTACCAACGGTGGTTCATCTACAAGGAAAGCCCTACCACATAATAGGACATAGCATAGAGATAGTATCATCCTACACATGCATCTACAAAATACACAATAATGCATTGAAAATAGTAGGACAATATCATGAACAAGGTAGCATCTACTTGCCTTGGTTGTAGCGGTTGGAAGAACAATCCACAGACGAGCAAGCGTTGCACTCGTCACAATCTACACGATACAATTGCAATCATAAACAAACCATCCACAAGCATATGCAAACAAGGATGATGCAAGATGCATGCATGACAAGTGGATTGATGCTACATCAGCACCATATAATCTTATTCAGTAAAGCTACTCAATGCATGCATGGAAAATATTTTTAGCGCAAGAAAAACTAGTATGCAATTTATAATGCTCAATACTAGAGCTAGAACCCAAATAAATCACTACTGTTAACATACTATTTGTAAAATCTTGGGAAAATTCTACTGTGTAGGCATTACTAAATAGGAACAGCACCAATTGGAATTTCTCAAAAAGGATTTATATAACTCCCTGAGTAATTAAAATACTGCAGAAAGCCATTAAATAGATTCTGCAAATTTTATTAATGTAAGCCTATCCCTTTAATTCACTTTGAGATTCCCCTTGTTCTACTGAATCCAGGGACATATTATTTGCAATTTTTGGAGTTACAGATCTTTTTCTACGAATTAATTACTCCAAAAAGGCCATTAAGTCATTTAAATATTCTGGACAAAATCTTGCTATAAAATTGTAAAACAATGGTACAGCAAGATTCTACTCGACTTACTGAATCTACACATATTTTATTTGCAATTTTTGGCCCAGCAGACTAATTTCTATGATTTTTACAAGATTCAACTAATTTCTTAAAATTCCAAATAAATTTTAATTCGAAAGGGAATATTCCTGGCTGACTCAGCGGCTGACTCAGCGCTGACTCAGCGCTAACTCAGAGCGCGTTGACTGGTCAACCAGTCAACCACGCGGTCTTCACGCGATCTGGGCCGCAGATCTCAGATCCAACGGCCGAGAAGAGGCGGCGGCGGGAGCTCACCTGAGCAGCGGCGGCGGCGGTGGCATGGTCGGCCGGCGGTGGCATGGTCGGCCGGCGGTGGCAGGGGGTCTCCGGCGGCGGCGGGTGGCACGACGGCGTTGGTGGCGGTGAGGCGGACCCCCTCGCAGTGGTGGCGCGGGTCGGCGAGGCGCGGGGCGACTGCGATCGGCGACCGGAGGCATGCAGCGGCGTCGGCTCCGGCGAGCAATTCGCGGCGGCGTCGGCTCCTGTGGATGGGGAGAAGGACACGGCGAGGGTCAGCGGGCGGCGACAAAGCTCATGAGCGAGCGAGCAAGGCGAGGGGCGGCGGCGTCGGCGACTTACCGATGGCGGCGGGGGCAGCGGCGAAAACGGCGACGGCGGGTGGGCTCGCGCGGGTGGAGTTCGAGAGGGGGGGTAGGCCGAGCATAGGAGGGTCTTTAGGGGGGCTCGGACGGAGTCCCTCGCGGAACGGTCACGCGAAAACGGCGGCGAGCGCAGTCCGCGTCGGACACGACGGCGACGGCGCCGACAGGTGGGCCCCACCTGTCGGTGGCTGGCGAGCGGGGCCGGCAGCGGCGGCGACGGGCGCTATCCGTCGCGCGCGCACTGTGCTGCTGGCTGCTGTCTGCCTCCTGCGGGCTGGCGCGGGTGGGCCGGCGCGGCCCAGCAGGCTGGCGCGCCCCTTTTTTGTTCTTTTTATTTTTCCAATTTCTGTTTTAGTTTTTCCTTCGTATCTTCTTCATACGAACTCCGAATCGAGTGATTCTTGTTCCTCAATTTTCATAAAAACCAGAGGGTCATCATAGGATCATTTGTATCAACACCACTAGCTTACAAAAAGGGTGGAAATAAAACCTAGCATGATCCCTTGTAGGAGCATTTTAGCAATTCAAACTAGGGCTTTGAAAGTAGTGTTTTGCTAGAATCATTTCAAAACGAAATTTTTGCATGGAAGATTATGATGCAATGACATGAATGATATGCATAACCAAATCTAAAATTTGGTATGTGACAAGACTAACCCCCTTAAGATGAATCTCGTCCCCGAGATTCGGCGCGGCTAGCAAATAGGTGCGGGTAGTCCTCTCGGATGTCATCCTCACGCTCCCAAGTGGCTTCCTCTTCGGTGTGGTGGCTCCATTGCACCTTGCAAAACCTGATCGTCTTGGTACGGGTAATCCTCTCTGCTGTCTCTAGAATCTTGACTGGCTTCTCCTCATAGGTCAAGTCATTCTCAAGTTGAACCTCCTCTAGTGGCACAGTGTCTCTCAATGGTGTATCCACCATCTCCGGATGGCACTTCTTTAGCTGGGACATGTGGAACACATTGTGAACAGCGGACAGAGCCTCTGGCAACTCCAGCTGATAAGCAACTTCTCCTTTGCGTGCTAAGACCCGATATGGTCCAATAAACCGAGGTGCCAGCTTACCCTTGATTCCAAATCTCTTCATTCCACGAAGTGGCGACACTCTGAGGTACGCTCTATCACCTATCTCATACACCACTTCCTTGCGCTTGGCGTCAGCGTAGCTCTTCTGCCTTGATTGTGCTACCTTCAGCCTGTCCCTAATCAAGGTGACCTTCTCCTCAGCGTCCTTGATCAAATCAAGTCCAAACAACTGACGTTCTCCTACTCCATCCAATAGCAATTGTGTCCGTCACCGTTTCCCATATAGCACATCGAATGGTGACGTCTTAATGCTGGTCTGATAGCTATTGTTGTAGGAAAACTCAGCATACGGCAAATTCTCATCCCAACTAGAACCATGAGCCAAAGCGTAAGCTCTCAGCATATCTTCCAAAATCTGATTCACCCTCTCGGTCTGTCCATCAGTCTGTGGGTGAAACTTTGTGCTAAACTACAATCTAGTCCCCAATGACTCGTGCAGCTGGCGCCAAAAGTGTGAGGTAAATTGGGTGCCTCTATCAGATACAATACTCTTAGGAACTCCATGTAGGCACACAATCCTGTCCATATAAATCTTGGCCAACTTTGCACTCGTATAGGTCGTCTTTACCGGTATAAAGTGGGCTACCTTGGTCAAATGGTCGACCACTACCCAAATGGAGTCATATCCTGACCTGGTCCTGGGCAATCCTGTGATAAAATCCATTCCCACTCTATCCCATTTCCATTCCGGCACAGGCAATGGTTGCAGTAGTCCTGCTGGCTTCTGGTGTTCCGCCTTCACTAGGCTACATACATCGCATAAGGCAATATGCTCAGCGATGTCCCCCTTCATATTGTTCTACCAGAATCTGTCCTTTAGGTCCATATACATCTTTGTATTGCCCGGATGTATGGAATACGGCGAGTCATGAGCTTCCTGCAGAATCAATTTCCTTATCTCCGGATCGTTGGGAATGCACAAACGATCTCCATACCACAAGGTTCCTTGCTCATCCTCGCGGAATTCTTTTGCTCGATCCTCCTTCATCTTTTCCTTTACTTCATCTATCTCTTTGTCTCCTACTTGAGCCTCCCTGATTATGTCCTGTAGTGTTGGTTGGACTTCCATTGTTGCCAAATATCCTTCAGACACTACCTGTAGTCTAAGGTCCTTGAATTGCTTGCACAAATCCCCAGGTAATTCCCCAACAGTCAATCCATTGGCATAGACCTTTCGGCTCAGAGTATCTGCCACTACATTGGCCTTTCCTGGGTGGTACTGGAGATTCATATCATAATCCTTGATAAGTTACAACCATCTCCTTTGTCTCATATTCAGTTCCTTCTGTGTAAATATGTACTTCAGGGTTTTGTGGTCGGTGTACACATCATAGCGTTTTCCCATCAAGTAGTGCCTCCATACTTTGAGCGCATGAACCACTAATGCTAACTCCAAGTCGTGTGTGGGATAATTCCTCTCATGGTGTTTAAGTTGCCGCGAGGCATATGACACCACTCTCCCATCCTGCATCAGCACACTCCCAAGTCCCTGTCGAGAAGCATCACAGTACACTTGGAAATCCTTCTGAAGATCTGGTAAACACAGAACAGGTGCAGTCACTAGTCGATGCTTCAGTTCCTGAAAGTTGGCTTCACACGCATCCGTCCATTCAAACTTCCTCTCCTTCTTCAGAAGTTCTGTCATTGGTTTAGCAATCTTGGAGAAGTTTTCAATGAACCTCCTGTAGTATCCAGCAAGTCCCAAAAAGCTACGAATATCACCGGCATTCTTGGGCGCTTCCCACTCAGTTACTGCAGTCACTTTGCTTGGATCAACAGCGACTCCTTCTCCTGACACCACGTGTCCAAGAAATCCAACAGTGTTAAGCCAGAATTCACACTTGCTGAATTTGGCGTACAGCTTGTGTTCCCTCAGCTTCTCCATAATCAGTCGCAGATGTTTCTCATGCTCAGCATCATCCTTGGAATATATCAGTATGTCATCAATAAACACCACCACGAACTTGTCCAAGTACTCCATAAATACCTTTTTCATCATGGTCATGAAATATGCCGGGGCATTCGTTAGTCCAAAAGACATAACTGTATACTCATATAAACCATACCTAGTAGTGAAAGCGGTTTTTGGTATGTCCTCCTCCCGGATCTTCAATTGGAAGTAGCCCGATCGCAGATCAATTTTTCTAAACACCTTTGATCCTTCCAGTTGATCAAACAAATCATTTATGTTCGGCAGGGGGTATTTGTTCTTGATGGTCACTTCATTCAGCGAGCAATAGTCCACCACTAATCTCTTGCTGCTGTCTTTCTTCTCCACAAACAGAACAGGTGCACCCCATGACGACGAACTAGGCTGAATGAATCCCTTGTCCAACTGCTCTTTCAACTGCTTCTTCAACTCCTTCAGCTCATCCACATCCATCTTATATGGTCTCTTGGCTATTGGTCCTGTTCCCGGCATCAGATCGATGAGAAACTCCACTTCCCTATCAGGTGGCATCCCTGGCAGCTCATCCGGAAACACGTCGGGGTAGTCCTTAATCATAGGCACAGTATCCATGCTAACCCCCTTAAGAGAATTCAGCTTACACCTTCCCGGTCGCACAGCCGACTTGAACCTAATTCTCTTACCATCCGGGGTTTTGAGTGAAACAGCTCGCTGTGCACAATCTATGTGTCCCCCATGCATAGACATCCAATCCATACCCAGAATAACATCTAACCCTTGTGATTCCAACACTACCAGATGTGCAATGAAGTTGTGTCCTCCAATCCTCACAATTAAGTCGCGGCATCCCGCGCTAGCTATCATATCTCCTCCAGGTGAGCTTACTCTAATAGACTCTTTCATAGACTCAGTAGGTAACTTATACTTATCCACAAATGCCCTTGATATGAATGAATGGGATGCACCAGTATCGAAAAGTATAAGTGCAGGGTGAGTGTTGATTGGAAACTTACCAATCACAAGGTCAGGCTCATATGGGATTTCCTCCACATTCATGTGGTTCACTGTGGCCTTCTGGTTGTTGGTTGGCTTCAGTACCTTCTTCTCCGGACAATTGTCTGCATAATGTCCCTTCTGACCACACTTGAAGCATGTCACCTCACTCAGATCCTTCTTCACAAAGCTGCGATCACGGTTGCGTTCATGTCCACTGTGTCCTCCAGAGTGGTGGGTGTGTCCTCCTTTGTGGCTATGATGGTTGCTCCTATGGCTATCATGGCGATGTCCATCACCTCCATGGTGGTGGCGGTCATGGCTCCCATGGTGCCCATGGTCACTCCCTCCATGATTGGAGTATCCATCATAATAAATGCGAGACTTGTGGTGAGAACCAGAGTGGTGATTGTTGCTCTTCCTCTTGCGGCTTTCCACCTGCTTGTGCTTCCCTTCCAAGATCCTGGCCTTGTCCATAAGCTCCTGGAAAGTGGGGAAATAAACCACCAGCAGCTGCACTGAATCACTGAGGCCATCCAGGAATCTCTCCCTCCTTTTTGCATTAGTGTCAACATCCTCAGGTGCATAACGGGACAGGTTGTTGAACTCCTCGATGTACTCAGCCACGGTGCGGTTGGTTTGGCGCAAGTTGTGAAACTCCTTCCTCTTCAGGCTCAGAACTCCTGAAGACACGTGGTTGGTATTGAAACCTTCCTCAAACATTGCCCAAGTCACAGTGTCTAGAGGGTGGGTGATCTGAAAAGTGTCCCACCAAGAAGCGGCTGGTACCTCCAGTAGGTGAGCGGCAAACCTCACCTTCTCAGCATCAGTGCATCCAACAGTTACCAGATCCTTGTTGACCGAACGCAACCAGTCGAGAGCAACCATCGGCTCTGTTGCAGTAGAGAACTTAGCTGGCCTTAGCCTCAGAAACCTGGTGAGAGCATCTCCCTGAGGCTGGTTGTTCCCATTGTTGTTGTTGTTGTTCTGAGCTTCCATGAACTGAGTCATAACTTGGGTCAGTTGTGCCTGAGCTGCCATGAGCTGCTCCAACTCAGTGGGTTGACGGCGGGAGGCATCTGCGGTTCAGCACAGGTAAGCTTAGAAAGAATCAACTACGAAAACAGGATTCTACCCATGCATTATGATCAAACAACAACAAAATAATAGCAGACAATCTCAAGCAAGCAACCCACCAACAAACAAGTGATCCAGCAACATCCCAGGGGTTATCCTAGAAGTATATACCTGCTGAAATAGTTTTTAGAAGAGTTGGCAATGGTTATCTAAACAGTTGATCAACAAAGCATTAAAAACAGCAATCTGCCAGAACAGTCCAGCAGTGTTCACGAATTTTTCTACCTGACTTAAACTCGTCAGGAATTTTTTCTGATTTTTGTGCATACAGTACAGAGAGTTTTGTACCAGCCCTATTTTTGTCAGATTTTTCCCAGATACCAGTAAAATATGAAAAATCGTACAGTACTGCTGTATCAGCAGAAAACTGCAGCAGGAATAACATAGATATTAACCAAACTTGCCATAACTCTTTCACAAAAATTTGCACAAATAATTCCTGGGATATTGGAGTACACAAATAAGCAACTAAACACTCTTGAACTAACAGTAATTTAAGTTTTACATCGATCGAGAATAATCCTAACGATTTTTCCTAACGAGGACTATTTGATGGACTTCTATCTACTTCTTGAAGAGGTTGCGGTACGTCCTTGCACTCATGCGTTGGCGCTTCTGTCCACGAACCAACCATGGCGGTGGAGTGTACACCTCTCCTGAGTCATCACTTGAAATCTCAAACTCCACCTCTTCTGGATCCTCCTCTTCTTCTTCACTCTCTGCTGCAACTGCAACAGCTTCATCTCCTCCACCATCATCGTCTCCATCATCCTCGTCCTCATCATCATCATCGTTCCCACTGTCATCATCATAATTATTTCCACCATATCCATTGTCATCATCAGAGGGTGGGTTCAGCTGTGCTTGGAGAGCGGTAATCTGGGCTGCCATATCTTCAATAGTTTGATCCCTTTCCTGGACGGTCCCTTGCAACTGTTGTATGGTCTGGGTATTATCCTGCACAGTCCCATTAAGCTGAGCTATGGTTGCATCCCTGCCTATCAGGGCATTCTCCAGAACTGCCACAGCTTCATGCAAGGTGTCTATCTCCTGTCCTTGGACCACCATACCATTGCTAGCAAAATCTGCAATCTCCTTTACCATCATCACTTTCTCAGCTAGAGCTCCATTCTCCCTTTCCATGTCCTCTATGTGCCTCCGACGGGGCGGCTTGTTGTTCCTGTCGCCCGGGGTAACCACAATGTTCCCATCTTCATCACGCCTCCCATAGTCACGGTAGGGTGAATCTGCTGGCAGTAGGTGTCGGACAAGATGGCACTGGCGAGACAGGGCTTCATGCATGGCCAAGTTTATTCCAAGCCCCCAGTTGCAATATGTCTTGGTGTAGATCAGATGCACAGGGTTTGGCAAGGCGGCATCCCTGAATATGAAGGTGGTGATCTCCCATGCATCCTCACCATATCCATAGGTGTACAGCCTTCTTCCCTTGAACATGGGTATTGGCAATCCCAATGACTGCGAGAGCTGTGCTAACTGTCTTGCAAAGGGCCTTGGTGACTCCATGGTTGCATACTCAGTCCTGACTTCTCCCATCTATCAATTAAAAGAGGAAAGTGTGAGAATAGAATATGGTAAGAATTTACGAGAGTGAAAGGCATAAGATGAAAGACAGAGTTAATATAAGCTTTAATAGTTCTATGGCTTCCTAATCCAAACCTAGGTCACGATCCTACAGTCGACACACGGGCTCTGATACCATCTTGTAACACCACGGTTCTAAAAAGACCGTGGCTTCTATGTGACATGCCAATCCCTGGATCGGTTCATTGGCCCACAATAGAATAAGATGAATAACATAGCAAAATATCCGTGTATCATAAATAACGAAGATCCAGAGTACCATTATTACAATAAAAGCTTAGCTCAAGGCTAGCTCAAATTATTCAGGTAGCAACATAAATAAAGCAAATCCTCCATTCTTCAAATTGCCCACAAGTGAACAAGTGCCGAGTGGAGTACCGTGGCCTATATCGATTACTCGGAATCGAAATATCCTGCAACATGAAACGTAGCAGCCCCGAAGGGTCAATACATGGAATGCATGTCAAGTAGAGCTATTAAAGGAGACAATAGTGCTAACATCAACATGCATATTTGGCAATTGGAGCTGTGGCTAGCTTGCATTTGCAAATACCTTTATCCTACTTTCATAAACAGTTTTTGATTTTCTTTGAAAAGATCCCAATTAAGTTATCCCAACAACATTAAAGCAATTATGAAATTGGAATGAGCGAGAAACATGTCATGGAATCAATATGAAGCAACTCAGGTGTCCATAACCGGGGACACGGCTAATCGATTAGATTATACACCCTGCAGGGGTTAGTACACTTTACCCATGGGACTTGGCCAGCCCAGCTCGTACCATCACTCTCATATTGGGTGATGATAGGGAGAATTCCAATAAGGGACCGTTCGGGAAGTAGCTCCCCAATCCCGACGCGCACCGGTCCAACCTACCAAAATTCTACATCTCTGGATACGCGGGTTCGAGTTACCACAACCTACTAAGTCCAACCAACCGCCCATTTCATTATTGGCACATGGTTGTACACGTAAGCTACAAAATAAAGAAGCCAATCATTTTCTCTTGATACCTGGGTGCCTTTCCGCAATGATACCACCAAAAATTATCAATCCCATCACACCCAGGAGATTCATTGATTATGTTGTTTTAGTTTTCACAAACCAACACATTTAGAAACAACTTTCAGTGATGTAACCCAGCCCTCGTTCAACATAGCATGGCTAAGCACATCTACCAACGGTGGTTCATCTACAAGGAAAGCCCTACCACATAATAGGACATAGCATAGCGATAGTATCATCCTACACATGCATCTACAAAATACACGACAATGCATTGAAAATAGTAGGACAATATCATGAACAAGGTATCATCTACTTGCCTTGGTTGTAGCGGTTGGAAGAACAATCCACACACGAGCAAGCGTTGCACTCGTCAAAATCTACTTGCCTTGGGTTGACGGCGATCGGCGACCGGAGGCGTACGACGGCATCGGCTCCGGCGAGCAATTCGCGGCGGCGTCGGCTCCTGCGGATGTGAAGAAGGGCACAGCGAGGGTCAGCGGGCGGCGGCAAAGCTCGTGAGCGAGCGAGCGAGGCGAGGGGCGGCAGCGTCGGCGACTTACCGATGGCAGCGGCGGGTGGGCTCATGCAGGTGGAGTTCGAGAGGGGGGGTAGGCCGAGCATAGGAGGGTCTTTAGGGGGGCTCGGGCGGAGTCCCTCGCGGAACGATCGCGCGAAAATGGAGGTGAGCGCAGTCCACGTCGGACACGGCGGCGGCGGCGCCGACAGATGGGCCCCACCTGTCGGTGGCTGGAAGGTGGCTGGCGAGCGGGGCCCGGTAGCGGCGGCGGTGGGCGCTATCCGTCGCGCGCGCGCTGTGCTTCTGGCTGCTGTCTGCCGCCTGCGGGCTGGCGCGGGTGGGCCGGCGCGGCCCAGTAGGCTGGCGCGCCCCTTTTTTTTGTTCTTTTTATTTTTCCAATTTCTGTTTTAGTTTTTCCTTCGTATCTTCTTCATACGAACTCCAAATCGAGTAATTCTTGTTCCTAAATTTTCATAAAAACCAGAGGGTCATCATAGGATCATTTGTATCAACACCACTAGCTTACAAAAAGGGTGAAAATACAAACCTAGCATGATCCCTTGTAGGAGCATTTTAGCAATTCAAACTAGGGCTTTGAATGTAGTGTTTTGCTAGAATCATTTCAAAAAGAAATTTTTGCATCGAAGATTATGATGCAATGACATGAATGATATGCATAACCAAATCTAAAATTTGGGATGTGACAAGAGGTTTCAACAAGATCCCAAGCAAGCCAAGAAGTAATCTAGTTGGAAAATTTTAAGGGTGGTAGTACCCTAGATGCTTTGAGCCAACTCGTAACCCCTATCCTTCCCAATTCTTAGGACAAGATTTATTTTAAGGGTGGTATCCTGTCACATCCCAAGATTTTCCAAATCTTGTAATATGAAAAATAAATAAACAAAAATAAATGATTGTTGAAAAATTAGGGTGAAAAGAAACTTTTGTTACTAAATGGAAACTTAAAATCCCATCTTGAATAAACTTTGGTTAAATATTTGAATCCAACTAAATTCAAACCAAAGTGGAATGCATTCTTCATAATGCATCTGGAAATTTAAACACTTGGAAAATAAACCAAAACCCTAAAACCCTAATGGAAGAAAATCATCTCCAAGTTATCTCCAAGCCTATGGATTTGATCCATATAAAAATTGGTCATACAAACATATCAAAATGATCAAGAATGATAAATAGAAATATTATAAAACCATGTAAATTGGTTTCACTTAATTTGGAACCAAAGATAAAATCTTATGAATTTAATAAGATAAGGGAATTAAAATTTCCAAAGTTAATAAAGAACCTATATATAAATCCATACCAAATGGTGAGCAAATAATCCTAAAAATATTTAAAAGGATAAACAAATATTAAATAAGATTTTACAAATTGGAATCACCAAGTTTGGATCTATAAATAAAAAGATATGGATTTTATAAGATAAAGAAAGAAATATTAAATGAGGAATATTTGAAGACCAAATTAACTCTTGACCTAATTCATAAGCAAATGGAATAAATATAATCCAAATCCAAATAAATTAATGGATAAGGAGTTTTCAAATTAATGGAAAGGACATTAACCAAATCCTATTATATTTGAATAAAGATAAAATCCCTAGTAAAGAAATGATTAAATAAATCATGGGAAAATAGAATTTGGAATTTACCCAAGTGAAATAAAAGTGGTTTAATTAACTTAAATAAGATCAAAGAAATCTTCGAAATAGAATTTATGGATTTAAAAACCATATTTAATTCCATTAGAATAAAGACAAATACCCAATTCTAAATGATTAATAAATCATATTAAAAACTTTCCAAATAATTCAAGATGAATTATTTGACATCCAAATAAACAAATAAACCTACTAAAAAGTTTTTGTGAGAATTGAAATTAAATAAGGGTTTAAAATATGTTTGATATTAATTGAATTTAAATGCATGGGCCTACTTTTAAATAATTAAAAGACCCTAAAAGAATAAAATAAATATTCTAATTTTGACTCTAAAATAAACTATTAATCAGTATTTGAATCTACACAAATTTTGGTTGAGGTTTGAAATCAAATTGATGTTTGAAATAATTAAACAAAATCAAAACAGATTAATAGAAATGGAAAAGGAAAAACAATCAGAACAAAAAAAAAAGAGAAAAGTAGCAGCCCAGCCCAGCAAGCCCACTAAGCCCAGCAGCCCACCTCTCTCTCTCACCCCGAGCGAACCGTTTTCTCACCGCAGACAGAACCCACTCAGTCACTGATCACTGGCCCCCACCTCCTCTCTCTTCCTTTCACTGACCAAAGGACCCCATCGCCACCTCAGCGTCTCCTTCACCCAACCCGCTGACCACGCCTCGTCGGCCGTTGCAGCCGTTTGAATGCCGGCGTGAATACGCGTTAACCACGCCATGAAACGGCACAGCAATCACGCGTACTAAAGCGCCTTCGCCCCCTCTCTCTTTCCCCTCACTCGCCAGATCCTCTACGCCACCAGGCTGCGCTAATTTGCGCTCGCGCCACCACTGGCTCTGACGACCTTTCCGGTCGATTCCGACGAGCACGAACCTCCCCACTGTCCCTGCTTCACACAATCTAGTTCGCCAAAACCAGGCGCACCTCCCAGTGCCTCGCACTCACTCGCGCGTGCCCTGCAGCGTCGGCTCTGTCCATGTCTGAGCGCCACCGATGATGAGCTCGACTCCGGCGATCCATAGCCGACGACCTCGTGCGCCCCTTGCTCACTGGTGAGTGTTCCCGTGATCCTTGAACCCGTGTGCATCTTCCTGACGCGTTGTTTTGCTCGTTTGGGTTCCAGAGACTCGCCTTCGACCACGGCCGTGCGTTCCCGAGCCAGCAAGCTACTCCGGCGAGGAATCCCAGTCGACTCTGTGCGCCCCTCGACCAACAACGACGACCTTGAGCTTCAGCGCGTCGTGGCGATTCTGGTGAGCATCTCCCTTCGCTCTCTCGCTTCCTGTAACATCGACACCGTCACTGTCTGACCGCGCGCCGCCACACGCCGCCGCCAGCGCCGCTGCTTCTTGGTCAAAGCAGTGAGGTCCGTAGGATCTTGATCTGACGATTGAGATTAGAACTAACCCGAAGGGGTAAGTAGTGCCCTGAGCCGCACGATTACACTTAGATCCAACGCTTCACAGCGACCGATCCGAGCGAAACGGTATAGACCAATAGGAACGTTCCACGTGGCTCTGTCTGTTTTAATAAAAACAGATTTGATCTATTTTTTGTTCAATTTTGTAAAATTCATAACTTTGGCCCACATGTCAAAGAATGAGTACCATGAGCTACGGAAGACTGATTTCTATGACTTGCCATGTACCGACGAGGATCCTCGTTTCTGGAGGAATGAGCAGGCTGTGTTCATGAAGGATGTGTACGGTGTGCTCACGAAATCACATGTGTTCCCCCCAGAAGTTCATGAGTGTTGAGAAGATGAGGCTCAGCCCCAACTTCAATGATGCGTTGTGGATTTGTGAAAAGTTGGGGTTGTTCAACTTGATTGAGCTCCGTGAAGACTACAACATCACACTTGTGCAGCAGTTCTATGCCATTGTAGTGTTTGGATCTGACCAAGACAGGACCATGACTTAGATGACTGGCACCACCCTGTAATCCCCTAGACCCTACGCTCTAAATCACAAGCTGGTATAACCCAAGAGAGCATAGGGTGGTACTACTGTGGAGGCCCAAAGGATGCCCACGAGAAGGCCCATATACTCGGAGCAGGGCACGGTACCGGCCAACACCCCATCCACTCCTCGTGGTTATAGCTTCAAGTGTGAGAGACGTAGCCGACTACACTGCGAGTCAAGCATACACAAATGAGTATGTATGCCAACGACATACAAGAGTACATCAGAGCCATCCATCTAAAAGAAATAGAAATATCCAACACCATACAACAAGATTCAAAATACTAGATAGCTAATAGTTAGGTACATCCTCATACATCACACATCAGAGTATCAAGCGGAAGCGGAAGACAAGATCCGAGTACAGATAAGAAGCAAATTGTCATAAGATGCCCTGAAAATAAGCACATCCCGCCCATAGATCTCACGGATCTCCATCCCCAGAATCTCTACACCAGACGGTCGTTGCCACCTCCTTCGATCTCCTCGAACCAGTAATCTTCCTCAGAGTATACTTGTCCGTATAAACCAATATTTTATCGTGTGAGACCTAATGGCGCCCAATACTTGTTGTGGAACGCTTCATTGGAAACCCCAAGAGCAAGGTATGAAACAGCACAGCAACAAGTTTCCCTCAGTAAGAAACCGAGGTTATCGAACCAGTAGGAGGAAGGAAACGTCACACAGGTGTTGCTGGCAACGTGGAGACCTGCACAACACAAACTCAAGACTTTTCCCCAACGAATCAGTGAGGTTTTCAAGCTCACTGGTTTGCTGTAACAAAGGATTAAATGTATGGTGTGGAAGATAATGGTGGTTTGTAGCAAGTAAACAGTAACAGTGGAAGATGTATCAATGGTAAAGATTGGACCGGGGTCCATAGTTCACTAGAGGTGCTCTCCTTAAATAAACAACATGGCATGAAGGGTAAACAAATTACAGCGGGGCAATTGACAGGAACTGAGCAAGGCATAACAATCCAATTACTAGCTTGAAAGATCCTATGAGGTTGATTGGGCAATACAACAATATACATAGACCGTAATCCAACTACATCTATGACTAGAAGTCCACCTTCAGGTTATCATCCGAACCCCCTCCAGTATTAAGTTGCAAGCAACAGACAACTGCTTTAAGTAAAGTGTATAAGGTAAACAGTCCACATGTTCCATGAACAAGAGACCGTTGTTTTCTCCCTAGTAGCAACAGCACATCTACAACCAAAGAGATTTCTGTCACTTCCCTTAGAAACTAGAGGCATGAACCCACTATCGAGCATAAATACTCCCTCTTGGAGTCACTAGCAACTACTTGGCCAAGATAACCACTAGCAACGGAGAGCATGCAAGATCGAAAACAACACAGACATGATAGAATCATAAAGATAAAACCATTAATCAAACCAACATAATAATCTCAATATCCATCGGATCCCCGCAAACACAACATGCATGATTACAAATAGATTAGATCTTGATCATGAACGGAGCTCACAAGATCTATACATGAAAGCACAAAGGAGGAGATACAATCATCTAGCTACTACATGGACCCATAGTCCAAGGTGGAACTACTCATGAATCATACCGGAGAGAAGGCCTCCGAGATGATCTCCCCTTCGACAGGGTGCCGGGAAGAGCTTCAGATCCCCCCGATCTAGGGACGATGGTGGCGGCGGCTATAGACGGTTTCGTGGATTTCTGATCGGGTACTGAGAGTTTCTGCATCGGGGGCTTCTTATAGGCGAAGGGGGATACTGAGGAGGCCGCCAGGGCAGGCAAACCCTACCCAGGCGTGAGGTAGGGCCCACCCGCACCTAGGGTGGGTTTGGGCCCCCTGGCCGGCCTCCTCGTCTCTCCTACGGACTTCTTGTTCCCCATGGAAAGTTATTGACTTTGTCCTTCGTCCCGTCCAATTCCTAGAATATTTCTTTACTAACTTTTCTGAAACCAAAAACAGCAGAAAACAGGCATCTGGCACTGTTGCAACTTGTTAATAGGTTAGTACCAGAAAACATGTAAAAAGCACCTCAAAGTGTGGACAAGTAAAGCAAAGTAGATATAAAACAAGCATGGAGCATCAAAAATTATAGATACGTTTCCAACGTATCAGCATCCCCAAGCTTAACTCCTGCTCATCCTCGAGTAGGTAAGTGATAAAAGAATAATTTTTGAGGTGACATGCACCCTCACAATAAAGATCCAACCATTTGCAAGCATTGAAAGCTGGGATCAAAGAACTCTGAACATGTGCATGAAAGATGGAGTTCTAACAATAGGACATAGTAACTATGCATGCAACATGACAAGCTAGAAACAAAGATCATGAATAATATGCATTGAAAAACGTTTGTTTGTTTCACATGCAGAAAACATAGCATAGTGGCAATCAGCTTGTCCCTCATAGAGTAGCAATATAATGCATAGGACACCTGCAAAGTTCACAAGGGTGACTAGAAAAAGATAGCACATGAACAAGTAATAACACAATATGCATCAATTAGTAAGCTTTGGAACACTACACACAAAATGACAACTATGCTCTCTTAATGGTGCCTAAAGGTAGAAGGTGGAGACTCAATAATGATGGAAAAAAGGCCTTTTTGTAAAGGAGGCAGGGATTACAAGTTTCAAAAAGAGCTTCCAAAAATTATGGTACTAGTTAGCTTTCAGCCCTCATTTCCCCTATCATAAGCATCTTGAAGCGGTTAAGGTTAAAATGGCAAAGCTGGAGTATATGCTTGACAAATTATAAGTTGGCAATCTCAAGTCCCTTGACTATGAGGGCTACACCTCATGGATACTCAACTTAGGGTCCAGGTAAGTCCTTGTCACTGTAAGTATTTGCATATCATTGAGAACTGCCAACGGGATACCCCTTGCACATGGTACAGGAGCTTTCCCATAACCAAAATGACAAGGCAAGTAGACAATGAGCATCTCAGCAATATTTTTATTTACCATATGCATAGCTTTTTATTGAGGATGCTTCATAGATAGCTCACTATGGTGATGCTGCAAGTTTCCACCATGATTAGGCATGGCTTAGGCTAGCAGCCCAGGCGTTTCTCTAACACAGAATATAAACTCCATGGACTTACAAGTTTCCACTTCATTTCACACCGGTAACATCCATAAACAAAAGAGCATGATATCAACGGAGTACAAAAAGTACAAATGCAATGTTGAAAACGTTCCCCATGATAGCACGGTTCTGCTAATCTCAACTTATAAGTGCAAGCGTATACAACAAAGTTTCCTCAATGGTTCAAGTTTATTAGGGGCAAAGAATATAAAGTGTGCCATCAAGTTCGTGAGGACTTTAATCACTAAGTTTTCACATAAAAAATAGTTTTTAATTGGAAGATAGTTGAAAACAAGAATATACTTGGAATGGTGTAACACACCATGCATAGGAGTTTGTAGTGGACACTTTGGAATAACTTGGTTTCTTGGGAGTTGGAAGCATGATTAGAACTTATTCATACAAGTGGAGGCTAGCAAAAGACTGGGAGCAACCAACTAAGAGAGCAATAATGGCCATAATTATGCAATGCAACAAAGCAAACTAATCAAAGCAAAGAGTGGTACTACAAGTGAAGGACTAAATGATCATAGAGGCTAATGGTGACTTGTCATAGTCTTAACATGGTGTAAGCATGTGCCAAGTCAACCCAAGCAAAACATCAAAGGAGAATACCACAATACTATGCTTTTGCATGCTAAAACAACGCATAATTTCTTCAAGGCACACTGAGCAATCCCAATTGTTTGGAACAAGACATGCTACAGCAATAATCACTAAGCATAATGCAAAAACAACACCTAGCATGTCATGCTAAAGTCTTAGTCACAGTCAATGCAAGCTCCTCTTGCACTTCAAGCAAGAACTTACTACTCCTTTCCAAACACCAAGCAAACTTATTTGCAAAACAACACAGAGAGAACGGGGGTCCAAACTACTAAATCAAACTAAACAAACTAAGAAAAGCAAACGAAAACTAAGACGCTCCAAGAACAACACAACTGTGCATGAAACAATAAAAGTGAAGTGTCTAGACAGGCCTGAGCTTTTTATTGATGAAGGGGATGCCTTGGGCATCCCCAAGCTTTGACGCTTGTAATTCTTGGATATTTCTTGGGGGTGACACCATGATGGCATCCCTAAGCTTGAGATTTTGTCCATTCTTCATCTCATTGCATCATTCTCTCTCTACACCTGAAATTTTTCCTTCATACAAAACTTCACACAATCTTCATTAGCAACATTAGCTTATTCAAAAGATATTAGACCTCTTGGCAAAGCTTTGGAACAACAAGGCTTTTCACTAAAAACACAAGCTATTGAAGTAACTCCTTCAAAGAAACTCAATTTACCTGAAGAGAGCTCAAAAAGGAATCAATAAGAAGCAAATGCAAATAATAACAGAAATCTGTCAAAACATACTAGCAGGTAGAAACGAGTTTTTTCGAACATCTTCTGTTGCTCAAATCAAAAAGTGTTGAACTAAAGAAAGTTATCCAACATACTGGGGGATTTATCCGTACATTTTGAGCTCAATCCGAGTTACATAGCCTCCTCACAAAATTTTTTGGTGGAGGACAGAAATCTGTTTCGGGACAGCAACTCCCCAAATCTTAGTTCCCTCTCATTAGAGGTCATTCTTGGCACAAAAGGCAAAAAAAAAGGATAAGGAGAGGTCATTACATAAGTAATAACTTCCAAGACTCAAGAAAACTCTTGGGTTATCTCCCAACAAGTACTTTTCTTTAACGCATTTAAGTTAGGCACAAGAAGCAAGAAAAATCAAGTATTTTCAAATGAAGAAGTATTAACATTCATACTTGCAAAATCTTCAACTATGAAAGGTATCTCATCCAAATGGGTTTTGGAGGATCCTTTCTCATCTCTCTATGGTCTACTACCTTCATCAAAAAGATTTTCAGGGGCAATCCAATCGAAGTTATTTTCAAAGGCTTCATGCATTCCAACAAGCTTATAGGGTATGGGTATATTGAATTCCTCTCTAGGCTTAGTTTTATCAGAAATACACAGAACATCTACACTTGAACCTAACATATTGAAACGTTCAAAAACCTTTTTGGCTTCCCTAGCAACATCATGGAATTCTTTTGATAAAGTTTCAAGGATGAACTTGGGGAGCAACATGGTGAGATAGAGCAAGAACTAATTTTTTTGTGTTTTTGAATAAAGAAAGCAAACCAAACTAGACTATTTTTTTTGGGTTTTTTGGAAAGAGGCAAACAAAACCTAGCAAAAGAAACTAAGCAAACTAAAAACAATGTAAAGAGAAAGGAAGTGAAGGACTCCCCTAGTGAAGACGTCCTTAGCCTCCCGGCAACGGCGCCAGAAATTAGCTGGTGCTTGACGGGGAGGAAGAAGTTTGATGGCCTTTTAGTTCCTCGGCAACGGCGCCAGAAATTAGCTTGATGGCGCCCAATACTTGTCGTGGAATGCTTCGTTGGAAACCCTAAGAGAAAGGTATGAAGCAGCACAGCAGCAAGTTTCCCTCTGTAAGAAACCGAGGTTATCGAACCAGTAGGAGGAAGGAAACATCACACAGGCGTTGCTGGAAATGTGGAGACCTGCACAACACAAACTCATGACTTTGCCCCAACAAATCAGTGAGGTTTTCAAGCTCACCGGTTTGCTGTAACAAAGGATTAAATGTATGGTGTGGAAGATAATGGTGGTTTGCAGCAAGTAAACAGTAACAGTGGAAGATGTATCAATGGTAAAGATTGGAACGGGTCCATAGTTCACTAGAGGTGCTCTCCTTAAATAAACAACATGGCATGAAGGGTAAACAAATTACAGCGGGGCAATTGACAGGAACATAGCAAGGAATAACAATGGAATTACTAGCTAGAAAGATCCTATGAGGTTGATTGGGCAATACAACAATATACATAGACCGTAATCCAACTACATCTATGACTAGAAGTCCACCTTCAGGTTATCATCCGAACCCCCTCTAGTATTAAGTTGCAAGCAACAGACAACTTCTTTAAGCAAAGTGTGTAAGGTAAACAATCCACATGTTCCATGAACAAGAGACTGTTGTTTTCTCCCTAGTAGCAACAACACATCTACAACCAAAGTGATTTATGTCACCTCCCTTGGAAACTAGAGGCATGAACCTAGTATCGAGCATAAATACTTCCTCTTGGAGTCACTAGCAACTACTTGGCCAAGATAACCACTAGCAACGGAGAGCATGCAAGATCACAAACAACACAGATATGATAGATCATAAAGATAAAACCATTAATCAAACCAACATAATAATCTCAATATCCATCGGATCCCTGCAAACACAACATGCATGATTACAAATATATTAGATCTTGATCATGAATGGAGCTCACAAGATCTACACATGAAAGCACAAAAGAGGAGATACAACCATCTAGCTACTACATGGACCCATAGTCCAAGGTGGAACTACTCACGAATCATACCGGAGAGAAGGCCTCCGGGATGATCTCCCCTCCGGCAGGGTGCCGGGAAGAGCTTCAGATCTGTAACATCCCAAAAATACTAAACTTGGATCATCAAACTCTAATCAACAAATTTAGGGTTAACAAAAACTTTTCCAATTAAAATATGAAAGCATTCATATGTGTATGTATTAAAATTTGGATTCTTTTGAATTGCCATGGTTCTGTTTTTCTTTGCTTGTAAAATGATTCTTAGGTGAAATAAACATCATCTAAACAATCCCCAAACTTTTCCCAAAGACAAACAACTCAAAACAAACAAATTAAGTGAATGGTCACTTTGGCCAAATTAACTCCCATGCCTACTTTGGATATCTCTAACTTTAAGAACTTAACCATTCTACTCCCCTCTCACGACCACGACGAGCTCAGCTTGCGCCCGTCGGTCCCCTCTCGCCACTATAAATAGAGGCATCCCCGCTTGAATTCTTCACACCATTCTACTCCCCTCTCACCCAGAACCACCCCACCTCATTCCTAGAGCAAGGCGAGCAGCGCATCGCCGGAATTTCATCGGATCCCGCCGCTGCTGGAGAAGAAGGAAGCCATCGATTGGAGCCGCCCCAGGGGAAGTTGCCGGTGCCAGGAGAATCGCCGTCGTCGACTTCGCCGTTCGCTCGCATCTCCGACCTTCGCCTGAGCCCCGGTGAGCCTCCCACGACCCCCACTGAGCCGCTAGGGTTCGAGCTCGCCGGTGACCTGTTCATCGTCGACGACGACCCTCAGCCGTCGATCTTCATTCTAATCCAACGCACCACATCGCCCCGTACCGCTACGCATTTAAAGAGCCACTGACCAGTAGACCCCCCTGTCAGCTGCGCCCCGCGCTGCGGAGTGACACTGGGCCGGCCCATTACCCCTTCCCGCGCAGCCCACTCATTTGAATTTAGCTTTTTCTATTTATATTCAAACTCAGTTCTGTACCTAGTTTCAAAAATCAACCCAGCTCGATTCAGTGAACCATATTGAATGAAACCAATTTTTTTAGAAAGATATTGAAATGCTTAATCCAAGCCCGCTGGATTCAAATCATTTGGGTCTATAGATCAACCTTGGTAAAAATAACAAGTCAGAAGCTTTTCTGCATTCAAACATTTTTCAAGTTTCAACCATAATAGCTTTTGAGTCGATTCCAACTCTCAAAAATCACATTTGATCACACCTTTCAGAATATATAAAAACATATGGGTTTACTTACAGAAATAATGTTCAAATAATAAAAGAATGCCAGATAGGCATTTCTAGTCACTTTAATTATTTAAAATAAAAAGATTAAACCTTATTAAATTGTGACACCACTTTAAATCACATTCCCATGTACTGAAATATGTGGTGATGACATGTGTCAACATGATCCCATGTTTGGTTTGGAGAATATTAAATCTTAAGTAGTTTTTCAATGAGTAGAAATTACTTTTCTAAAAATAAATAAATAAGACAAATGCTTTATTCTTGTGATATTAGTGATGATGCTAGATCATCTATAGAACACCTTTGTGTGATGATTGAAAGTAGTTAAGTATTGTTTGGTGATTGTGTACCTCGTATTTATTCATAGACGCTAGTACCGACCAAGGATACGAGGAGGAAGGAGGATACTACGAAGAAGAAGCCGAGGAGAACTTTCAACCACTGCTCTGCACAAGGCAAGCTAACACTTGCAATTATGAAAGTTAGATGACCTATGCAATGCACTAAGCATGCTTGGTTAGACATATTTGATGATACCCCCTCCTAGTTTTACTTACAAGCTTTCTACTTTATTTCTTTATCAAAGCTATTTCTTAGAGTTTACTTAAGTGAATTGTAGATTCTAGGAAGATAATTGAAGGTTGCATAAAGAGCACTAAATTTGGCCTAAGCTAGATAATCTTGATGTCATCCTAAGGCATGAGATTGAACTTAGTTAAACTCCACTTGTTTACCACCCCGCAATAGTACTCACCCCCACCTGTAGATGCTAGTGCTGAGTATAAAACTTGATCAACTTTAGATGGGAATACTTGGTGGAAAATGGTTATGAAAACCTTAGAATGATGAGTCATTCTACTGAGATGTTTTGACATGTGTTTCCGAACACCAGATGATTTTGGTGATGAAAATGTTGAGGCATGAGCCTTAGCCCTTTATAAAACTGATGGTTGTCTGGATGCGATACCATTCCAATTTTACCGTACAACCACAATACCCAAAAATTGGGTAAGGCTTGACTGGAAACTTATATACCTTAGTATGGGTTCCCTCACGGCCAAGGTCTGAGCTGAGGCTACCTTGTGAAGATTGTCCACCTGTGCAGTACCCAAGATGACGGTTGGTCATGGTTGGGAGGCCAAACTCACAGGAGAGGTGCCTATACTAGGGCGTGTAATTGAAAGGTTAGGATTGATTATCCGCATATTGAGTATGGTGAATTCAGGATTAGTTCCTAACGAATGTATCGAATGTTGTGGTGAAAGTGTACAATCTCTACAGAGTGTCAAACTATTCAAATAGCCGCGTCCGCGGTTATGGACAGTTGGAGTGGCCATACTGTTCCCCCGTCAAATGTTTTCAAAATGACTTGTGGAATGAATTGAGAATTTGACTTGACCACAACAGAGTTGTGATATGAAATTCAAGTTCCCACTTAGGTGTTATAAAACTTCAACTAGCTTTTCTTGCTTCTGAACTTAGTAGAGGTAAATCTGGCTTTTTGCAAAACAACCCTAGAGCTTAGTGTCCTACTACAAAAACCACCCTTCACTTGTTAGTATTAGTTTGCGAGTACTTAAAGAGTACTCATGGCTTTGTCCCTGGCTATTCCCGTGGCCAGACTATGAAGAGGAGTACCAGGACAAAGGACCCTAGGAAATTTACGACAACTAGGATCATCTCCCCTCGTCAGCATTGCCTGTGACCCCGAAGATGGAGCTTCGCCTACGCTACCTTTATTATTATGTTATTCCGCTGCTTGAGTTGTATTAAGAACTAGATCATGAGATCCTTATTTGTGTAAGACCTTATATATGGTTTGTAATGGATGATGTACTGTGGTATCCAATTCTGTTATGTCTCGCAAAAAAGGTAATCCTGGGATTGCGATGTATGGCATAACAGGCATCTAGGATTAAAAATCCGGGTGTTGACAAGTTGGTATCAGAGCCATCCTGACCATAGGAGACCCTAGTTAGACTGGATGTTTGAATCAAAAACTTAGTTTCAAAACCAAAGGAAGCAAATATTTATAAAAACTTATTCCCATTCTTATCACCTTGATTCTTTCATAAAAATTCATGTCCTCAAAAACTCTTGCAAAATACATAAAATTTGACACACTTGATCACTCTACTAACTTACTCATCCTATATTCTTATAGATGGACGTGAAGTACAGCAAGTTTTATCAGTTGGGGAATGGAGGAGACCTTATCTTTGAGCGGGATTTGGACCAGCTTTCGGAACTTCTGGAGCGTCCGCACCCCGAGTTCTTCGGAGCTCACCTCAATGATAAAGGAGAAGAAGATCTGCAGTGGATAATTGTTGCAAGTCTCCGAGGAAAGATTGAACCTCCCACTGCTGAGGGAATTCAGTTCACCTTAAGAGAGAACAACTGGCTCGATGGACTTGCCAAGCCATGCAGGAAGCTCTTGCCCATCTGTGTGGGCAGAGTATCAACCAGATCAAGGGTACCCGCTTTGAGTTTTGTCCAAGACGTGATGCTATGGGACAGCCAATAGAAGCCCCATACCACCACGAGCTGAAGACTTAGTTGGACCAGCTTAGCTTCATGATGTACGATCGTCAGCAGGAATTGGACAATTGTCGTGACTACTCCAACCACAAGTCCGCCATTATCAAGACGAAGGATCAGACCATCGCCATGCTAGCGAAGGAGCGCAAGTCTCGCCGCTGTCATCTGGACAAGAAGGAGTGCATCATTGCCCGTCGTTGCCACCGTATCTCGGATTTGGAGGAGACCATCCACGAGAGAAACATGCAGCTGGAAGAAAGGGAGAATGCCGGAGAGGATCTTCGTGGAGACCCCTACTCCTATCTCAGCGACGATGATGATTTTCTGGAGGATCAGGCTATGGACTTCTTCACCGATGAGGATGATTTCTCCTTCATCAATGACAATGAGGATGATGAGGATAATGACTACACCGACTCCGAGGAGTAGTAGCACTTGAGCACTAGCGTAGTGAGTTGTATTAGGTCCCACTGTATCGTAGTTTCCAGAATGGTTCTTAAAACCATCTGTTTACCTTTGTTGTGGTGTGTGTTTGTATCGTGTGCTATGAACGAATGAATGAAAAGCAAGTTGCTAGAAAATTTGAGTCAAACTTTAAAAAATTTCCAAAGACCCTGAGCCTTAGAAATTTCCCTCTTTTCTCATGATCTATCTCAAATCTTCAGATGCCACGCGGAGGAAGTGGTTCATCCCCGGACCCGATGTTGCAGATCCTGTAAATGTTGGTTTATGACTGCAAAGCCGAAAGAGCCGAACGTCAAGCAAACCTAGCCACCCTTCAGCAGATAGATCAGCTAGCCCACAATAATCAAGGCCAAGGAAATCAGGACAACCACGGATCTAAGCTCAAGAATTTTCAAAACACCAACCCACCTGTTTTCACTAAGTCGGGAGAGCCCGTAGATGCAGACAATTGGCTGCAAACCATGGAAAACAACCTAGAAGTCGCCGGAGTGGAAGCTAACGAGAAAGTTCTGTTTGCCACCCACTATCTAGCCGGAGATGCAAGAGCATGGTGGAACAGCGTTCGTGCAATGACCGGAGGACAGATGATGACCTGGGAGGAATTCAAAGTCAAGTTCATCAGAACCCATGTGCCACCGGGTTTGATCAAGAGAATGAGAGATGA
Organism: Avena sativa; assembly: GCA_916181665.1. Classification (NCBI taxonomy): domain Eukaryota; kingdom Viridiplantae; phylum Streptophyta; class Magnoliopsida; order Poales; family Poaceae; genus Avena; species Avena sativa. The sequence continues at coordinate 33,529,866 of OV702279.1, forward strand.
GTTTAGAGAACTGAAGCAAGGACGGATGACCGTAGTGGAATACCGTGACAAATTCTTGTCATTAGCTAGGTATGCCCTGGATGAGATCGACACCGAAGCCAAGAAGAAAGAGAGATTCTTGAATGGTCTGCATGATGAGATGCAAACTGTGTTGGTCAATATCCCCTTTACTGATATTGAAGCCCTTGTCGACTCTGCCATCCATATGGAAGGAAAGATCAACCAAGCCAATGAGACCGCAAGCGTCGCATGCTGCATCAGCCAGGAACCCATTAGACCCCAAAGTATCGCCCTAACCCATCTCCAGGATTTGCCCCGAGAACCAACAGACCCTCGATGAACCGTCCGACCTATCCCAACCGTGGAAACCCAAGGCCCGGAGGAAATCAAAACAACCCCGGCAACTCTAACAATTTCAACCGTGCACCTCCCAAGTTCAACAACAACAATGCTGCCGCCAACACCAACACTGCCCCGAGGACTGGAAGCAATGTTGTGCCTATTGCAGCAAAGGACAAGTCGCAAGTGACTTGTTATGACTGTGGAAATAAGGGTCACTACTCCAATGAGTGCCCCAAGAAGAATGCTGCAGCCCCCAATGCAAATGCCCCACCTCAGCAGCAGCGTCGAGTTCAGCCAGGAAGAAGGTTTGCCCCAGGGAATTCACTCAACCGCAACGGCCGTCTTTTTCTCATGCATGCTCAAGAAGCCCAGGAAGCGCCAGACGTCGTGCTGGGTATGTTTTCTGTTAATTCAGTACTTGCTCGAGTGTTGTTTAATTCTGGTGCATCGCACTCATTTGTCACCGAAGAATTTGCATGCACTAGTAAGATTCAACCAACAAAACTGAAGCATGTTATGATTGTTCAAATCCCCGGTTCAACCACCAAAGCTAGGCAAATTTGCAAAGCCGTCCCTATCTGAATCCATGGCATAGATTTTTATGATAATCTGATAGTACTCGAAACTAAGGGTTTGGAAGTAGTACTAGGAATGGATTGGATGTCCAAACATAAAGGATTGATTGACTGTGCCAAGAAAGCCATAACCATGACCAGTACAGCCGGAATATCAGTCGAGCATATATCTGAAACCTTACCTCGTCAATTCAAGTGCAATAAGAGTATAGCCCAATCTACCATTGACCAAGTCCGGATAGTCTGTGAATACCCCGATGTATTTCCAGATGTTTTGCCCGATATGCCCCCAGATCAGGATATCGAGTTTATCATTGAACTAATCCCCGGAACCAGACCCATAGCTCAGAGACCCTATAGTATGAACCCGTCTGAACTAGAAGAACTGAAGAAGCAACTGGATGCCATGTTGGAAATTGGATTGATTCAACCAAGTGCGTCACCATGGAGATCACCTGTCTTATTTGTGGACAAGAAAGATGGAGGTAACCGTTTGTGTACGGATTACCGGAAGTTGAATGACGTCACTATCAAGAACAAATACCCATTGCCCAAGATAGAAGATTTGTTTGATCAGTTGACCGGTGCCAAAGTGTTTTCTAAGATTGATCTTAGAACAGGCTATCATCAACTCAAGATTTGCGCACAGGATATCCCCAAGACTGCATTTACCACCAGATATGGATTATACGAGTATACTGTCATGTCTTTTGGATTAACCAATGCCCCCGCTTATTTCATGAATCTCATGAATAAGATTTTTATGGACTTCCTGGATAAGTTTGTCGTTGTTTTCATCGATGACATTCTAATTTATTCAAAATCAGAAGAGGAACATGAGCTACATCTAAGGACCATTCTTGGAACCCTTAGAGAACATCAGTTGTATGCCAAGTTTAGCAAATGCGAATTCTGGTTACAGGAGGTAGGATTCCTCGGCCACATTGTATCAGCCGGAGGAATTGTCGTTGACCCTACAAAGGTGAAAGATGTCGAAGATTGGCAAGCCCCAGCCACTCAACCCAAGTTCGTGCATTTCTCGGATTGGCGGGATACTACCGCAAGTTTGTAGAAGGATTCTCGAGTATCGCCAGACCCATGACCCAATTGCTTAAGAAGGACAAGAAGTTTGAATGGACGGACAAATGTGAAGCGAGTTTTCAAGAACTCAAGAGAAGATTGATTTCAGCCCCAATCTTAATCATGCCGGATATCATGAAGCCCTTTGATGTGTATTGTGACGCATCCAAGATCGGTCTCGGATGTGTGCTAATGCAACAAGGCAAAGTCATATCTTATCTATCTCGACAACTGAAACAACATGAGCAGAATTACCCAACCCATGACCTCGAACTCGCAGTCGTAGTTCTAGCCCTGAAGACATGGAGGCATTACTTGATGGGAAACCGTTGTGAGATTTATTCAGATCACAAGAGCCTGAAGTATATATTCACTCAGAAGGAGCTGAATATGAGACAGAGAAGATGGATTGAGCTAATCAAGGATTACGGTCTGGATATTCACTATCACCCCAGTAAAACCAATGTGGTAGCAAATGCCCTTAGCAGATTGCCGTGCCGCTTGAACTCCATGATTTTAAAGGAGCAACCAAGCTTGCACAAAGAGATGGAAGATTTTCGAATGGAATTAGTGAGTGAAGGATTTTTGGCTAGCATAGAACTTCAACCCACTTTGATCAGCCAGATCAAGGAGGCGCGGAAAGGAAATGCTAGTATCGACGGAATCAAGCGTCGCATCGGTACAGGAAAAGTACCCGGATTTATCGAAGACGAAGGAGTTCTGTGGTAGAAAGGACGCCTTTGTGTACCAGCAGATTCTGAGTTGAAAGAAGTTATTCTGTAGGAAGCTCATGATACTCTTTATTCTATCCACCCCGGAGGAACGAAGATGTATCAAGATTTGAAGGAACAATTTTGGTGGCATAAGATTAAGAGGGAAATCGGAAGCTATATTAACAAGTGTGATATATGTCAGAGAGTCAAGGCGGGACATCAAAGACCCGTAGGATTGTTGCAACCATTGCAGATTCCAGAATGGAAATGGGATTCCGTTGGAATGGACTTTATCGCCGGATTGCCTACTTCTAGTAGGGGAAATGACTCTATCTGGGTCATAGTGGACAGATTGTCCAAAGTCGCCCATTTCTTACCTGTCAAGACCACATATCAGAGTTCGAAGCTAGCAGAGTTATACATCGCCAGAATCGTCAGTTTGCATGGAGTCCCCAAGAACATCGTATCGGATAGAGGAACTCAGTTTACCTCGAGATTCTGGAAGAAAGTCCAAGAAGGTTTAGGAACCCGACTAGATTTCAGCACCGCCTATCACCCTTAGACCGACGGACAAACGGAGCGAGTAAATTAAATACTCGAAGATATGCTAAGAGCATGTGTGTTAGAATTTGGATCTAAGTGGGAAGACTGTCTGCCGTTTGCAGAATTTTCATACAACAACAGTTATCAAGCCAGTTTGCAAATGGCCCCATTTGAATTCATGTATGGAAGGAAGTGTCGCACCCCTTTGAACTGGTCGGAAGTAGGAGAGAGTCAGATTTTCGGACCTAAAATCCTACGAGAAGCAGAAGATAAGGTTCACAAGATTCGTGAGCACCTCAAGACAGCCCAGTCTAGACAGAAGAGTTACACCGACAAGAGACATCGAGACCTCGCCTTCAACATAGGAGATTTTGTGTATCTGAAGGTGTCGCCATTGAAAGGAATGCAACGTTTCCAACTGAAAGGAAAGTTAGCCCCCAGATATATCGGACCCTTCAAGATTCTGAACCGTCGAGGAGAAGTGTCGTATCAATTGGAACTACACGAAGAGATGTCATCCGTGCACAATGTGTTCCATATCTCATTAATTCGCAAGTGCCTCGAAGTTCCAGAGAAGACTGAAGTGTTCAAGAATATTGATCACCGGACCATAGAAATCAATGATGACCTGACCTATCCCGAAATACCCATCCGTATTTTGGAAGAAGCCTTCAGAACTACCAGAACCTGGAGCATCAAGTTTCTCAAGATTTAGTGGAGCAACCACACAGAAGAGGAAGCTACCTGGGAGCGCGAAGATCACATCAGGACGGAGTTTCCCGATCTCTTCAAGTCCTAGGTAATCTTTTTTGTCCTTTTTCAAGTCTCGGGACGAGATTTTGTTTAAGAGGGGAAGGTTTGTAACATCCCAAAAATACTAAACTTGGATCATGAAACTCTAATCAACAAATTTAGGGTTAACAAAAACTTTTCCAATTAAAATATGAAAGCATTCATATGTGTATGTATTAAAATTTGGATTCTTTTGAATTGCCATGGTTCTGTGTTTCTTTGCTTGTAAAATGATTCTTAAGTGAAATAAACATCATCTAAACAATCCCCAAACTTTTCCCAAAGACAAACAAGTCAAAACAAACAAATTAAGTGAATGGTCACTTTGGCCAAATTAACTCCCATGCCTACTTTGGCTATCTCTAACTTTCAGAACTTAACAGAAACATGTATAGATCTTTGCACCCCTTGATAGTACTCATAACAAGAGGCCCACTTTGTGATCATCCAAAAACATTTAAATGCTTAGTTTAAATGACAGTTTAAAATTGAATCTATTTCATATGGGAAGATCCCACTATTTCAAAAAACCACTCAAACAAGCTCAATTTTCAAAACCCAAGCATCCACAGAATCCTCAACACATGCCTAGCACACCCACCAAAAATATTTTCAAAATTCAAAACTTAAGTTCATGCGGCCATTTCATCAAACAGGTTGCAGATGCAAATCAAACAAAATCAAAACACTATGTTGAGCAGTGTTTTGGGCCTAACTTGTTCCCTCTCTGGTTACAACTAGTCCTTAGTAGATCATCTAGATCATTTAACTAACCTTAGCAGCACTATAAGCAAGCCTAGCCATCAATGGTGAGCATGCCGAGAGCAAACTTGCCACCCCGTTGTCGCCGGTGAGCTAGAGGCCACACTAGCCTCGCCAACCTTGTCTGGGAACTAGCTAGCACCCCACCGCCACTCCCTGTCCCAGCCGCGAGCAATGCCAGCCAATGGACCACACGCCCAGGCCATGCCAACCTTCTCTGTGACCATGCCGAGAGCGCGCCAGAGCGTCACCCTCGACACACGCCCACAGACCGCGCGCCGCCCTCTCCACGTGCACGCATGATCGCCAACACCCCAGCCACCCCGCAGACACACCCGTTGGCCGCCGCGCGGACCACGCGTGTTGTGTGCCATCAAAACTTCCGTCGGACCAGCTCAGAGCACCGCAGCGTTTCGACCGATCAGCACCGCCCCACGCCTCGTCACCACGTCGTTGAGCTTCGTCAGGGAGCAAAGCACCGCTCCCTTCCGTCACCCACACCGATAGCCCTCTGTACCGTCGACCACGACGAGCTCAGCTTGCGCCTGTCAGTACCCTCTCGCCACTATAAATAGAGGCATCCCCCGCTCGAATTCTTCACACCATTATACTCCCCTCTCACCCAGAACCACCCCACCTCATTCCCGGAGCAAGGCGAGCAGCGCATCGCCGGAATTTCACTAGAGCCCACCGCTGCTGGAGAAGAAGGAAGCCATCGATTGGATACGTCCCAGGAGAAGCTATCGGTGCCAGGAGAATCGCCGTCGTAGACTTCGTTGTTCGCCCGCATCACCGACCTTCGCCTGAGCCCCAGTGAGCCTCCCACGACCCCCACTGAGCCGCTAGGGTTCGAGCTCGCCGGTGACCTGTTCATCATCGACGACGACCGTCAGCCGTCGATCTTCATTCTAATTCAACGCACCACATCGCCCCATACCGCTTCGCGTCTAAAGAGCCACTGACCAGTAGACCCCTCCTGTCAGCTGCGCCCCGCGCTGAGGAGTGACACTGGGACGGCCCATTACCCCTTCCCGCGTAGCCCACTCGTTTGAATTTATCTTTTTCTATTTATATTCAAACTCAGTTATGTACCTAGTTTCAAAAATCAACCCAGCTCGATTCAGTGAACCATATTGAATGAAACCAATTTTGTTAGAAAGATATTGAAATGCTTAATCCAAGCCCATTGGATTCAAATAATTTGGATCTATAGATAAACCTTGGTAAAAATAACAAGTCAGAAGCTTTTCTGCACTCAAACATTTTTCAAATTTCAACCATAATAGCTTTTGAGTCGATTCCAACTCTCAAAAATCACAATTGATCATACCTTTCAGAATATATAAAAACATATGGGTTTACTTACAGAAATAATGTTCAAGTAATAAAAGAATGTCACATAGGCATTTCTAGTCACTTTAATTATTTAAAATAAAAAGGTTAAACCTTATTAAATTGTGACACCACTTTAAATCACATTCCCATGTACTGAAATATATGGTGATGACATGTGTCAACGTGATCCCATGTTTGGTTTGGAGAATATTAAATCTTATGTAGTTTTTCAATGAGTAGAAATTACTTTTCTAAAAATAAATAAATAAGACAAATGCTTTATTCTTGTGATATTAGTGATGATGCTAGATCATCTATAGAACACCTTTGTGTGATTATTAAAATTAGTTAAATATTGTTTGGTGATTGTGTACCTCGTATTTATTCATAGACGCTAGTACCGACCAAGGATACGAGAGCAAGGAGGATACTACGAAGAAGAAGCCGAGGAGAACTTCAACCACTGCTCTGCACAAGGCAAGCTAACACTTGCAATTATGAAAGTTAGATGACCTATGCAATGCACTAAGCATGCTTGGTTAGACATATTTGATGATACCCCCTCCTAGTTTTACTTACAAGCTTTCTACTTTATTTCTTTATCAAAGCTATTTCTTAGAGTTTACTTAAGTGAATTGTAGATTCTAGGAAGATAATTGAAGGTTGCATAAAGAGCACTAAATTTGGCCTAAGCTAGATAATCTTGATGTCATCCTAAGGCATGAGATTGAACTTAGTTAAACTCCACTTGTTTACCACCCCGCAATAGTACTCACCCCCACCTGTAGATGCTAGTGTTAAGTATAAAACTTGATCAACTTTAGATGGGAATACTTGGTGGAAAATGGTTATGAAAACCTTAGAATGATGAGTCATTCTACTAAGATGTTTTGACATGTGTTTCCGAACACCAGATGATTTTGGTGATGAAAATGTTGAGGCATGAGCCTTAGCCCTTTATAAAACTGATGGTTGTCTGGATGCGATACCATTCCAATTTTACCGTACAACCACAATACCCAAAAATTGGGTAGGGCTTAACTGGAAACTTATATACCTTAGTATGGGTTCCCTCACGGCCAAGGTCTGAGCTGAGGCTACCTTGTGAAGATTGTCCACCTGTGCAGTACCCAAGATGGCAGTTGGTCATGGTTGGGAGGCCAAACTCACAGGAGAGGTGCCTATACTAGGGCGTGTAATTGAAAGGTTAGGATTGATTATCCGCATATTGAGTATGGTGAATTCAGGATTAGTTCCTGACGGATGTATCGAATGTTGTGGTGAAAGTGTACAATCTCTACAGAGTGTCAAACTATTCGAATAGCCGCGTCCACGGTTATGGACAGTTGGAGTGGCCATACTGTTCCCACGTCAGATGTTTTCAAAATGACTTGTGGAATGAATTGAGAATTTGACTTGACCACAACAGAGTTGTGATATGAAATTCAAGTTCCCACTTAGGTGTTATAAAACTTCAACTAGCTTTTCTTGCTTTTGAACTTAGTAGAGGTAAATCTGGGTTTTTGCAAAACAACCCTAGAGCTTAGTGTCCTACTACAAAAACCCCCTTCACTTGTTAGTATTAGTTTGCGAGTACTTAAAGAGTACTCATGGCTTTGTCCCTGGCTATTCCCGTGGCCAGACTATGAAGAGGAGTACCATCACGAAGGACCCCAGGAAGGTTACGACAACTAGGATCATCTCCCATCATCAGCATTGTCTGTGACCCCAAACTACTTTGTGGCCCCAAGAAATTAAATATGACTCAAGCTAGGACTAAGGGGATTCATGGTCCCACATGCGGATAGCGCGATATTCGAGGAAGAGGTATCAAGTACTCGGGGTCCTACGGGACACAAGTGGGCCGATAAAAACTAGATCTCAAATATTGTCCACGGGTGCCTCTTTCTTTAGTTATCCCATTACTACTCAATTCAGTTGTTTAGGTACCTCATTATTCAAAGACACTCACAAACCCAACACATGCAATTCTACGACTCGCATGGCTCAAACGACTCCTGTAGTAGTGGCTCATAGGATGGAGGGAACAAGCTTCGGTGGGGTTTAAAAGTAAAGGCTATTCAATACTTGGGATTCAATTTTATTCGGATTGCGACATATGATGCAAGAATAAGATAGATGCAATAGGTGCTATATGTAATGCAAGCATGGGGAAATGCTTGCCTGGCAGTTCAGTTGAAGAATAAGATGGCTCCGGGTACAACTCCTGAGGATCCTGATAAGCTCCTTGCTCGACGTCTATCCGGATAAAAACCAAACACACAAGGGGCCGAAATAAATACATTGCACAATCATATAAATCATATTAAACAAGCAAACAAGATATGCCATGATGATATGATGCACAATTTACATGGTACAACATAGCTTAGCATGGGTGAGGTGTGGAAACAATAATAAAGCACTTTCTTAATTTATTTAGGCATGTTTTACTCCCATAAACAGTTCTGATTATTTAATATTTATATGATGCATGCTTCAATTCATATTATGGAATGCATAGTTAGAATAGGCTCATCGAGCTAATCGATTTAGACATTTCATTTGTCGAATTCGAAATTACGGATTTGAAGTTATGGATTTATTAAGAAAAGCCACTTATTAGCATTTAATAATTTGAAATTTTTAAATTGCTAAAATGATATTATGATTAGCATATTCATATTCCTCACATTCTTTTGATCCAAAATCATATGTTATTTATATTATTTAGAATTATGAATTTAAATTATTATTTAAGTCAAAATTATTAAAGAGTGGTCAAAGTCAAAGGTTTGACTAGTTTCAATGAGTTTTGAAAACGTTTGAATTCATATTGAAAAACTAAACATTTTTCATATTAGGTTTATATTCAAATTCCAAAATGTTTCAATGTCTACAAATTAATTCATCTACATATCAATTTTTGGTTTTTATTTTAGATTTAGAAATCTGACCCGGTTTTTGACACACAGAACTAGTCTACCCTCACCCACTGACCCGTGGGCCACTGGACACGGGGCCCAGCTCGCTGCACCGGCCGCTGGGGAAAAAACACGTGGTGAAGCCAAGGGAGTGCGGGTTGAGAGAAATGGAAATGGAGGGGCCTTTTGGCAAATCGGCCTGGAGCAGTTTGATTCAGACGCTGATGAACTGAGATTTTTAACTTGCAAAAATTGCTAGCTGGACGGAATTTTGAATGAATATGGCGAGCGATCCACTACGAATTTGGCCATTATGAAAAAACGAAAGATGATGGGGATTGTAAGGGATACAATTTTAATGTTTGGGGTTTCGTCTGTGGAGGAATGAAGATCTCAAAAAACGACGATGAACAGAGGAGAAAACACTGTCTGCGCGAACTGAATTTTCGCACAGCAGAAACGTTTGCTTCGACGATCTTGTGAAGAGGGTTTCGAGCGATATAGAGATCCAATTCACGCAAGGTTTGCGCCTACAGGAAGCTGGTACATCCCTCTTCTACTAAGCTTACGGAGGTTTGCGGGAGGTGGACTAGGACGCCGGGAAAACGAGGTGGAATAAAGGCATAAACGGATGGTGCAGTCTGAATTTCGACAGGCAGAAAGCAGTGAGATGCACTGATGTTTGGAAGAAGATCACAGGCAGCTCCGGGCAAGGTTGTGAGCGTTGTTAGGTGCGTTAGAGATCTGAGGACACCGACATGATGTTAGAATGATTAGATGCATCGGAATCTATCTGCAACGGGTGGACGAACGAGGAACAGAGGGGTTAGCGCTTCTGCTGCAGCAGTTAACTGACCCACACGAGCTGCTAACTGAACCTGGAAGCGAGGCGAGCGCGCGGAAGCAGGGCATCGGCAGCAGCGCAAGACGGCGAAGAAGGACCAGCGGAATTGGTTCGCGAGCTCACCGGGAGGGTGTCGGCGTAGACGCTGGTGCCCGAGATCGAGGGGGACGGCCGGGAAAGGATGGAGACGGCGACGCGGTTGGGATGGTTCCTTGGTGGCGCTCCTCGGCTCAGCAGGGACGCTGACAGGGAGGAAGCGCTTGGGTGCTACGGCTCCGCTGGTCGCTCCCAGCGAACAGAGAAGTCGAGACGAATCCGCTCCCATAATTGGCCAGCACGGGCAGGGAATTTCGCGATGGCAAGAACAAGCTCCGTCCATGGCGTCCTCACTTGGGAAGGAGAAAAAGAAGGGGAAAAAGAGGTGGCGACGCTGGTTGGAGGAAGGAGAGGAATAGGGCTGGATGGGACATCTTCATATCCTTATATAGCCTTTGGGAGGCGCGCTTGGCAGCTCATCCCGGGACAGCGACAGGTAGAACTCCGGATGGGCGCCGTACTGAGAAGAACGAAAGCAGGGAAGGAAGCTCGTGGTTGATCGAATAGGGTTTGGCTGTGGGAGAGGTAAGTTGGGCCGGTCCAGGCGAGAGGTGCTGGCTGCACTGCCGCTTCGGCTGGGCCAGGCGGCTGTTCCAAGGTTTGAACTTTCCTTTCCTTTTCCCTTTTTTTATAAATTTTGGTTTGTTTGACTTGTTTGCTTGTTTTTAGATTTGAAAACAGAGGCTTTTGCAACCAGGTGAAAGAGTACCACCGCAAGATAGGCAGGGAGATAGGGTTTAGGTTAGGCAGGTGGTTTTGGGTATAGCAAGAGGTTAGATTTAAGGAAGACCAAAATTGAATTCACACGAATGAACAAGACTAAACAAATTCTTTCAAAAAAAAGACTAAACAAATCTAATTCCAAAAAGGGACAAAACATATGAGGAGGTTTATTATTACATGTGTGACTAGCACAAGCTCACTAGAACATGCACATATGGCCAATTGGTGACAACCATTGGGTTCATGCATGTACATGCTCACATGGAAAAGAAGAAATAGATTCGGATCAAACCCATAGTTGATTATGTGTGAGAGAAAAAGAGAAACCATACAAATATATATGTGGGCTAGAGTTGAATATGAAGAACAAAAGAATATGCCCACACACATATGTATGGTAGAATGAGGTTGAGAACAAAGAAGGATGATACCGACAAGTTAGCTTGATGGATTAAATCAAAGAGAGATGCCCCCAAATCAACTTGGGCATATAACAATATATCAAGAACTAAATACAATATATCAAGAGTCAACTACCATTAATAAAGCAATGCATAAGAAAGAAGAACCAAATAAAAAGGGGTTTTATATGATGCTCAAATATAAGGTGGCATGATGGCATGAGCATGATATAATAATGATGCAATAAATCACAAGTAGGAAGTAGCAATATATAGACTAGACAAGTAGCATTGCAATTGTTAGACAATTGGGATGCTACACACCCGCTGCTCAGCTACTTTCTATGACTTCGATAATGTCATTTTCGAGACCTTCCATGGCGTATCCACTCCTGTTGGGTTGCGCATGCACTCAGCGGCTCTTGGGGAGAACAAGATGAAGCTTGCTCCTTTGTATGGCAGCGAGGGCGTTGTAGGAGGGTCCAAGGGACTCAAGCCCCTCTACAACCTGATGTTGAGGATATTCCGTCATACCATCTCACCAAGTGCTGGGAATGATGATGCTATTAGATCTGGCCTGGTCAACCTACTCTATCATACCCACCGGATTTACAATGCTGGCCCCGAGGCAGATGCTAATCCTATTGATGTGATGGACTTCATATTTGAGGAGATGTTCCATGCCATTCTGTACAATAAGTCTCCTCCATATGCACCACTGGTTATGAGGCTCATCAACTCCAAGGAGCATGATTCACCACTTGTCTTGGCTCCCAATGTCACTAAGCACACTCTGGTTTCACTGCAGCAGAAGGGGCGCATGGGCCTCCTCCTAGGCATCACTATGGCAATGAGGATGAGGAGATGGATGAGACTGAGAGGGCCCCCTCTCCTCCTAGAGCTTGGAGGAAGAATGTCTCCAATGCACCTATGCCTTCCATGACCCGTGACTATGTACATGAGAAGGTCAAGAAGGGCACTTTATGGGAAAGGACCCTATGTTGCATGAATGTAGACATCCGTAAGCAACACCATGCCTCCTACCAAAGCAACCGGCGCATTGAGAAGCTCCTCAAGGAAATTAAGGCTCGGGGTGAAGAGGATGATGAGGAAGGATAGGGTGAGTACAATGATGAGCATGGTGCTCAGCAGTCCACAGAGTCAGATCACACTCTTTCTTTTGGGGCATGGAATGCCCAACAGGATAGCTTGGTGGACTGGAAGACTTTTTCAGATATCACCTCTGGATACGGGTACCAGGGTACCTCTTCTTCTCGCCCTCACGGCAAAGGGCCTGCAGTCCCTGATGATGATGATGACTATGATGAGGGTGGTGAGGATCAGGACCCGGATGAGGATGACGAGGACTACTGAGTTATTGGGGTGCTAGCTTAGGTCTTTTCCCTTTTTGGTGTTTCAATGCCAAAGGGGGAGAAGACATTGTCATCGATTTGCATGGGCTTGGGCTTTGGATTTGCTTTTATTTGCCTTATTTGAACTTCGTGTGTTATTTGCCACTTATGTGTGTGACTATGTGATTGTGCTTCTATTATTGTAACTCATGTGAGAACTATGTGATTTATCTTTGATACTATCTAGCTTGCATGATTTACTTGTTTACCTTAATGCACATAGTCATGGGGAGCTTAATACAAATTATTCCATGCAAAATCACTTGTTGTCATCGAACACCAAAAAGGGGGAGATTGAAAGGACATTTACTGTCATAATCACTTTTGGTGTTCGTTAACAACAAGTAGATCATTTTACAGTATGTTACTATCTACAGGTTGTTATAATGCCAAGTGAAAAGGACCCTTACACTATGGAAACATTCCCGCAAGACTGACATGTTTCTGGAAATTTCAGACCGGAGTTTCCGCAGGAATCCCCGGAGGGGGCACCAGGATTCTAGCTGGGACAGTCTGTGAGGGGGTCTAGAGCAAGGTCCGGAGACTACTGCAGAGTCTCCGGTGTGAGCCTTAGACCGGAGTCTCCGGTGCCGCTGGACCGGAGTCTCCGGCCCACTTGGCTCACAGAAGGGCTTGGTCAATCAGTATGTTGTTCCAAAGGCTGGTCCGGAGATGGGCCGAAATCTCCGGTGTAGACCGGAGTCTCCGATGTGCAGGCCGGAGTCTACGGTCTGACTTTTCTCCAACGGTCCAAAAACGGTTCATGGAGGGGGGGCTGATTATAAATAGGGGACCTTATCCCCTTCCTCCAGCTGCTCGACCCACTCAAGAACACTACCCCCATTTGAGCCACCAAATCAACAAGATCTCTTCATCCAACCATCCAAAGTCATTGATCTTTGGAGGATTGAAGGAGAAGGCCTTGATCTACAGCTTCACCAAGAGAGATCTTCATTTCCCCCTCATTCACTTGAGGGCCCCCATGCTCTAGTGTTTCTTTGGAAACCCTAGCTTTGATTTGGTTCTTACAAGCTTGTCTTTGATTGTTTTGACAGCTTGCTTGTATTTGGGAGCCTCCAATTAAGTTGTGGATGTGTGCCCCGAACTTGTTGTAAAGGTGCCGGCTTCCACCTTGAAGGTTTCCGATATAGTGGAAGGTGAATCGAACCCCTTGGGGTGAGGTTCATCGGAGAAAAAGGGAGGCCTCTCATGGTGTTGGTGGTTTGAAACCACCCCCTCTCCAAACGTAGACATACTTCCCCTCAAAAGGAAGGAACTACAGGAAAAAAATCCTTGTGTCTCTGCGTCCATCACTTTGGTTACTTCTATCCTTTACCCCACTTTACTTGTTCTTGCTTAGTGCTGTGCTAGTTAATGCTTGTTTGACATATAGGTAAATTCACCTTAGTTGCATAATCTAGATAATTTACCTTTCTTGTCAAACCCTAATTTGAAAAGAAGAAAATTTGAAGTAGCACCTATTCACCCCCCCCCCCTCTAGGTGCCCATACGATCCTTTCAAATGGTTAAGTTTGATGCTGATTTGACTAAGTTGTTTCTTCATCATGGTTAAGTTATTTCTTTAACATGGTTATGTTCGCTCTAAATTCAACTAAGTTGTTTTTAATGGTTAAGTTTGATATTGATTTGATTAAGTTGTTTCTTCATCGTGGTTAAGTTGTTTTCCAACATGGTTAAGTTGGTTCTAAATTCAACTAAGTTGCTTCTAATGGTTCGGTTTGATACTGATTTGATCAAGTTGTTTGTTTATCATGGTTAAGTTTTTTCTTCAACATGATTAAGCTGGTTATAAATTTAATTAAGTTGCTTTTGTCAGCATGTTTTAGTTAATTTTATCTTCTAGTTATTTTAAGCACCAACATGCTAAGTTGTATTCTGACTTCATTAAGTTTGTATGCTAAGTTTGTTCCTCAAACACACACAATAATACATGCGCTCTCATCCCATTTTTGCATTGAAAGATCGCCCATCTGGGCGTCTCACACAGTCTTCATCGAGCACTCAACCTCACTGGTTGACCGATAAATTCCCTTTTTATTAAAAGATTCATTTTTATCGTGTTGAGGTTGTCGAGCTGCATATCCTAGAAGCGGCGATGAAGATATAAACATCATGACCGTCCAAAAGTAGTGGAAGGTTGGATTTGAGAACGACACAACATTGTCGTTATGTAAGCGACAATAGAGAATTTCTTTATGTGAATAAAATGTATTTTTATTAAGTTGCGCTTTTGCATCATGGCTAAGTTGTTTGTTCATCATGGTTAAGTTGTTTCTTCAACATGGTTAAGTTGGTTCTAAATTCAACTAAGTTGCTTTTAATGGTTAAGTTTGATACTGATTTGATTAAGTTGTTTCTTCATCATGGTTAAGTTGTTTCTTTAACATGGTTATGTTGGCTCTAGATTCAACTAAGTTGCTTTTAATGATTAAGTTTGATATTGATTTGATTAAGCTAATTCTTCATCGTGGTTAAGCTATTTTCCAACATGGTTAAGTTGGTTATAAATTCAACTAAGTTGCTTCTAATGATTTGGTTTGATACTAATTTGATTAAGTTGTTTGTTTATCATGGTTAAGTTTTTCTTCAACATGATTAAGCTGGTTATAAATTCAATTAAGTTGCTTTTGTTAGCATGTTTTATTTGATTTTATCTTCTAGATATTTTAAGCACCAACATGCTAAGCTGTATTCTGATTTCATTAAGTTTGTTCAACATGCTCAAGTTGGGTAGGACATATACCTAATTTTCCTTGCCTAACATGCTTTAAATAAACTTCTTATCTTGATAGTTTAGTTCCTTAAGTTGCCTTATGATTTTATTAAGTTGTTTTGTTCAACTTGCTTAAATTTTGTACTGAATATTCCAAAATTGCTACTATTTTGTTTGATGGACCACCGAGATCTTCACCTTTGACATTGTCATCATCAAACTGAAGTGGGCTAACATCTTCCACAATGATCATCCTCTCTTTTTGCTCTTCTTCTTCTTCTTCTTCTTCTTCTTCTTCTTCTTCTTCTTCTTCTTCTGCTACTCCTCGAGTTCATTTGTATGCATTTTGTCTTTGATGTATTAGATTTGATAGAGAAACCCATATTGAGAGCATAAGCATTATAATGTTCCCTTGCACTTACAATAGAGTTGAATTGCATACCGAGAACCGATACTTGTGGACTAGATGCAACTTCTTTGTTCATGCCAACTCTGTCAGCGACACCACCTTCTGCCAAGTTAGTGTTAGAAGTTGATTCTATAGGAACAGTAGATGTAGGAAGAATATGGTTACCACTAGTGGGTGTTGTAGCTGTATTATGTTTTGGTCCCCTACTATTGTAACCGTCGGAACCACCACACACCGCTTCTTGTTCATGAAACTCTAGGTCTGGAGATCCGCCGACAACCTCATCTGGGCATCTTGAGCGCAAAACTGTGGATCCATGTCATTGACGTCGACATCTTCAATAGGGGAGCATTTATATCCAAACCTGACATATGAAACTGAGAAATTGTATTGGGAATTTCATACATTTTTCGCAAACTCAACTAATGCAATTTATTGAAGAGTAACTTATTCATTTTTCATGCATAAGTCATAATTTCTTACTAGTACTATTTTCTGACATGGTTGCATTTTTCCAGATTGTTGCGATGAGAACGAGTGCATAGGGGTGTCAGCTTTGATCAAACAATGAAATGTTATCCATGTATTGATGCTACAACACTATGTACAAAGTGAATAGAAACTATGGCCTACCTTTTGCATCTACTAGTTTATCCCAAAGATTATAGAGATGTTTTGGTTTTCGTTAAGCTACTAGGTGCTACTGTTCGGTAAAGCAATGTTTCTCTAATCAGTGCCTTCTTTCTACATGCATATCTTGAACAAAAAACTCAATACAGGGAATGCTATCTACATAAGTTGTGCCTAGTCTTTTTCTACATAATATTATCCTTATTACTACAATGGTTCCTACAACCCAATTAACATGTGTCTGCAACTCTTAGTGTCTGAAACTAGTTGTACTTTGTATGGCAGAAGAACCGTGCTCTTTCTTCATGGGGTTACTATATCCTTTGTCTGCAATTTTTGTCACAGGTATGCCTCCCTAGTTGTATCCACGATGCAATTAAATTGATGTACATAATAGATTTAAGTTTGGTACTTGTAGCTGCTCTCTGATTCCTGCTATTATTGTGGGGGTGCTCAAGAACTTTGTTTTGCTTGGTATCATAGTTTGAGGATTAAGTTGCTGTAAAAAACTGCACTAAATTTGGCCTGGGATTTTATTTCTTTGGGCTTCTTCCATGATCTAGTTGTAGCAAGGAGTAATCTACATTAAAAGTAATGTTTTTGTTTACCTGCTAGAGAGGAAGAGAGTACCATGTAGCCTATTAATTGCAACAAAAGATCCGGAGGAAGGAGACCTAGGGTAATAGGGGAAAAGCGGGAGACAGGCTTCGCGCCAGGAAAGTTCGGGTTCGGTACTTTTATCACGATGGGTAGCGTAGGTGTGGGAATTTTTGGACGAGGTTGCTTGGTTGTGCGGGGTCAACTTTCCTTTTTTGGGTCGAGGGCCGGTTTAGACTAACTGGCCCTCGAGGGCTCCCTAGCCACATCCAAAAATTAATGTGATATAATATGGAAGCTTTGATTTTCAAGTTTGAGAAACCGAGAAGCCACCCTCTGAAAGTCTTGGTGTGCTTATTCGAGCAACCCGGCAGGGGCTTGCGATATTTGAGCTAGCTTTGTCAATGCTCTTCGAGCTCCCTTTTTGTAGGTACGAGACGAATGATGGAGGAATCAACCCCACCGAGGCGGGCAGGGTCGTCAACGCATGTGAGGGCGAGGGTTGGATCGAGGGGCTCCTCGATCTCCTCAACACGGCTGACGCCTGCGTCGATGCGCGGGTGGCGCTTGAGCGCGAGCACGGCGCGGGAGGAGGCATGATCCTGGAGGCCGTAGAGGCGGATGCGGAGGGCGGCGGTGGTGGCGGCGAGGGGGCGAGCGGCGACATCGAAGAAGAGGTTGCTCTGGGCATCAGTGCGGAGGAGGCGGGGCGCGAGGAAGTAGGAGAGGCGGCGGTAGGCGGCGGCGTCGGGGAGGCGGAGCTTGATCTCGACGTCCATGGTGCTGGGGTTGGGGGTTCTAGGGTTTGGGGTTCGAGGGGGTAGAGGCCGATGCGTTGGGGCTTGGAGGGAGCGGCGTTGGGCGGCGGGTGGAGAAGGCGAAGGAGAGGGTTGGATGGCGGCGGGGTTGAGAGTGGTGTGGATTCGGAGGTGGATTTAGCCGCGGCGGCTGCGGCGGCCGCCGCTTTGGAGCGAAGGTGTTCTTCGAGCTCGTCGCGGTCGGAGCTACGGAGCTCGATGCAGGTAGGTTGCCGGCGCAACATCGACTGGATCTGGACCAGGTTAGGCTGGGTCTGGAACTTGGGTGAGGCTGTGCGCGAGCGAGGGTGGCAATCAGGGAAACTAGGGGATGAGTCGTGGCGACACGCTGCTCCCGTGGTAAAAACATGTTTAGCTAATTTTTTATTTCGATAATCAGAGAGCTTGATCTGCAAAAGTGTAACATAAAAGCAAATATGAGTGGTAGAAAGTACTATCTTTTTATCTTATAATTACCAATATTGTCTGACGGTACGCTTTTAGAATTGTCAACCCTTCTAGAAAATAAGCACTATAATTGGGAATCTCTACTACCTAAAAAGAACCTTTGGTTCCGTTTCCTGCCTCAGTCTGCGTTTCGCTCCTCTGTTTCGTCGAATCCCCGCACGTCACCAGTCCCGCAAAAGAATGAAAAGTTCCGTGTTTAGCCACCGGGCGTTTCGCTTCCCTTCGTCCATCGATCCCACCAAGTCGATCGCTTCGTCCGACTCCCAACGCCCACGCGGTTTTCGCAATCTCCGTGAATCACGTCCCCGCTAATTAGTCTCCACTAATCCCGTGTTGAAAGAAGTCCACATAACCCCCTATATAATCGGGCAAATAACCCCCTTGAACGCTGATGGCTATTTTGGTGGCGGTATTGGCTGAGGTGGACAGTGGTTTAAGCCATGGTGGATGGTTAGCATGTCACGATCTCCGGCCGGTCCTGGACTGTCTTGCCTTGCATGTTCATACGTTCGTGAGCTTTTTAATACGGAAATCCTCATGTCTGATTTTTAACTCTTCTACATGGCAGAACATGCATGTACATACAAGATGTACATACAAGGTGTGTGTGCGTATCTGGAGGTGTCTGGAGATGATGAATCCGCCCTTGCTGCGGGACATGTCGTAGAGGAGCTTCTCCTGGGCGGGCAACACGAAGAAGTCACGGGACAATCGCTCCATCTCGGTGACGAGGCCAGCACGCCGTGGTCGACCACCTGGAAGGTGCCCAACTCCTCGCACACCACAGCCAGTCGGTCCGTATATATGTTGGGACTTTTTGGTCCGGTTCGTGAGGCGCTGGATCGTCTAGGGTGTGGTTTCGGGCGTTCAGATTCCAGAGTCCCAATCGACGATTCGTTCAAGCTCCTGGATGACTGAACATAAGCTAGCACTAGTTGGGCGTGGCCACAGGCGCTGGCTTTGTGCACCTGATTCGCTGCTTTCTACGATTGAAACAAGCAGTTGTGCACCTGAGATCCTAAATCGATTGAGATAGGCATGCTCCTAGGATTGATCCAAGCGGTTGTGCATCTGATCCCGCTGCTTGCACTTTTTCTTCTATTGATCGCCAGATCGCTACTACTCCCTCCAATCCATATTAATTGACTTTGATTTGTGAAAATTTAAATAAACTTATATACTAAATAGTGTCTAGATTCATTCAAATCTAGACAAATTTAAGTCAATTAAATGGACCGGAGGAAGTACTTTTTTTGTTCTGAAATCGGTCTCTAAATCATGTCGCTCTATACTACGCATGGCTAGGCTGCCGGTATGGGTATGCCACTATGTATGAGCATCTTTGCCACTATGTCATGCCGCTAACCATCCACCCTGGCTTACACCATTGTCCACCTCAGCCAATACCGCCAAAAAAAGCCATCAGCGTCCAAAGGGTTATTTGCCCGGTTTTGAATATTTAAGGGAGTTAAATAACCCAGTTCATAGTTAGGGGTGGTTAGCGACCCAAAATCGATACATGGGGCTTTTTTTCTCGCGTGTTAAACGTCTCAAAGAACGTATCACTTTGGTAAAAACGTGGTCCATTCGCCGCCGTCGTCGCCGTACACTGCATCTCCATGAACCTCTCTGCCGGTGTCGCCCCGACCCACCGTCCCGCCTCCGTCCGGCACCTCCGCTCCTCTCCTCGCCATCACGCGTTGCCTCTCCTCTTCCGCTCCTCCCGGCGAGCACCCGACGGACGAGGGACGCGCTGGAGCACACATGCCTGCCGGTAGGCTACCATGCTTGCGCTTGCTCCCATGGCCGGCTGCACGGCCTCTAGCAGTACAGGGCAGGGAGCGAATGAGCCAAGGATGAGGTAGCCCTGGTGTTCGACAGGGATGACCAAGTCGGGGTAGCGTTAGCACTCGACGACGGCCGCGGGCGGCGGGAGTGATGCGGGAGGAGGGAGGTCGCCACAACGCAGGACTGGTGGCCGGCAGGACATAGGACGATCTGGCACCGGGGTCCTGCTGTAGGCGACCGCCTCCCCAAGCTGCTGCCACCGGCCACTTCCCCCCAGCTGTTGCTCCTACCGCCAGCCACCACTTTGACCTGCTGATGCGCCCACCTCCCCAACCAGATGCCGGTGAGCTCTTTTTTCTCCTCCATGTTGGCTGCAATCTCCCTTTCTGAAACACGTAGAGTCATCCTACTCCGGATTCTTCCCTCCATGGCTTGCAAATTGTTCGATGTAATGCTTAAACCATATTTTTCCTCTTTCATATGTATCTATTTGGACTCCCTAATCTTGCTTCTATGTGTTGTGGATCAACATAATTTAATTGCTCCCGATATTGCTATTCGATTTGAACCCCTATATGTGTGCTATACACACTAGCAGATAATGATACGATTTGTTATTTTTGTAAGCTCGATGTCCGTGGTAAATAATTTACCATATGAACGTATCGAAGCGATTAAACATATTTATTTGACCAACAAAAAGGGGGCAATATAATGTTGTTCCAAATTGTACTTTCTTCGCAAGTGGTTTCATGTGCTTAGTGCAAGTTATGATACATACAGAGGTTTATCTTCTAGGGTTCTAGCAATAGTATTGTAATGTAAGGGCTGAATTTGTCAATTACAATAGTTGATTGGCATGGTAATAATAAAATCTGAGTGCTGAACAAGATTTTCGAACAAAAACTCGAGTCCAATAATTCGTAGTTATATCAAGGTACGCTTAGTTCTCAAAATATTAAAACAATTTTATCTTATATTGAGAAGAATCAATAGCATGATTTTGTTGAAGTGCATGAACTTGTGATTCTAGAAGGAGTGGTGTTTGAACTTTGAAGGAATGCATAGAAAAAAATGTTATTACTGTTTTGGTAGTTGTCAGATGGCGAACTAATGATATAGAGATTCACCTTTACTGATTGTATACTTTCAAATGTATTCATGTGATGGCATACATAGTGCCAGTCTATTTTTTTTAGATATGTATCGTCCCAACAAATTGTCTATAGTCTATGTTTCACCAATGAAGTAGAACTTATTTGTGTTTCCTTTTGCTTTTTATATAATAATGATATAAAGATGGAAACTATTTTAATTGCAAGCAGGCAGTGGGTAGGCAATTGTTTCTTGCTCATTTTGTAGTGTACATTTAGGGAAATGTTTTGCAACTTCGCATAGAAGTCGTTGACAGGGAAGATCTGGTGAACTCTGGACTACATCAGGTTGGATCAAGTGTGAAACCTTTTATCTGATCTGATGCTATCTCACTACACTTATTTTCAGAAACAATTTGTCAGCAATATTTGTCTAGCCAGGTAACAACGTAATCTATTCTTGATAAATATTAGTCATAGAAAGATGATGTGGTGAGTCTCTTGAATTGATCGCAAAGACGCAAACTGGAAATACCATACCCACTCTGAGAAGATATTGTGGAAAGAGAAGCACACGGTTCTTTTCTGATCTACTTTAGTAATTTCTTTGAGAATTCATAATCTCTACTATTTACAAAAGAGGAGGCGTTTCATTTCCTGGCAGAAGCGTTTTGCTCTTGGTTTCGTCCGACTTCGCCTTCGCTTCGTCAATGGTCCCGCAATGAGCGCGCACATGGGACAATCTAGACCAAGCGCAACAAAACCCACCTAGAATTCTCGGTTGCCACGATCTCGCTTGGCTTTTCCCGATAGAACCCCTAAACCCTATTTCCCCCTCTCGATGTGGTTACGGCGCCGTGCTACACCGAATTTCACGGGTGGCCGGACCTAGCGCGACGGCGGCTAGGGGCAACGGAGGTGGCCCGACCAAGGTAACCCATTTTTTCATTCTCCTCTCATGTGTGCCCTCTCTATTTTAGAGTGAATAGCAGTCCATGAATTTGTCAACCATGTGAACAGCAGTCCATGAATTCAGGCACCAATACAGTCATTCAAGTCGTTATACATGACCATGTGGAAAAAGCTTCGCCCCCACCGACAGCGACTACCGGAGCTTGTCAGCTGTTATCATGTCCGGCAATGGCAGGAGCTCGTTGGCAGGCAAGCGGCGGCGATTCCCGCTGGTGGTGTCCGGCAATTTGGTCGTTCTCCTCAATTCCTCATGTCCAACAATGGTGGGTATGCAATCTTCTCTGTTCCTCATGTTCCTCTGTTCCTGAAGCTCTAAATTTTCGTTTTTATTTTCTTCAGCTGAATGATAGTGCGTGTAGAGAGATCTTGGAACGAAAAAAGGAAGGAGAAGAAACACTCATGAACCTGATTATGTCGGACGAACGTACTTAGATGCAGATACATTTGGTGTAAATTGTTTTGCTGCTCAAAGCTTTTGTGCTTGGTGTAGAGATGTCGGTGAATGTGGTGAGTAAATATGTAACAATTTATTATGCACATATTTGAATATATAAGATAATAATAGTGATACCCTAAAAAAAGATAATAATAGTGAGCATGCACCATAACTGTCTCTTATTTTAGCCCGAATTTGCAATATCCCACACCCAGATTTGAATATATGAGATAGTAATAATAGTGAGCATGCTCTGGTCGGCCTGCCTCCTACTGCATGGTCTTCGACGTGAGACTTGGGCGCAGCCCGGGCTGGAGGGTCATGTTTGGCGTTCTATTCGTGTCCTCGCTCGTGTACATCGTTGTCGCAGTGCTATAACTTCCGGTCGCCGTGGTGGCTGGGGTGAGCACTAGGAAGGATGAGGCAGCCCAGGGTGGTGCTGCAGATGTTTAGCGACCAGGAGGACATAGAAGGCGCTCCTCGGCGCTAGGGCCTCTTGTCCGGGAGCGTCACCGCCATCATGCAGTACATCGTCGGATCGGCTCCTATCACTAGAGACGAGGATGAG
Organism: Avena sativa; assembly: GCA_916181665.1. Classification (NCBI taxonomy): domain Eukaryota; kingdom Viridiplantae; phylum Streptophyta; class Magnoliopsida; order Poales; family Poaceae; genus Avena; species Avena sativa. The sequence continues at coordinate 33,552,901 of OV702279.1, forward strand.
ATCATGGGCAAGTTTGCTGGTGTCACACTGCACGGGCCGGAGCATGGGATGTCATGGGTGGCGCAGCCGGTACCACTCGACGAGCAGGGAAGCATGCTCGGGAATGTCAGCTTGCTCGATAGTGCCATGAGCTATCGTGGACGGGCAGCATGCTCGAATACCCCGTCATCGCCCTCCTCGGCGGCCTCCATGACATGAACAAGTCTAGAGCCCAATAAAGCCTAGAGCACGATGGCGGGACCTGCTGAAGCCGGGGCACCATCGGGCCGGACGGGACCCAATCCCTTGCCACGTCAGCAAAATGGGTGGACCATATGTTGACGTATAGAGCGAGATAAAGGACCATGTCGGTGCATTTTGTAAGGGGTGGTAAATCGTTCCTTACATGCTAATGATTCAAAAGTTGGCAAAGAAGCCTCCCAAGTGCACATTTTTCAAGACAGAAAAATGGAGAATTAGATAAATGTTCAGCCAATATTTCTTCCATATTTGAGTGCTGATTTTTAAGGAATGTGTGTTTTTGTTTACCACATATCACGTCAACTGATTTCTCTTTGAGCATTAAGCTCTATATATTGTTCATGTGATTTTTCTCTAAAATTATTGTTCATGTGATGCATCAATACAAACTATATCAAATGTTGGAGATGCAGATTTGTTATTAATTTTATACCATGTAGTTTAATTGATATTGGTTTAGTAGGTACTATTTTTATGGATATTTATGAACTCTGCAATATTGTGGTATAGCCAATAAATTTGAGGTATGTAATAACCAACTTGTGGTACATCTCTTCTAACATTTCAAATGTCTATTGTAAGGATATTGGCCAATACATGTGAGATATTTAATGAACTCTGTAATATATGGTATAGCCAATACATGTTGAATGCAGTCTATTGTCAGGATATTAGTACCTATAGTCCTATGCTCATGATCAGCTACTGTTCAAATGCCTCCATATATATTGCATGTTACATCAGTCATGGCCATGTGATGATCAATATAGTGTGTGTTGGCTCAGTTTCCTAATATGTAGATCTGCATGTCCAATAACCAAATACTAATTCAAGTTGTGCTTTGTAGCCTTAGTTCAGAAAGAGGACATAAGAACAGAATCAACACATGCATGGCTTTGAAAGGATCTAGACTCTGTTCTTAGCCATAAGGTATGTAATCCAATGCTTCTAATATTTTTTCCTGAAAATTTGCATATAGAGGCAACATCACGCATGAAAAAGAATCGGTTCTCCCCTGCCAAGGAGAACAACTCTATTGGTAGGTATAATGAGCTGAATTATGATATATTTTCTTTTGACTTGTTTGAGGTGCATCTGACTTCCTTAGTTTTCCATGTGACTGGATGATGCACTTTCCTCAAGTTACTCTTTCTTTCTTGATCATTGTAGGTTCTCCAAGTGCTTGGAATATAATTGTTGGATTCATTCCCTACTTTTTATGTCTTTTCTTTTTTGTGTGAAATCTTAGAGTGTACTAGCTCAATCAAATGCCATACAGAATAATACATGCACTTTCTTCCAGTATAGTTTTTGCAAAGAGGCACCCAAAGGCAGAAGTAGAAGCCAAGTTAAAATACAATAATGATGTGGGATTTTTGAACCATTAAGTGCATACAAAACAGTGGACATATAGCTCTTTCATAATTCACTTTTTGGTACATATTACTGAGGCTAAATTGTTTTTGCAAAGGTCCCATGGGGAAGAACTGTTTAAAATAGAACCACGTGAAGCATTGATTTTGCTTTACACTAGAAAAGTGACAAATTTGGAACATTTTGTAGTTGACATAAATCATGGGAGTATTTGATGGTTTTATTTATTCATCAGCAAATATTATAAGGACTAATAGGAGCACACATCATGGATGAAAGGAGGAGGCATAGCTGATGAGCGAGTGCAGAGTACCACATAAGCAGCAAGTAAATTGGAGATTCTCTCGGAGTAGGAGAGGTTCTGCATATGACATCAAAGGTGCGGTCACTAGAGAAGACTGAGCGACACCGAATGGCGGTACAACCAGAAGTGCGAAGGTGGGGTTATTTATGAAGTTGTTAAGTATTCTAGAAGTATTTTGTTTGAACACTTCCATAGGAACTAAATGAAATGGAATGTTGCTCATTTCACTATTCTTTTCATGATCTCATCTTCTTTAAAATATTTATTGGTGGTTCGCCAAAGGACATTCGCACTACCACCATTGCACTAACCGTATTGTTCCGTCCTCACAACAAAGAAGCTGGTGACATACCAAAGACTAAGAATCATTCAGAATAGTGATTAATATTCGGTGTATTCCATCTAGACTTATTTTTATATGATTTTTTAGTGGAATTCTTTGTATATTTCTTGTTCCCTTACGAGTCTGCTCTTCCATAGCAACTAAATGAAATGGAATGTTGCTCATTTCACTATTCTTTTCATGATCTCATCTGTTTTAAAACATTTATTGGTGGTTGGCCAAAGGACATTCGCACTACCACCGTTGCACTAACCGTATTGTTCCGTTCTCACAACAAAGAAGCCAGTGACATACCAAAGACTAAGAATCATTCGGAATAGTGATTAATATTCGGTGTATTCCATCTAGACTCATTTTTATATGAATTTTTTAGTGGAATTCTTTGTATATTTCTTGTTCCCTTACGAGTATGCTCTTCCATAGCAACTAAATGAAATGGAATGTTGCTCATTTCACTATTCTTTTCATGATCTCATCTGTTTTAAAACATTTATTGGTGGTTGGCCAAAGGACATTCGCACTACCACCGTTGCACTAACCGTATTGTTACGTCCTCACAACAATGAAGCTGGTGACATACCAAAGACTAAGAATCATTCGAAATAGTGATTAATATTCGGTGTATTCCATCTAGACTCATTTTTATATGAATTTTGTAGTGGAATTCTTTGTATATTTCTTGTTCCCTTACGAGTCTGCTCTATGTCTCTATCCTTTACACCAAACTTCCGATCTCCAATGGTAGTAATGTAATTTTTATGTTCATTCTTTGTATTATTGTATGCTGTCAATATCAACCGTCTTAAGTACGGGAAAGTAGTTGAAAATTTTAGAAAAAAAATCTTGACAATACAAGTATTGAAAAGTAACTAAATGGGTCAAAGTGTGCCCAAGATATGTATTGTTCTAGTTTGTCTGCCTTACGAAACAAAATTTTCTGTCCCTTGGAAAGAAGGAACGTGAAGCGATCATAACAGTTGGTCAGTTGCAAGAAGGGAAAGAAGGAATCATTCAAGCAGGCTATGTTGTAGAGGTCTCACCTTGGGAATCTCAGTTTGTTGCCCCTTGGACTTGACGGATGTTGTAGAGTGAAAGGCCACCTTGTAGATGCGTGTAGCACAATTCTTGGTATACAAACATGCTCACATAGGCGACTTCAAGAACCCATTTTGGCTTCAAGAACCCATTTGTATAACCTGATAATCATTAGACGGGTACCATCGCAGAGTCCACTAGACTGATTTATGTTTCACAACAGCATCACTGTCACTCCAACTTTCAGAGATACTATATCTTGGGAAATTAGGAGGGTCAATCTTATGAAGAAACTCAGGGGGATAGAGTAGATCAACATCAGTTATACGATCAACTGATTTCCAAATAGTATCACACAGTTCTCAAACACTATTGCACCTCCAGGGACCATAGAGAAGAGCACACCATTGATTTCATCAGCAACCCAAAAATGTAGTCCTGAAATGGCTGAGCGTGCCTACCTACAGAAGTAGATGTTCATATAGTAAGAATTTACGTAAACCTATTACCTTGTGTAGACATAAATTTGATATTTTCATGAAAACCCTGTATGAAAGTAAGAGGGCTTCCTAGTATAACAGTTTTGAGTACAATAATGGTTATAAATTGACACGGTTATAAATTGACACGTCATTCTTAGATGAAGGTATTCTGAAATAAATTAAACTTCATAGTAAATCTCTCTGTTCCGGAACCTAACTAAAATAAAAACGTGACATGCTTGATAAAAATACTATTTTTTTAATTCTTTGCATATGAGGTGTAAAGTAGCAAAAGGCAGGCACACTATCCATCATATTAATTTCGAAGATGTTACAGATTATTCAAGTTGCTTAAAGGACAACAATCATATCCATGGAAGCAGCAGACGCCAGTCTTTGTCGGATCTACACACAACGACAATCAATGATCTACCATTTGATCATTTATTAAGATATCATATTTAGAACACATCGCTAGTGCAGCCATCAGAGGACTCAATAGTTCATGTTGAAAATCGTACCTCAGGATTCAAATTTGACATTCACTGATTGCCGAATGCCATCTGTTCCTTCATAAGGTAGTGTGGAGAAGGCAATTCCAGGGAATGGCTCTGCCAATAACACATAATTTAGCATTGTGATGTAGTAACTAAAATTAATTTGTTATTCCTATCTGTATTGTATAATAAGTTTAAATAGAAGAGCACATATATTAGAATGGCAATTGTATGTGCTTAACCTTTTTGTTTTCATTTCTAGCATCATTGTATATTGCCTACAGTTTCTAGGAAAACATTGCATCATTGTTTGATATTGGTTTTTGTGAGAGCATCTAGTTTGAAATTAACCAAACAATACACTAAGATTACAGCAGTACCCTAGACCTATTATTTGAAGCCAGACATAACAATCTGTATATCAATCATCAAACACCTGAGGGGAAATGCCTGAGAATGCAAAATATGCTACGCCGTTGAACTTGACATTGAATTGATTTTACAGCAGCGTATTATTAAGAAATACTGTTTGTACACTGCTGTCAGCATATGCAAGCACTGTGAAAATTGATAATATGAAAGAATTCTAAGGATTTGAAACCTCCAAAACAGGACCTGCACTTAACTGTTAGGTATCTATGGAGCTTTCTATCCTGCTTCCTTGGAAAAAAATGGAGCAAGAAGAGATTAAAATCTTAACGGAAATCAGGAACGTTGAAGGCACTCTGGTCATTTTATCAGCAAGTGTCCTCACTCCCCAATAGACCATCTGATATGTATAAGAATTCCATATCTTAATCATGTTCTTTGAAAATAGAACCAGAACTCATGCATGGTAAGTAAGAAAAATATACAGGATGTGTTCCGGAGGTAATTGAGAAGTATATGTACTATTTGCGGCCACTCCACAGTAATTACCGTGAACACACAAAAATTACCTGATTAAAGCATGACCATAGATATATTGCACAACGGAAAGAACAATTACCTGCATCCATCCCATGAAATAATATCTAAAACTGTAGACTGGTTTCTGACACAACTTCTGCAGCAAACACGCAGAATAAAATATAATTTGTTGCCTTCGATTAGCCAAATAAACTGGGAGCACAACAATCTGAAAAAAGAGCAGAACCTGCGAACCCAGTTTAAGTAAAAGTAAGCGGCCTCACTCCCCAATAGACCATCTGATATGTATAAGAATTCCATATCTTAGTCATGTTCTTTGAAAATAGAACCAGAACTCATGCATGGTAAGTAAGAAATATGTACATGATGTGTTCCAGAGGTAATTGAGAAGTATATTTACTATTTGCGGCCACTCCATAGTAATTATTGTGAAAAGACAAAAAATACTTGATTAAAGCATGACCGTAGATAAATTGCATAACGGAAAGAACAATTACCTGTATCCATCCCATGAAATAATATCTAAAAATATAGACTGGTTTCTGACACAGCTTCTACAGCAAACACGCAGAATAAAATCTAATTTGTTGCCTTGGATTAGCCCAATAAACTGGGAGCACAACAATTTGAAAAAAGAGCAGAACCTGCGAACACAGTTTAAGTAAAAAAACACCAGAGAATCAAGACTACTGTAGTACACTAAATCGTTTGCAAACTGCACTTGAGACCTGCAAGTGAGAGGACGTGAGGATAGAGAGATGAGATATGCGTACCCTGTGCGTACCGGCTGACCCGTGCTTGATGTGTGTTGAGGTGGATTAGCTGGCCTGCCACTGGTCTGTCGCCCCTCGCGCCAACTCCTGAGCACACAACGTCAACCACTGCTACCACGGGTCTTCACCCGGAGCAGCAGGTGGCTCTTGCCTACCGGATCCAGATTCATGCGACGCAGATGGAGCTCCTCCAGTCCTCGCTGCCAACATGAGATAGAGAGGATGTGAGGCAAGAGAGAGAGAACAGGGCGTGGGGAGCGGTTGAGGAAGCGGGTAAACCTAGGCCGTTCACATTAGCGAGGGCGGCTGCTGCCGGCCACGACGCCGGAGCAGGAACCGACCCACGTGAGCATCCTGCATGGCAGGCAAGAACAGCAGCCGAGACAGCTGAGAAAGGCAGGGGCCGGGAGCACGGTCGCGCCTAGGATCGGCGGAGAAGAAAAGAGGGTCGCGGCTGAGGGAGGAGAGGAGAGAGGGGAATCCGGCGGTGCTCCAGCGACCGCCTCCGCTCTCAATCCCTAGCTCTCTCCCGATGGGAAGGGGAGCACCGAAGCAGAGGCTGGTGGCGCGAAGAGATAAGGTACGGCCTCTCCGCCCGGTGCACGGGAACAGTAATCTAGGAAAGGAGAAAGAGGAGGAGGAAACGACACACGGTTGTATACGTGCCACAGTTGCATCGCTCAGCCGAGAACCACTCTCCCGCGCGCCAAGCGTCCTCACTCTCCAATAGACCATCTGATATGTATAAGAATTCCATATATTAGTCATGTTCTTTGAAAATAGAACCAGAACTCATGCATGGTAAGTAAGAAAAATGTACAGGATGTGTTTCGGAGGTAATTGAGAAGTATATGTACTATTTGCGGCCACTCCACAGTAATTACCGTGAACACACAAAAATTACTTGATTAAAGCATGACCGTAGATAAATTGCACAACGGAAAGAACAATTACCTGCATCCATCCCATGAAATAATATCTAAAACTGTAGACTGGTTTCTGACACAGCTTTTGCAGCAAACACGCAGAATAAAATCTAATTTGTTGCCTTCGATTAGACAAATAAACCGGGAACACAACAATCTGAAAAAAATAGCCAAACACAGTTTAAGTAAAAGTAAGTGGCCTCACTCCCCAATAGACCATCTGATATGTATAGGAATTGCATATCTTAGTCATGTTCTTTGAAAATAGAACCAGAACTCATGCATGGTAAGTAAGAAAAATATACAGGATGTGTTCCGGAGGTAATTGAGAAGTATATGTACTATTTGCGGCCAGTCCATAGTAATTACCGTGAACACACAAAAATTACCTGATTAAAGCATAACCGTAGATAAATTGCATAACGGAAAGAACAATTACCTGCATCCATCTCATGAAATAATATCTAAAACTATAGACTGGTTTCTGACACAGCTTCTGCAGCAAACACGCAGAATAAAATCTATTTTGTTGCCGTCGATTAGCCAAATAAACTGGGAGCACAACAATCTGGAAAAAGAGCAGAACCTGCGAACACAGTTTAAGTAAAAACACCAGAGAATGAAGGCTGCTGTAGTAGACTAAATCGTTTCCAAACTGCACTCGAGACCTACAGTGAGAGGACGTGAGGATAGAGAGATGAGAGATGCGTATCCTGTGCGTATCGGCTGACCCGTGCTCGATGTGTGTTGAGGTGGATTAGCCGGCCTGCTGCTGGTCTGTCGCCCCTCGCGCCAACATCGCCAACCGCCGCTACCACGGGTCTTCACCCGGAGCAGCAGGTAGCTCTTGCCTACCGGATCCAGATTCATGCGACGCAGATGGAGCTCCTCCAGTCCTCGCTGCCGACATGAGATAGAGAGGATGTGAGGAAAGAGAGAGAGAACAGGGCGTGGGGAGCGATTGAGGAAGAGGGTAAACCTAGGCCGCTCACATCAGCCAGGGCGGCTGCTGCCGGCCATGACGCCGGAGCAGGAACCGACCCACGTGAGCATCCTGCATGGCAGGCGAGAACAGCATCCGACACAGCTGAGAAAGGCAAGGGCCGGGGCCACGTCCACGCCTAGGATCGACGAAGAAGAAAAGAGGGTCGTGGCTAAGGGAGGAGAGGAGAGAGGGGAATCAGGCGGTGCTCCAGCGACCGCCTCCGCTCTTAATCCCTAGCTCTCTCCCGATGGGAAGGGGAGCATCAGAGCAGGGCTGGTGGCGCGAAGAGATAAGGTACGGCCTCTCCGCCTGATGCACGGGAATACTAATCTAGGAAAGGAGAAACACGAGGAGGAAACGACACACGGTTGTATACGTGTCACGGTTGCACCGCTCAGCCGAGAACCACTCTCCCGCGCGCCTTAATATAAAAACCTACATTTACTGTTGATGTGCAAAACTTGTACATCTACAGTAACTAGGCAATTTGACGCGACAGCATGCCGCGCCCGTGCAGTGTAACTGTTATGGGACCACCAAAAGTTGGAAAAGACAACTACGGGAGATATCTTTGCTATTTTTTTTGGAATTAAGTTATTTACTTATTTTCATGGCATTAGCTTTTGCCATGGGCCATATGCATCACTTCGATGCAGAGGCCAGGGCGAGGCCTCCATTTCGAAAAAAATTTAGCTTTTGCCATGCATGGACGATTTAGTCTGAGCGGAAATGTATGAGCACATCGTGCCTATGTAATAGACGCATTTTTTAGTATGTCTTCTCAGAAAATAGATCCTATTACTGCGCAGCCTCACTGATCAGCATTTGAATCCCTGAATGTTCGCCCAAATTGTCACATCTTATTAAGAGAAACCAAGATCAACGACTTCTTTAAACGACCTATGGCGATATGCAAAAGATTGAACGCCTCATCACACAAAAAACTTCCTAAGAAAATAGAATTTTAATTAAAGAAGCAGGTCAAGCAGATCTTTATCAAGAAGCAGGTCTTGCTTAAACCATACAACCTACTCCAGTCGTTAGCTCTCTCAGTTCTTCTCAGCAAAATCATATTCTTGCCAAGCTCAAGCTGTGTCAGAACACCAGGCTCACATGTCTACTGATAGCTCCTGAAATTTGCTGTTCGAAACCTGCAACTGGCGGCAGGCATAGAGATACTTCGTCAAAAACCGTAAGATTTCCTTCTGATAGATAGCATAGACGGCTTGTGTGGTTTCAATGCCGAATTCCGGCTGGCCTAACTCGGTGGCGCACCTGACACATGTCGCATTTTCCCCATTTGTTCTTTCACTTGAGCTTTGTCTATTCGAAGCAAGGAGACAACCCAATATCGCAAGAATGTGTTCTTAAAAACTACTTTCGAAGGTCACAAAGCTGTATATATTTATAGATGGAAAAAGAAGAACTTACAAAGATCGAGCTGCAAGAAATCAATATAAAGCATTCATACATCGGTTAATGGAGATCAGACAAAATGAGAAGCAGATATGTTGGCTTGTCTTCCATATTCACCGTGTCTGCACACATAACAGCTGCAGTAGTTGGTAACAAATTCTTATAAACTCATCTAGTTTAAGCTAATAGAACAAAAAAGATAGAGTGCACTGGATCAAAACTTTTTCTCATATGGTGGCCTCCATGAAGTTGTATTGCATACGTCGAATATGAAAAACTGTAACTCTGTAGTTGCATTTTACTGGGATAGTATGTACATCAAATAATGAATGAAACTGGCAAACCTAGTTCATATGGTAAGATCCCTACAAATATATGTCTACCTCTTCGGTTATCCTGCAGAAATTGTATATCAAAAGCAATTAATTTGTCAGATAACTTAATAGGCAATTTCTGATAGTGAATGCACCGGCACCAACTTAATATGTGTAGTAAAGATGTGTCACAATAGCACATATTCTGATGTTTACGGAAGTAAATGTGTTTACATAAGTAAATGTGAAAACAAACCATTCTTCGAACATAGAAACATTATTTTCAGAGACAGTTTAAGGAAGGTTGATGGAATGATCATTTTCTACATAAATAATTCCCCATCCTTTGTACCAAAGACTCACCACAATAACCTTGAAATTTACATTAGAGGCCTTACACTAAACCAAAAATAATTGTTTTTGTTGTATGCAGCTGTTCTATTGGATTAACTAGCACTTCTATTTTAACTAATTGTAATAAATACAGTAGAAGAAGCAACACACTGCAATATAGCTCTGTAGATCTGGTAGTACATGGTATTGTTCAGTAAAGCCCGACTCTGTATGATGACAATTCGATGAATAGAACATTTAGGATTAAAATTGTATATTGATTTTTCACAAGAAAGAATATTGAATCACCGAGTCTCGAACACCTGAACTTTACTGTTCTAAAAACTGAACCTATGCACACTTCTATCTTCTGTACTTCAAATATAACCAATACTGCCTATGGCTGAAAAAGTCGGGTAACCTTTGCACAAAGCTGATTGTAGGATGGGGCAAGACAATAGAAATATGCGTAACTGGAAAATACAAATACTATCCGGCGTGTTTTCCTCCAAAGCATCCACAGACCATAGCTCTGCTTATGTAGTATAAATGCATAAATTTCTTGCACAATTTATCTCACTCATCTCTATATAGTTTAGAAAACACAAACACAATATAACGATCCAATAATGGTAGGAGTGCTTGGTGCTTCTGGTAGGAAATTTAAAGCAAGAAAAATACTGAATTAGCATGGATGAGACTCACAAACCTGTGATGTTAGTTTTTAGTAAGGCTGTAGGACCACTCCCTCATCATGTTATTTGCAGAAATAAAGCTGTAAGAAAAAACTAATAACTCAATAATGTCGATGAGTTGAGGAAAACCAAGTTAGCTGGAAAAAATTATGTGCCAGAGATGAACTTTGAGCTGAGAAAAGATAATGGATATGCAAATGGTCAAGTTGCTTTCTTCATCATATAATCCCATGTTTGAGATAGTTACTGAATATTTTCCATGGTGCATATGATGACATAGAATGTATCTTACAAAATATTGGATACATGCTAATGCAGCATATGAGACAATTACATCAGGAGTAAACTAATGCCGAGAGAAATTATAAACAAATATGAAGGACGGGTTAATCATTATTGTTATATCACAAATTCTTAGTGTCCTTAGGCGTTGTGTATAGCTATTTTCACGTGGTAACTTTGAACTCATAAAAAACCTTGGAAGCCATGGTAATCTTGAACTCACAGAAAGCCTTGGAAGACACTTGAATTTTTGCCAGTGAACTAAAGCATCAAAGAGGTAATCGGAGATGAAATGAAGCCTCGTTCAAGCCCGCGCGCACATATTCTGTAATCTTCAAATCTGAATTACCAACGCCAGCAAGAAAAAAAATATTGTAGAAGAAGGTACAGGAGTATACCAGATTTTGAGTGAATCCACTCCTGTCAATCTGAAAAAATTACAACATTAGGATAAAGAGGAGGGGAGTATAATGCAACAACCAATTGGTGGACAAAAAAAGACATCAGAAGAATCCACGTAGGGCACTACAAACAACATTAAGAAGGTATTCAAAATGAGCCATGCCTCGAACGTAAGCAATTTAGTTTGCAACAATTACTATACTGGTCAAAAAGAGCACTCCGTCGCGACGGCAGAGCAGATGATCCGGCAGCAGGGCCAGCACGACGGTGAGAACCAGCCGCAGCAACCGAGGGCACGTCCGTGCGCGGCAGAATATCCGGCGGCTCGCCCGGCAGGGAGCCTGCCGGTTGCCCGGAAGGCCAGGGCACCGACCGCGCAGTCGAGCTTCTGCAGGTGTATCTTCAGAGAGACGACACCGTTGCCACGGCGGAGCATATGATGTAGCAGCAGGTCCAGCACGACGGCGAGAACCACCCGCAACAACCGATGCCGCGCCCGTGTGCGACGGAAGTTCAGGCGGCTCGCCGGTCCGGGAGCCTGCAGGTCGGCCGGAAGAAGGACGGCCAGAGCGCCGACCGCGCTGCCAACGCGGAGCAGTGGCCAGAGGCGTGACGTCCCGGATACCCCGCGACGCGGCGGCGCAGGTGAAGCCGATGAGCCAGCATGCCCTCCAACTGAAACCAGAGAATCTTTCATCCTAAAATCCAATAGAAGGAGAAATCAAACTCGACCAAAACCATAAGAAAAGAAGGTAGAGGGAAAAAGGCAAAGCAAACTAGCGGCCGTCCGGCCGAAACAATGCAGCGGCGAGGAAAACGGAGAAGGCACGCATCGGACTCTCCGCTCGGCGCATGGGAAAAGCAAACGGCCGGAATTACTACTCTACGACAGAAAAACATGGGACAGAGTATAGGCGGCACGGTCACACCGCGTCGAGCCACGCGGACGCTGGACGCTGAGTAATTAACGGGAGGAAGAAAAGGAAAGAAAAAGGGAAACAGAAGTGGACGCGCGTCGAGGCGCTGTCGCCAGGAACCGTTGATGAACAGTAATGCAAATGAACAGTAGATCGAGGCTCTAAGCGATCGATAATCCCACGCGCCTTAATATATGGTTATATATTTACGTAAACCTATTACCTTGTGTAGACATAAATTTGATATTTCCATGAAAACCTTGTATGAGAGTAAGAGGGCTTCCTAGTATAACAGTTTTAAGTACAGTATTGGTTATAAATTGACACGGTTATAAATTGACACGTCATTCTTAGATGAAGGTATTCTGAAATCAATTAAACTTCATAGTAGATCTCTCCATTCCGGAACCTATAAATTCTAAAATAAAAACGTGACATGCTTGATAAAAATACTATTTTTTAATTCTTTGCATATGAGTTGTAAAGTAGCAAAAGGCAGGCACACTATCCATCATATTAATTTCTAAGATGTTACAGATTATTCAAGTTGCTTAAAGGACAACAATCAAGTCCATGGAAGCAGAAGACGCGTCTTTGTAGGATCCATACATAACGACAATTAGTGATCTGCTATTTGTTCACTTATTAAGATGTAATATTTAGAACACATCGCTAGTGCAGCTATCAGAGGCCTCAATAGTTCATGTTAAAAATCGTACCTCAGGATTCAAATTTGACATTCACCGATTGCCGAATGCCATCTGTTCCTTCATAAGGTAGTGTGGAGAAGGAAATTTCAGGGAACAGCTCTGCCAATAGCACATAATTTAGCATTGTGATGTATTAACTAAAATTAATTCGTTATTCCTATCAGTATTGTATAATAAGTTTAAATAGAAGAGCACATATATTAGAATGACAATTGTATGTGCTTAATCTTTTTGTTTTCATTTCTAGCATCATTGTATATTGTCTACAATTTATAGGAAAACATTGCATCATTGTTTGATATTGGTTTTTGTGAGAGCATCTAGTTTGAAATTAACCAAACAATACACTAAGATTCCAGCAGTACCCAGACCTATTATTTGAAGCCAGACAAAACAATCTGTATATCAATCATCAAACACCTGAGGGGAAATGCCTGAGAATGCAAAATCTGCTACGCCGTTGAACTTGGCATTGAATTTATTTTACAGCAGGGTATTATTAAAAAATACTGTTTGTACACCGCTGTCAGCATATGCACGCACTGTGAAAATTGATAATATGAAAGAATTCTAAGGATTTGAAACCTCCAAAACAGGACCTGCACTTAACTGTTAGGTATCTATGGAGCTTTCTATCCTGCTTTCTTGGAAAAAAATGGAGCAAGAAGAGATTAAAATCTTAACGGAAATCAGGAACCTTGAAGGCACTCTGGTCATTTTATCAGTAAGTGTCCTCACTCCCCAATAGACCATCTGATATGTATAAGAATTCCATATCTTAGTCATGTTCTTTAAAAATAGAACCAGAACTCATGCATGGTAAGTAAGAAAAATGTACAGGATGTGTTCCAGAGGTAATTGAGAAGTATATATACTATTTGCGGCCACTCCACAGTAATTAACATGAACACACAAAAAATACTTGATTAAAGCATGACCGTAGATAAATTGCACAACGGAAAGAACAATTACCTGAATCCATCCCATGAAATAATATCTAAAACTGTAGACTGGTTTTTGACACAGCTTCCTCAGCAAACACGCAGAATAAAATCTAATTTGTTGCCTTCGATTAGCCAAATAAACGGGGAGCACAACAATCTGGAAAAAGGGCAGAACCTGCGAACACAGTTTAAGTAAAAGTAAGTGGCCTCACTCCCCAATAGACCATCTGATATGTAAGAATTCCATATCTTAGTCATGTTCTTTGAAAATAGAACCAGAACTCATGCATGGTAAGTAAGAAAAATGTACATGATGTGTTCCAGAGGTAATTGAGAAGTATATGTACTATTTGTGGCCACTCCACAATAATTACCGTGAACACACAAAAATTACTTGATTAAAGCATGACTGTAGATAAATTGCACAATGGAAAGAACAATTACCTGCATCCATCCCATAAAATAATATCTAAAACTGTAGACTGGTTTCTGACACAGCTTCTGCAGCAAACACGCAGAATAAAATCTAATTTATTGCCTTCGATTAGCCAAATAAACTGGGAGCACAACAATCTGGAAAAAGAGCAGAACCTGCAAACACAGTTTAAGTAAAAAAAAAAACACCAGAGAATCAAGACTGCTGTAGTACACTAAATCGTTTGCAAACTGCACTCGAGACCTGCAAGTGAGAGGACGTGAGGATAGAGAGATGAGAGATGCGTACCCTGTGCGTACCGGCTGACCCGTGCTCGATGTGTGTTGAGGTGGATTAGCCGGCCTACCGCTGGTCTGTCGCCCCTCGTGCCAACTCCTGAGCACACAACGCCAACCACCGCTACCACGGGTCTTCACCCGTAGCAGCAGGTGGCTCTTTCCTACCGGATCCAGATTCATGCGACGCAGATGGAGCTCCTCCGGTCCTCGCTGCCAACATGAGATAGAGATGATGTGAGGCAAGAGAGAGAACGACGTGGGGAGCGGTTGAGGAAGAGGGTAAACCTAGGCCGTTCACATCAGCCAGGGCGGTTGCTGCCGGCCACGACGCCGGAGCAGGAACCGACCCACATGAGCATCCTGCATGGCAGGCAATAACAGCAGCCGACACAGCTAAGAAAGGCAGGGGCCGGGGGCACGGCCGCGCCTAGGATCGGCGGAGAAGAAAAGAGGGTCGCGGCTGAGGGAGGAGAGGAGAGAGGGGAATCAGGCGGTGCTCCAGCGACCGCTTCCGCTCTCAATCCCTAGCTCTCTGCCGATGGGAAGGGGAGCACCGGAGCAGAGGCTGGTGGCGCGAAGAGATAAGGTACGACCTCTCCGCCCGGTGCATGGGAACAGTAATCTAGGAAAGGAGAAACAGGAGGAGGAAACGACACACGGTTGTATACGTGCCACGGTCACACCGCTCAGCCGAGAACCACGCTCCCGCGCGCCTTAATATAAAAACCTACGGTCGCTGAGATGGCACAACCCATCGATCTGAAACTGTTCTCTTTCATATAAGTAGTAATGGGGTCGTGGAATTGCTTGATGTGAAAGTGACGGTGTCGTGCTATTCATGCCCGGCACATCTAAAAGTGTGAGAAGAAAAGCTGATTTACGTTCTGCTCCATTGCCTTAGCAGGTCCCTACCCACAACGACGTGCTTTTTCGCCATAAAGCGGTCCACTTGCTGTTATATTCTTTTGTCATATGCATATATTCTTCTTACTACTTACCGTTAAGTGGGATTCGAAAGGAAAATTACATTCCCTGATCCCCATACATATGGGAGTAGAGCTTGATCGACCATTTTACGTGGAACAACTGTACAACGTGTTACTGGTGGTTCTTTAAGAGCAACTTCAAAAGACGCGCAATATCGCGCTCGTGCTGGAAAAACTGATATTTTAAATGCAGGCATACGAAAACACGCGCTCCAACGGACACATTGCGTGGTAAATTATGTAGGCGCACGGGATATTTGCGCACGCGGCACAGCGCATTGTAAAATCTTGCGGCTGCGCGCGAACACCAACCTCCATCCTGAAACTTCCACGCGCCCTTTCGCCACCACCGATTTGACCGCCCCTCGTCTCCTATGGCACCGTCGCCGCGACTCGACGCAACACCTCTTCCTCGCCGTTGCTTCCTCACCCGCGCCCATAGCATCGTGCCGTCGCCGTTCTGTCGCAGTGTCCACAGGCTGCGCCGTCAACGCCGGAGTGGGCGCCTCTTCTTCGCCGTTGCTACCTCACCCGCGCCCACATCGCCGCACCCGCTTTGACAAGTGGTCATCTGGGCCCGCGAAGTGCTCGACGGTATGCCACGCCCCGATGAGTAGATGAGTTTGTCGTTTTATTGGTTTATAGTTAGTTTGTCCATTGTAGTATTAAAGTTGTATTCTTGAGGCACAATTTGTTGTTTGTGTTGTAATAATAATAAAATTATTTATGTATGTTTTTTGGTTTGAGTTTAATCTTCATTGTTCTATATTTGTCGTCTGTGGTTTTTTAAACGCCAGCGCGCTGGGTTTTATAGTGTCTGGTAAAGCGATAGGTGTGCGTACCCTAAAATTTAGGGCTCCGGAAAAGCTAATCAGTCTCGCGCGTGCAATACTCCGAAATCCGGCGCTGTAAACATGATTTAGCGCGCTGCAATTTACATGTGAAAGTTGCTCTAAGTTGATCAGATTACTATTCACAACATTCTTCGCCACTTTAGCATCTTTGCATGGGCGCATAAAGAGCCTTTTTTCTGTTATCGGAACTGTCATATCCATGGCAGAAAGAAAGAACGTTAACAGGTCCTGAAATGGTCACCATAATGGTGAAATGATTGAATTTGGAACGAACAAACCAATTGTCTTATTACAAGCAACGCGTGCTAGCTTTTTACTTGCTGCAGGGCAGCATTACACAATGAGGACTGATCAAATTGAAAAACAACAGGAGCGCACTGGTGGAAAAAAAAAGTGGAGGTCGGATACAACTCAGGGCCCGGATTCACGTCAGTCGAAAGAAACACCTTACTTAGCATTGTTTACTCAAGCCTTTTTGGGGGCAAGCCTGGATTTGATCTTCTCCACCTCCTTGGTGCCGACCTGGAACGCCTTGGTGAGCACATTGTTGGGCACCGCCGGCGTGGCCCCGAACAGCGTCATGGCAAGGGACTGCGTGCCGGGGAACTGGCTGTTGAATGCCGAGATGACGGAGGCAGGGCCGTGGCCGTTGTTCTTCTGGAAGTGGACCAAACCACGGGGGAAAACGAAGACATCCCCGGCGGTGATGGTCTTGGAGATGAGCTTGTTCCCGGTCGTTATGAAGCCGACGTCGAGGGCGCCCTCAAGGACGAAGACCATCTCGGTGGCGCGCGGGTGGGTGTGCGGGGCGTTGAGCCCACCCGGCGCGTAGTCGATGCGCGACATGGACACGCCCAGGGTGTTGAGCCCAGGCACCTTCTCCACGTTCGCTCCGGTCACCACGGAGCCGTACGTGTTGTTGGTGTTGCCTGCGGCGCCGAGCCCTTTGAAGTAGAAGTCATCTTCGGTTACCGTCGCCTTGCAAGCGAACCCATTCACCTTCACGCCTGCATACAGACAGACACACGTTTCCAAGGGAAATTCAATGGAACATGACGACTGTACTGGTTTTATTTCTGATGTTCTGAAATCAAGTCAGGGAAACTTACCTGAAGTAAGATCGGCGACGCAGATGTCCTGGAGCAAATCGGGGTCGCCGGCGACGGACTGCGAGGGGAGAACGGAGACCACGAGTGCCATTACGGCGCAGGGAAGCAAGGGAGAAACCATGGCCATTGAAGGCTTGCTCTTGTGCTTGCGACCGTACTTGATTTAGCTGCGAGTATGATGACCTGGGGCCTGCCTCTCTTTACTCCTTTCTCCGTGCACGCTCCTTTACTCTCCCTGCTCGAGGTGAATGACCTTGTTGGATGCTGAATAGGCATAAGATGTGGATGGAATTTATAACAGGTGGGCACCAGAGAGAGAAAGAGGTGTGACCGTAGGAGTGAGTGATGTGAGTGCCAAGGTATGCCAAGAAGATTGTCCGTTCACCCCAAGAAATGTGCTGGCCGTGTGAGGTAAGACTAGGAGAGGATTGCTGTAGGAGTACACAAGGAACAATGTGATAGGTTGTTATTTTATACTCATCTCTAGATTTTGATCTTAGCAGCAGACATATTTTTTGTTGTGAACCACAACACTGGTGAAAAAAGGGCCTGCAGTTCCGGGCCGCAACTGGATTTAGTACCGGTTTTGGGCCCGGGACTGCAAAAAGGGACTAGAGCCCCCCCCCCCCCCCATCTAGTCCCGGCTCACTACGACCCACGACTGATAACAGCCACGTGACTGTTTCAGTGCCGCGGGGGCGGAAATCACTCTCCAATAGACCATCTATTTCTGTATACATATTATACGCTACTACATACACACTACACGTCGATGCATTTATATAATCAATCATATCAAAAGGAAGAAATGTTTTGAAATTACATGGTCATTGATGAATATATATCATACCAGTTACATGGAGATGATTAAGGAAAATAGAGTTCCACGTTATCCGCATAATGCTCTCTATGTACATCAAGGACTTCCTTCGTCATAAATCCTGCCAGCTCCTCTTGAATTGCTCTTATGCGCTGGTCTGGCTCTAGTTTCTCCCGCAAATCATAAATATAATGTGAGTCAACTTTCCACTCACTGGTCAACTCGCGGTTGTACTCGCAGACATGGTACCCACATAAATGACTTCCTAGTGGCTGCTGTAAACTCTTCACCATTTTATAAGTTAACTCCTCTTTGAATGGACCTGGTATTTTCTGTCTGAACCGTGTTCAACACCTGCTCGACAAAGAAAATAAACAAAGGAGTTATTAGTTACTTGATATCAGGAAATGAATGAAAGAGGACGATATAATGCGATAATGACTGAAATTACTTATAGAGAATTGCTTTCATGTCGCTCCACTGCTCTTGGTCCCAACTTAATGAGTCGTCGACTTCAACTAGGGAGTTGTCAACTTGAATGTTTAGCAAGATTCAGTAGAATCTGCGGACGTTTACATAAGCATTCATGCATAGCTCATCCAGTAAGCAAAAATAAAATGTGTACAAGATATAAACACTCACTTGAAGTTGTAAGGAAATAGTATTTCCTTAACAAAATTATTCTCGGTTAAGAACCTGCACATGTCTTCCTCCACGTCCTTGGGGTGATTCTTTAACGTATATTCATTAACGATATATGGGTAAATGAACCCAACATCGTATCTTCTAGCTCTTTTGCATTCAAACATCTTCATTCTGCAGAATATAATATCGTCATACAAAAGGATATATAGTTAGGATAATATATTAAATGCAATGAACGAGCTGAGCTACAAACTTAATTATAGAAATAAATCACTTACAGACAGTAGCAACCAATGATAGATTTGTCAAGTACGCGTTGGTTGTATAACTGAAACAGTTCGGTCATTTGAACCTGTATCGAGTATGGTTTAAAGTGATGCGCCTTTCTAACGTCCACCGGAAACCAATCTTTCTGATGCTTTTTTCTGCTTGCGACATGTACCATTCGTGCAGATTTCGTATATGTGTGGATAGACGCGCGAGCTCCTCATTACTGACTAGAGGATCCTGTTGGACATACTGCCGTACTATCTGACCCACTGGCGTATCTTCATAGCGTAAATATTGACCGAGACATATTTGCTTCGGTAGCAAGTGCTTTGGCCTGCGATACAGTGATTCCCATAAGTGCAGCATTATTACGGGTTCTGGGGTCCATTATTTGCATGTCCATATCCATTTCAGCTCTGAAGGCCTTGTCCAGGTCTGAAATGACTTTGAGCGGGGCGACCGATTGATTCTTCTGTGCTTCGAGCTGGGCAACTTGCTTCCCGCTTTTTGCACTTGTGATTTTTTTCTTCTGTGCTTGCTTAATAATCTCCCGGTCATAGTCTGATTCCAGATTCATCGATATTTGGGATGGTTGCTCAAGAAAGGACTTAGCCCACTTTTTGGTTTTTTCATTATATACCGGCTTTGGCTTAGGCTTTTTTGGGTGCAAAATGCGCCTTAACTTGGGCAGCCACATCCGTGTTAGGTTTCTCATCGGTCTTTTCATAAGGTCTCTTTGGAAGAGCCGGCGGGATGTCGACTATCTTCGCCGTTTGACCTTTCTTCGATGTGGGGCGTGGGGGACCTTCGAACTTCCGTTTCTTCGATGAGGTAGTAGTATTGCACGGAGGCGGAGGCGGAGATCGAGTATTGCGTGGAGGCGGAGATCGAGTTGATGTACTCCTGCTGCGGCGATCGTCAGCGGGGCGGGGTGTACTTGGAGGTTGGCGATAATCGGGTTGGGGTGTACTTGGAGGTTGACGATATTCGATGCGGGGTGGACTTGGATTCCTCGGAGTCGGTGACCTTGGTGCCGAGCCTGGAAACTTGATGTACTTCTTATTCCATAGAATGATGTTGCACTTGACATCTCCTAGTTTCGTAAGGCCTTCAGGCGTAGCGATTTCAATCTCTAGGTCCGCAAAATCCTCCACTATGTCATCCACCATGACACGAGCATAGCCTGGTGGAATCAGAAGTGAATGGTGGAGTGCTCCAGGTAGACAAGGTAAAGCAGTGTAGATAGCCACCTTGAAGGACAGGTTGTTCATTAGCTGATGTAGCTCACATTGTGCCATCTCTCTGACATCATCCACGGGGTAGCGAGGAGCCGGTGCATCATCCAGCAGTGCTTGATCATCAGCCCAGACCTCCATGGAAGCCATGCTGCTTCTCCGCTGGCTAAGATCCAATGCAGGATCATCATCCCACGGGTGAGTTGACGACGGCGGCCTTTGGCTAATTTCATGCATGAGGTTCTTCAGATCAGCTAGATCCTGCTCTACCCTGGAGATCCGGTCTGCCTCCCGGTCCTTCTTTCTCTGACGAATTCTGTAACTGGCATCGTACTGAGGAAGCCCTTTCTTCCATGAGACACCGGCGCCTTTGCCTCGTGTTCGTCCTCCCTTTTCAGGATTCCCTAGGGCGCGTGTCATCTCGTCGTTCTCTCTCTCGGGACGGAACAATCCCAATTGAGAATTGTTCATTGCTTGAATAAGGTCTTCAGAGGGTTTTAGAATTTTATCATGAAATAATGTCTTCCCTGTTTCTGGGTCCAAGGATCCCCCGTGCCCGTACCACCAGTGCTTTGACCTCTCGGGCCATCCATCTGTACCAGGAGTGACGCCTCTAGCCCTCATGTTCTTCTCCATAGTTTCCCACTTAGGGACGACACTCTTGTAGCCACCTGTCCCCATTTTATGATGGTATTTCTTTTTGGCAGCATTTAACGCGTTTTTTGCCGACTTTGCCTGTGCTTTATCAGATTGCTTGTACTGTACAAAATCGGGCCACTGTTCTCTCAACTTCGCGTTTACTCCTTTGAAGTCTGGAGTTTTCTTTTTCGCGACATATTTCGCGTATAAACTTTTCTTGTGGTTCCGGTACAGTTCAGCCATCTTGCTCAGAGCCCACTCCTTCACTTTCGCTCTATTTTCAAGCCCACCCAGCCTTGGGGTAATACCATCTACCTCAAATTCTTCATACTCTGGAGGTAGTATGAAATGCGCTATGAGCTTCTGCCAAAGGTCATCTTTGGCATCATCGGTGACATAGCTGTTGGATTCTTCACTGGGTTTCTTTGACCGATTCCATTCTTGGATGGTGATCGGAAGGTTGTCCCTAACAAGCACCCCGCATTGATTTATAAACATCCTCCGGTGCTTCTCTGGAGCAATCGGTTCACCATCATCATCTATTTCTTTGATGGTGAACCTCTGATTACCATCCAACTTTTTGTTCGGCCCTCGTTTAGTTCGAGATGTTGATTTCTTTGATCCGGTGGGCTAAAAGAAGAAGAGAGAGTGATTAATATATATCTAGATCAGTTAATGAATAGAGGTAACACGAGACTTTATATATATATGTACCTCGCCGGATCCTGTCGAGGGGCCATCATTATTGTTGTTATTTGTTTGCCCTTCGTCCATCCGGTCTTCCCCTTGGTACATAAGGTTTTCCTCTAGTCCATCACCGGATGGATTCAGATATGAGGATATCTCTTCCTCGAGCAAAATATCTTCACCGGTATTAATATTAAGAGGAATTTCACCTCTTATCATGCCCTGAAGAAAACCTTCACCAATGCGACCAGGATCTTCGGATGGATCCATGTCTTAATTAACTATAACAAAAAGAGAGTTAAACAGGTTAGAAAAAACAATAACCCTAATAATTAAAACAAAAAAACAATAACCCTAATACACAAATTAATAACCCTAATAATTATATAATTAATAACCCTAATAGCACTAATTAATAATCCTAAAAAACAACTAAAAACAATTATATATTCCTAAAACAATTATATAAACAATTATATATTCCTAAAAACAACTAAAAACAATTATATAAACAAAGATATATTTTAAAAAAAGAAACTAAAAACAATTATATTTTCCTAAAAAAAGAAACTAAATGCTAAGATACTAAAAATGCTAAGATACTAAAAATTCCTAAAAACGCAAGTCGAGGCGGCGCGCGGCAGCACGGTGAGGGGCGGCGGCACGGCGCGTGGCTGCACGGCGGGGCGGCCGGAGACGAGGGCTGCGACGCGGTGGAATCCGGCAGCACCTCCCCTGCGTCGATCGAGCTCTCGCCGTCGTCTGTTCGTCTCCTCATCGATTTCGCCAAGTGCTGGGTGGGGGAGGCCATGGGCGGGCGCAGGTTACTTATACCCCCATCCCTTTAGTCCCGGGCTAAGCCACGAGACGGGACTAGAGGGTCATTAGTCCTGGGCCGTGGCTTAACCCATGACTACAGACCCCCTTTAGTCGCGGGTTAAGCCACGACCCGGGACTAATGTGTTTTTTTGGCCGCTTGGTTTTCGTGCGCGCACGCACCCTCTAGTCCCGGGTCCATCCACGACCCGCGACTAGTTTACTTTTTGTAAATTTTCTTTTTTAATTCAAATCAAATATAAAACTTTGGAAAATCATATATTTTATTGTAAAAACCCAAATAAAACAAATAATATGTCTATTATTATCAAAAAATATAAAGAATCTTAATATAATATCTATTTATCTATTTGCATCATTTCTAAATTATTTCATTTGTAAATTTCTTTTTTTAATTCAAATCAAACATAAACCTTTGGAAAATCATATCTTTTATTGTAAAAATCCAAATAAAACGAATAATATGTCTATTATTATCAGAAAAATATAAAGAATCTTAATATAATATCCATTTATCTGTTTGCATCATTTATAAATTATTTCATTTGTAAATTTCTTCTTTTAATTCAAATCAAACATAAAACTTTGGAAAATCATATCTTTTATTGTAAAAATCCAAATAAAACAAATAATATGTCTATTATTATCATAAAAATATAAAGAATCTTAATATAATATCCATTTATCCGTTAGCATCATTTATAAATTATTTCATTTGTAAATTTCTTTTTTTAATTCAAATCAAACATAAAACTTTGGAAAATCATATCTTTTATTGTAAAAATCCAAATAAAACAAATAATATGTCTATTATTATCAAAAAATATAAAGAATCTTAATATGATATCCATTTATCTATTTGCATCATTTATAAATTATGTCATGTGTAAATTTCTTTTTTAATTCAAATCAAATATGAAACTTTGGAAAATCATATCTTTTATTGTAAAAATCCAAATAAAACAAATAATATGTCTATTATTATAAGAAAAATATAAAGAATCTTAATATAATATAAATTTATCAGTTTGCACATTTCTAAATTATTTCATTTGTAAATTTATTTTTTTAATTCAAATCAAACATAAAACTTTGGAAAATCATATTTTTATTGTAAAAATCCAAATAAAACAAATAATATGTCTATTATTATCAGAAAAATATAAAAAATCTTAACATAATATCCATTTATCTGTTTGCATCATTTCTAAATTATTTCATTTGTAAATTTCTTTTTTTCATTCAAATCAAACATCAACCTTTGGAAAATCATATCTTTTATTGTAAAAATACAAATAAAACAAATAATATGTCTATTATTATCAGAAAAATATAAAGAATCTTAATATAATATCCATTTATCTGTTTGCATCATTTATAAATTATTTCATTTGTAAATTTCTTTTTTTAATTCAAATCAAACATAAAACTTTGGAAAATCATATATTTTACTGTAAAAATCCAAATAAAACAAATAATATGTCTATTATTATCAGAAAAATATAAAGAATATTAATATAATATCCATTATCTGTTTGCACCGTTTATAAATAATTTTATTTGTAAATTTATTTTTTAATTCAAATCAAACATAAAACTTTGGAAAATCATATTTTTATTGTAAAAATCCAAATAAAACAAATAATATGTCTATTATTATTATTATCAAAAAATATAAAGAATCTTAATATAATATCCATTTATCTGTTTGCATCATTTATAAATTATTTCATTTGTAAATTTCTTTTTTAATTCAAATCAAATATAAAACTTTGGAAAATCATATCTTTTATTGTAAAAATCCAAATAAAACAAATAATATGTCTATTATTATCAGAAAAATATAAAGAATCTTAATATAATATCCATTTATCTTTTTTGCATCATTTCTAAATCATTTCATTTGTAAATTTCTTTTTTTAATTCAAATCAAACATAAAACTTTGGAAAATCATATCTTTTATTGTAAAAATCCTAATAAAGCAAATAATATGTCTATTATTATTAAAAAATATAAAGACTCTTAATATAATATCCATTTATCTGTTTGCATCATTTATAAATTATTTCATTTGTAAATTTCTTTTTTTAATTCAAATCAAACATAAAACTTTGGAAAATCATATCTTTTATTGTAAAAATCCAAATAAAACAAATAATATGTCTATTATTATCAGAAAAATATAAAGAATCTTAATATAATATCCATTTATCTGTTTGCATCATTTATAAATTATTTCATTTGTAAATTTATTTTTTTAATTCAAATCAAACATAAAACTTTGGATAATCATATCTTTTATTGTAAAAATCCAAATAAAACAAATAATATGTCTATTATTATCAAAAAATATAAAGAATCTTAATATAATATCCATTTATCTGTTTGCATCATTTCTAAATTATTTCATTTGTAAATTTCTTTTTTTAATTCAAATCAAACATAAAACTTTGGAAAATCATATATTTTATTGTAAAAATCCAAATAAAACAAATAATATGTCTATTATTATCAGAAAAATATAAAGAATCTGAATATAATATCCATTAATATGTTTGCATCATTTATAAATTATTTCATTTGTAAATTTCTTTTTTAATTCAAATCAAATATAAAACTTTGGGAAATCATATCTACCACGAGCTCACGCCGGAGCAGCGGATGGATCCCTAGTGGGATCCCGACAAATACGACACCTGGAATGCCTTCTTCGCTAATAGGCGGGAAAGGGAGCTCGCCAGGTACGAGGGTGATGGCCCGCCCTCTGTGAACCACAACGAAGACGGCCGTCGTCTGTGGTTGGCGCACCGTACTATCATCAGAGTGATGCGCTACATCGCCGAGGGAGACCATCCTCGCCTGTGGTGCCCACAAGTCCACCCGCCACAGAGCCACAAAAAGGCCCCACCCCCGCTCGGCGGTAGCGACATCGTCTTCCAGGAGACCCCTCCCCCGCCCGCCGTGAATCCGAGGCCGGATGGCCCCTGGTATATGCCATGGCTGAGCTGAGGATCCCCAGAGTGGCAGGTGACAATGACGATGATGATGACGATGACGAAGAAGACCCTGAAGCTGCGTACTATAGGTAGGCATCCTTGT
This sequence comes from Avena sativa, assembly GCA_916181665.1. NCBI lineage: Eukaryota > Viridiplantae > Streptophyta > Magnoliopsida > Poales > Poaceae > Avena > Avena sativa. The sequence continues at coordinate 33,578,678 of OV702279.1, forward strand.
GAGTCATCGTCTATTATGCCGAGCTGCTTGTACTATAAATAGGCATCCTTGTGAGTCCAGTCCTCTAGCCAGTTTGAGCATCTCCAAGATGGTTTTCGAGAGCAGGGACACCACTACGGCCAGTTTCAGGGAGATGCCGCCGGAGCCCAGTCCTCCGGCATCTCCAAGAAACTGGTCATAGAGGCACTCCCTAATATGTGAAATTAGTTAGCTCCCAGGCGTATTGATCTAGTTAGAGAAGTTACAAGTTGCAAGATGGTTTTCGAGAGCAGGGACACCACTATGGCCAGTTTCAGGGAGATGCCGTCGGAGCCCAGTCCTCCGGCATCTCCAAGAAACTGGTCATAGAGGCACTCCCTAATATGTGACCTCATGCGTTTGGAGATCTGATCTTAATGGTAAGTATGAATCGGGACTAAAGGCCCTCCTTTAGTCCCGGTCCAACCACAAAACGGGACTAACACACTCAAGATTGTTTACAGACAACACTATAAAAATGGACACATGGAGCATCTTCACTCATAAAATGTTACAATTATTACACATCATTTCTTCGCGTGTGTTCCTTTCTGATCCCGCCGTATCCATGGAGCATCTTCATTCATTATCATGATGCTTGTGTCATCCTTCACCGCGAAGGGCGGAATTTCATGAAACTTATCACAATCTTCTGACATGTCTGTCTTGTCCTCCACACCCACAATGTTTCTTTTTCCTGAAAGAACTATGTGGCTCTTTGGCTCATCGTCTGATGTATTCTTTTTCTTATTTTTTCTTTTTCTAGGTTTGGTAGACATGTCCTTCACATAGAAAACCTGAGCCACATCATTGGCTAGGACGAATGGTTCGTCTAAGCACCCAAGATTGTTGAGATCCAACGATTTCATTCCGTATTTCTTGTAAACCTCAACCCCTCCTCCTGTCAGCTTGACCCATTTGCACCGAAACAAGGGGACCTTAAAAGTAGGTCCATAGTCAAGTTCCCATATCTCCTCTATGTAACCATAATATGTGGTCTTTGACCCATTGTTGTCTGTTGCATCAAAGCGGACACCACGGTTTTGGTTGGTGCTCTTTTTATCTTGGGCTATCGTGTAAAATGTATACCCATTTATCTCGTACCCTTGGAAATTCGATATAGTCGAAGATGGTGACCTAGACAACAAGTATAGCTGATCTCCAAGAGTGTTGTTTTTGATGAGATGTTGCAACCAACTGCCAAAACTCTTCATGTGTTCATCTCCAATCCAAGAGTCATGCTTTCCAGGGTTGTTGGAGTGTAAGATTTTCTTATGTTCCTTGATATATGGGGCTGCCAAGATAGAATTCTGTAGAACGGTGTAATGTGCTTCGGTGTAAGAATGTTCGTCCCTACATATTATTGATTTCCTTCCTAGAGTACCCTTTCCACTCAGTCTCCCCTCATACCGCGATTGAGGAAGACCAATCGGCCTAAGTTCAGGAATGAAGTCAACACAAAATTCAATGACCTCCTCTGTTCCATAGCCCTTGGAGATGCTTCCTTCTGGCCTAGCATGGTTACAAACATATTTCTTTAAGATTCCTATGAACCTCTCAAAGGGAAACATATTGTGTAGAAATACAGGACCGAGAATGGAAATCTCTTCGACTAGGTGAACCAGCAGGTGCGTCATAATATTGAAGAAGGATGGTGGGAACACCAACTAAAAACTGACAAGACATTGGACCACATCATTCTGTAACCGTGGTAGATCTTCAGGATTGATTATCTTCTGAGATATTGCATTGAGAAATGCACATAGCTTCACAATGGGTACTCAAACATTATCTGGTAGAAGCCCCCTCAATGCAATCGAAAGCATTTGCGTCATAATCACGTGGCAGTCATGAGACTTTAGGTTTTGGAACTTTTTTGCTCCCATATTTATTATTCCCTTTATATTCGACGAGAAGCCAGGCGGGACCTTAATACTGCTTAGGCATTCAAAAAATATTTCCTTCTCTTGTTTGGTAAGAGCATAGCTGACATGACCTTGAAACCATTCTAGATGCAGGCCATCTGGGTCTTTCATACGTTGATGGTCCTTTCGTGCTTCCGGTGTATCTTTTGTCTTCCCATACACGCCAAAGAAGCCTAGCAGGTTCACGCAAAGATTCTTCGTCACATGCATCACATCGATTGCAGAGCGCACCTCTAAGAATTTCCAATATGGTAGCTCCCAAAATATAGATTTCTTCTTCCACATGGGTGCGTGTCCTTTGGAACAGATTTTCCGCCAGGACCCTTTCCAAAGGTTACCATTTGATCAAAATCTTTGACCATATCAAATATATCAGCACCAGTACGCTCCTTAGGCTTCGTCTGGTGACATGCCAGACGGTTGAAATGCTTGCCTTTCTTTCTTAAGGGATGCTTGGCCAAAAGAAATCGACGATGCTCATTGTATACATTCTTCTTACAATGTTCCAAATATATACTTTCAGTCTCATCTAAACAGTGTGTGCATGAATTGTATCCCTTGTTTGACGGTCCTAAAAGGTTACTAAGAGCAGGCCAATCATTGATTGTTACGAAAAGCAATGCTTGAAGGTTAAATTCTTCCTGCTTGTGCTCATCCCACACGCGTATCCCGGGTTCGTGCCACAACTGTAAAAGTTCTTCCACTAATGGCCTTAGGTACACATCAATGTCGTTGCCGGGTTGCTTCGGACCTTGGATCAACACTGTTATCATAATGAACTTCCGCTTCATGCACAACCAAGGAGGAAGGTTATAGATGCATAGAGTCACAGGCCAGGTGCTGTGACTGGAGCTCTGCTCCCCAAAGGGATTCATGCCATCTGTACTTAGACGAAACCTTAAACTCCTTGCGTCATCTGCAAAGTCCGTGTACCTTCTATCAATTTTTCTCCATTGCGACCCATCAGCGGGGTGTCTCAACATCCCGTCTGACTTACGTTCCTCTTTATGCCATCGCAACAACTTGGCGTGCTCTTTATTTCTGAATAAGCGTTTCAACCATGGTATTATAGGAGCATACCACATCACCTTGGCAGGAACCCTCTTTCGGGGGGGGCTCGCCCTCAACGTCACCAGGGTCATCTCGTCTAATCTTATATCGAAGTGAAGTGCATTGTAGGGGTCTCAACCTAATAAGGTAGATTCCTCCTGTGTTTACAATGCTAGTCCCTGGATCAATAGCTAGCATCCACAGTTAAGATGTAATATCAAGAAACAAAGGTCATAATATAACTTTATATCTAGGAATAACATAGTTTTATTACATCTTACATAGCTCATATGGCTATTACATTACATTGCAGCGGAATAACTATAATCATGGGGTCCTTCATCTTCAAAGTGCCACAGGCAGATGTTGGTTGTAGACTTTGTAATCCTAATCAAGCAATCTTCACTAAAAACAATCAAACCTGCAACATACAAGTTACAGCCACAAAGGGTCAATACATTTTGAATTGTATTGGCAAGTGATACTATGGTAGTATAATGGAGTCTATCATATATATGCATTTGGCTAAGTGGAGTTGAGGCTTGCATTGCTCAAAATAGATTTTTCTTATCATTTTGAAAATACTAAGTTTTTGCTTGACAAAATCATTTCCCTCAATCAAAGATTTCAAGATCCTTGTACCAAGCCATCTCTCCATCAATGATTGAAGAATTCAAACAACCCTTGTTCAAACCACAAGATTTTAATTTAGAAATTGGAATGATGAGATTCTTGATTGCTTCCATGTCTTGATGCTCAAATTGTCCTTTACCAGGGACATGGCTAAGTACTTAGATTTTACACCCTGCAGAGGTGGTGCACTTTCCCCACAAGACTTGGTTTCCCAAGACAAGATCTTTCAGAAGCTTTCCCTTAGACCAAAATGGACGCGTTCCAACCTATCAAAACACTACCACCCACTGTCCATATGGCTAAGTTCTTGCAACCTATATGATCATGGCAGAGCCCATATTGCCAAGTGGTTGCACTTGAAGCTTCTCAACATTTGACATCTCAAATCCCTTTGTTCCTGGGTGGCATACCACAAGTGAGATACACAATCCAAGTCCATGGCATTGTGAACCACTCAACCAATCTCCACCAAGCAAGCCCATTCCACCCAGGGGATTCATTAACTTAGTTGTTTTATTAAACAAAATCACAAGTCCTCAGACTTAGAATATTTTTCCATAGTGTGAATATGTTTTCCACCCATGTTTTCTATTAGCTAGGCTAAGCTTGGTAGTATTAGGAAACTTAACTTAGGAAATCCTACTAAGGATTCATCTACTAGGTATTCCTATAGCAAGATCTATACTTAGCAAAATCCATGCAAGTTTATTTAGCAAAATCACTAATGCATAGAAAAAGTAATGGGATAGAAAGTATGAAGCATCACTTGCCTTTTTGGTAGAGTATAGGTTCACTTCTTGATCTTTGCAACAATCACACTCTTCAAGTCACTACAAATCAATCAAGCAAGGCACAAACTCAATCTACCAATCAAGCAAAACAACACACATAAATAACAAAGTCAAAGAAATGCATGCAAGCATGCCAAGCTTTGTTTTGTTTGAAAAAGTGGTTCCTAGTGGGTCATAGACATTTGGGTACATCTAATGGTCATTTTCTAAAGTGGCCAAGTCATTTGCAAAAGGTTTCACTTTAAAACCATTTTCAAAACAAAGTGTTATTTTATGTGGTGTAGAAATATTTTTTTTACTAAGGCATTAGCCTATAGGGTTCACCAAATGAGTTGCTATTGCAAAACTTGGTGTTTTGGTCAGTAGGTTTGGTCCAAACCGTCTACTCAAAGTTTTCTTCCCATAAACATTTCCATAATAAAATCAATTCTTTTTATTTGGCTAGAAAATGACTAAGTCAAATAATCCAACCTAAATCTTACAAAAATCATTTTTAACACCAAGAGTTGGTTCCTAGGGTCAGTAAGGTCACAACAATCCAACTTGCAAAGGTTTTACTTCAAAATTATTTTCAATAAATAAATTACATTTCTATTTGACTAGAAATGGTTTTAAATTAAAGAATCATTTCTTAATTTCTCCAAATACATTTTTGTGTCCACAAAGTGTTTCCTAGGGTCAGTAGGTTCAAATCAATCCAATTGCCAAAGATTTTAACCCTAAATTCAATTTTATACTATTTTTACATTCTTAACAAGCATACAAATGTTTCTGCAATTTCAAACAAGCTAACAGCTACTATTTGCTAAACTAAGGGCATGGTTGGCTAGGGCTTGTTCTCCTGAATCCATTGATATAAAATTTGCCAAATTTGGACGTGTGGTTTGAAAGTTACAAAGGTTTGAAAGTTGAATCTAGAACAGATTCAAATCTGTGTTTAAATCAAAACATGGCCACGCGTCACGTCGTGATTGGCCGATACCGGTTCGTCTGGATCGCGTGCTGCTGTGCGTTAGATCTAAACAAATCGTGCGGCTCTGGAGACATACCCTTTCGCGTTTAAGTTACTCTATCCTATCCATCAGATCGGGATCGGACGGCTCCTATCTGATAGCCAAGAACTGGTGGCGCGAGTTCACCGGCGAGCGGCGGAGCGGCCAGTTAGCGGCGGCGCTAGCGAAATAGGACGCGAAGAAGAGGAGGAGGACGCTCACCAGGTTCGCAATGCAACGTTGATGCTCAACGTGCTACTGGTTGGTGGAGGGGCGCACGGGGACGGGCAGAATTCTTCGCCGGAGTTAGTTCTGGCGACGGACGCGCGCGGTCGAGGTCGAGGACGACGCTGTGGTCCACGAAAAGACAAACGGAGGACTGGGTTAGCTGCGCAAGGCCATGGTAAAGATGCTTGCGTGATCGAAAAGATGCGGGGCGGTCAGTGCTTACCGGGGATCGTCGTCGGAGAGAAAACAGGCGGCGGCGCTGTCAGAGCTAGTCCAAGCCGAAGCTCTGGGGCGCCCACGGTCGAGTGAATGACACGGGGAGAAGCTTTTGGGAGTGGGGAAGCTATTAGGGCGCTCGAGAAGGAAGGGGGTGGCGTGTACTGGCCTGAATTGGCCGGAGACGGCGGTCGGAGCCGAGGCAGTCGAGGAGAGATTGTGGCGGCCTGGAGGCGTGCTCGGGGGAGGAGTCAGAGGGGAACGAGAGGGGAGGTGCTGGCGTTTTATCAGGCATGGTCAATGGCGGGTTTAATCCATCCTTCAATGCGAATTACGCCGGGTTTAACTCGCCTGCAACGGCCGACGAGGGGGGGGGAGGCGTGGTTCGCGGGTGGGGAAGAAGAGACGTGGCAGTGGGGTCCTCTGGTTAGTGGGAAAAGGAGAGGAAATGGGGTCCAGTGTTCAGTGACTGTGCGGGTTGCTTCTGCGGTAAAGAGAACGCTTCGGGGGCGTGGGAACAGGTGGGCTGGACTGGGCTGTTGGGCCAGATTGTTGGGCTGGGTCTTTGCACTATTTTTTTCTGTCTGATTCTTTTTCCTTTTCTATTTCTATTTTCCTGTTTTGAGATTCAAACAACCAAACACATTCAAAATGATTCAAACAATCATCAAGCTTTTCAAATATGAATTTGGTTCTGTTTATCAATAGAAACCAAATTCCAAAAATAAAATAATTCTTTTTAAGACCATTCATTAATTAAATAAAAGTGGTTCATTAGGTATTTAATAAAATAGGGTTTGATTTAATTAATAGAGTCTCCATTTGAAATCCAAATATTTTCAAAAACAAATCAGTGGGTTTTATTTGGAAATAAAGAATACTTGGAAATTTGTTTAAAATAAAATACCCTTTTATTTTAGAGTCCATTATTAATTAAATATAATAGACTTTCATTATTAAATCAAATAGTATTTGTTTTATTGAGATATTTATTTTGAAATCTAAAATAAAGCCAAAACACTTTAGTAGGTTTTATCTGAGAATATAAATATTTGGAAAACTTATTTTAAATAATTTTAATAAGTTTTGATGTTTCAATTAAATTGGTAAAACCTTTTATTAAATAAAGTTGGGTATTAAATCCTTATTACTTTATTTAAATCAGCTTTTGCTATTTTAATTCAAAACAAAATGTTTTAAATCCAAAGCTTGGCCAAGGTTTAATTTGGCTTTATAAAATGTTCTTTATTTATAAACTTATATTTCATTTGAACACAAAATCTTTTATTAACAGATCTATAGTAGTAGTACCAAAATATTTTATTTTCCTTTATTTAAAATGTTTATCCTTTTAAATCCCTTTAGGATTTTATTTATTTCAAATGGGTTTGAAGTTCCAATTGAGTTCAAAAAGTTTCTTCTGGCTCTGAAAATCAAACAAAGTTTTATTTTATTAATTTATTTTCACATTACAAGATTTGGAAAATCTTGGGATGTGACAGGCTACCACCCTTAAAATAAATCTCGTCCCGAGATTTGGGGAGGCTAGGGTTACAAGCAAGTTCAAAACAACTAGGGTACTACCACCCTTAAAAATTTTCAAACAAAAATTACACATTATCCTTCTTGTTAGGGTTGGGGCATTTCTTCTTCTTCTTGGGTCTCTCCAAAGCTAGGAGTTCTTCTAGTTCATGTTCTTCATAGGTTGGAGATCTTTCTCTCTTCTTGGGGCATTGATCTTCATGTTCCTTGGATGCATGATCCTTGTCCCTACAAATATTGCTAGCTTGGGTTCCTTCTAGATTAACATCTTTGTCATCCTTGTTGTCATTAGCTCTTTGGAAAAAGTTTTCTCTCATGTTGATCATTTGAGTAACCATTCCTTGCAACAATTGGGATTGAAGTTTCAATATCCTTTGTATGGCTGGGTCTAGTCCATTGTTGTTGGCTAAAAGTTGAGTTGTTTCTTGGCTCAACTGGTTTTGGGTTGCTATAAGTTCTCTCATGTTGTCCTCTTGGTTGTTGTTGTCATCAACCTTGATGTTGAAGTTTCTTGGAGTAGTCATCTGTTTGGGTTTGATTGGGATTAGAATAGGCAAAATATTTCTAAGGAAGAAGTCTAATCATACACATCACAATTCACACAAGCAATGTGCAAGCAATCACAAACAAACATTCCACTCAAACAACAAAGTTCAAGCACTTTTAGGCAACAAAATATTTTTGCTACACCACATAAGTTGGTGGGTTTAAACTAATCACTAGTATGGTGGTCCAACTATATGGTTTTCTTGAGATCATTCTATTCTTCTTAGTTGTTTCTTCATGAATGGGATTATGGCTTTCTTGGAAAAGTTCTTGCATCTTGGTCACTAAAATTCAAAGGTGATGATGGTTCCTTCTAAGTCTTCAAGTCTTGAGTAACATTCTTGTCTCACTTGTAGTCCTTAGTGATGTCCAAGTTGAAGTACTTGATGAAACTAAAGTTGAAGTCATTGGTGATGTTGAGGTCTTTGCTTAAGTTGATGTCTTTGTTCTTGTTGAAGTATTTGTCCATCAAGTTGAAAAGGGAGATATGTAGAAATAAAACCAATATGGTTGAGGAAAGAGTTTACAAGATTGTTTGTAAATAAGTTTTGGAACAAATACAACTCCTATTTTTCTACGGGTTTTTGTCCAATCCTAGGGTTTACAAATCCTACAGGCAACACAATGCTCTGATACCATCTGTAGGGGTCTCAACCTAATAAGGTAGATTCCTCCTGTGTTTACAATGCTAGTCCCTGGATCAATAGCTAGCATCCACAGTTAAGATGTAATATCAAGAAACAAAGGTCATAATATAACTTTATATCTAGGAATAACATAGTTTTATTACATCTTACATAGCTCATATGGCTATTACATTACATTGCAGCGGAATAACTATAATCATGGGGTCCTTCATCTTCAAAGTGCCACAGGCAGATGTTGGTTGTAGACTTTGTAATCCTAATCAAGCAATCTTCACTAAAAACAATCAAACCTGCAACATACAAGTTACAGCCACAAAGGGTCAATACATTTTGAATTGTATTGGCAAGTGATACTATGGTAGTATAATGGAGTCTATCATCTATATGCATTTGGCTAAGTGGAGTTGAGGCTTGCATTGCTCAAAATAGATTTTTCTTATCATTTTGAAAATACTAAGTTTTTGCTTGACAAAATCATTTCCCTCAATCAAAGATTTCAAGATCCTTGTACCAAGCCATCTCTCCATCAATGATTGAAGAATTCAAACAACCCTTGTTCAAACCACAAGATTTTAATTTAGAAATTGGAATGATGAGATTCTTGATTGCTTCCATGTCTTGATGCTCAAATTGTCCTTTACCAGGGACATGGCTAAGTACTTAGATTTTACACTCTGCAGAGGTGGTGCACTTTCCCCACAAGACTTGGTTTCCCAAGACAAGATCTTTCAGAAGCTTTCCCTTAGACCAAAATGGACGCGTTCCAACCTATCAAAACACTACCACCCACTGTCCATATGGCTAAGTTCTTGCAACCTATATGATCATGGCAGAGCCCATATTGCCAAGTGGTTGCACTTGAAGCTTCTCAACATTTGACATCTCAAATCCCTTTGTTCCTGGGTGGCATACCACAAGTGAGATACACAATCCAAGTCCATGGCATTGTGAACCACTCAACCAATCTCCACCAAGCAAGCCCATTCCACCCAGGGGATTCATTAACTTAGTTGTTTTATTAAACAAAATCACAAGTCCTCAGACTTAGAATATTTTTCCATAGTGTGAATATGTTTTCCACCCATGTTTTCTATTAGCTAGGCTAAGCTTGGTAGTATTAGGAAACTTAACTTAGGAAATCCTACTAAGGATTCATCTACTAGGTATTCCTATAGCAAGATCTATACTTAGCAAAATCCATGCAAGTTTATTTAGCAAAATCACTAATGCATAGAAAAAGTAATGGGATAGAAAGTATGAAGCATCACTTGCCTTTTTGGTAGAGTATAGGTTCACTTCTTGATCTTTGCAACAATCACACTCTTCAAGTCACTACAAATCAATCAAGCAAGGCACAAACTCAATCTACCAATCAAGCAAAACAACACACATAAATAACAAAGTCAAAGAAATGCATGCAAGCATGCCAAGCTTTGTTTTGTTTGAAAAAGTGGTTCCTAGTGGGTCATAGACATTTGGGTACATCTAATGGTCATTTTCTAAAGTGGCCAAGTCATTTGCAAAAGGTTTCACTTTAAAACCATTTTCAAAACAAAGTGTTATTTTATGTGGTGTAGAAATATTTTTTTTTACTAAGGCATTAGCCTATAGGGTTCACCAAATGAGTTGCTATTGCAAAACTTGGTGTTTTGGTCAGTAGGTTTGGTCCAAACCGTCTACTCAAAGTTTTCTTCCCATAAACATTTCCATAATAAAATCAATTCTTTTTATTTGGCTAGAAAATGACTAAGTCAAATAATCCAACCTAAATCTTACAAAAATCATTTTTAACACCAAGAGTTGGTTCCTAGGGTCAGTAAGGTCACAACAATCCAACTTGCAAAGGTTTTACTTCAAAATTATTTTCAATAAATAAATTACATTTCTATTTGACTAGAAATGGTTTTAAATTAAAGAATCATTTCTTAATTTCTCCAAATACATTTTTGTGTCCACAAAGTGTTTCCTAGGGTCAGTAGGTTCAAATCAATCCAATTGCCAAAGATTTTAACCCTAAATTCAATTTTATACTATTTTTACATTCTTAACAAGCATACAAATGTTTCTGCAATTTCAAACAAGCTAACAGCTACTATTTGCTAAACTAAGGGCATGGTTGGCTAGGGCTTGTTCTCCTGAATCCATTGATATAAAATTTGCCAAATTTGGACGTGTGGTTTGAAAGTTACAAAGGTTTGAAAGTTGAATCTAGAACAGATTCAAATCTGTGTTTAAATCAAAACATGGCCACGCGTCACGTCGTGATTGGCCGATACCGGTTCGTCTGGATCGCGTGCTGCTGTGCGTTAGATCTAAACAAATCGTGCGGCTCTGGAGACATACCCTTTCGCGTTTAAGTTACTCTATCCTATCCATCAGATCGGGATCGGACGGCTCCTATCTGATAGCCAAGAACTGGTGGCGCGAGTTCACCGGCGAGCGGCGGAGCGGCCAGTTAGCGGCGGCGCTAGCGAAATAGGACGCGAAGAAGAGGAGGAGGACGCTCACCAGGTTCGCAATGCAACGTTGATGCTCAACGTGCTACTGGTTGGTGGAGGGGCGCACGGGGACGGGCAGAATTCTTCGCCGGAGTTAGTTCTGGCGACGGACGCGCGCGGTCGAGGTCGAGGACGACGCTGTGGTCCACGAAAAGACAAACGGAGGACTGGGTTAGCTGCGCAAGGCCATGGTAAAGATGCTTGCGTGATCGAAAAGATGCGGGGCGGTCAGTGCTTACCGGGGATCGTCGTCGGAGAGAAAACAGGCGGCGGCGCTGTCAGAGCTAGTCCAAGCCGAAGCTCTGGGGCGCCCGCGGTCGAGTGAAGGACACGGGGAGAAGCTTCTGGGAGTGGGGAAGCTATTAGGGTGCTCGAGAAGGAATGGGGTGGCGTGTACTGGCCTGAATTGGCCGGAGACGGCGGTCGGAGCCGAGGCAGTCGAGGAGAGATTGTGGCGGCCTGGAGGCGTGCTCGGGGGAGGAGTCAGAGGGGAACGAGAGGGGAGGTGCTGGCGTTTTATCAGGCATGGTCAATGGCGGGTTTAATCCATCCTTCAATGCGAATTACGCCGGGTTTAACTCGCCTGCAACGGCCGGTGAGGGGGGGGAGGCGTGGTTCGCGGGTGGGGAAGAAGAGACGTGGCAGTGGGGTCCTCTGGTTAGTGGGAAAAGGGGAGGAAATGGGGTCCAGTGTTCAGTGACTGTGCGGTTTGCTTCTGCGGTAAAGAAAACGCTTCGGGGGCGTGGGAACAGGTGGGCTGGACTGGGCTGTTGGGCCAGATTGTTGGGCTGGGTCTTTGCACTATTTTTTTCTGTCTGATTCTTTTTCCTTTTCTATTTCTATTTTCCTGTTTTGAGATTCAAACAACCAAACACATTCAAAATGATTCAAACAATCATCAAGCTTTTCAAATATGAATTTGGTTCTGTTTATCAATAGAAACCAAATTCCAAAAATAAAATAATTCTTTTTAAGACCATTCATTAATTAAATAAAAGTGGTTCATTAGGTATTTAATAAAATAGGGTTTGATTTAATTAATAGAGTCTCCATTTGAAATCCAAATATTTTCAAAAACAAATCAGTGGGTTTTATTTGGAAATAAAGAATACTTGGAAATTTGTTTAAAATAAAATACCCTTTTATTTTAGAGTCCATTATTAATTAAATATAATAGACTTTCATTATTAAATCAAATAGTATTTGTTTTATTGAGATATTTATTTTGAAATCTAAAATAAAGCCAAAATACTTTAGTAGGTTTTATCTGAGAATATAAATATTTGGAAAACTTATTTTAAATAATTTTAATTCGTTTTGATGTTTCAATTAAATTGGTAAAACCTTTTATTAAATAAAGTTGGGTATTAAATCCTTATTACTTTATTTAAATCAGCTTTTGCTATTTTAATTCAAAACAAAATGTTTTAAATCCAAAGCTTGGCCAAGGTTTAATTTGGCTTTATAAAATGTTCTTTATTTATAAACTTCTATTTCATTTGAACATAAAATCTTTTATTAACAGATCTATAGTAGTAGTACCAAAATATTTTATTTTCCTTTATTTAAAATGTTTATCCTTTTAAATCCCTTTAGGATTTTATTTAATTCAAATGGGTTTGAAGTTCCAATTGAGTTCAAAAAGTTTCTTCTGGCTCTGAAAATCAAACAAAGTTTTATTTTATTAATTTATTTTCACATTACAAGATTTGGAAAATCTTGGGATGTGACATGCATACCGGGCATGCATCCAAATTTTCATACTCCTCACTGCGGTAGAGGATGCAGTCATTAGGGCATGCATGTATCTTCCGAACATCTAAACCTAGAGGGCAGACAACCGTCTTTGCTTCGTACGTACTGGCGGGCAATACTTTATCTTTTGGAAGCATATTCTTCATCATTTTCAGCAACTTTTCAAATGAGGAGTCAGGTATAGCACACTTAGCCTTCCATCGCAGCAATTCCAGTGTGTTGCCCAGATTTTTCAGACCATTTTCGCAATTTGGGTACAACAACTTTTTGTGATCCTCTAACATGTGATTGAACTTCTCCCTATCCTATTCAGTTTCACAATCTCTTCGTGCATCGACAATGGTCCGACCAAGATCATCAGCGGGTTCCTCATGTGTCTCTTCTTCATCCTCCCCTTCAGCATCCCCCATGGAAGTATCTCCGTACATAGGGAAACCATGATAGTTGTCTTCCTCCTCCTCTTCTTCATTGTCTTCCATTATAACCCCTCTCTCTCCGTGCTTGGTCCAAAAATTATAACTGGGCATGAAGCCGGACTTCAACAGGTGGCTGTGAAGGGTTTTTGAGTCAGAGTAATCCTTCTGATTCCTACATCCATTACATGGACAGAATACAAAACCATTGCGCTTGTTTGCATCAGCAACACAGATGAATTCATGCACGCCATTAATGAACTCGCCAGAGCGTCGGTCAGTACCGTACATCCATTTCCGGACCATTTGCATTATAGTAAAAGTATATCAAAAACCATTACACAACATGATAAAATTATTACAAGTTATATTGAGAGCTTCTAGAGCATTAATTTTGAATTCTGAAAAATTTACATGCACCAATTTGTGAATTGGAGAAAACAATCAACATGATAAAAATCCAAATAAAACAAATAATATGTCTATTATTATCAGAAAAATATAAAGAATCTTAATATAATATCCATTTATCTGTTTGCATCATTTATAAATTATTTCATTTGTAAATTTATTTTTTTAATTCAAATCAAACATAAAACTTTGGATAATCATATCTTTTATTGTAAAAATCCAAATAAAACAAATAATATGTCTATTATTATCAAAAAATATAAAGAATCTTAATATAATATCCATTTATCTGTTTGCATCATTTCTAAATTATTTCATTTGTAAATTTCTTTTTTTAATTCAAATCAAACATAAAACTTTGGAAAATCATATATTTTATTGTAAAAATCCAAATAAAACAAATAATATGTCTATTATTATCAGAAAAATATAAAGAATCTTAATATAATATCCATTTATATGTTTGCATCATTTATAAATTATTTCATTTGTAAATTTCTTTTTTAATTCAAATCAAATATAAACTTTGGGAAATCATATCTACCACGAGCTCACGCCGGAGCAGCGGATGGATCCCTAGTGGGATCCCGACAAATACGACACCTGGAATGCCTTCTTCGCTAATAGGCGGGAAAGGGAGCTCGCCAGGTACGAGGGTGATGGCCCGCCCTCGGTGAACCACAACGAAGACGGCCGTCGTCTATGGTTGGCGCACCGTACTATCATCAGAGTGATGCGCTACATCGCCGGGGGAGACCATCCTCGCCTGTGGTGCCCACAAGTCCACCCGCCACAGAGCCACAAAAAGGCCCCACCCCCGCTCGGCGGTAGCGACATCGTCTTCCAGGAGACCCCTCCCCCGCCCGCCGTGAATCCGAGGCCGGAATGGCCCCTGGTATATGCCATGGCTGAGCTGAGGATCCCCGGAGTGGCAGGTGACGATGACGATGATGATGACGATGATGAAGAAGACCCTGAAGCTGCGTACTATAGATAGGCATCCTTGTGAGTCATCGTCTATGCCGAGCTGCTTGTACTATAAATAGGCATCCTTGTGAGTCCAGTCCTCTAGCCAGTTTGAGGCATCTCCAAGATGGTTTTCGAGAGCAGGGACACCACTACGGCCAGTTTCAGGGAGATGCCGCCGAAGCCCAGTCCTCCGGCATCTCCAAGAAACTGGTCATAGAGGCACTCCCTAATATGTGAAATTAGTTAGCTCCCAGGCGTATTGATCTAGTTAGAGAAGTTACAAGTTGCAAGATGGTTTTTGAGAGCAGGGACACCACTATGGCCAGTTTCAGGGAGATGCCGTCGGAGCCCAGTCCTCCGGCATCTCCAAGAAACTGGTCATAGAGGCACTCCCTAATATGTGACCTCACGCGTTTGGAGATCTGATCTTAATGGTAAGTATGAATCGGGACTAAAGGGCTTTAGAAGACCACCACCATAGAGGTAGCCCACTATTCTTCCGAGTATTTCTGGCTCTAAGCAGGAGTTCTTTCCCGTCCATAGGGGCGTAGAGTTGCGTGGCCCCGGGAACTCCCACGCCGGATGAGCCCTCTTCTAGACAGGCGTGGTTCGCGCCACGACAAAATCTGAAATAACTTTCTTTCTCATCAGGCCTCGGTTCCTAAGAAGATTGATTTATGCTAGCGACGGACCGAGCTATTCATCTCGGGAATCAAAAGTTTCCTAGGTCTCATTGTGGTCGGCATGCGTCAATAGTATAGAGCGACACTAAGGATACTTCTATCAAAACGGCAGCAACATGAACCACATTTAGATGAAAATGTGGGTGTCCTACAAGGCCAGCCCAATATGTGCTGCACATTATAGGCCACAAAGCAATTTCTGCCACTATTGTCAATATATATTGCCAACGTACATTGGTGGACGATCATTTTTGAATGTTCCTATATGACAACGATTGTATGGGCCGATGATGACTGCAAGTACACTATCCGTATGTAGCTAGTTTCAAAATAAAAGTATCAAACCTCATAGAGCTATTAGTACATGTCTTAATTTCCCTTGTTACTATTCAGCAAAGAGTGGTTGAGAGTTGTCTTTGATTTCAAGCAAGGGTGTTGTCTCCTCTCGCAACATACACGCTGGGGATGGGATTCACCCCCTGATAGTTTGGTATAGGGTGCGGGAGACAATGAACACGACCAACATAACCTGCAAAGCGCGATAAATGTAGGGCTTTTTTACCTAGGTTTAGGCCGCCTGGAGGCTAACAGCTCTACGCCCAAGAGGGCACCTCTCTTCCTAGCTTGCCGGGGGTGGATGAACTAGCCTATCTAGCTTCCCGGCCTTTCTCATTCTCCGCTACTCCTAGCTGGTCGATAGGCACTGCCAACGAATAGACAAACCTCCAACAACAAACCCTTTTTGTTATGGAAATGGCCCTCCTTTTATAAGTCAAGGGATACCATAGTCGCTCTTGTGCCCGCATGGTGCAGACGTTTTGGGCCCTAACTCTGTGGGCCACATGGTGTGCTCGACCAGGGGCGGTGATGCCCACCAATCCCTTGGCACGGGTTGTACGCTGTTGCACTTGATGGTGATGGTACCGGACATTGTCGTCCGGTATTTTTTCTCCGGCCACATGTGCATCGGCAATTAATGCGGGTGCAGAGTCACAAGAAAGAGGGCGCAAAATGTCCTGCATGCTGCTGCCACCTCGTCAATTGTTGACTTATGCGCCCATCCCGCATCGGTAGCTGGACGGATGGGTTCTCGGCAACGCTTTGCCAGGCAGCCCCCAAGGCCCATGCGAGTGAGTCATCTCATGTCGCGCACTCTTATCTTTTGCTCTCCCGAGAACGCTTCCCGTGGAGACTCGGCGTAGCTTCGTGGATACCCTCAATGGGTAATCCTTGAAGATGTTGATCTTGTAGGTATCTATGATCTTCTTGGCCTTTTCCCTGCATAGGAGGAAGTATACACACATTTACCTGGTCATTGGCGCATCATCTACTTGGCCGGTCTGGCACTGTTATCGGCCATCCCCGGGAAGCAGAGTGTTGCGCCAACACTTGGCAATGTCGGATGAGAAGGACCACATGACTAAGGCACAACTCTGGGTACCCTGGGTGCCACTGTGCCGATAGTAGACCCCGGGCAGTGGCCAACAAGCTTCTCTTCTGAGGGAAGCGCATGAGACCAAGTTGACAGGCTGCACCCTCATGAGCGCGTCGAGCCCGTACCTGCATAGATTCCCGATGGGGCTTTAAGGTCAATGCACTTCTGCTTGGAGGTGGCATGTTTGACCATGTTCACTTAAGTGGTCGCACGACTAAGGAGCCACGCGAGTTCTCTAATGATCTCGCGGATGTGCATTGAATGATGATGTCTCAGTTCCCACAAAAAGCAGTAGCGGTGTTGCTATGGAGGCAGTTGCTGACGATGGCTTAGTTGATTGTTGAGCTTCGTTGGGAGACCCCAAGAGGAAGGTATAATGAGCACAACAACAAGTTTTCCCCTCAATAAGAAACCAAGGTTATGGAACCAGTAGGAGGAAGGAAATGACTCAAAGGTGTTGCTAGCAACTTGGTAACCTACACAACACAAACTCAAGACTTTTCCCCAACAAACAGTGAGGTTGTCGTCGGATTGTCAACAAGTACGCCATAGGGGGTCCTAGTGGCATTGGAAGGATGGGGTGTGAGACGTCGGATGTTCCAGGAGCAGTGAGCACAAGTTTACCCAGGTTCAGATCCGACTGCGGTGATCGGATCCTACTCTTGCTAGCAACCCAGTAATATATCGGCGTAAGCCGGATGTTACAGCGGATTATAAGAGAGGTTCGCCTATGCGAGTTGATTGCGGTGTTACGATTTATTGGTTGCCTTAAAGGCTCCCATAGGTCCGGTTTATATAGTCACCGGGGCCTAGGGTTATAGGAGAGACCTATCCGGCTACGTTATAGAGTTGGTAACTAAATACAGCTTGGACTATAAGTAATACTATAGGCCTAAGTCGGTAACTCTTCTGGGCCTTGTCGTAGCCGGAACTGGCTCCTCCTCTTTCTCTGTCTGGGCCGCCCGTGAAGCAAAGCTCTAACCCGTTGGTGAGCCACACTGGTCAGCGAGTCCTGTGGGTATACCCGAAAAGTATGTCCCGAAAAGTAGCCCCCGGAAGTCTCCAAGATCCAAAGTCGTATAAATTGTCTAGCTTGATGGTTTCTTCATCTTGATAATCTTGAAGGGTTCCCAAAAACTTCATTCAGTACTATAGGATTCCGAGTCAATTGAGTCGGATATGTTTTGTTCTGACCTTAGTCTTTTCCTTACTCAGTTTGAAACATAAGACGGATTTTCCAGCGGCGTGCAGACTGACAACTTGTCAGACCAGGTCCTGTCACTGATAGGACTCCTATCAGCACAACCGTTGGTGGGTCCGCTCCTTACGGAACAGAACGCCGTTTCAATGCCTGCGTGAAAATCGAGGGGGCGGAAGAGTCGTGAGGAAGCCAACTCCCCTCTCCTATACGCGTGGCACTAATTGCGCGTGTTAATGCATGAATCTTGACATAGAGACAAATAAGAGAGAGGAAAAACCCTTTCTATCAGATTTATCTCTCCATCGATTCATTCATTTCCCCCTCGTACTCCTCGAGCACTCCGCATCCATTCCCATACGCACATCTCAAAAAATCTCTCTCCCCCACCAGTCCTCTTTCTCAAAGATCAATGGCGTCTGCCTCGACCTCAGGAGTGGCGGCGGGTTTATCGGCGGCGGATGAAAGGAAGATGCAGTGGCCTCTAGATCTCTAGCGCCATGGATGACGCCGAGCTTCGGGTCATGGAGAACGAAGGACTCATCGTCGTCGGCGTGTGGCGGAGCGCCTCAGGGCATGCTGTTCCCGCCCCGCGCGATGGCGAGCGGGTGTTGTTTGGCACGCAAATCTACCGCGAACTCAACTTGCTACCGTCGGACTTCTCCGTCGAGGTCCTCAATCATTATGGTGTGCAAATCCATAACCCTCCTCCCAACTCCCTGCTTGAGATTAGTACTCATGCAGCTTTGTGCGAGGGGTTTCTTGGCATTAGGCCAAGTCTCACCCTTTTTCGGTACTAATATGGTACTCGTAAGAATTCCATTAGCGCTGGTGTGCCTTACACAATCGGCACCCTTAGCTTAGTCCTTAGGAGAAACCGAGTTTATCCTAGGATTAATGCTAGTGAATCCATCAAACGCTAGGCCGGAACCTTCTTCTATCACAAGGATATTTTGGCTCCTGGAAAGGCGGAAGGTCTTCCGGCGTTCACCGATGGTGCCGCTCCCCACCAGAATTCATGGGATGCGGAGGCGCCGGAGCTGTCGGATATCTTGATTCTCGCCAAAAGGCGGATTGAGTTTCTGATGAAGTACAAGGGCCTCCGCGGATCTGACTTTATCCATTGCTGGTTGGAGCGTCGGATCCAGCCTCTATAGCATCACGGAGATCACCTCATGCACTCCTTCACCAGCGACAAGAAGGACAACATGCGGGTTAGCCCAAACCAGATTCCGGCGAAGGACTGCAAGACCCTCATGCAGTACTTGATCAAGGAGAGAGTGGAACGAAAAGTTCCGGATGTCTCCCTGAAGATGTATACGTCCAACCGTCCTCTGACTCCTATAAATATTTCGACTCTGCTTTTTGCGTTTCGTCGTCCTTTTCTATTCTTTCTTCGACTCTATTTTCATTGATGCTTTTCGACTTTGTTAGCTTGATAAACTCTCCGAGTATGAGCTATCTCTACTAGAGGGCTATCCTTCAGACGATCCGGAGGAGACAGAGGATGATGAGGCGTAGGAAGTTGCCGCCCCCGCCTCCAAGAAGCGCAAGGCGGAAGAATTTGTTGTTACTGCTGGTAGCCAAGTGCTGCCAGTAGTTAAAAAGTAAGCACCCTATCTTTTATTTTCAGTACTTTTGTACCTTTATTTCTTTCCAGGGCACACCTGATATTTAGGATTTTCGTGTTATAGATCTAAATCAGCTTTGAAGAGTAAGATCAAGCCGGACAGCAAGACGGGCAAGCAAATGCGTCAGCAAAAGCTTGTTATCTCCCTAGTCGTGCCGCCATCAACTCCATCCAGTACTCCATCAGGACAAGGAGCTTCTGCCTCTCCTGATGCTGGCAACGTCTCGAAAGCCCTGGTCACCGTTGATGATCAAGCAACTAACAAGGGTGAAACCATTAAGGGTAATGATCCCATGGTAATATCTACATGAACGATGGATAAAGTGGTCGGCTCCACGTTCTCTAGCCTGAAGAGGAAATAGAAAGAAGAGATCCTCAGACTGGCTCAATCCAGTCTTGAGAAGCAAACCTTGACCCCAGAGGCAGCGAGCCAGGAGGAGGAGGACGTCAAGCTGGTCATCCTCCTGTAACAAATTTTGGTCCGAGACGCTAAAGTCGAATCTGGCGAACTCCCAGCGACGGATGTTCCTTCCCTCACCCTTACCGAGAAGGTGTTTCACAACACCAAGCTCGGATTTGAAAAGTTGCATTTGGAACACATTGTAAGTTTCTGATTCTTATTTGCATTTATTATCATATCCTCTAGCCCCCAAGCATAAAGCCGGATAAAAATCGTTGGATCCGAGTTGATGCTTTTAGGTTGCAAAAGAACGTTGTAGTGTAGCCCCCAAGGCTCATGGTATAATTTTACTTAGTTAAATTTGCAGCTCGAGTCTTAGTAGCCGTCTGACATTATTCCGTCTCTTCAACTTACAGAAAATTGCATCTTCCAACCAGGAATTGCTCAAGAACATTTTCAATAAATGCAAAGAAATCAAAGCTTTGTGCCTTGAGAATTCAAAGTTGAAAATTGAGAAAGATGAAGCAGAAGGTAAACTTTTCCGACTTCCTCTTTGTCAGTTATCTTTTTTGTCATAGTCAAACTTGTTTTGTCCGACTGATATTTTTTCCTTTGCGGAACTATTGTGTCAGTCCAGAAAAATTATGGAGCAATCCGAGAACTTCAAGGTCTTGGAAATAGAGAATGCTGAGCTCCGGGACAAGCTTGAGATGCTAACTTTAGAATCGGAGAAATCTGTAGCCGCTGTCCTGGAGTCAAGCAACCATGAGACCATGAGGCTCGAGAAGCTCATAGCCCTCCGAGATAAAGAACTAGCTGATCTCAAGAAGGACTTCGATATTCAGAGGGATCTTGCCCAGGCCACAACCAGTGAACTAAACAGCCTCCGCAAGGAGCATGCTCAATGGAATCACTCTGTGCTAGGTAAAATTTCCGAATCTTTCTTTTTTTTTGAATTTTTCGACTTTCTTTTCAGTCAAATTTTGACTTTTTGGTTATTTCCCAGCCCCCCTGAATCTTTCCGACTCTCCTACCTCCAAACCTCGCCTCGAGCGCATTAAGCTTGTCGAAGATATCTTGTACGACTTCCGCCAAACTCTTGAAGAGGCTGGCGAGTCCGTCAAGCTTTCCGACTTGTACACAATGTCAGTGCATGAGGTGAGGGACAAGGTCAAGGAGATTCCGAAGCTTATCAAAGACTGGAAGATCCCCTATGCTCTGATTGTTGCTCAGAATGCACTTACCATGGTGACGAGCCACCACAGCGAGATGGAAATCTAGCATGTCACCAAGGGTATTGCCAAGGAGGATGATGAGGGCAACCCATAGGACATCAAGGCCATCCAAGAGTCTTGTGCAGGTTATGCTTGTCGTGTGGCGGAGATGACCAACTATACGACGCAATTCTTCGAATCCGTCGACACACCTCCCTTGCCCCAAGAGCCAGAAGCCAGCATTGCTTCCGAGTCTAAGATCGAGGGCGACAATGCTGTCGACTCTAGCGCTCCACTTGCTTCATCACCACCTAAATCTGCAGAATAAGCAGTTTTTATGCATTATTCTGAACTTATGGCAATGTAATGATGGAAAAAATGTTTATTTTTGTGTTGGTCTTGTAAAAACTACTGCTTTTACCATCGTAGCACTTTATGCTTATATATTTTTTATGTATGTGCTTGAAAATTTCCGAAGCACTTTGTGTTTTTATGCCTATACTTGTAGTTTTATCTGGCTCTCTACCTCGTCCCTTTCATGGGACAGCCAACCTTTAGCACGGAAACTTTGTCGAGCAACGAAGCGCAATTGCTAAACCAGTTTAAACTCGAAAACAAAGTCGGCTTCTAGTACCAATAACTCATTACTCGGAAAATGCCCGCGTCTAAGCAATCAGATAACATACCAAAGTATAGACAATAAATTAAATTTTGTACCCCAAGGTAACACTTTTAGATATTCAAAAATCATAACCAAAATGAACATGAGCATAAAGTACTTTCAAGCATTCTGGGATTTTTGAAAAAATGACATGCTCTTTTGGAAATAAGATGGCAAAAACTTCTCAAAGATAACATATAAGGAAACCAACACTTTATTTCACTTTGAACATGTAGATATATGATTACAAAGAAATATAACTAAGAATAGAAGGAACGTAGCTGTGCAATATTCCATGGACGGTCTATTTCATCTGGGTATGTGCTGCCACTAGCTCTCTTTCTCTTCTGAGTATCAGGTCTTTCCTTGACTGGTCTCATATCGGTTAAATAATATGACCCATTATGTAGGACTCTGCTAACCATAAAAGGTCCTTCCCAAATCGGGGAAAGTTTGTGCTTTCTCTTTTGCACAAGTCGGAGAACTAAATTGCCTTTTCTAAAAGAACGTTTTTGCACTCTCTGACTATGATACTTGTGCAACTTCTTTTGATAGGCTGTAGATCTCTACTCAGCAATGACGCGTACTTCTTCGATTATATCGAGATCATCTTGTTGAGAAACTTATACATCTTCTTTGATATACGCTTTGACTCATGGAGACTGATGAATCAGATCACTTGGAAGAACGCTTCTGCACCATAGACCAAGAAAAAAGGAGTATAGCCAGTTGATCTATTAGAAGTTGTACGTAAAATCCATATTACAGATGGTAATTCTTCCGCCCAAGCCCCCACGGCCCGACGAAGCGGTGCCTCGAGGCAAGGTCGGATTCCTTGTAAAATAAGGCCATTAGTTCATTCGACTTGTCCATTAGCTTGTGGATGTGCGACTGATGTAATATCAAGCCGGATTCCTTGTTCTTCGCAGAATTCGGCAAGTCTGCCCATGGCAAAATTCCTCCGATTGTCAGTAATTATACTGTGCGGATATCCGAATCGGATGATTACATCCTCGATGAACTTTCTAGTTGTGGCTCCATTGCAACTTGTTACGGGTTTAGCCTCAATTCACTTTGTAAATTTATCCGCCATCACTAGTAGGTGAGTAAATCCACATTTTGCCGTGTGAAACGGCCCTACCATATCAAGCCCCCAGATCGCGAACGACCATGTAATAGGGATTGTTCGCAGCTGTTCAGCCGGAACATGTGCCTGATGAGCGTACTTTTGGCAGCCTCTGCATGTTTTGACCAGTTTATCGGCATCTTCCTTAGCTGTAAGCCAAAAGAATCTGTGTCGAAAAGCTTTTGCCCCTAAGGATCTGGCTGCAGCATGATGACCACACTCGCCTTCGTGGATTTATCTTAAGATTTCCACTCCTTCTTCCAAAGAAATACATCACTGGAACATGCCAGAAACACTCCGTTTATAGAGCTCACCATTTATTATAGTGTAGGCTTTTGCTTGTCGGACAATCTGCCGGCTCAAGACTTCATCTTCGGGTAGTTTTCCGTCTATCAGGAAATCCAGATAGGGTTTTGTCCAGCTGGGGATTACAGCCAGAACTGCTATTAACGGTGAGTCGGATTTCATCGGATAGTCCTCATCAACTCCAACTACGGAGGGGACCCTTAAATGCTCTAAGAAAGCGCCATCCGGTACTTGTTTCCACGCAGATCCTATCCTTGATAGAGCATCTGCTTCCTCATTTTCTGCTTGAGGGATGTGTTGAACCTCAAAACCCTCGAACGATTTAGATAGTTCATCCACAATAGCTTTGTATGTTGCCATGTGCTTGTTTGCGTTGTAGATATCAGATACTTGCTGAGCAACTAAATCCGAGTCTCCGTAACACATGAGTCTTGATATGCCAATGTTTTTGGCCATGTGTATTCCATGCAGCAGTGCTTCATAATCTGCAATATCATTGGTTGCCATGAAGTGTATTTGCAACACATCGAACAACTTATTTCCCTAGGGTGATTTGAGCACCACGCCAGCCCTCGAGCCTCCTCGTGCTTTTGATCCGTCAAAGTGAAGGGTCCAAAATTCCGAGTCTGGAGGGTCTGTGTTTTCTGCCATTTCTGTCCAATCAACAACAAAGACAACAATTATTTGGGACTTAATTGTTGTACGTGGTTTGTACTTAATGTCAAAAGCTGCAAGGTCTATTACCCACTTTGCGACACGTCCTATGGCGTCGCGGTTATTGATTATATCTCGTAGGGGAGCGGTGCTCACCACTGTGATCTTGTGCTCTTGAAAATAGTGACGTAGCTTTCTGGATACAAAGAACACTCCATAGGATATCTTTTGATGGTGTGGATACCGTTGCTCTGATTCTGTCAGGACCTCACTTAGATAATAAGTTGGTCGCTGCACCTTATGCTTGTGGCCTTCCTTCTCGCGCTCGACTACTATTACCACACTTATGACCTTGTTGGTCACTGCAATATAGAGTAACATAGGTGCCTGAGGTTCTGGCGCTTCGAGAACTAGTGTGTTTAAAAGTAGATATTTCAAACTTTGCAGGGCAGTTTTGGATTCCCGAGTCTTGACAAATTTGTCAGTTTTCTTCAAGAGTTTGTACAAAGGTGCGGCTCTTTCATCGAGCCGGCTGACGAACCGCCTCACCGCCGCAATGCAACCAGTGAGATGTTGTACGTCCTTCAGGCGAGTCGGCCTGGTAATGTTTATGATAGCCTTGATTTTGTCCCGATCCACCTCTATGCCTCGCTCAGAGACGATGAAACCTAACAATTTTCCGGCTAGAACTCCAAAGACACACTTCTTCGAATTTAGCATCATATTGAATTTTCTAGACTAGCAAACCTTTCATCCAAGTCAGAAATTAAAGTTTCCTTCTTTTTGGACATAACTGCTATGCCCTCTACGTATACATGGACATTGCGTCCGATTTGGTCGTTGAGACAATGTTGCATAGTATGTTGATATGTTGCTCCTGCGTTCTTTAAGCCAAAAGGCATAGTTTTGTAGCAGAAGGTTCCAAAAGGAGTGATGAAAGACGTCTTAATTTGATCCAACTTTTTCATCGGTATTTGGTGATATCCAGAATATGCGTCGAGAAAACAGAGTAGTTCCGACCCTGCCGTTGAGTTGATAACTTGATCGATTCTTGGCAAAGGAAACGGATCTTTTGGGCATGCCTTGTTCAAAGCAGTATAATCAACACACATCTTTAAATCAATGCTGTCCTTTTTAGGGACGAGTACAGGATTTTCCACCCTATCTGTATGGATGACCT
The DNA here is from genome assembly GCA_916181665.1 of Avena sativa. Taxonomy (NCBI): domain Eukaryota; kingdom Viridiplantae; phylum Streptophyta; class Magnoliopsida; order Poales; family Poaceae; genus Avena; species Avena sativa. The sequence continues at coordinate 33,603,799 of OV702279.1, forward strand.
CTGTTATAAAATCCGGTAATTCTAGTCGGGCTAATTCCTTGGCTATTTCTTTGCGCTTTTCATCACCAAACCGTCATAAAGACTGTTTGACGGGTTTAGCGTCAGGGTACACATTAAGAGAGTGCTCGGCAAGTTCCCTAGGTACTCCGGTCATGTCAGAAGGCTGCCATGCAAAAATATCACTATTAGCTTTGAGAAACTCGATGAGCACGCTTTCCTTTGCGTGGCCTAAGCCTACCCCTATGTTCGTCGTCTTGGAGGGATCATCTTCCTTCATCGACGTTTTCTTCGTCTCTTTCGACGCCTTGAACTGCAAACTTGGCTTTAGCACCTCGTTCTTCATAGCGGGCATCTCAGACGGATTGATGGTCTTCTTGATCTCCTGGTACTCCTAGGCGTGCAGCACGACTTCAGCGAAGGCAGAAGATCCTTCTTCACACTCTCGCGCCTTCCTCGGATTTCCCTGTACGATGATTACGCCCTTTGGACCTGGATGTTTGATCATGTTGTAGATGTAACAGGGAAGGGCCATGAACGCCCAGTAAGACGGACGTCCGAAGATGGCGTGGTAAGCACTTTTGAACGGTACCACCTCAAAATAGAGTGGCTCGGTCCGATAATTGTCTCGGGTTCCGAATGTTACGTCCAGAGTGATCTCACCCAGAGAATCCGTCTGTCTCCCTGGTACAATGCCATGGAAAGTTACACTGGTGTAACTCAACTGGCTCTCGTGTAGCTTCATACGGTGGAGCGTCTCGATGTAGAGGATGTTAATGCTGCTTCCACCGTCCATGAGTGTTTTAGAGAACTCATAGCCATCAATAATAGGATTGACGACCAGAGGGTACTTTCCCTGACGATGTGTTTTCCTCAGGTGATCTAAACGATCAAAGGTGATAGTTACCTCCGACCAATTCAGGAACTGTGGAACAGCCGGAACCGTGGCATTGAGCTCACGAAGAACCGCCTTCATGTCTTTAGCAGGTTGGGATCCAAGGAAGCAGACGTATGCGTATTTCTTAGTCAGAAAAGTCTTATTTCCATTCGACTTGGGCTCTGCAGCGGATTCTGCTTCTTCCATGTCGGAATCTTCCTTGGGCTCCTTTCCTTTCTCATATTTTTTCTTTCCTTTTTGTTGCTTGGCTCTGTAGCCAGCGAGTTCGTCTTTCTTGATTTCGTCATTGAAACGACACTCGACATTTGCGTGGGTACCTCCTCCGTTACTATCCAAGTGGTGGACACATGGATTATTGGCAATGTCGGCCCAGGTATAGGTTCTTCCGGGTTGCTGGTCTCCTCCGCCCTGGATTCGGGAAGTTCCACGGCCTCTACCCCCAGCCTCCTCCGCGCCCTCCTTGTCCTCTAGATCAGAATGTTGCCTTAACAGCTGCGTTGTCCGGAGCCGGCTTTTCGTCCGAGGTGTTCTTGCGCTTTTGAGTTTGTTTTGGCTGTTTGGCCGCATTGGGATTGGCCAGAATATTTAGCAGCCCTTCTGAATCATCATTGGCATCAACATATTTGCTTTCTGTTTCTATCATTTCTCCCAAATATGTGACGTTGTCAGGCTTCAGTCTGTGACGTAAAAGTCCGACTGGAAGTCCTGCAATAAAAGCTTCTATCGCAGTTTGTTCGTTTACTCCTTCGTGTTAATCCTGGCAGGTTTCTCCGGGTCTTTGTGTGCAACGCTGCAAGTCTCCGACTGTGCATGGCCTTCTGTATGTTCCCTCGAAGTTTGAAAAGAACGCACTTTTCATATTAGACCAGTTGTGAATTGAATTCTCTGGCAGTTCACTGAGCCATGATAGAGCCGTCTTCCTCAGCATGAGCGGGAGATATCAGACTACAACCAGACTGTTTCCTCCTTTGGCGATGCAGCAGGCCTGGAAGAAATCCTGGAGCCAGGTGTCTAGCCGAGCTGCGCCGTCGTAGGGCTGAATGTGTTTGGCAATACCAATGTCAACCGAAATTTGGTCTAACGTATGCGCGGTCCAAAGAACTTGGGTCCCACATACACTTCTTCTTCCTCGTACTGCCGTGCTTCTATGTTTGATTCAATTTAATGGCGAGTGTCGTTTGGCGAGAGAGATATGCGCCTTGGAGGCTCATGGCTTCTACGCGGAGGAGTCGGATTTCTCCTTCTCCTTTCACCATTGCCGCCTCTGCCCCTGCGGCTTCCATGGCTACGTTGGGATCCTTCATGGTCACTGCTAGGAGGCGATGGTGGCCCTGGTGGATTATTTCCGGCTGGGTTACGCGGTGGTGGCGGTGGAGCCTCATTATGCTGACTCTGATGCCTGTTTCTTCGGGAACCGTCCCTACTTGATGCAAGATGATCCAGATCATCTCTTCGTCCGGCATTGCCAGCCGGATGGCTCGGTGGTGGCATCCTTAGCCGATCTTTCTCCTCTCGCTGGCGGCGTGTTTCCGGGTCTTCCCTATAGCGGTTGTTTTTGCCGACGATGGTCCTGATGAGGAACCATTCCCCTGATGGCGTCTTCGGACGCAGCCGAAATAACTCTTTCCCAGTCACGTGCCGGCCGGCGAGAGTGGACGTTTGAGCCGGTTCTTGAATTCTCTTATTCTCCACGGGGACGATAGCATTGAGTCGTATCCCTGCGAAGCCTTACGTCAGCGCTTTGGTCAGCACTAGTGTGGCAAAACTCGGACTTTGAGGCCAGCTTGCCACTAAATGACGTGGCCATTTTCTATTGCTTTAATCCTTTGTCCAGCAACGCGACGCACTGCTAGACCTGCTATGGAGACGGATTGTTGGCGAGGATGGCTCGAGCTGCAACAGCGTTTTCCAATGGGGTGCTGTAGACTTGGATCTTCTCTCCATCTTTTCTGTCGAATAAATCTCTGTGGATATTCGGGTTCTTGTTGGCAAGAAACAGACCTCCCTTGTCTTGTTTGGATGTCGCTTGAAATCTGACTGATATTTGGTAGGATCACTTTCTAACTGCTGCCTCATCTCGATGATGCGCGCGGCCTCTTCGAGTCGAAACATACGGTGCTTTTCCAGGTCTTTAGCCCTTTTCTCCAGCGCCTCCGGTGTGAGATCCAAAGCCGTTGGGATCGGAATCGTGAGATCATATCTGTAAATTTCACGTGCACCCTTGGTGATGATGTGTCCATCCACAGGAGGGTCGATCGGGGTGGTATTAATCGGATCTTCGTCCTGATTCTCCATCTTGATCTCTTCATCAACTTTTTCTTTGTTGGTTTCCTCGACGTCCGGCTCTATCGGTGTCGGATTTTTGTTGTTCTTCTTCTTTGACCGCCCAGTAGCCTTAACGTGCGTACCAGTGGCGAAGACAACTTTTGGTCCGGTACCGGGGGATAAACTTTCGTCGGTAATTTCTGTCATGGTTGGCTTGTGGACCTCAGAGGAATCTCCGGTGTCCATATCATCCTGCGAGGTGTGGCTTTCATCCATGCTATCATATGGACTAGGAGGATTTTCCGTCTCACCTTGAATTTGCTTGGAGACGTGCTCTTGTTCATACTCCTCCATCTCTTTGTCGAAGTCTCGAAGTCCCTGCGACGTGATTGACTCCTGAGGGGAGCCAGGTCAGTCGGTGTTTTCTTTGATTGCGTCTAGGACCGAATCGCTACCAACTCCAGCATCGATAGAGTCGGATCCAGTGCTTATGTGGTACATGAAACAATGCTTCTTCTTGTTCATGTTCTTGAAGTAGTGGTACAGCTGGGTTTTCGACCCCTCCATCTCTAAGTTCTCCTTGATGTCAGCGATTGCTTCGTAATCGATGTAGGGACGTTTCATAATCTCCTTTATCCTATGCTCCAAGGTTAGTTTTTCTTATACGACATCCGATAGGACGGAGCCGTAGCAGATATATTCCTCATCCATGTATCCGATCTCATCAAGGAGATCAGATCCGGATTTTTCTTCCCCCTCTTCTTCCACTACAGGAGTGGGTTGGGTGGGTTTGATTTTCTCCGGGACCTTGAACTCTTCCGCCTCTGCAGACAAAGTAGATACGGATTTTTCTTTTGCCATGGTCACCACCTCAAGGGTGTGTTGGGCAGGTTCAGCAAAACCGAGATAGATATCGATATGGCCGATGGACATGATCGTGTAGGTCGTCATGGGTTTCAAAGACGAAATCCAGGTCTCGTCGAGAAGGAAGAGAGGGACATCACTGGCGTAGACCATGCGACCCATGGCGATAGTTTCGCTGATTCCTGCACGCGCAGATTCCACCTGGAACGATGCTCCAAAGGTCACCTGCCCCATGGTGGGCGCCAACTGTCGTTGGATTGTCAACAAGTACGCCATAGGGGGTCCTAGTGGTGTTGGAAGGATGGGGTGTGAGACATCGGATGTTCCAGGAACGATGAGAACAAGTTTACCCAGGTTTAGATCCGACTATGGTGATCGGATCCTACTCCTGCTAGCAACCCAGTAATATATCGGTGTAAGCCGGATGTTACAGCGGATACAAGAGAGGTTCGCTTGTGCGAGTTGATTGTGGTGTTACGATTGATTGGTTGCCTTAAAGGCTCCCATAGGGCTGGTTTATATAGTCACTGGGGCCTAGGGTTACAGGAGAGACCTATCCGACTATGTTATAGACTCCGTAACTAAATACAACTTGGACTACAAGTACTACTATAGTCCTAAGTTGATAACTCTTCTGGGCCTTGTTGTAGCCGAAACTGGTTCCTCCTCTTTCTCGGACTAGGCCGCCCGCGAAGCAAAGCTCTAACCCGTTGGTCGGACACCCTGGTCAGCGAGCCCTGTGGGTATACCCGGAAAGTATATCCCCAACAGAGGTTGTCAATCTCATCGGTTTGCTAAAAACAAAGGATTAACTGTATGGTGTGGAAGGTAATGGTGGTTTGCAGAAAGTAAACAGTAACAGTGGAATATGTATCAACGGTAAAGATTGGACCGGGGACCATAGTTCACTAGAGGTGTTCTCCTTAAGATAAACAAACATGGCATGATGGGTAACAAATTATAGCAGGGCAATTGACAGGACTGAGCAAGGCATAACAATGCAATACTAGACATTCATGATCCTATGAGATTTGATTGGGCAATACTACAAGATACATAGACCGCCATCCAACTGCATCTATGACTAGTAGTCCACCTTCATGTTATCATCCGAACCCCCTCTAGTATTAAGTTGCAAGCAACGGATAACTGATTTAAGAAAAGTGTGTAAGGTAAACAATCCACTTGTTCCATGAACAAGAGACCGTTGTTTTCTCCCTAGTAGAAACAACACATATACAACCTTAGAGATTTATGTCACTTCCCATAGATTAAATAGAGGCATGGACCCACTATCGAGCATAAATACTCCCTCTTGGAGTCACTAGCATATACTTGGCCAAGATAGCTACTAGAAACAGAGAGCATGCAAGATCACAAACAACACAGACTTGATAGAATTAATAAGACAAAACCATTAATCAAGCTGACATAGTAATCTCAATATCCATAGGATCCCCGCAAACACAACATGCATGATTACAAATAGATGATCTTGATCATGAACGGAGCTCACAATATCTAAACATGGTAGCACAAAGGAGGAGAGACAACCATCTAGCTACTACATGGACCCGTAGTTCAAGGTGGAACTACTCACGCTTCATACCGGAGGCTGGAATGATGATGAAGAAGGCCTCCAGGATGATATCCCCTCTGGCAGGGTGCCGGGAAGAGCTTCAGATCCCCCAAACTAGGGACGATGGTGGCGGCGGCTACGGACTGTTTCGTGGAAGATTGATCGGGTCCTTAGGGTTTTGGTATCGGGGGCTTCTTATAGGCGAAGAGGCGAGGCAGGGGGCACCCAGGGCGGCCGCACCCCCCAGGCGTGGGCTAGGGTTAGCCGTGTGGCCGGGGGGTGTGGCCCCCTGGTGGCTCCCCTCCGTCTCGTATTCTGGCTCCGTGTTCCCCATGGGAAAATATTGACTTTGGCTTTTGTCCTGTAAAATTCCGAGAATATTGATTTTTCGCCTTTTCTGGAACCAAAATCAGAAGAAAACAGACAACTGGCGCTGTGGCATCTTGTTAATAGGTAGTACCAGAAAACATATAAAAACACCTCAAAGTGTGGACAAAGCAAAGCAAAGTAGATACTAAAAAAACATGGAACATAAAAAATTATAGATACGTTTACGACGTATCAAGCATCCCCAAGCTTAACTCCTGCTCGTCCTCGAGTAGGTAAGTGATAAAAAGAATAATTTTTGAGGTGACATGCACCATCAAAATCAAGATCAAACCATTTGCAAGAATTGAAAGCTGGGATCAAAGAACTCTAAACATGAGCATGCAAGATGGAGTTCTAAGAGTAAGACAAAGTAACTATGCATGCAACATGAAAGGTTACAAACAAAGATCATGAATAACGATGCATTGAAAGACGTTTGTTTGTTTCACATATAGAAAACATAACATAGTGGCATTCAGCTTGTCCCTCATGGAGTAGCAATAAATGCATAGGACACCTTCAAAGTTCATAAGAGTGACTAGATACAAATAGTTCAAGAACAAGCAATATCAACAATATGCATCAATCAATAAGATTTGGGACAATGCACATAGAACTAAGAATGGCAACTATGCTCTCTTAATTGGTGCCTAAGGATATAAGGTGGAGACTCAATATAATGGTGGAAGAAAGGCCCTTCATAAAAATGGAAGCAGGGATTTCAAGTCTCAAAAAGAGCTTCCAAAAATTATGGTACTTGTTAGCTTTTAGCTCTCATTGCCCCTATCATAAGCATATTGAAGTGATTAAGGTTAAAGTGAACAAACTATGGAGTATATGCTTGACAAAGTTTAAGTTGGCAATCTCATGTCCCTTGAATACGACGGCCGCTCCTCATGCTACTCAAGTTTAGTTACCGGTAAGTTCTTGTCATAGAGAGTACATGTGTATCTATAGAGAACCGCCAACGGGGTACCCCTTGCACATGATACAGGATCTATCCCATAATCAAAATGACAAGGCAAGAAAACAATGAGCATCTCAGCGATCTTCTTATTTACCATGGGAAAATGGTGCTTTTTTCTCTCTTTCCTCTTTTCTCATCTTTTTTTATTTTTCTCAATCTTTTTTTTCTATCCCTTTTTTTCATAAGAAGAATGCTTCATAGATTGCTCACTATGGTGATGCTGCAAGTTTCCACCATGATTAGGCATGGTTTAGGCTAGCGGCCCAGGCGTTTCTCTAACACACATACATAACTCCATGGACTTACAAGCTCCCCTTTCATTTCACACCGACGACATCTATAGACAAAAGAGCGTGATATCAACTGGGTATAATGTACAAGTGCAATGTTGAAAGCGTTCCCCCATGACAGCATGGTTCTGCTAATTCCAACGTATAAGTGTAAGCATATATAACATAGATGACACAATGGTTCAAGTTTATTAGGGGCAAGAAAAATAAAGTGTGCCATCAAGTTCATGAGAGCTTTAATCACTAAGTTTTCACATAATAAAGAGACTTTTTAATTGGATGGTAGATGAAAACAAGAATATACTTGGAATGGTGTAACACACCATGCATAGGAATTTATAGTGGAAAATATGGAATAACTTGGTTTCTTGGGAGTTGGATTCATGAGTAGAGCTTACTTATACAAGTGGAGGATAGCAAAAGACTGGGAGCGACCAACTTAGAGAGCAATAATGGCCATAATCATGCAGAGCGACAAAACATTACTAATCAAAGCATAAAGTGGTACCACAAGTCAAGGACTAGATGATCATATAGGCTATGGTGACTTGTTCATAGTCATAACATGGTGTGATCATGAGCCAAGTCAACCCAAACAAAGCATCAAAGGAGAATACCACAATACTATGCTTTTGTATGCTAAAACAACGCATGATTCCTTCAAGGCACATTAAGCAATCCCAATTAGTTGGAACAAGCCATGCTACAGCAATAATCACTAAGCATAAGTTCAAAACAATATCTAGCATGACATGATAAAGTCTAAGTCATAGTCAAAGCAAGCTCCTCTTGTACTAGTAAAGCAAGAACTTCCTACTCCTTTCCAACAACAATCAACTTATTTGAAACAACAGCGAGAAAGGGGGTACAACTACTTTATTCAAGCAAACTAAGAAAACAAAATCCAAAAACAAAAACTAAGATGCTCCAATAAAAACACAACTTGTGCATGAAAAAATAAAAACGAAGTGTCTAGAAAGACCTGAGATTTTTATTGATGAAGAAGGGGATGCCTTGGGCATCCCCAAGCTTTGACGCTTGTACCTCTTGAATATTTCTTGGGATGACACGGGGTGGCATCCCCAAGCTTGAGATTTTGTCCATTCTTCATCTCATTACATCATTCTTCCTCTATACCTCCAAATTTTCCTTCATAGAAAACTTCACACAATCTTCATTAGCAACATTAGTGTATTCAAAAGATAATAGACCTTTGGGGTTTAGTTTCAAAACATAAAAACTTTCATTAAAAACACAAGCTATTGTATCAATTCCCTCAAAAAGCTCAATTTCCCAAAAAGGAATCAATAAGAAGCAAATGCAAATAATGGCAGAAATATGTCAAAACAGACCCGCAGGTAGAAACCGTTTTTTTCGAAGACCTTCTATTGCTCAAATCAAAAAGTGTTGAACTAAAAAAAGTTAGCTAACATACTGGGAGTTTTATTCAGAAAATTATAGATCAATCTGACTTACATATATTTTACATGAATTTTTATAGTGGAGCACAAAAATCTGCTCCGGGACAGCAACTCCCCAAATCTTACTTCCCTCTCATCAGAGGTTATTCTTGGCACAAAAACCAAATAAAAAGGATAAGGAGAGGTCATTACAGAGGTAATAACTTACAAGACTAAAGAAAACTTTTGGGTTATCTCCCAATAAGTACTTTTCTTTAACGCCTTTAAGTTAGACATGAAAATTTGAGAAGATGCTCACATAAGAAATATGAATCGAAGTGAAAGAGAGCATCAAGAAGCAAATTTAAAACACCTTTAAGTCTAACCCACTTCCTATGCATAGGAATCTTGTAAGAAACTAAATCAAATAAGCACATAGTAACAAGAATGGGTAGATAAAACAAAAGCAACTTTGAAACTTTCAATAAAAAGAGAGGTGTTTTAGTAACATGAGAATTCCAACAACCATACTTTCCTCTCTCATAATAATTTTCAGTAGCATCATGAATAAACTCAACAATGTGACTATCACATAAAGCATACTTTTCATGATTCTACAAACACATAATTTTTATTAAGCTCAAAAATAGTGAGATTAAAACCTTCAAACCCACTTCAAACAATTTTATAACAAGATGACTGATCATTCAATATAGGACCATCATCTAGAGCTTTATCATAAACATTTTCTAAGCAAAACTCTTTAGTATCATGCATTTCTAAGTTAGGCACAAATATAGGATTATCATAGATAATAGGAGCATAACTATTATCACAAGTTTTACCCATAGCAGATATTTCAAAAGAATCAACAGAAACATAACATTCATCCTCCTTAGGTAAGCATGGGGACAATAAAATAATGTAAGAGGTAAAGAGTTACTCTCATTAGAAGGTAGGCATGGGTAGATCCATTCTTCCTCCTCTTGACCATCACTCTCCTCCTCTTTTTCATCTAATGAGCTTTCAGGTTCAACAATTTGTCTTCCATAGGCTCCTGCAAGGCATTAGTCTCTTCTGTTTGTGGAAAGTATCTATTAATATATTCAAGAATATAGCCATTTTCTTCCATGTAATTATCAAAGAAAAATTTAAGTATATCAAAAACCTCATATTTATAAGGTGCATCATCAGTATTTGCAAGCAAACTAGCATGTTCAAATGCACCCTTGAATGCAATAAATTCTTCAATTTGTTCCACATCATAAAAGTCATAATTTCCTTTAACATAAGAAGATATGGTAACATTATCATTATACTCACATTGAAAAGGTAGGTGTTTATACCTCCTAGAGCAACAAGATTTATCAAAGCAATAATTAACATTATAAGTAGAGCACACCTCTCTAGCAATAGTATTCAATTTATCAATTTATTCCCATAAGTGTTTCCCTTTTTGTAACAAACGGTGTTCCTTATAATAATACTTTTGTTCTTCCGTGAACCCACATTGCCAGTAAGAACTAGTTTCAAAGAAACCACCCATTGATAGAAAACATGACAAAGCAAGGCAATAACAGACCAACAACTAGAGTAGGAACTATTTTTTTTTGGAGTTTTTGATAAAAAATAGGAAAACAAAACCAAGCAAAACAAAAACAAAGTAAAGAGAAGGGTTGTGAAGGACTCCCCTTGTGAAGTAGTCCTTAGCCTCCCCAGCAACGGCGCCAGAAAAAGCTTGACGATGGCTCAATTGATTGTTGAGCTTCGTTGGGAGACCCCAAGAGGAAGGTATGATGAGCACAACATCAAGTTTTCCCTAAGTAAGAAACCCAGGTTATCAAACCAGTAGGAGGAAGGAAACACCTCAAAGGTGTTGCTAGAAACTTGGAAACCTGCACAACACAAATTCAAGACTTTGCCCAATGAACAGTTAGGTTGTCAATCTCACTGGTTTGCTGAAAACAAAGGATTAATTATATGGTGTGGAAGGTAATGGTGGTTTGCAGAAAGTAAACAGTAACAGTGGAAGATGTATCAATGGTAAAAGATTGGACAGGGGTCCATAGTTCACTAGAGGTTTTCTCCTTAAGATAAACAAACATGGCATGATGGGTAAACAAATTACAGAAGGGCAATTGACAGGACTGAGCAAGGCATAACAATGCAATACTAGACATTCATGATCCTATGAGATTTGATTGGGAAATACAACAAGATACATAGACCGCCATCGAACTGCATCTATGAATAGTAATCCACCTTTAGGTTATCATCCAAACCCCCTCCAGTATTATGTTGCAAGCAACGGATAACTGCTTTAAGCAAAGTGTATAAGGTAAACAATCCACTTGTGCCATGAACAAGAGACCGTTGTATTCTCCCTAGTAGCAACAGCACATCTACAACCTTAGAGATTTCTGTCACTTCCCTTAGATAAAATAGAGGCATGAACCCACTATCGAGCATAAATACTCCCTCTTGGAGTCACTAGCATCTACTTGGCTAAGATAGATACTAGAATCGGAGAGAATGCAAGATCACAAACAACACAGACATGATAGAATCAATAACACAAAACCATTAATCAATCTGACATAGTAATCTCAATATCCATCGGATCCCCGCAAACACAACATGCATGATTAAAAATAGATGATCTTGATCATGAATGGAGCTCACAAGATCTAAACATGGTAGCACAAAGGAGGAGAGAAAACCATCTAGCTACTACATGGACCCGTAGTCCAAGGTGGAACTACTCACGCTTCATACCGGAGGCTGGCATGATGATGAAGAAGGCCTCCGGGATGATCTCCCCTCTGGCAGGGTGCCGGGAAGAGCTTTAGATCCCCCCGATCTAGGGACGATGGTGGCGGCGGCTACAGACTATTTCGTGGAATATTGATCGGGTCCTTAGGGTTTTGGTCTCCGGGGCTTCTTATAGGCAAAGAGGCGAGGCATGGGGCACCCAGGGCGGCCGCATTCCCCAGGCGTGGGCTAGGGTTAGCCGCGCGGGCAGGGGGTGTGGCCCCCTAGTGGCTCCCCTCCATATCGTATTCTGCCTTCGTGTTCCCCAAGTAAAATATTGACTTTGGCTTTTGTCCTGTCCAATTCCGAGAATATTGGTTTTCTTCCTTTTCTGGAACCAAAAACAGAAGAAAACAAACAACTGGCACTGTGGCATCTTTTTAATAGGTTAGTACCAGAAAACATATAAAAACACCTCAAAGTGTAGACAATGCAAAGCAAAGTAGATACTAAACAAGAATGGAACATAAAAAACTATAGATACGTTTATGACGTATCAGTTGCCTCTTCACATTATCGTGGAGTGGATTGTGTACTAGTGCATTTTTACTAGCTCGAGGATCCGACGGGGTAGCCCCGCCTTCCGGCTATAAATCGTACCATAGGCCCTGGGGTTTTCCATCGTAGTACCACTCCCACCTCTTTTCTTTTGCACCACTTCATCAACACCCTTGCCACTTCATACTAGATGGAGGGGTCTTTGACCGAACGTGGCGAAGGAAGGAGGCAGCCCTTGGGCCGAGCTTCGTCGCCACTATTTCGAGAGCGTCCCATTTCTCCAGGGAACTACTGTGTATGTGGCTACATCTGGTGTTGGGACCAGATATACGGCTTGCCATCACCGGAAGCTTCGAATGTAGGGATCAGGCGGAGGCACGGTGTCTAGGAGCAGTCACCATGCAGACCACCGCAATTAATGGTGTACCCGTGCATATCATAATTAGCTTAGTGAATCTCTCTTTGTTCCCTCTTTGACCATTATGGTTGCTACCGACGCTTCTAGTCACAATAGCTTCTGGCACGCCTCCAAACGTGTCTAAAGGGTTTCACATACCATCTAAAGGGAGATATCAAACACACATCATAGATCTATGGATCATAGACACAAGTAATAGATCATCTTTATTTCATTTCATAATAATGCTAGGGTTTCTCCATGTCCCCAAGAACGAAGGGAAATACTCACACATGGAAGCAATCAACAACATCATCATAATCAAATGGATGGATAAAGGAAATGGAATGAATCTAGTGCAAACCACAATTGAATCTGGAATTACAACAAGATCTAATGAATGTAAGATGGGGGTAGTGATGGTGATGGAGATGCAGAGTTTGATAATGTAAGGGATGATCAATTATCCTCCAATGATCCGTGCAGCAGCAAGGATTTTCCCTTCTCCAAGTTCCTCCATCAGATCCCTTTCTGGTGTGGTTTTTCATGGCTGGAGGTTTCTGTGAATGTTGGATCTATGATCCGTCTTTGCAAGGTGAAAGTATTTGACGAGGCGGTCCAGACGCCGGGTCATGCGGGCAGACGGTACGGGCGGGCTCTGCCTGTACCACTGGTCGTTACATGCCCTGGGACCTCCTAGGCACAAGCAATTCCTCCAGGTGCGAAACAAATCAATAAAATGACTTTTATCACTTAAAATTATCATATTATAGTGTAATATGATAGTCTTAGTTGATATGTTCATAATAGACTTAGTACATTGGGATCCTGTTGGAACAAGGACAAAAGGTGTGCGCAAATGCGGTAAAATACCAAAAACCCTACTCTACCTATGCAAAAACAACAAGTAAAAACGCTCAAATTTTAGACTCATTAACTCCCCAAGATAGACTCTTGCTCGTCCCCGAGAAAGACGGTGGCTTATTAACAATATCATCATGTTTATGAGGCACAAGTCGTTACAATAAATGAGGAAAAAATTAAAAGTACAATATGAGATATAGAGTTACATCGGGAGCTTTATCACACCTTTACACATCACATGACTTAGAGGCTTCCACACCTTTTTGTATTAATGCTATTAGTGATTGAACATATTATAAAAGGATTTGTATTTTCGTGCCCCTGGTTCCTTCACTTTTTCCCATCTCCTATTATGAAACTCTTGCACGGTCTAAAACTCGCTGTCCGTCAGCCTTGCTGTTAGATGTTGTTAACACCCGGATTTTTAATCCTAGATGCCTGTTATGCCATACATCACAATCCCAGGATTACCATTTTTGAGAGATATAACAGATTTGGATATCACAGTACATCATACATTACAAACCATACATAAGGTCTTACACAAATAAGGATCTCATGATCCAGTTATTAATACAAATCAAGCAACGGAATAACATAAAGATAACGATAGCGTAGGCGAGGCTCCATCTTCATGGTGACAAGCAATGCTGACGATGGGAGATGATCCTAGTTGTCGTAACCTTCCTGCTGTCCTTCTTCCTGATACTCCTCTTCATAGTCCGGCCACAGGAATAGCCAGGGACAAAGCCATGATTACTCTTTAAGTACTCGCAAACTAATTATTAACAAATGAAGTGGTTCTTGTAGTAGGATACTAAGCTCTAGGGTTGTTTTGTAAAAAGCCAGATTTACCTCTACTAAGTTCAGAAGCAAATAAAGCTAGTTGAAAGTTTTATAACACCTAAGTGGGAACTTGAATTTCATGTCACAACTCTGTTGTGGTCAAGTCAAAGTAACAAATCATTTCATAAGTCATTTTGAAAACATCTGACGATGGAATAGTATGGCCACTCCAACTGTCCATAACCACGGACACGGCTATTCAAATAGTTTGACACTCTGCATAGATTGTACACTTTCACCACAACATTCGATACATCTATCATGAATAATCCTGAATTCACCATACTCAGTATGCGGATAATCAATCCTAACCTTTCAGTTACACGCCCTAGTATAGGCACCTCTCCTTTGAGTTTGGCCTCCCAACCATGACCAACTGTCATCTTGGGTACTGCATAGGTGGACAATCTTCACAAGGTAGCCTCATCTCAAACCTTGGCCGCAAGGGAACCCATACTAAGGTATATAAATTTTTAGTCAACCCCTACACAAATTTCGGGTATTGTGGATGTACGGTAAAAATTGGAATGGTATCGCATCCAGACAACCATCAGTTTTATAAAGGGCTAAGGCTCATGCCTTAACATTTTCATCATCAAAATCATCTGGTGTTCAAGAACACATGTCAAAACATTTCAGTAGAATGACTCATCATTCTAAGGTTTTCATAACCATTTTCACCAAGTATTCCCCTCTAAAGTTGATCAAGTTTTATGCTTAGAACTAGCATCTACAGGTGGGGGTAAATACTAATAAGGGGTGCTAAACAAGTGTATCTTATCTACGTTCAATCTCATGCCTTAGGATGAAATCAATCTTATCTAACTTAGGCCAAATTTTATGCTCTTTATGCTACCTTTAATTATATTTCTAGAATCTACAAGTCACTAAGTAAACTTTTGATAGAAAGCTTTAATAAAGAAAATAAAATACTAAGCTTGCAAGTAAAACTAGGATGGTGTGTCAAGTGTGTATAATCAAATATGCTTAAGGCATATAGTTGGCATAGTATCAAGAAAGTAGTAGCTTGCTAAGCTGCAAGTGTTAGCTTGCTAAGATAGTATCTTGCTAATTCAACTAGTAGTATTAGGCTTGCCTTGTGTAGAGCAGTGGTTGAAGTATTCCTCGGCTTCTTCCTCGTAGTATCCTCCTTCCTCCTTGTTTCCTTGGTCGGTACTAGCGTCTATAAAGAAATATGAGGTACACAATCACCAAACAATACTTAATTATTTCTAATCATCACACAAAGGTTCACACTATATGATCTATCATCATCACTAACATTACAAAAATTGAAGAACTTGTCTCATTTGAAAGGTGGGCTTTGATTTACTTTTACTTGGTCTAGCAAGGGGTGAAAAGAATTGGAAAAGTTTATGTTTGAAATCTTGGACTAGAAACACACAAAGTTGCCTAGTGGGCAAGATTGGCAAAAATGACCATTTGCCTTATTTGATTTGTTTTTGATTTTTTCTTGATTTGATTCTTCTTGGAAATGTTTTAGATGATGTTATATTCATATTTGAACCATTCCTTACTATTTAGTTGAATCACACAAGTCCATTCATGCATCCATCATATTATCACATACACACATGCATTCATTTGGTTTTTATTTAATCAAAGTTTTTGTTAACCCTAATTTTAGTGATTAGAGTTTGATGATCATTGTTTCATATTTTTGGGATGTTACAGATGCTGACAAGTGGGGCCGCATTCAGTCGGGTCCCGAGTGGACCCTCGCCGTTACGTGCTGACAAGTGGGGATGCGGTCTGTCAGGTCCCGTAGTGGATCCTTCCCGTTATATGCTAACAAGTGGGGCCACAGTAAGTTGGTTCCCGTAGTGGACACCTCTCTCCACTTATCCAGATTAGCATGGGACCCATAGCTTATCCACATGAGAGTCGGACCCATGGCTTATCCACCTGAGCCAGCCCCGTGCCCGTGGCCATGCCGTTGCCTCCCCTTTCTTCTTCTTCTTCTTCTTCTTCTTCATCATCTTCTTCTTCTTCTTCATCATATTCTTCTTCTTATTCTTCTTCTTATTCTTCTTCTCTAGCGACGGTGGCCCTACTCCAGCGATAGCGGCCCTTTGTCGAGCTTCACTTCGGCCTCCCGTTCATCCTGGTCGCAGTATGGTGTCATCCCATTGACCTGTATGAAGGATGACAATGGCAACCGTGCGCAGACAAGGTTAGATCTCACACCAAAATATTCCGATTAGACGAGGGCGCTTGATGTGGAGAATGTGGCCAGCGAGCCGTTCCGATAATTGGTTTATCGAGTTAATTTCTCGGCTGCAATCAAGTGAAAGAGTGTTTATAACTAAAAATTAGGGACATGGACGTATAATAAATAATAAAAATACACAACTCTTGAACATTTTCAAATTAAAAAACTATACAAATCTTAATGTACAAGAGTGTTTATAAATGACACAACTCTTCAACACTTTCAAATTAAAAAAGTATACAAATCTTAATCTACAAGAGTGTTTATAATTGACACAACTCTTGAACACTTTCAAGTTAAAAAAATTATACAACTCTTAATGTAAAAGAGTGTTCATAATTGACTCAACTCTTGATCACTTTAAAATTAAAAAAGTTATACAACTTTTAATGTAAAAGCGTGTTTATAATTGACACAAGTGTTGAACACTTTCAAATTAAAAAAAATATACAACTCTTAAAGAGTGTTTATACTTGACACAGCTCTTGAGCACTTTCAAATTAAAAAAATTATACAACTCCTAATGTAAAAGAGTGTTTATAATTGACACAACTCTTGAGCACTTTCAAATTTAAAAGATTATACAAATCTTAATGTAAAAGAGTGTTTATAATTGACACAACCCTTGAACACTTTCAAATTGAAAAAATATACAACTCTTAATGTAAAAGAGTGTTTATAATTGACACAACTCTTGAAAACTTACAAATTATAGCGTCCTCGGAAAATCTTGAGAGTTTACCATTTTTAGAGCGTGAAAAGTGATCCCTAAACTTGCGTATACGAAAATTATAAAACTTTAAACACTGTGAAATCACACTTAATACGTGATAATGATGTGCTAAAAAAATCTTGAGAGACTCATTTTCATAGAATGTAATGCATAAACTTGCATATGGCAAAAATTATACACCTTTGAACTCTTTGAAATCGCACTTAGGACATGATAATGTTGTGCTAATAAAATCCTGATCATTTATCATTTTCATGGAGTGAAATATAATGCAAAAATTATACACCTTTGAACACTTTCCCTTCAAATTATATTCAAAATCATTTCTTTATGGAGTTAAAGCATCAGTGGCAAACTCCTTTGCATGGATAGAGGGTGTCCCCAGCAGATACAGGGATTATCCTGTCCGCTAGATCACAGAGGATCAATCGGAGGATCAACGGTTGGTGGGTATGATCCGCGTGACAACTATCTCGACCAATCAGAGCGTAGTAGCCAAGATGAGTACATGTGTGAGAGTTTGTGACTAAGAGAGAGAGAGGGGAAAACTGAATAGAACTTAAAAACCAAGGGCAAAACTGAGTAGAACTTAAAAACCAAGGGAAAAACTGACAAGAGGGTTCAAATAGAAAACATAAAGAGATTTAAAAAATGGAAAATGTTTCTTTTAAACAATAAAATACATATTGGCATACATCAAACTATTTGCAATTCAAATATATATCAGTTTGACAATTATTGCCTCATTCAGACAAATTATGTTTTGGGGAGGTGATACGTCGGAAACGTATCTATAATTTTTGATGTTCCATGCTTGTTTAGTATCTACTTTGCTTTGCTTTGTCTACACTTTGAGGTGTTTATATATATTTTCGGGAACTAACATATTAACAAGTTGTCACAGTGCCAGTCGCCTATTTTCTTCTGTTTTTGGTTCCAGAAATGCAGAAAATCAATATTCTCAGAATTGGACGGGACAAAAGCCAAAGTCAATATTTTACCGTGGGCAACACGAAGCTAGAATACGAGACGGAGGAGGCTCACCAGGGGCCACACCCCCTGGCCACACGGGTGGGCCCACCCCGCGCCTGGGGGGTGTAGCCGCCCTAGTGGCCCCCTGCCTCGCCTCTTTGCCTATAAAGTCCCCCTGATGCCAAAACCCTAGACACCCAACCAAAACTCCATGAAACCGTCTATAGCCACCGCCACAATTATTGCCTCATTCAGACAAATTATGTTTTGGGGAGGGATGTTTTGGGAAGAGTCTCGAGTAGAAAGCCATGAACCTTCATAGATAGTAGGTGATTTAAGAAGTGGTGATTTAGGTTAAAACTTTATTTATATACATTTCTTGTGGTGGCAGGTCACATAATAATACTCCTTGGGTAGATGCCACTATGTTTTGATCTTTTTGAATTTGTTGTGCATAAAATTACTCACTTAGCTAGCTAAAACCCATTCGTTGACTCTCTTTGACCATCCACTGGAGGGTAAAAGTGAGTATATTGCACACGACAGTGTTAGTACTGGAGGGAAAAACTGAGTACAACCAAACTGTCAGTGCTACACTCGAGGGTATAACTGAGAACAACTAAGTGGCCAAGGTTAGACACGAGGGGGGAAACGTGATGCACGGTATGCGTGTCGCGGTGCACTGGGCGGTAGCGGACGCGTGTGGCTGTGCATGGTGCAGTAGCGTACGCGGTTACGTGGTGCATGGTGGTGCAATGAAACGTCTCCTCCCTTCACCTTTATAGAGGCCTCCTCACTCTGACTCACTCGCTCACTCACTCACACAACCATCTCCATTGTCCCATCACGTTCTATAAACCCCCAAGAAAACTCCAACCACGCCGGCGATGGAGAATAACGGCACGGTGGCCATCATCACCTCCAAGGCTGCCGATGAGGAGGCCCCCGTCCCTCTACAGGCCCCCGTCGAGGCATCGAAGGCAGCCGCCATCCCCGTCCAGACCCCCGTCCTTGCTTCCGCCGTAGCGGCCGGCGAGGAGGCCCCCTTCCCTGTACAGGCCCCCGTCGAGGCATCGAAGGCAGCCCCATCCCCGCTTCCGTTGTAGCCACCGGCGAGGAGGCCGCCGCCGTTCTCCGGTAGATCCCGCATGGCTGGGACCCCTATGGAGACAATGATTACATCAGGCCAGAGAACCCCTACGACACCAACTTAGCCGACCCATGGTCCGAGGTAACTAGGGTTTTATCCCCTTCCTTTGTTCTTCCCCTATTCCCATCGTTGAATGCTAGATCGTGTGTTATTAGGGCTCGACTGTTTGTATTTTCAATCATTGGATGCTAGGTATTTTTACAGTAGCTAATACTCTTGCGTTAGATCTCGTATTTCGATGAATGCCCCTAGTTGGGATTAGTACTAGCACCGATCTGTAGTTGGGATCAGTACTAGCACCGATCTGTAGTTGGCATCAGTATTCGATTTGGTTTGAGATTTGGGGATTGGAAAATAATCAGGTGATCTCAATCGGTTAATTTATGCAAGCAATCAATCCTGCTAATCAAGGTATCTCAATCATGTCCTTATTGCACACTACTGTTTTTTGTAATAGGTGGATAGCAGCGACATCTGCACTGACAACGAGTCCAAGGACACCAAGACTCATCAGGTGCTGAGGAAGCTGAAGTCTGGCAAGTTCCACAACTTCTTCGTCGGCAAGTATACAGGTGCCTTGCCTCACCAGGGGCCTCGCCACCAACTTCAACTCCCTCGCGAGGCATGCCGAGGACGTGAAGACTTGCGGCATGTCAAAGAATGTTCATGCCTTCAGAGCCAAGCACTAGGCACTCGGTTTTCACCTCTGCAACCTCCAGAAGGTGGCCATCGAGGAGGGTCGCATGCCCCCGATCAAGCCCAAGGCGCCCAAGGTCAAGGGACTGGGAAACAAGAAGTGGAGGAAGCGCCAGAGCGCGGAGGCGGATTCCCTCCTAGCGAAGGCTATGAGGGGCCACTGATCTTTTGCTGATGCTACTGCTGTAAAGCAGCTTGTTTTGTTTTGTTGTTTGTGTTGAACTTGTCCGCTGCTGCTGAGCAGCCTAATTGTCGAACCTCATTTAAGTATCGTACTATATAATCCTATATTATCTGCTTTATCTACATATGCTCTGTTTATCTACATAGTTATGGTGCTGGTTAGATTTGCTACCAGATTGGGAAAATACGAGGGCCAAAAGGAACCATGAATGAAGAGAGAAGATGCTCTAGATTCGCTGACTTTTTGGGCAAAAAATAACAACTATTAGTGACATAAAGGGGAAAGGCGCTCTTAAAAAGGCCAATCATAAAAATAACAAAAAATAAATCTTATAATTTAGGTGACATGACGCACGTAACTACCAAATGCGTCCCACACCACATCCCCAAAACGTGTTCCCAACAAGCCGACCCTACGCAGTCTAACATGGGGGGTCCTTCTACGGGACCCGACTGAACGTGGCCCGACTTGTCAGCATGTAACAGGGGTCCTACTTGACAGCACGTAACGGCGAGAGTCCACTACGGGATCCACCTAAATGCTGCCCCACTTGTCAACACGTAACGGTGAGGGTCCACTAATGGGACCCGACGAAGAGCGAGTTTTAGACCGACGTGAGAGTTTTGGACAAGGAGCTGGGCAAAAGTAAGGAAAAGTTAAGCGGCTGGGGAAAAGTGAGTACAGCTAACGAACCAAGGGCACGGAAATAGAAATCACTATTATAAAATCATAAAGTTAAAAATGGTTGAGCACTTGATTTAGTAATGAAGATTCATGATCATCTATTTTTCTCTTTCTTACTTCTTCTCTATTTTTTACAAGCTCGTACTCTTTCTTTTGCTTTGAGGTATTTCTTCTCTTTCTCTTTCTTCTCTTTTTTTAGCAAAGTTATGTGATCATAACCCAAACCTGTGACTATAATTTACTTAATATTTTTATTGGTGTGGAAGACCCTAAATCCATAATAGTTGTACAAGTATCATAATACTTAACATAGTTCAATCATCTAATATAATAATCATGAATCAAAAGATAACTTCGATTATCATAAAATCTTGAAACTCAATGGATATAATTCTTCTCTTGAACAAGGGGAATCGAAGATGATGCAACTAATGCAAAGCTCTTGAATACAAACCTACATGTGTGCATTAAAGTAAACATGCGAAAACTATAATATAGATTACAAGGTGTTATAGATCTCACCAAAGCTTGGGATCAAGCTGATGGGATCAAATAATCCCTTGCGATTATTCGATAACGTGGTATTCTTCAAGGCGAAGGAGTGTTGTTGGAGACAGCCGCACAAAGTTTCTTGTTTGTTTCCTCTAGGGCGGATATGCGATGAAGGCTCTTCTGTAGATCTGAACGCAAGTGGAACATACCTTCACTGAACCTGTTTAGCACATCATTGAGTTCCTTCTTGCTTTCAAGATCTAAGAGATGCTTGTGCATGATCTCCTGATGCATGGGTTCTTCTTTTTGATCCTTATCGATATTGCGAAGATGATGTTCAGTTTTTGGGACATGCTACATGACAGGTGTCGTGGTATTGCCGACGAGTACGCCATGGAGGGGTCCTCACAGTGCGTGTTTAGAGACGTGGGGTAAGGCGGACGGTTGACGGGTACGAGGTAACACAGCTTACCCAGGTTCAGATCCCACAACGGTGGCGGAATCCTACTCCTGCTATAAATCACTATAAGGGCAATACGCCGAGTTACAGAGATAGGTTCGCTGTGCGAGGTTGTCTGAGATTGTGCCCTAAAGGCTCCCATAGGCCCGACTTATATAGTCGCCAGGTCCTAGGGTTATAGGGAAAAGTCCTAGCCGGACAGGTTACAGAGTCCTACACCGTCTATCACTAGTCTTGTGTATCTTGTACTCCAAGGCTCCGGGTACGCTGGTGACTCCACCGCAACATTCCTTTATCCGGCATGGGCCTCCCTTCTGGATCCACCTAACTGGGCCGATCAACAGGCCATAGGCCATGCTACCGAATATGGGCCACCCGGGTTAGTCGGATAGGAGACATGCTATGAGGATACCCATATAGCATATCCCCAACAGTAGCCCCCGGAGAACTCCGAGATCTTGCGCCCTCTTGCCTCTTCCCGTGGAATGCTCCGTCTAGATGGATGTCGGCAAATCTTCAAGCAATATCTTGTAGTCCTCCCAAAGAACCCTGCAAAGGTTTCTCCGTCTTCTATGAGTAAGTCGGAGAAATGCTGAATCTTCCATCGTACTCTTCCATAGTCGGATTAAATCCGTCCATGCCGGAATCTTTGATGGGAAGGCTCATCTACCATGTCAGTTATGACGACGTAGGCTGTAGGTCAGCGACGCCTCGTAACTCACACATGCAGAGAACACAATCATATCCGATTTTCCCGCGCGAGCGATACGAACCGTTGGCGGCGGTGGTTGGAGACGTGGCGAAATTACCGCGCACGTTCACGAACACGTCGTCTACGCGGCAACCGTCCGATTAGGTGCACGAATCTTGACGCAGAGTAAGATAAATAGTAACCGTGGGAGACTTGCTACTTTTTCACCCCATTCTCTCGCGTCACCATCTTCTTCCTCCAGCCGCACGCCTCCTAGAGCTCTCCGTGGAAAACCTCGAAGAAACCCTAGCCTCTCTTTGCACCAGTCGCATCCTCCCAGTCCTCCATGGCCAGCAGCAGCTCTTCCCCGTCGATGGCGGCGCCGAACTAAGCCACGACGAAGCCGACGAGCTCCATCATCGTGCCCACAGAGGGCCTGGTCATCCCCGCGTCGGCGGTGATTGAAACCACTGGCGGCGACCACAATCTGGCGGCGCTAGAGCCTCTGGAATAGGAGCCAGACTCGCACAAGGGCGACTGGCGCGGCTCGGACATCAACGACCGCGACATCCAAGAGATGGTCGCCGAAGGCTACCTTCCCGCGACGGAGGGGCTCGGCTGGCGGGCGGCGCCGGCCGGCGAGGTGACACCTTCTCCCCAAGTCGGAGAAAAGGTGTACCTCAAGGCTCAGCTGGTACGCGGCATTTCTCTGCCCATCTCCCACTTCTTTCTGTCCGTCTTGAACCACTTCAAAGTCCAACCCCACAACCTCTACCCCAATAGTATCTTAGTGCTTAGCAACTTCGCGGCACTTTGTGAGGGTTACCTAGGGATTAAGCCTAGGTTAGACTTGTTCGTGTACTTCTTCACCGTCAAACGTGAAGCCGGACATAGTAGGGAGGAGCTTAGGAACTACGACACCATAAGCTTCAAGATCCGACCTGGTCGGCGGTTCCCTGACATCGTCGGCCACGAGTCGTGCAAAAACTAGCAGAGGACGTACTTCTACAGCCCCGACATTCCTTTGGCGGGCCGAGAAGTAACGTACCCGGACTTCGTGGATGGAGCCGCCGCCGAAGTTTCCACATGGAGATCCCATGCCTTCATTCCCTCCGACCTCAACGCTTCTCGCGCAATAAGGTGGATTGAGTGGTTCGTAGAGGCGGGTTTGACCGGCTTGGACCTAGCCATGTGCTGGTTCATCAGGCGAATCCAACCCCTGCAGCACCGCCCGAAGTTCATGCACGAGTACACGGGTGATTGAAAGGATTCCCTTCGGATCTCCGTGGATAACTTCTCGAGCGAATCCGTCAAGCTCCGTCTGAAGGACATCGTCGAGGTGAAGGATAAGAAGCGCGGCTTCACCATCACCTGCGACATGTACGTAGACGGCAAGTGCCCAAAGGTAGGTATTTATTTTTCGTGTATGACATTGCTCCAGTTTCTCCGTCTTGCCAGTGCCATCTTATCTAACACGGTGATTTCTTACTTAACAGCTTAGCGATCTAGGTGAGGACAGCCTGGCTGCCCAAATCTACGATCCAAAGATGAAGGAAGTCACGGTCGTGTCCGACGACGACGCCCCGTTGGCGCGAAAGCGGAAGAGCTCCACCTCTGACGCTGCCAACGGAGGCAAGAAGAAGAAGACGGAGGGTGGAGCCTCCAAAAAGAGTACTGCCGCCCTGGAGGCGGAAAAGAAGAAAGCCACCGGGATGTTTGCCAAAGCGCCCCCCTAGTGTAAGCATCTCATTCTCCGACATTGTCTCATTTATCTGTCTTATTCCTGTACTTATGCATTTTGCACGTTTTAGGAAGAAAGCCACAACCATAATAAAGAAGTCCTCCAATACTCTTGGGGCTTTTAGAAATATCAAAGATATGCTGCATTGCGACTCCTCCCCCGCCATTGTCCCTGCTACTCCTGCCGTCAAGCCCTCCTCCGCTCCAACAAACTCCCAAGTCCAGGAGGCACCATGCCCTTCCGCCATGGAAGTGGATTCTGGCGCCTCTACCGAACTCGCTGTTGTTGGCGAGCAGGTGACGCAGGAGAGCGCTACTCTTCAAATGGCTGAAGCTCCGGCTAAGGATGCCATCAGTAGCGGCAAGGCGGTGGTGGGAGCTGGTACCTCTGCCGAAGGCGGCGCCTCTACTCCCCAGAAATCCTCCGAGTTCCCGAAGATAGTTTACCCGGCGCTCACGCCGAGTAACACAACTCTGGTTCCTGGAGGAGTGCCGTCATCTCCGACGTGCGGTCTTGAGGAGCTACGCCAACAAGCAGATATCTTGCGAGGAAATAGCATTTCCTTTGGCAAGATGCTAGCTGAGAGCGCTACAAACCTCAAGATCATTGCACTTGTAAGTTTTACTTTACCTTTTGCATTTCGTATGAGCATCCCACTGTAGCCCCCGAGGATGTAGACGGAAAACCATAGGTTTTGCATCTATATGCTCTAAGAGTGACTAAGTTAGAAATAACTCTCACTGTAGCCCCCAAGCATTTAGATGGAAGAAATTATTCCGACTAGATGCTTTAAGAGTAGCATACACAGTGTTCATAATTTTCAGTGCTGTAGCCCCTCAAGCCTCTAGTTGTAACTGAATTAGTTCTGACTAGATGCTTAAAGAAAAGCTAAACATATTGATAAGTTAAAAACTCTCGCTGTAGCCCCCGAGCATCTAGATGGAAAATTTCCGACTAGGGGCTCCAAGCAGACCAAACAACGACTTAACTTTGTATTTGCTTCAACAGAACGAGAATGCTCGGAGGGGCATGGCCAACGACAAGTACTAGATAATGCGCGCAGATCTTGAAGCCGAAAAGGGTAAAACTGCCATCTTGAAGGAACAGATCATCAAAAACAAGAGTCTGTTTTCTTTTTGCGCATTTCCGTCTTACTTTTGTGCCTTCCTTCTTTGAGTACTCAATGTGTACTTTGTTTTATCCGACTTGCAGAGCATGTTGCCAAGGCCAAAGATATTGTCGAGCAGTCCAAGCACATCCAGCAGCTGGACATCGAGAACAAAATCCTGAAGGAGGAGAGGAAGGAGATGCTGAATATGCACGAGGATTCCGCCTCCGCGGAGATCAATCGCTTGAAGGAGGAGTTTGCGATCCTAAAGGATCAGAAGCAAGCTGCTGATGAGCAAAACCTTCGCCATAGCAAGGCGTTTAAGCTCCTCCAACAAGAGAAGGAATCCTTGGCGGACACCGTCTGGCAGGCTAAGGCCAGCATCTTCAGTAAGTGTCCTCCGCCTTGTATTTCTGTAGTCTGGATACTTAGAGTTTATTGAACTCATGCGATCCTTGTAGGAATTTTCAGCGCCCATGGGTTTAACCCGCTCGCCTCCTTCGGACAAGGAATGCATGGTTCTTGCCGGCAAATTTATCAATACCGCCATCGCCCAAGCTAAGGAGATTGCCAAGCCCCTCCATATTTATATCAAGGCCTCGGACTCCGTGACGAAGTACTCGGAGATTCTGCGCCGAGCCCCCGAGCGTGTCGCAAGCTGGAAAGCTTCATGCGCACGGGTTGGCGCAAGGATGGCGCTGTCTATGGTGAAGGCACACTATGAAGATGCCGACATCGACACGGTGACATCTGGTATCCCCGACGTGGATGATGACGGCAAGGAGATCGATCACGAAGCCGTCCTGTCATCACTCGCGGGTTATGACACCAGGGTTGCCGAGTTGGTGGACGTTGACGTCTTCGTGCCTAGGAACTTCATCAACAACGTCAACCAAGATTCCTCCGAGTCTCATCATAGCGCCGACGTCGAGGGTGATTCTCGAGCTGGCGATGATGCGGCCTCCAAGTCTCCTGCGCCCAAAGAATGAAAAAACACTTTGTAATTTCTGTTTCACCTTTAGAGTGTGCACGGGAAAAATTTGTTGATGTATTCTTAAGGCGGAAAACAATGATTGTCGTTTCCTGCTACTTAAGAATTAAGTCCCAGCATGTATATATTTTTGAAGCAAGTGCTGGCTTATCCATTACTCTGGTTCTTATGCTTGAATTTTCGTGAGTCAGAAGACTCGTTGTGGGAACCATGATCTTAGGTGATGATGCCCAATGGCACCGTCAATAACCTAAGCACAAAATCGCCGACAATGAGTGCCGAAAGTCAATACTCCAGAATCCACATAAAAACAACAAAGAACGTGTAGACCAGAAAACTTAAGCTAACGCCCGTAGGCGGAATTTTCACAAGTGCAAGCGCAAAACTTGTGCATAAAGGTTTTATATGATCCAAAAATGAACACTAAAGGAGGTAAAAGACTCAGCAATATGAGTGAACCAAAGAGCTTTATTTCATTGATCATATAAGAGGTACACAATTAGATAAAAAATGATAAGTGTAGAAATGACGTAGTTGTGCTATGTTCCATGGCCGATCAAGCTCCGGGTAGTCATCATCCGGGTCACGTCGCTTACATATGATCCTCGCTGGGTCTATCCTTGAGTTCGCGATTGTCGACAAGGTAGTAAGACCCATTGAGCAGCGCCTTGCTTATGATGAACGGTCCTTCCCATGGCGGGGATAATTTGTGTGACTTCTTCTGCTTAAGTCGGAGCACCAAATCCCCCTCTTTAAACGAGCGATGCCGAACGCGGCGACTATGGTAGCTGCGTAGCTTCTACTGGTAGATGGCGGATCTTTGGCATGCCAAAACGCGCTCCTCCTCGAGAAGGTCCACATCTAGGCGTCTAGATTCTTCAGCATCATCTTCGTTGTAGGAGGCAACTCTTGGTGCGTCGTGGAGGATGTCGGAAGGTAGGATGGCTTCTGCTCCATATACCATGAAGTAAGGGGTGTAGCCGGTTGATCTGTTGGGTGTAGTTCGTAAACTCCACAGCACAGATGGCAATTCTTCTGCCCAGGCTCCAGCTGCTCTATGTAGCGGTGCCTCAAGACATGGCTTGATTCCCTGTAGAATTAATCCATTGGCTCGCTCAACCTGACTATTGGATTGTGGGTGTGCCACAGATGCAAGGTCAAGTCGGATGCCTTTGTCCCAGCAATAGGCCTCCACTTCTCCGAGTGACAAGTTGCTTCCGTTGTCGGTGATGATGCTATGTGGAAGACCAAATCTCACCACTAGATCCCGGACAAACCTGAGGGCAGTTGCCCCATCAAGCTTTCTAATGGGTTTAGCTTCTATCCATTTGGTGAATTTGTTAACTGCTACCAGCAGATGCGTAAATCCACACGGTGCCGTCTGTAATGGTCCCACCATGTCTAGCCCCCAGACTGCAAACGGCCAAGTTATTGGTATTGTTCGCAATTCTTCAGCAGGAACATGTGGTTGTCGGGAATAATACTGGCATCCCGTGCATGTCTCAACCAGCTTGTCAGCGTCCGCCTTCGCGGTTAGCCAGTAGAATCCTTGCCGGAAGGCTTTCGCGACCAATGATCAAGGAGCGGCATGATGCCAGCAATCTCCGAGATGGATCTCGCGCAGGATTTCCATACCTTCTAGCTGGGAAACGCACTTTAAGTATACACTAGTAGTGCTCCTTTTATAGAGTTGCCCATTGATTATGGTATACCCCTTTGATCACCGTACTATTTGCCGTCTTTCGACCTCGTCGTCAGGCAAAGTTCCGTGATCGAGATACTCCATGAACGGTTTTGTCCAAGCCGGAGGGATCTTTGTCACCATGTTGACGAAAGAGTCAGCTCTATCCGGGTTGTCGATGTCGGCGCCCTTCACGGATGGTGTGCGTAGATGCTCTTGGAAAACTCCTGGTAGGATTTGCTTGCGCCCTGATCCAAGCTTAGATAGTATATCAGCCGCCTCGTTTTGCTCCCTAGGTACATACTTGACTTCGTAGCCCAAGAAGCTCTTGGCTATCTCGTCTACTTCGTCGCGATATGCCGCCATCATAGGGTTGCGCGCATTCCAGGTGCCATCCACCTACTGGGCAACCAAGTCGGAATCTCCACAGCAAACTATGCGCTTGATGCCAATATCCTTGGCTACACGTAGTCCGTGAATGAGTGCTTCATACTCCGCCATGTTGTTTGTAGCCTCGAAGTGGATCTGTAGAACGTAGTGCAACTTATCTCCTTTTGGTGACTATAGCAGTACACTAGCCCCCGAGCCGTTGAGCAACTTTGATCCGTCAAAGTGCATCACCCAATACTCTGGTTCTGGCAACGGAGTAGCATCTGGCATCTCCATCCAATCCGCAATAAAATCCGCCAAAGCTTGTGACTTGATAGCGTCGCGTCTCTTGTAGGTGATCTCGAAGGCGGCAAGTTCAATGCCCCACTTCGCGACCCTTCCTATAGCGTCGCTGTTTTTGATAATGTCGGACAGTGGAGTCTTGCTCAGTACTGTGATTGGGTGCTCCTGAAAGTAATGCCTCAGCTTCCGAAAAGCAAGGAATACTCCATAAGCTATGTTTTGGTAGTGCGGGTAACGCTGCTTGGACTCCGTCAAGACCTCGCTTACATAGTAAACTGGTCGTTGAACTCCGTGCTTGTAGCCTGGTTCCTTCCGCTCTACCACGACGACGATGCTAATAACCCGGTTGGTTGCCACCATGTAAATTAACAGGGGCTCTCCGGGCTCGGGTGCTGCAAGGATGGGCGCTGAGGAAAGAATCTCCTTGAGCTGCTTCAATGCTACATCTGGTTCGTCTGTCCATGTGAATTTGTCCGCCTTCTTCAGCAACTTGTACAGTGGCAAATCCTTCTCTCAAAGTCGGCTGACGAACCGACTAACTGCTGCAACACAACCTGTTAGTTGTTTAATGTCCTTTAGGCATGTCGGACGGTTTATGTTTAAGATGGCTTTGATTTTCTCCGGGTTGACCTTGATTCCGCGTTGGGAAACGATGAAGCCCAACAATTTGCCGGCTGGAACCCCGAAGACGCACTTCTTAGGGTTGAGCATCATGTTGTATTTCCGGAGATTATCAAAGGTTTCTTTTAAGTTGGAGATTAAGTCGTTTGACTTTTTAGACATCACCGCGATATCGTCCACGTAGGCGTGAACATTCCGACCAATTTGGTCATGAAGGCAACGTTGCATTGTCCGCTGGTAGGTAGCACCTGCATTTTTCAGCCCGAAGGGCATCATGACATAGCAAAACGTGCCGTATGGAGTAGTGAACGAAGTGGCCAATTGGTCCAACTTACTCATCTTGATCTGGTGGTATCCTGAGTATGCATCAAGAAAACTCAAAAGTTCCGAGCCAGCCATCGAGTCAATGACTTGGTCAATGCGATGCAAAGCAAACGGATCTTTGGGACATGCTTTGTTCAAGCCGGTGTAATCAACGCACATTCTTAATTCATTGGTTCCCTTTTTGGGGACAAGTACAAGATTGGCCACCCATCGGGTGTGAAGGACTTCTCGGATAAATCCAGCCTTAAGTAACCTAGCTATCTCTTTGCCAATGGCGCGTCTCTTCTCATCTCCGAAGCGTCGTAGAGGTTGTTTCACTGGTTTACATTTTGGATCTATGTTTAAGCTGTGCTCGGAAAGTTCCCTAGGTACACCTTTCATGTCGGCAGGTTGCCAGGCAAAGATGTCCCTATTCTCACGGAGGAACTCGACGAGCGCGCTTTCCTATTTGGGATCCAGGTTCGTCCCAATGGCGACGGTCTTGGAGGCATCGCCTACCACAAGTTCCACCGGCTTGGTCTCGATGGCGGCCTTGAACGCAGGAGCGGAGTTGGAGATCTGCTTCTTCGACGCGGGCATCTCTGAGTCATTGACCTTGCTCTGGATGTCCTTGAATTCTTTGCTGTAGAGGACAGCTTCTGCAATGGCTGCTTCGTTGATCTCGCAGTCCCTTGCCTTGGTAAAGCTTCCGGATACGGTGATGACACTGTTTGGTCCGGGTATCTTGAGTTTGTTGTAGACGAAGCATGGCTTGGCCATGAACGTGTGGAATATGTCGTGGCCGAATATGACGTGGTACACGCTCTTGAAGGGGACCACCTCGAAGGTCATGCGCCCTTGGCGGTATATATTAACATCGCCAAAGGCTACCTGAAGCGTAATGCACCCAAGGGACCGAGCTTCCCGACCAGGAACTATGCCATGGAACACGGTGTTGGTCCGTCTTAGGTTTGCCTCCATCAAGTTCATCTTTTGCGGTGTATCCAGGTACATGATGTTGATGCTGCTTCCACTATCCACCATGCACTTGGTGAACTCCACGTCGTCAATCAATGGGTTGATGACCATGGCGTACTGGTTCTCCGTGGGCACAAGGTCTGGGTGGTCCGTCCTGACCCAAGTAATTGGGGAACTGGGGGGAGAGTGGCCATCAAGATCCTTAGAGAGGTCTTCTGTTGTCGGACGGTGGGGGTGCCAAGGAAAGTGTGGTAGACTGGGGCCTTCTTTGAGAAGGGGTTCTTGCCCTTGTCGTCGCTCTTGGCGGCGTGCTTGGGGTCAACGTCCTCGTACATGTCACTTCAATCCTTGGACTCCTCCTCCTTCTTCTTCCCCTTGCCCTTGCCTCGCGGTTTGTTCTTCCGACTTTGCTTGTAGCCGGACTCCGGGTCTTCCTTGAGGTCGTTGACGAACTTGCAATGTCGATTGGTATGGGTGGCCTTGCCGTTGACATCGAGGTGTACGAGGAACGGCATATCGCGGTACTCCTCGTACGTTTAGGGAACGCGGAGCGGCGCTGAGTTGGTTTCACTTCCTCATTGCTGCCCGCGGCCTGCTCCCCTTCCTCGGCCACGTTGTCCGCCTTCTCCTCGTCCTGCAAAAGTCACAGCGACCATGTCGGTAGATTGCTTTTATTCTGGAGCGGTTTTCCGCTTTGTACTGCTGTTCCTCCGAGCTTGGGTTGGAATGGCCGTTGCTGGCAAAGAGCCACGAGCATCATCGTCGGCCGCTGCGAACTCGCTAGCTAACTGAAACATCTGATTCAAGTCAAGCTGATGATTGTCCTGCAAGCGCTTTAGCTTATGTCGGAGTAACGTGCCCCTTTCCAACCCATCAATGAAGGCGGCCATAGCGGTCTGAGCGTGCACTCCTGCACAGGAATTCTTCATGTCCAGCCAGCGGGAGAGGTAGGCGCGAGATGTCTCGTCTTTCTCTTGCACGCATCGTTGTAGATCGCCCATAGTGCAGGGACGTTTGTATGTACCCTCAAAGTTCTTGCTGAATGCTTCTTGCATATCCAGCCAGTTGTAGATAGACTTCTCCGGCAAGTCGTCGATCCATTGACGGGCCGTACCCGCCAACATTAACGGGAGGTACTTAACAGCGACGTTGGGGTTGCCTCCGGCAATCTCCACCGTGTTGCCGTAGTACTGCAACCATGTGGCGGGTTTGGCGGTGCCGTCATAGGGCTTGATGGTATTGTCAATCCGGAAACCTTTGGGGTAAGTTGCGGACCGTATTGCAGGTCCAAAGCAACGTGGTCCCAGATATGGTCCTTCCCGGGCCTCGTGGATCTTATCGATTCGCGAACGTGCATCATATGGCTCCGGGTTCTTCATCTTGTTGTCAACAGGGGATGGGCTGCGTGAAAGATGCGGGCCTATTCCGCCATGGTGACTGCTTGGCGATGACGGAGGCGGAGGTGGCGGTGGGTTAGCCTTCTTGCTGTTACCCTCCTGCGACGCCTCACGCCTGTCACGGTTGCTTGTCAGACGCGGAGGGTCGTGGTGTGACCTGCTCTTGTGTCCTTGGTGGTGCTCTTCATCATGACGGGTCTGTGCCGCGTTGTCACGGATGACGATACCACATTGCTTTGGAGGGGGCATATCCGTACGATGGTGAGCCTTGTAATCTTCCTGACGTCGGGGGGATCGGGGCGGTGGCGATGGGCGGCGAGGTCGGTCTTTTTCTCCGTGGTCGGAGGATATGGGGATAGCATCCTTCCTGTTGCGCACATCCCTCCGTCTTCGTTTTGATGAAACCGTCTGTGATCCGACATCTTGAGGAGATCTGTCCCTTGGAGGTTTGTACTAGCTGGATCGGCAGAGCGCTGGGTCAGACTCAAGCCTCTAAGAGGTGGCCTTTTCCTGCTGCTTTACCGCCTTGGCCACTAGGTCATAGACCTGTTCTACTGCCTCAGGCGATCTATCCTGCTCTAGAAGGGTCTTCGCGACGGCGAGGTTAAGGAGTGGGGTGGGCATCACCTGCTTGCCTTCACTATCGATGTATGGCTTAGCCTGTGCCGGTTTCGAGGGAGCCCATCCTAGGTTGCGCTGTACACCAGGATCATTGATGACGCGAGTCGGAGCTTTCTTAGCCTTCTGCTGCTGCAGCAGAGTCTTGTACTCGGCGTCCATTGCTCTAGCTTTCTCTATGGACTTCTGCGCATTGACCAGATCTCGATCTAGTTTAGCGCCTTGCTCCACGATGGCTTGCGCCTCCTCCAGCAGCTGCTGGCGCTACTCGTCAAGCTGAGTCACGTTCCGGATATGATCAACGGTTAGTGGCTCGACGAGGAGATTGCCGTACATCACTCTATCAGCTGGAGTAACATGGGCTGCTGTCGACGTGGATGCTGGAGGTGGCAAGTTTGCGGTGTTGTTGTTGCTCAGACCGGTGCCGAGTTCCTGCGGCTGCTGCACTGGGTTAGGCGGAGGAGGCATGACCTTTGCGCGATCATCGTCAGCAGCAATTAGTGGCCCCTTCCCCTTTTCCAGCGCCATAGGCGGAGCTTGCCCGGGTTGATCTTCATCCATCGCTGTCCCAATGGTGACGAACACCCCTCGAGACATGATGGTGTTATTAGCTTGCTCGTCATGCAAGTACTCCTCGTCCATCTCTTGCATAACGGAGTCTAGCTCTTCTGGACTGAAGTCTATTTCCTCCGAATCTGCACTGAAATCAGCATAAAGCGCGTTAATGATAGAGTCGGAGGGTGCCAGGACTTCCTCGATGACGGGCGGTGGAGGTGCAACGGCCTCGACGATGACTGGAGGTGGTGGTGCTGCTATGACGATGGGGGCCGGAGGCGGTGGCTGAATTGGAGGGGCTCCGTCAATGAGCGCAAGCGCTGTCTGAGCTGCCGCTTCGGCCTCCGCGTAGTTGTTGACGGTGTTCACCATGCCTTTGAAGGTAAGGCGTCCTGACGCCTGTTGCCGTCTTAGAGAGTGTCGGAGAAGCGTGCCATGGTCCATTCCTTCCACAAAGTGATAGATAGCATCATCATTGGGGTAGTGGGCCAGATCTGCTCGTATACGGAGCCACCTGGCCAGGTAATCACGGGGGTTTTCGCCCTCTCTCTGAACGCAGCTCGCCAGATCGAAGATCGTAACCACGCCTACGAACTTGGATCTCTGCTGTCCAGACGCACGGATAAAGCCGGCGGATTTGCAGTGATCTTCGACCTTTATATCCTGCACAGGGGCGGTTTGGGTGGGCCTTAAATTTTTCCGATCTTTGCCGGCAAACTCCGAGGAGAGATCCGACATTGATCCTTCTGCGAACGTATCCTGCCCGTAGGCGGTCCGTGCGGGTCTTGATGCTTTCCGATCCTTGCCGGCAAACTCCGAAGAGAGATCCAACATTGATCCTTCCGCGAACGTATCCTGCCCGTAGGCGGTCCGTGCGGGTCTTGATGCTCTCCGATCTTTGCCGGCAAACTCCGAAGAGAGATCCGACATTGATCCTTCCGCGAACGTATCCTGCCCGTAGGTGGTCCGTGCGGGTCTTGATGCTCCTCCGACTTCCAGGGAACTAGTGCCCGAGTCGGTTTCGCCGATGAAGAGGTGGATGTCTCCGATAGGAATGATCGAACACCGCGTAGGGTTCGTCTTCGCCGGGATCCAGAACTCGTCGGTGGGGGACGATCGGAACGTTGCTGGAGAAGAGAACATGGCCGATGGCTATGGTTTCACCGATTCCCGCGAAGATCTTGGTCCTCGCCCTTTGTAGAGCCTGAAGCGCCTCTTGCCCCATGGTGGGCGCCAACTGTCGTGGTATTGCCGACGAGTACGCCATGGAGGGGTCCTCACAGTGCGTGTTTAGAGACGTGGGTTAAGGCGTACTGTTGATGGGTACGAGGTAACACAGCTTACCCAGGTTCAGATCCCACAACGGTGGCGGAACCCTACTCCTGCTATAAATCACTATAAGGGCAATACGCCGAGTTACAGAGATAGGTTTGCTGTGCGAGGTTGTCTGAGATTGTGCCCTAAAGGCTCCCATAGGCCCGACTTATATAGTCGCCAGGTCCTAGGGTTATAGGGAAAAGTCCTAGCCGGACAGGTTACATAGTCCTACACCGTCTATCACTAGTCTTGTGTATCTTGTACTCCAAGGCTTCGGGTATGCTGGTGACTCCACCGCAGCCTTCCTTTATCCGCATGGGCCTCCCTTCTGGATCCACCTAACTGGGCCGCCCAACAGGCCATAGGCCATGCTACCGACTATGGGCCACCCGGGTTAGTCGGATAGGAGACATGCTATGAGGATACCCATATAGCATATCCCCAACAACAGGCACATAGAAGTTTGAACTCCCAATCTTCTTGGGGATTCACGCTCATGCACACGTTCATGGTGATCTTCATTGTTGTGGATGTGTGATCCGTGGTATCCTCATAATTCCCTGCATTAGCTCGGTTAGCTTTCTTACGCTTGGGTGAAGAATAGTTTGTGAAGATGAACTTCACCGACTCCGTGGACCCCTTCCCATGAGGTTTCTTTGCTTCTTCATCTTCGGGCCTCACCATGGCCAGATATTTTGGCTGCTTCAATCATCTCTTCATTTGCTCCGAGAAGATCTCAAATTCATCATAATCATGGTCATCATCAAAGTCATAAGCATATCCCTTGTTCTTTGGTCTTAGGCCTTGAGTTTCACGATCATCAACTTCAATGGAGGAAGTCTAAAAACTATCCCACGAAGGAGCCATGAGACCAAGAAGTTTTCCTTTTCCTAGAACTAGGTAGCGCATCAGGGTTAGAAACGGGTAAAAACTCATACTGAAAGAAAAATGGTTGGCCAAGTAAAGATTCCCAACAAATAAGGAAGTAAATAGGAGAAAAAGGGAAGAAAAAAAATATGTAACGAACTCTGGTACGGGCGTACAGCACGCCCGTACCAGGGTTCTTTCCCGAAATTTACCTCCCTGAAGTCAGTAACAAGACAACCGACCCAACAGTATGGGAGGGTCCTGCCCGTATGGCCCAGTCGTACTGGCTCGGTTACCTCCTTCTCTCTCTCTAGGGCCCGTGAAGATAATGACCTATTGTACGGGCCCGGTGCACCCGTATGGCGCGGTTGTACCAAATTGCTCGTAAAAGCAAGCTTAATGAGCACTGGTAGGGCGGGTCCGGCCATACCGTCCGCTTGTACCAGCCTCGCAAAACTGGCAATAGCCTCACAAAAACACAAGGAAATCAAAAATTCAACTAGAAAAAGAAAAATGACAACCGAATGAAAATAAAACAATGTTTCCACCATATTGTTCATCCAAAGAAAATGAGTTTACTCGAGTACCTTCCTTTTCCTTTGATTCCTGAACTAACTTCTTCTTTTTCCCTTCAAACAAGGTTGGTACCAAGAAATTGCTAATACCATTGCAAAGAGAAATTGAAAATTTTCTTTTAGGAATTAAAGTACCAGAGGGTATGCATATGGTTAACACTTCTTTGGATGGTTTGATTTCCTCAGTGTCCATGGGCTCGTCCTTTAGTTCATATTTTCTTTGGAGGATCTGCAAATCAAATTCTTGCAAAAGTAGAGTCCAACAAATCATCCTTGGCTTAACATCAGTTCTTTCAAGGATTTATTTTAAGCCAATACGATCTGTATGCACCCTTACTTTTGAGTCAATAATATAAGATCTAAACTTATCACAAGAGAACACCATAGTGAAAAATTCTTTTTATACCATGGGGTAATTATTTTGGGCATCGTTTAAGGTGCGGCTAGCATGATGAATGATATTAAGTTCATCATCATCATACTGGCAGATAATTTCTCCAACAGCTTCATGGCTAGCCTCACAAAAAAGTTAAAAATGTTTCTTCCAATTAGGGGGTTTTATAATATGAGCTTTAAGAATATCTTGCTTTAATATGTTGAAAGCAGTAAGATAAATTTCATCAAAATTAAAAGCAATGTTCTTCTATAGAAGCTTAGTAAGGGGTCTAGCATTTTTAGAGAAATTCTTAATGAATCTTCTATAAAACCTTGCGTGGACTAAGAAAATCCTAAAAAAAATTATGTCTCGAGGAGGGGGAAGCCTTTCTATTGATTCAATTTTTGATTTATCAACTTCTATGCCTTTACCTGAAATTTTGTGACCATGTACAATACCTTCTTGAGCCATGAAGTGACATTTTCCCAATTCAAGACTAGGCTGGTATCCTCACATCTCTGCAAGACTTTATGAAGGTTATGAAGACAATGATTAAATGAAGTTTCATAAACAGAAAAATCGTCCATGAACACTTCCATAATAATTTCAACATACTCAGCAAATATAGCAGACATGCATCTTTCGAAGGTAGTAGGGGCATTGCAAATACCAAAAGGCATACGACGATAAGCATATAACCCATAAGGACAAGTGAAGGTTGTTTTAAGTTTATCATCAGGGTGGACATCAATTTGAGAAAATCTGGAGTAACCGTCTAAATAGCAAAAATGAGAATGCATATCAAGGCTTTCTAAATTTTGATCTATAAACGGTAAAGGGTAGTGATCCTTCCTTGTCTCCATATTAAGTTTTATATAATCAATGTACATACTATGACCAATAACATTTCTACTTGGTATCGGCTCACTGTGTTTGTTTGAACAACAGTAAACCCACCTTTCTTAGTAACACTATGAATAGGAATTACCAAATAACTCTCCTCCACATGAAAGATAATTCCTGCATCTAATAGACGTATTACCTCCTTCCTCACCTCTTATTTCATGTGGGGTTTTAACCATCTCTGGAAATCTGCAATGGGTTGGGCTCCTTCTTCCATAAATATTCTATGAGTGGCTATGGAGGGCCTAAATTCCTTCAAGTCACTCAACGAATACCCAAGAGCATTCTGATGCATTTTGAGAACCATCATCAAATTTTTCTCTTCTCTTTCTGCAAGGTTAGAACTTATAATAATAGGGAAATTATTGTTAGCTTAATCAAGAAACCTGTATTTTAACCCCTTAGGTAAGGTTTTGAGTGTAGGAGGTGGAGGTGTCTCATCTCCTTTTCTTATAGGTTCTTCATAATTTTGATTTATCTAGCAGTCCACCTCGGGTGTAGAGTGAATATAATCATCCATTTTAATTTTATCCATATCTTGAGGCATGTCACCATTCGTAACTAAACTCCTTACTCAATCATTATCAGGAGTTTCAATGACTATAGAAGCAAGATTAATCATATTACCTTCTTTCTCTTACCCATACTCATATTCATCTAAGTCCTCAATAGCAGGTTTATGTTGGAATTTTGAGAAGTGAAATTCCATTTTCTCTTCGCCGAACTTGAGAGATATAGTTTCTTTCTTGCAATCAATGTTTGCTCCTTTAGTGTTCAAGAAAGTTCTTCCAAAAATAATTGGACAATAAACATCATTAGGCATGTCAACAAGTACAAAATCAATGGGGTACTTGTAAGGTCCAATACAGATTGGGACATCTCTAATTATTCCCATAGGAACTCTAAGTGTTTTATCTGCAAGCATTATTCCCCGGTCTCCTCCTTACTTACCTCATTAGTTTTTCTTGCTTGTGTCTCTTCTTCTAGCATTTTGAGAAACATTCTTTCTTCCTCACGTTGATCTTCGAGTTGCTAGGCCATCATACGTCTCCTCGTAGTCCTTTAAAAAGGAAGGAGTTCAACATACTGATGCATATCCCTTAATGGCTCTATGTGAGCTGTAGTTATTACATAAACATGTTTGACCGGTTCAGGAGTATAATGAATCCAGTCTTTCTTTGGAGCTTCAGTGTGTTCTATAAACAACAGAAGGATGTGCACAATAATATCATCATCAAGTTGAAGCTCATTAATGGTTTCTTTTATCTTACCAGATTCCTTATAAGAATTGAGACAATCATATTCAATTTCCCCTCCTCCTTCGCACCCAAATCAAATCCCCATTTTTCTCTATTGCGGTGAATACTTTCTAGGAGTTTCTAAGCTTTAGTTATAGTTATCTCCATAAAAGATCCTCCGGAATTTGTATCAAGCTCATGTTTAATTTCTTGATTAAGTCCCCCATAGATAATGTGTAAAGCATACCATTCAGGTAATCGTGATGGGGACATTTATTAAGGATAGATTTGTACCTTTTGAAGGCCCTTACCAAGCTTTCACCTAGGCGATTTTTGAAGTTTGTAATTGCCCTTCTCACTTCAGCAGTCTTTACCTTAAGAAAGAATCGGAATACGAATTCTGCTTTGAGCTTTTCCCAGGTGTCAATTTTCTCTGCAGGGCAAATTCTATACCAAGATAAAGCAGTGTTGGTTAGAGATTGTCTAAACAACTTAAGCTTCAATTCATCATCAGAATAACCTCTCAATTTAAATGTCCAACATAACTCGGTAAAATGCATCAAATGATTGTAAGGATCCTCATCTAGATCATCTCCTTCAATTATTTC
The DNA here is from genome assembly GCA_916181665.1 of Avena sativa. Lineage (NCBI taxonomy): Eukaryota > Viridiplantae > Streptophyta > Magnoliopsida > Poales > Poaceae > Avena > Avena sativa. The sequence continues at coordinate 33,642,688 of OV702279.1, forward strand.
TTTAATAATAGCAATAAAACGAGGGTTAACCTCATACTTAGGTCCAGCCCGGCTCGAGAATTATTTGACAAGTCCTTGATTGAATTTCCTAAGGTGTTCAGCTGCATCGAGCTAATTCATCAGTCCAAGTGTAGCCATGGTGTTTACCTAAAACTAGTAAACAACTTTAGTAAAACAATTAATTGAATTAGCAACTAAGAACAAAGACCAAAAACTCTTAGCACCCCGGTAACGACACCAGAAAATAGCTTGATGACTGCAAGTGCACAGATCAATTGTAGCTAGTTTTGAAATAAGAGTATCGAACCCTCAAACAGCTAGTTGGTTAGGGTCTTTATGCCCCTCATCACTATCTACCAAAGGATACTTGTAAGCTGCCTTTGATTTTATGTAAAGGGTGTTTGAAAGGTTTTTGGTTTGAATGCAAGAAAGTAAATAAAACAAATACAAACAAAGCAAGTAACAAGAATGTATGGAGTGGTGGTTGAACTCAATAGGGAAAAGACGTTATTAGGGATGTAGGATACACCTCTAGCATGTTGTAATTAATCACAATTAGGATAACCTATTTATTATGTCATGATATGTGTGGAGAGAGTTCCATAATAATATGTTCACTACAAGGATCGTAGGCAGTCACTTTGTTGAGCCAAGAATAAGGTCATCTCTAAAATAACCACCACGATGTCCGGGAGCAGTCACCATGCAGACCACCACAATTAAGGGTCTCCCCATGGATATTGTAATTAGCTTAGTGAATCTCTCTTTGTCCCCCCTTTGACCATGATGGTTGCTAGCGGTGCTTCTAGTCACAATAGCTTCCGGAATTCCTCCAAACTCGTCTAAAGGGTTTCACCCTCTTTTTTAGACCCGAAGGAAAATAATATGTGGCCGACTACACATACCATCTAAAGGGAAAGATCAAACACACATCATAGATCTATGGATCATAGACACAAGTAATAGATCATCGTTATTTCATTTCATAATAATGCTAGGGTTTATCCATCCCCAAAGAATGAAGGGAACTACTCACACATGGAAGCTATCAACAACATCATCATAATCAAATGGATGGATAAAAGTAATGGAATGAATCTAGCGCAAACCACAATTGAATCTAGAATTACAACAAGATCTAATGAATGGAAGATGGGGGTAGAGATGGTGATGGAGATGCAGAGGTTGGTGATGTAGGGGATGATGCGTTGTCCTCCAATGATCTGTGCAGTAGCAAGGATTTTCCCTTCTCCAAGTTCCTCCTTCGGATCCCTTTCTGGTATGGTTTTTCATGGCTAGAGGTTTTTCTGAATGTCAGATCTATGATCCATCTTTTTGAGGTGGAAGTATTTGATGAGGCAGTACCAATGTCGGCTCGTTACGTTCCCTGGAACCTCCTGGGCACAAGCAATTCCTCCATGTGCAAAGATCAATAAAATGACTTTTATCACTTAAAAATATCATATTACAGTGTAGTATGATATTCTCAATTGATATATTCATCATAAAATTAGTAAATCGGGATCCTGCTGGAACAAGGACAAAAGGTGTGTGCAAATGTGGTAAAATACTAAAAACCCTACTGTACCTATGCAAAAACAACAAGTAAAAATGGTAAAATTTTGGACTCATCAACCACCTGGATGACTTTGAGTTCATGATCATCATGCAGCCGAGCTTCAGGGCAAAGGTGACGCTTTCGGCCCTGTAAGGTTCCCAACCTTTAATAAGGTAGAGATCCATGTGTTTACAATGCTAGTCCCTGGATCAATGGCTAGCATCCACAGTTAAGATGTAATATCAAGAAACAAAGGTCATAATACAACTTTATAACCAGGAATAAAATAATTCATTACATCTTACATAGCTCATTTGGCTATCACATTACATTGCAGCAGAATAACTTTAAAGCATGGGGTCTTTCATCTTCAAAGTGCCACAGGCAATCATGTTGGTTGTAGACTTGTAATCCTATTCAACAAACTTCACTAACATCAAACAAACCTGCAACATAATAAGTTGCAGCCACAAGGGTCAATACATTTGAATTGTATTGGCAAGTTTCACTACTATGTAGAAATAAGTGGATCCTATCATTACATGCATATTTGGCTAAGTGGGGTTTAGGCTCATTTGCAGAAAGCAATATAGTTTTATCTTATATTTTCAAAATAGTTTTTGATCTTTGTCAAATCTTTCTAAACTTCTTGAAAAACTCCAAGTGCTTCAAATCCCTTGTTGTCACCATCAAGTTTTACTTTGAGAAATTGGAATGTCGAGATTTCCATAGCTTCAGGCCTTAGTTTCTCAGTATTGTCCATAACCGGGGACACGACTAAGTACTTAGAGTTTGATCTTCTGCAGAAGTTGTACACTTTACCCACATGACACAATCTCATCTTGATGCCACCAGTGGCTGCTGGATAAGTACTCACCAAAATGGAGTACTGGAAGATTGAGAATGAGACAAAGTCTTTCCATAGAAGTCCTCCCAATACACAATGCTAGCTTGTCATCCAGGCACCAATGTAGGGTTTCAAGTTCCCTTACACAATTCTAGTTAACCTGAAGATGCCAATGCATGGGTCTTCCACTATGTAGTTGACTAAGCCAGAGCCCATTTAGTATGTGGCTGTACACGGAAGCCACTGTACGAGAAACATGTTCAATCTCTAAGTCCCTAGGTGGTTTTCTTCTAGTGCACATACAAAAAGAGATAGCCATATAAACATGGTTCCTTTTGTTGCCACCTTGTCCAAAAATTGAGTATCCTTGTCCACCCAGGTGGTTCATTGAGTACTTGTTTTATTATATAAAACATATATCTTTTCAACTCTTCATATAATCATAACATGTATCCCATCCCAAATATATAGCTGGGCTAAGCATACTACAACTACAATGTTTCCACTAAGGGAGATATAAGGGTATCCTATTAGGATTTAGCATAGCATAAAATATAGTAAACCTTTCCATGCATGTTACAAAATCCACTAAGTGTAATGAAAATAGTAGGACATGGATGATAGTGTCACTTGCCTTTTTAGTAGAGAATGTTGGTTCACTTCTTTATCTTGCAAATATCACACTCTTCTAATTTCACTACAATTCAATCAAGCAAACATATATTCAACTAGCATTCCAACCAATTTATCACACATAAAATAATAGAAACAAGGTCATGCATGCAAGAATGAAAAAGATAGTTTTATTTGCAAAAGTGATTTCTACTAGGCTCTAAACATTATAAAGTTCAAAGTGGTCATTTGCAAAAGTGCTAAAACCATTTGCAAAAGGTTTTATCTATAAACCATTTTTTGTAAATCAAATCAATATTTTATGTGGTTGAAAATGCTTTTAGCAAAGCAATATTCTTTAAAGGGTTCACCAAATACATTTTAATTCTCAAAACTTGGTTTTTAGGGTCAGAAGGTTTGAATCAAATCATTTCCCAAAGGTTTCACTCAAAAATCATTTCTAAAACAAAAACAATATTTTTATTTGACTAGAAATGTGCTAACTCAAATATTTACTCCTAAACTTCACAAAATACATTTTTAAATCCATAAGTTGGTTCCTAGGGTCAGTAGGTTTACAATAATCCATTTTGCAAAGATTTTACATTAAAAACATATCTAGAACAATTTTTATATTCATAATAAGCCTACACATGTTTCTGCAATTTCAACCAATTTTACAGAAGCAAATAATTAAACAAAATGCATGGTTGCAAAGTATTTTTCTACTGATTCCATTGATATAAAATTTGCAAAATTTGGACGTGTAAAACTAAAGTTATGAATTTCACAAGTTTGCATATGAATAAGATTCTAATTTCTGTTTTAAACAAAACCTTGTCCACGTGGTTGTTTCCTATTGGTCGGTACCGTTTCGTTTGGATCGAGCTGTTCTAACCGTAGGATCTCACTTAATCGCACGACACAGATCATACGTACCCCTTTGGTTAAGTCAATCTATCGCATCCACTGGATGATGATCTAACGGCTACGGCGCTATGACCAGGAACTGGCGGTGCTGCGCGGCGGCGAGCGGCGGTGCACGCTCAGACGGTGGCATCGTGGCGATTACATGAAGCAAGGAAGACATAGGAGGGGCTCACAGTGTTCACAGGGTCTTGGTGAAGCTCGAGGTGGCTTTGTCTTGGCGAGGGGCGCTCAGGAACGGCGGTGATTGCTCGACGGAGACGGCGTCGGCGTCGGGTGCCTCTGGATGTCGTCGGGGGCGAGGTTGCAGGTCGCGCCGAGGCAAAACAAAGACATGGTCAGACACGGGCGAGTGTGGCGTTCACGTGAGCATGATCTAGAGGGCTCGGGGCGGTCTGGCTTACCAGGGGGAGGTCGCCGGAGTTGCTTGCAGACGGTGGCGCTGATGGTGTGGTCGTTGCCGACGGTTTGGGGCGCACGCGAGCGGGTGGAGCACACGGGCAGGTGCGCCTGGTGCTGGCGAGCAAGGTTGCGTGCTCTAGGAGGAGAGGGGCGGCCGTGGTTCGCCGGAATTGGCTGGGAACTCCGTCGGAGACAGTGGCGGTGTGGGGGCGAATTGGAGCAGCCTAGGGGCAGAGATTGGCTGGAGTTTGGGGGGAAACAGAGGGGAGACTTGGGCGCTTATGTACGCGTGGTCACCGGAGGATTTAAGGCCGCCATCAACGCGAATTCAACGCCGGAGTAAATGGCAGAAACGGCGAGGGGGAACGGCTGGCGCGGTGAAGAGGATGGCTGGCGATGTGGGGCCGTGCTGACAGTGAGAGAGAGAGAGGGCACGGGGTCCACCTGTCTGTGTCTCTGCGGGTGTGCTTGCGCGTAAAAAACTCTTCGCTGGGAGGGGGGAAGTTGGGCTACGAGTGGGCAGGACTCGGCCTGTTAGCTGGGCTGCTGTTTGTTTCTTTTTTTATACTGAAGCTTTTCTTTTTCTATTTGGAATTTCTATTTTGATTTTCAAACAATTAATTCAAACTCCAATTCAAATCAAACCACCACCAAACTTTGTATAATTTTTAGTTCTGTTTAACAACACAATCCAAAGTCAATAATAAAATAATACTTTTATTCTTTTAGGATCTATTTAAAAATTAAATAAAATAGACCTTCGTCATTAATTCAAATAGGATTTTATTTATTTAAAAACTTTATTTGAAATCTAAATAATATAAAAACCATTTCAGTAGGTTTTATTTGAAAACATAAAAACACTTGAAAATCTTATTTAAAATAAATTAACAAGTTTTAGTGTTTATTTAAAATAAAAAGCCTTTACTTAAATAAAATTGGATATTAATAAATCCTCATTATTTTATTCAAATAGACCTTTACTCTTTTTATCAAATAGAAATATTTTATTTCAAAAGCTTGGCCAAGATCTAATTTGGCTCTATAAAAATAATCCTTATTTAAAATTCTACCTTTGCTTTTGAAAAACAAATCTTTTTATTAAAAGATCTAAAAATAGTAATTCCATCTATCATAATTTTATTTATTAATTGTTTATCTTTTTAAATCCCTTTAGGATTTTATTTGATCAAAATAGGTTTTGATGTTTCCAATTGGAATCAAAAAGTTTCTTCTCACCCTAAAAATCAACAATTGTTTATTTTGTTTATTTATTTTTCACATTTCAAAATTTGGAAAATTTTGGGATGTGACAGGCTACCACCCTTAAAAGAAATCTCGACCCGAGATTTGGGAAGGCTAGGGTTACAAGTTGGCTTCAAGGCAACTAGGGTACTACCACCCTTAAAATAAAACCTCATAGGGTTACATTGATGGTTCACTTGACTATGGGTTCAACACTTGATATCTAGACAAGGAATCCTTATTTGACTCAACTGAGTTAACTAAATCATGACATCCACTTCTTCTATCTCTTCAAAGTTTCCATCCATGTCAATGTGGTTCACATGTCCTTTCTGGGTCACATTGGAGTCATTTACATTGGCTCTTCTAGCATCCTTTTTCCTTTTCTTCTTAGGACAGTCTGATGCATAGTGTCCAAGTTCCTTACAATTATAGCACTGCAACTGGCTAATGTCTTTCTTCTTGAAAGTGTTATGTTGGTTCTGACCAAGGTCATCTCCATTGTCAGTATCATTTCCATTATTGTCACTTCCATTGTTGTTGTGGTGATACTGATGTGGTTCAGAATCTTCCTTGCTCTTTTTGAATGAATACTTCTTTTTTGATGATCCTGAGTGATTCTTGAGTTTATGCTTTCTCTTTCTATTCTCAACTTGATTCATCATGTTTTCCAAAATGGTGGCTTTGTCACAGAGTGATTGATAAGTTGGGACATAGGCAACAGCTAGCTGCAGGTTCAACTCATCATTAAGTCCTTCAAGAAATTTCTCCTTTCTCTTTGCATCTGTATCAACTTCATCCGGTGCATAGCGTGCCAGATTGTTGAATTCTTCAATATACTCAGCCACACTGAGGTGACGCTGTTTCAGATTGTGAAACTCCTTTTTCTTCAAGTACATCACTCCAGGTGAGATGTGAGCTGTACGAAAACCATCCTCAAAAATAGCCCAAGTTACATCTTCAAGGGGAGTGGTGATCTGAAAGTTGTCCCACCATGTTGCTGCTGGTCCTTCAAGTAGAAATGCTGCAAACCTAACTTTTTCTTCATCGGTGCAGCCAACAGTCACTAAGTCCTTATTCACCGAACGTAACCAATCATTGGCTTCCATTGGATCAGTTGTTCCAGAGAACCTTGCATGCCTAAGTTTCAGACACTTGGTGAGCATATCAAGTGCTGGAGGATTATTCTGATTGTTGTTGTTGTTGTTGTTGTTGTTGTTGTTGTTGTTGTTGTTCTGACTCTGTAAGAACGTGGTTATCATCTGCATCAGTTGCGTCTGAGCTGTCATCATCTGCTGCATCTCAGGAGTGATGTTGTTGTTTTGGTTGGGGTTGGCACGACGGGGAGGCATCTATTGGTTTGATAGGGATAAGTAATGATAGATAGGTTTTAAGAAGTCCTAACACACAACTCAAAACAACCAAGTTCAATCAAACAATCAAGCAATCAACAAGCAACCATTCACTTAACAACTTATGAGATTAACTCATGAGTTGAAGGAAACAACAAGTTTTCTTGAAATAATTAACTTAGTATAGTCATACCTCATAGGTCAATATGATCCACACTCTAAAATGATATCAATATCTTTTGGTAGGCAATCTAGTGTCTCTTGGTTTTCACTTGTAGTCCTTAGTGATGTCTAAGTTGAAGTCCTTGGTGAAACTAAAGTTGAAATCACTTGAAGATGTTGAAGTCATTAGAGTTGATGAAATCTTTTGCACATGGTGAAGTCTTTGGCCATGGGGTAGGCTTTGTCCATCAAGTTTGAAAAGGAAGAGATGTAGAATCAAAACCAATAGGTTGAGGAAAGAGTTTACAAGATTGTTTGTAAATAAGTTTTGGAACAAAAACAACTCCTATTTTTCTAAGGGGTTTGTCCAATCCTAGGGTTACAATCCTACAGGAAACACAGTGCTCTGATACCATCTGTAAGGTTCCCAACCTTTAATAAGGTAGAGATCCTGTGTTTACAATGCTAGTCCCTGGATCAATGGCTAGCATCCACAGTTAAGATGTAATATCAAGAAACAAAGGTCATAATACAACTTTATAACCAGGAATAAAATAATTCATTACATCTTACATAGCTCATTTGGCTATCACATTACATTGCAGCAGAATAACTTTAAAGCATGGGGTCCTTCATCTTCAAAGTGCCACAGGCAATCATGTTGGTTGTAGACTTGTAATCCTATTCAACAAACTTCACTAACATCAAACAAACCTGCAACATAATAAGTTGCAGCCACAAGGGTCAATACATTTGAATTGTATTGGCAAGTTTCACTACTATGTAGAAATAAGTGGATCCTATCATTACATGCATATTTGGCTAAGTGGGGTTTAGGCTCATTTGCATAAAGCAATATAGTTTTATCTAATCTTTTCAAAATAGTTTTTGATCTTTGTCAAATCTTTCTAAACTTCTTGGAAAACTCCAAGTGCTTCAAATCCCTTGTTGTCACCATCAAGTTTTACTTTGAGAAATTGGAATGTCGAGATCTTCCATATCATCAGGCCTTAGTTGCTCAGTATTGTCCATAACCGGGGGGACGGCTAAGTACTTAGAATTTGATCTTGTGCACAAGTTGTACACTTTACCCACATGACACAATCTCATCTTGATGCCACCAGTGGCCGCTGGATAAGTACTCACCAAAATGGAGTACTGGCAGATTGAGAATGTGACAAAGTCTTTCCATAGAAGTCCTCCCAATACACAATGCTAGCTTGTCATCCAGGCACCAATGTAGGGTTTCAAGTTCCCTTACACAATTCTAGTTAACCTGAAGACGCCAATGCATGGGTCTTCCACTATGTAGTTGACTAAGCCAGAGCCCATTTAGCATGTGGCTGTACACGGAAGCCACTGTACGAGAAACATGTTCAATCTCTAAGTCCCTGGGTGGTTTTCTTCTAGTGCACATACAAAAAGAGATAGCCATATAAACATGTTTCCTTTTGTTGCCACCTTGTCCAAAAATTGGGTATCCTTGTCCACCCAGGTGGTTCATTGAATACTTGTTTTATTATATAAAACATATATCTTTTCAACTCTTCATATAATCATAACATGTATCCCATCCCAAATATATAGCTGGGATAAGCATACTACAACTACAATGTTTACACTAAGGGAGATATAAGGGTATCCTATTAGGATTTAGCATAGCATAAAATATAGTAAACGTTTCCATGCATGTTACAAAATCCACTAAGTGTAATGAAAATAGTAGGACATGGATGATAGTGTCACTTGCCTTTTTAGTAGAGAATGTTGGTTCACTTCTTGATCTTGCAAATATCACACTCTTCTAATTTCACTACAATTCAATCAAGCAAACATAGATTCAACTAGCATTCCAACCAATTTATCACACATAAAATAATAGAAACAAGGTCATGCATGCAAGCATGCAAAAGATAGTTTTATTTGCAAAAGTGGTTTCTACTAGGCTCTAAACATTATAAAGTTCAAAGTGGTCATTTGCAAAAGTGCTAAAACCATTTGCAAAAGGTTTTATCTATAAACCATTTTTTGTAAATCAAATCAATATTTTATGTGGTTGAAAATGCTTTTAGCAAAGCAATATTCTTTAAAGGGTTCACCAAATACATTTTAATTCTCAAAACTTGGTTTTTAGGGTTAGAAGGTTTGAATCAAATCATTTCCCAAAGGTTTCACTCAAAAATCATTTCTAAAACAAAAACAATATTTTTATTTGACTAGAAATGTGCTAACTCAAATATTTACTCCTAAACTTCACAAAATACATTTTTAAATCCATAAGTTGGTTCCTAGGGTCAGTAGGTTCACAACAATCCATTTTGCAAAGATTTCACATTAAAAACATATCTAGAACAATTTTTATATTCATAATAAGCCTACACATGTTTCTGCAATTTCAACCAATTTTACAGAAGAAAATCATTAAATAAAATGCAAGGTTGCAAAGTACTCGTTCTACTGATTCCATTGCTATAAAATTTGCAAAATTTGGACGTGTAGAACTAAAGTTATGAATTTTACAAGTTTGCATATGAATTAGATTCTAATTTCTGTTTTAAACAAAACCTTGTCCACGTGGCTGTTTCCTATTGGTCGGTACCGTTTCGTTTGGATCGAGCTGTTCTGACCGCAGGATCTCACTTAATCGCACGGCACAGATCATACGTACCCCTTCGGTTAAGTCAATCTATCGCGTCCACTGGATGATGATCTAACGGCTACAGCGCTATGACCAGGAGCTGGCGGCGCTGCGCGGCGGCGAGCGGCGGTGCACGCTCAGACGGTGGCGTCGCGGCGATTACAGGAAGCAAGGAAGACATAGGAGGGGCTCACAGTGTTCGCAGGGTCTTGGTGAAGCTCCAGGTGGCGTTGGCTTGGCGAGGGGCGCTCAGGAACGGCGGTGATTGCTCGTCGGAGACGGCGTCGGCGTCGGGTGCCTCTGGATGTCGTCGGGGGAGAGGTTGCAGGTCGCGCCGAGGCAAAACAAAGACATGGTCAGACGCGGGCGAGTGTGGTGTTCACGTGAGCATGATCGAGAGGGCTCGGGGCGGTCTGGCTTACCAGGGGGAGGTCGCCGGAGTTGCTTGCAGACGGTGGCGCTGCTGGTGTGGTCGTTGCCGACGGTTTGGGGCGCACGCGAGCAGGTGGAGCACACGGGCAGGTGCGCCTGGTGCTAGCGAGCAAGGTTTCATGCTGTGGGAGGAGAGGAGCGGCCGTGGTTCGCCGGAATTGGCTGGGAACTCCGTCGGAGACAGTGGCGGTGTGGGGGCGAATTGAAGCAGCCTAGGGACAGGGAGTGGCTGGAGTTTGGGGGGAAACAGAGGGGAGAATTGGGCGCTTGTGTACGCGTGGTCACCGGAGGATTTAAGGCCTCCATCAACGCGAATTCAACGCCGGAGTAAATGGCAGAAACGGCGAGGGGGAACGGCTGGCGCGGTGAAGACGATGGCTGGCGATGTGGGGCCGTGCTGACAGTCAGAGAGAGAGAGAGGGCACGAGGTCCACCTGTCTGTGTCTCTGCGGGTGTGCTCGCGCGTAAGAAAATGCTTCGCTGAGGGGGGGGGGGGGGGAAGTTGGGCTGCGAGTGGGCTGGACTAGGCATGTTAGCTGGGCTGCTGTTTGTTTCTTTTTTTTTATAATGAAGCTTTTCTTTTTCTATTTGGAATTTATGTTTTGATTTTCAAACAATTAATTCAAACTCCAATTCAAATCAAACCACCACCAAACTTTGTATTATTTTTAGTTCTGTTTAACAACACAATCCAAAGTCAATAATAAAATAATACTTTTATTCTTTTAGGATCTATTTAATAATTAAATAAAATAGACCTTAGCCATTAATTCAAATAGGATTTTATTTATTTAAAAACTTTATTTGAAATATAAATAATATCAAAACCATTTCAGTAGGTTTTATTTGAAAACATAAAAACACTTGAAAATCTTATTTAAAATAAATTAACAAGTTTTAGTGTTTATTTAAAATGAAAAAGCCTTTACTTAAATAAAATTGGATATTAATAAATCCTCATTATTTTATTCAAATAGACCTTTACTCTTTTTATCAAATAGAAATATTTTATTTCAAAAGTATGGCCAAGTTCTAATTTGGCTCTATAAAAATAATCCTTATTTAAAATTCTACCTTTTCTTTTGAAAAACAAATCTTTTTATTAAAAGATCTAAAAATAGTAATTCCAACTATCATAATTTTATTTATTAATTGTTTATGTTTTTAAATCCCTTTAGGATTTTATTTGATCAAAATAGGTTTTGATGTTTCCAATTGGAATCAAAAAGTTTCTTCTCACCCTAAAAATCAACAATTGTTTATTTTGTTTATTTATTTTTCACATTTTAAAATTTGGAAAATTTTGGGATGTGACAGGCCCTCTTCGTACGGGAGTTCCATGGATGCCCGCCCTAGGAGGTGAAGATGTGGGAGGCCACCAATGAGAAGCTCCCTATGGTGTGTAAACGTTCACCAATGTTGACGACCAGGTGCACCTGTTGGGCAGATGGGCTAACTGTGTGTCCCATTGTGCCCTGCAAGTGGGAGACATACTGAGGTTCCGCTACCCTGGTCGCTGTTGGTTCTCCATCTTGGTGTTTGACCGCTCCTTGGGCCATCACTGGTTCCAACTCTCCCTCTGTAAGGCGAGAAGGGCTAAGGCCTCATGTGGTAGTTAGCCCTTCTCCCCACGAGATGTAGTCATGGAGGGCGAGATGCAAACATGGTAGTTAACCGGCACTTTTGCTGTTGTTGCAATGGTGTATGCGTACAAAATGTATCTATAAGAATTTTACTTTAAGGTTTATTTTGTGCTTAGTGAAATATCTTAGATGTGTGCTTCTCGATGAGCGCCCCCTCATGTGTAACATCCCTTTGTATGCTTCTCTTCTTGCAGGTGTTGGCATCGCACACGTTTCCTTAGGGATGGATGAATACCATTCCGGAGGTACCACCCTAGGAACCACGTGAGCATGTGGCCGGGTGTTCGTTCTCGGCGGCCTAACTCATCCAATCCTCCTAGGTGTTCATACTACAAAACTAGTTTGGAAGGGACTTTGTAGCTTACCACGAGTGGTCGTACTTTTTCATCCCTTTTTAGCATGCTCCATCCATGCTAGTTACTATCTCTTTGGGATTATAAGGCCAGAGAGATTTTTAAAATTGTTTGGAATTATAAGGCCTATCTCCTTTATTTTCTTAATTCTAGTGACTAATTAATATAGATAGGGCATATGGTGTTACGCTAGTCAAGAAAATTTTGTTTTCAGGTGCTAACCCTTAATTGGTATCATAGCCGATCTATGTGTAGTATGCTTGTACATTTAGAAAACATGATGAATGGGGGCATTGATCTCCTAGATGTTACCTTCTCACGTGTAATTGTTTATATCACGGTACTATTTTATGAAGCGGCCTGGACTGACCTTACACATAAGCTTACGTGAGATTGGTTCCACACTCAACATATGGCTTATACCATATAAGTGGCTAGCAGGTGTCTGTCTCTCTTATAGTACTTGATATAGCATTTACAACAAAGGACCCTGAGAGGTGTGTTGTAGAGACAACTATTTGATCAATTTTGCGGTTGAAAATCATAGGTAGAAATTGTTCTATCGTGAAAGCCTTAACAACCACGTAAAACTTGCAATAGATAAAGTAGAGGCGTTTAACTTTATATTATAGGGGGCATGTGAAATGATATGGTTATGGTCATGATAAAGGTAAAAGTAGTTTACCTTCATATTACTAAGTTGTAGTAATAGTCATCATTATGATGAATGACAAAACTGGTGGCGTCATGGACTTGGCGCCGTACTAGTGGCAAGATGGAGAATATGTCGAAGCACCTATAAATTGCATATGATGTTAATTATTGCATCTTATTGATTGCTTGTATTAGATACACAACAATAGCATTAAATAAGATGATCCCTATATTAATATCGACTATAGTGTTCTCCCATTAGTGTGCACCACTAAGAAAGTTCATCATTATGGGCAGGACATAATGATCCCGTGCAAACATATCGACGTTCGCATATGGTGGGTGTAAGCCATGTATGCACTACAAATACACTAAGGTTGAATTGGCGATCCTAGCATGTACAGACATGGCCTCGAAACAGAAGAGATTGAAAGATAGAGTATGAGTCACATGAATGATGTGATCAACATCGTAATGTCCACCCTTGCAATTGGGGATGATGTAGTGAATTGGGATCGTGTGATCACTAAAACCGTCTTAGGAATGATTGTTTTAGTGGGAGATCAATGGATAATTTGATTACAATTTGAACTCATATTATTAACTCAGTCTTTATTGTTTGCAAATATCCTTGTAGATAATGTCCTATCCCAATGTTCGAGACTTGTTTGGTCCATTCCTGATTGGGGAGAAGCTTAAGCTAGATGGGTCAAACTTCATTGACTGGTACCAACGCCTCAGGGATGTTCTCATAGCAAACCAACTTCTCTATGTTTTGCATGAGCCAATAGAATATTTCCCGGACCACTTAGGCAGTGAAAAAGATACTATTCTTCGTGGTCGCCATGACATCTTGATGACAATCAATTATGTCATAGTTCATGCCATGGAAACTAGACTGCGGGTACAAATTTCATAAAATCGATACATATGATATGCTCGATGGATTGAACAGTTTGTTCCTGTCTCAAGTCAGATTCATGAGGTATGAATACATGGACGAGTTTGCTTACACCAAGATGGAGTAAAATGCTTTCTTGGAGAGCCACTTGGACATCATGGAAGAGATCCATGAACGCCTTGAGGACGCTATGGCAACTATTTGTCTGACAGCTTTGTGATATATGGGGTGTTTCGTTCGCTTCCTCCTAGCTACAAAGATGTTGTCAAATGCTATGTCATGGACGGGATACCATATATGTTTCCTGTATTCCTGGACCAGTTGAGGACTATAAAATTGAGCCCATTGCAGGGGACGTTGTCAATGGAGGAGGTATATATTTGATATATCGGTTATAAATGTCTCAATTCAAACACTTACTACTATTATATTAAGTATTTGATACTTTCTCTGTCTTGTAAAAATAGGGCCTTCTTCTTGCGAGTTACTTGATGGTAGAGGCGACATAGGCATGTTGATGGAAACCAAGCTCGCTGATGGCCAACAACACACTCCCTCGATGTTTATCATTTGGATTAGAGGATTTGAATGAATTTGTAATTGTTCTAGAGTTCGACACATCTCAGTTTTCTTCTTAATATTATTCTGAATATCAGCTTGCCTTGCAGGGAGCCCCCCGTTGTAACACTCTCGAATAGGCCCTATGCAAGTTCCAGCGATTTCCGCAAAAACCGCATAGAAACGATTCAAAGATGCCAACCAGGCACTTGTGTGCGGGTGGAAAACGAAGTAATATCATTACACAATAGTCCACGATGGAACCCATAAAACATACATATACAACAACAACTCAAAGAGACAAGAATATAGATATACAATACAAAGATCCAAATCACCCTAAAAACGATACAACATCCAAGTACGGATAAGATGCAAATGGGGCTAAGAGCCCTGAAGAATAACCAATGGCGTCCATATCCCTGCCTAGGCCAATTTGGAAGGGTAACCCTGCTAAAAATGTCGATCTCAAACCTACTAAACAAAAGGGGTGCAGACAAACGACAAAGGAAAAAGAGAGCAGTCAATACTGAGGCCAGTACACGGCGAGTCTTAGAATTCGGCGGCTCTCGTGTACATAGGTATGGTGGACTGAAGCGGTAGTGCAGCATGCTATAACAACCTAGAGAGACTCGATACAACTGTCGGCTATTAGAGAGGTATAAGAAAGACCTATTCAGTTTCATCCTGATACTAACACCAATCATACACATCCCGATATTTCTCCTTTGAGACCAAACGAGGAAGTAATTCTGAGAAAACTAACACGGTTGGCAGTTCTATTCATTCTTTCCATGGTGGTTATCCAACTTACTAGTCATATCAGATACAAGTCAAATTATTACAGTAAAATTTTATTATAGTTGTCTATGATCGAGATAATGTGCTCCAAGTCATCCATAACCGTGGACACAACTTTTCGAAAAGATTTAACCCTGCAGAGGTGCACCAAAGTTTCCACACACACTTCAACCCTTGTTGCCAGATCAGTTAACATACACCCATCGGTATATCGGCGGGGCCTAGGACACGACGCTTTCCCAGACCCAAAGCAAGTACATGGGGGCCACCCGAAAGAGCTACCCATACGAGGTATAGCTAATCCTCCTCGTACGGACCCTAAGGTTGTGCACACTTGTCACACGAGTAGAGGCCATAGAAAATATATTCCTGTAACAGAGTGCCACACCTACAAAATAGTAATAAACGCTCATCGAGAAACAAGTAATAAACATCTCATACATGGCATAAGTACAGTACATAACGCATAAATCCCGAACTAGTGTTGTGCCCCCCAGGACAGTACTTTGAAGTCAGGTAGTAAGCCGATAGGGGTGCCCATACACCCTACATGTGGTTAGTACGTTCAGTCTCGGAACATGTGTTAAGAACTCGGGTCCTAGGTGGACACAGGGGCAGGATAATAACAAGATCTCAACTATTACTCATCTACGTCTCTGCATTAATTATACCTACTTTCAATATTAATTATTAAACTGTAATTAAAGCCATTCGGTGGCACTCGACGGCGCGAAGTAGCACCGGAGCAAGAAACTACGACCCACAAGGCCAACTATCTACCCAAACAATAGGCAATAGGAGGTGTCTAAGGCAATCTAAGTTGCAAGGAAATATAACGGGTACGGAAACTAAAGCATCGCAACACAGATAGCAATAGATCAACTAGAGGAAGTAAAGACTATAAATGTAAAATAGGTAGAAAGGGGGAGAATTCTCACCTATGAAACACTACCAAAGTTTCATCTGAATATCTGGTGGACACTCGCATCAACTCATCGGCCTAGTCCATGAAGAAGCAAAATACTAGAAGAAACACCGGATGCACTATTTAATACTATGGCAGAAGATCGGGCATGATACATGTATGATGTGTGACATGGCAAAGGTGTGGGGCAATTAGGCAATGATGACCCACAAGTATAGGGGGTGTATTATAGTACTTTTGATAAATAGGAGTGTCGATCCCAACGAGGAGCAGAAGGTGCTAAGCAGTGGTATGGAGCAGGAAATCCCTGTGAATACTTAGCAAACGGATTTTTAGTGGTTTTCTGACAAGGCAACAAAACAAAGGGCAAGTAACAGAAGTAACAAACAAACGGAGCAAGTGGCCCAATCCTTTCTTAGCAAAGGACAAGCCGGTGGAAATACTTATAAGGACCAAACGTTCTCGAGGACACATGGGAATTCTGTCAAGTGTTTTCGCTTCAAATAGCTGAGTAATCTTCTCTGGTGTTTGTAAGTGTTGTGTGGGTGAACCTGTGCTAACATACCACCCTTCCTAGGACTAATGCATACTTGTGATTAAACCCCCTGCAAACATCCGTAACTACAGGAAAGTAATTAAGATATAAATCTAACATCAGCCTTAAACTCTGAGATCCTACGCTCCCTTGTGCAAAGGTGTCCTAACGGGGGTTCAGGTTTCTGTCACTCCGGCAACCCCACAATTAGTAGCCAAATACACAATGCATTACCCTAGTCCCATAAATGGTGAAGTGTCATGTAGTCGATGTTCACATGACAACACTAGAAGAATAGCACCACAACTTAAATACTAAACCATTGAATAATAACTCATCACAGATTCACTACTAACAACATGACTTCTCCCATGTCCTCAAGAACTAAACCAACTACTCACAAGACATCATATGGATCAAGATCAAAGATGATATGGTAATGGATAACAATCTGAACATAAACGATAATCCAATGGTTCCACTCACAAGCATCAACTACAATAGTAAATAACACCGGGAAAGTTTCCCCTAATGAACTAAGCAATATCCAACACAATTGTTACAGCAGGACGGAGTGGTGATGATGGTGCTGGTGGAGATGATGGTGTGGATGATGATGATGATCCCGATGAAGCCTAGCTTGATGACGGTGTTGATGGCGACGGTATCCCCTCTCTGGGAAGGAATTCCCACGGCAGAAATCTGTCTGCCGGAGAGATCTTTCTCTCTTGGTGTTTTCCGCCCCCCCAGAGGTGGCGGAAATCTATCTGTGGTCTCTACCCGAGTCTTAGGGTTCAGTAGGGAAGATATAGGCGAAGGGGGAGAGTCGGAGGCCGAGCATGTGGGCCACACCTGCCCTAGGCGCAGCCTCAGGTGGTCCCGTGCCTAGGGGGTGTGGGCCCCCTACGGCCCCCCTTCGCTCCTCCTTCTGGCTTCCTTCGTCCTCTGGTAAAATATTATGTTTCCATATTTTCTGATCATTGCGAAATTGCACCAAAACGCCTTCTTTTCCATTAGAATCCAGACTCTGACAGTCCATCCTCCAGGAATCATCCAACATGCATAAAGAGATGAAAAGCCATAAGTAATACCTCATAATAAGACAAATATCAATGAATAGAGGTAAATTATGGTATAGAATGGTGATGCAAATTGGGCGTATCAACTCCCCCAAGCTTAGACTTCGCTTGTCCCCAAGCGAATACTCAGCTCAGTAAACATGTCCACAGGTTTATGGATAGAAGTGTCGATAAAAGAATACGAACAAGAAGCATCACACTTACCATTGCACAACTCATAAAAGAAAGCAACTCACCATTATATAACTTAGCTTGCAACCAAGTACAACAGTCACAATAGAGATGCATAAAGATAAAACATAATTGGAATTGGCAAACTTGTTCTTGGTCAGAGAACACCTGGCAAACAGTTTCACAAAAGCTTTGTGTGGAAGTTTCAAAACAGGAACACTCTTTGCTCAAATAGGTTTTTCACAAGTGAAGCCTTTCAAAGTAATACTCAATATATAAGAGTTTTGTGCGAACAAGGAAGATAAAAAACATGATTGAATAAATCACCATATGAATGCTTGAAACATAATAACTCAAAAGCTTGATGGAGATAGAGAGGAAGTAGGTTTACTGACTTAAACTGGTAACTAGGAGAAAGGTCCCTTCTTAGAGGGTAGCAGGGATTACAAGTCATAAAGAGCTTCCAAAAGATTATGGTACTTATGAGTTTTGAGCCCCCATTGCCCCTATCATAAGCACCTTGAGATGATTAAGGTTAAAGTGAACAAAGATGGAGTATATGCTTGATGAAATATAAGTTGGCAATCTCATGTCCCTTGAATACGAGGGCCACACCTCATGCATACTCAACTTTGGTTCCAGGTAAGTTCTTGTCATTGTAAGTGTTTGCATATCATTGAGAACCGCCAATGGGGTACCCCTTGCACATGGTACAGGAGCTTTCCCATAACCAAAATGACAAGGCAAGCAGACAATGAGCATCTTAGCGATCTTTTTATTTACCATATGCATAGCTTTTTATTGATGATGCTTCATAGATAGCTCATTATGGTGATGCTGTAAGTTTCCACCATGATTAGGCATGGTTTAGGCTAGCGGCCCAGGCGTTTCTCTAACACAGAATACAAACTCCATGGACTTACAAGTCCCCTCTTTATTTCACACTAGTGACAACCATAGACAAAAGAGCACGATATCAACTGTGTACAGAGTACAAGTGAAATGTTGAAAACGTTCCTCGTGACAGGACGGTTCTGCTAATTCCAACATATAGATGCAAGCATATACAACTTCGATGTTCACAATGGTTCAAGTCTAGTAGGGGCAAGTGAATAAAGTGTGCCATCGAGTTCGTGAGAGCTTTACTAACTAGTTTTCACATCACAAAATACTTTTTAATTCTAAAGGTAGATGAAGCTTGATAATTTTCTTGGAATAGCAAAATCTACTAGATAGATATGGTGGACATAAGTGGCAAAAGTTTTGGGTTTAAAGGAATTTGGAAACATGAGAAGTATGCCTTCTCAAAACAGGTTTTTGGCTACCAAGGCTGGGTAGCAAGCAAGAGAGTTGAAAGAAACAAGCAAACATACAAGTAATAAATCCAAACATGCAATTTTTCTTGAAGACACAAAAGAATCTTAAATAAAGAATACTAAGCTTATGAGCCAACAAGAAAGAAAACAAATGATACCAAATACCTGTAAGCTCTTTTTTTAACTAATGCCACTGACAAGAACTCGGTTTGCCAAAACCAATTTAGATCCACTTGATGATCCCAAAGTGGTGCCAATACTGGACAACAAGATCCATCATATAATAGAGATTGCAAACTAAAAATAAGAAATGCAAAAAGTAAAAGATGAGACTTCTCATTAATATTCCAATAAAGGCACTCACACCAAGGGATACATAGATAATCAACTAAAGGAGAGATACTTCCACGTGCAAACCAAACTATAATATAACCCCTCTACCACAGATATGAATCCACTAAAAAGGTAAAAGATAAAAGATAATGGTGGTGATACCGCAACACTCCCCCAATCTTGGAACAATCCAAGGGGATGCCAAACCTGATGACGAATTACTCCTTTGGTGGTGGTGGTGTTCTCTTGATAAGGTCTTCAACAAGTTTCTTCAAATCCTCCATATTGAAGGTTAGAGTACGAATTAACTCCTAATTGTACTCAATGCAGCCCATGATCAACTCGGATCGAGGATCCCAGTCCTTGTTACTCTTTCTCCATTCTTCAAAATTAGAGCGTTTCTTCCCTGTACAGTTAGAACAAGGGGTACTAGGAGAAAGTGTGCGCGGAGCGAGGATATGACGCAGAGTTCTCCCTCCTATAGACATCCGTGCTGTCCTTCTAAGCTGGGTAGGTTATGCCACCAAACTAATGCTTGCGACGGTAGCGCGGGTGTCCGGTTGCTTGTCCTCCTCCATGTCTCCTTCATAACCTACCGGAATCTCCTCCTCCTTTGGAACTTGAGGTTCTTCTTCTTCGGGCTTCTTCCCTTTGTCGTCGGCGGAGGCCATGGTGCTCTAAACTTGAGAAGGTTTCCTGACAGAAACATATCGAAACGAAAACACGATGAGAACACGATGCACGAACCTCGGGGGATCCGGGGGGGGTTATATATTACGAAGTTTCAATGCATAAGGAAGGTTTTGACACGGAAACGAGGCGGAGTCGGAGCTCGGGGGTGGAACACCCCCTCTAGGCGCGGCCAGGCTGGGCCCGCGCCTGGGGTGGGTTCATCCACCCCGGGCTCCGTTTCCTCTTCAGTTTTGTCTCGTAACTTCCCTTATCTATGAAAAAACATCAAAAATATAAAAAGATTGGGGTTTCATGAACCTTTTGTTTTCACCACTTTTACCTGTTCAAAGACGAACTCTGCAGATTCCTTCTCTCTTTCTCCTGCGAATTTCCTTCATACAAAACTTTTGCACAAACTCAATGACAACATTAGTGTAAGCAAAAAACAATAAACCTTTAGTAAGCACTTCAACTGAAAACCCATCAAAACAAAAGCTTCTGTAAGAGGCAAATGCAAATGATGGCAGAAATCTGTCAAAATAGACCAGCAGGTAAAGATTGATTTTTCCGAAGACCTTCTATTTCTCAAATCAAAAAGTGCAGAACTGATGAAAGTTGGGTAACAACTTGGAGAACAAGCTAAGAAAAATGCATCTCCATCCGAAGTATTGAGCTTTCTCACGAATGTTTACAATGCATCACAAAAATCTGTCCCAGGACAGCCACTTTTCACAACTCTACTTCACAAAAGTAGTTGAACTTGACACAAAAACCAAAACAAAAAGGATAAGGAGCAGT
Organism: Avena sativa; assembly: GCA_916181665.1. Lineage (NCBI taxonomy): Eukaryota > Viridiplantae > Streptophyta > Magnoliopsida > Poales > Poaceae > Avena > Avena sativa. The sequence goes on from OV702279.1 coordinate 33,663,602, forward strand.
TATTACAGAGGTAATAACTTCCAAGACTCTACAAAACTCTTGGGTTATCTCCCAACAATTACTTTTCTTTAATGCCTTTAAGTTAGGCTTGAAACTTTCAAAGATGCTCACATAGGATATATATATCTGGAGTGAAAAAGAGCATCAAGAAGCAAATAACCAACACACTTGAGTCTAACCCACTTCCTATGCATGGGGGTATCATGATAAAACTAATTGTTGAAACAAAAGGCCACACGCATAGGAAGACAAAACAGATGCAACTTTAAAGCTTTCAACATAAAACGGGGAAACTTAACATCATTGAGATGCATAAAACCGTGGTTCCCTCTCTCATAATAACTTTCAGTAGCACTTTGAATAAAGTTGACAATATAAATGTCACTGGAAACAACTTTATCATCAGAATAAGCATACTTACAGTCACCAAAAAGAGGTCCAAGGTCATAGACTGGATCAATAGAAGCAAGTTGTTCCATCCTGAAATCTTTATTTGGCAAGTTATTTTCACAAGGAGCTTTAGCAAATTTGGAAAAGTTAAACTCATAAGAATCTCCATCAAACATAGTTAAAACTTTTTCCTTCTTATAGTAAATAATAGCTCCACAATTATTCAAGAAAGGTCTACCAAAAATGATAGGACAAGTTTTGCTAGTTGTTGAATTAAGCACTAGAAAATCAGCAGGATAATTAATCTTACCACAAAGAACATCCACATCTCTTACAATGCCAATGGGTCAAATGGTTTCCTTATTATCAAGGTGAATAACCACGTCAATGTCCTCAAGCTCACAAGGACCAATCTCATGCATAATTTCCCTGTAAAGCTCATAAGGAATAGCACTAGAACTAGCACCAATATCACATAAACCATAGTAGCAATGTTCACCAATTTAACAGAAAGCACAGGAACACTAGATTTTCTAACCTTACCAGGATGAGAAATAATATTAGAAGCTTCTTCACAGAAGCCAATGTGCTCATCCTCTATATTTCTAGTGACAGTGTCTTTCACAATAGCTACCACAGGTTCATCACTCAAATGCTTATGAGGCTCCACAGTTTTCATTGTACCTTTTCTATTTGCACTAATAATCATAGAATACTCCTTTACCTTAGCTGGGAAAGGCATTTTCTCAACATGGGGTTCAAGCACAATATGATTAGTTGTACAAAGTTGAGTACTTCTAACATGAACATGACTAACAACATCTTTATAAGGAGCATGGTACTTATTCCACTTCTTCTTGGGAATTTCAATGTAAGAGGCAAAGGCCTTAAAATAGCTGGCAATACTTTGGGAATCAAGACCAAACTTATTGCTAATACCACAGAAGCTATTAGTTCCCATAAAAGATTTAATGCACTCATAATCATAGTTTATACCTGACTTTCTTCCTTCATCATTCTCCCAAGCTTCAATGTTCTCTTGAATACGGTCTAGTAGGTCCCATTTAGCTTCTTCCTTCATACGTGTGAATGATCTAGCACAAGAAGCATCTAGTAAATCTTTATCATGAAGAGAAAGCCTAGCATAAAAGTTATTGAGAATAATATTCTTAGGAAGTTCATGAATAGGACATTTAAGCATTAGTAACTTCAATCTCCCCCAAGCTTGAGTTGTACTCTCTCCATCAAGAGGCCAAAAGTTATATATAAGATTTCTATCCTTATGAATCTCACTGGGAGGATAAAATTTAGAGTAAAAGAGAGATGACATCTCCTCCCATTCCATGGATTGTCCATTCTTTAGCAGCTTATACCATTCTTCAGCTCTCCCATTCAAGGATATGGAGAGTAACTTCTTCTTCACCTGTTCAGTTGTGATACATGCACACTTAAACAACCCGCATAACTCATGGATAAAAAGCAAGTGATCACCGAGATGGACAGTTCCATCCCCAAAATAATAATTATCCATAACACGATTAACAATACTTGTAGGTATCTTAAAAGGATCTATCTCAACAGGAGGTGGTTCATCTACTACCCTAGCAGTGGTAGTAGTTTTCCCAAACATAAAACCAAGTGGGTTATCCATATTGGAAACAAAGTAACAAGCAGTAACAAGACCAATACTCACAGTGAAAGTTTCCCTTACCAGTTCCACTCTTCAATAACGCTTCACTCCCCGGCAACGGCGCTAGCAAATAGTCTTGATGACCTACAAGTATAGGGGGTGTATCGTAGTACTTTTGATAAATAGGAGTGTCGATCCCAACGAGGAGCAGAAGGTGCTGAACAGTGGTATGGAGCAGGAAATCCCTGTGAATACTTAGCAAACGGATTTTTAGTCGTTTTCTGACAAGGCAACAAAACAAAGAGCAAGTAACATAAGTAACGAACAAACAGAGCAAGTGGCCCAATCCTTTCTTAGCAAAGGACAAGCCGTTGGAAATACTTATAAGGACCAAACGTTCTCGAGGACACATGGGAATTGTGTCAAGTGCTTTCGCTTCAAATAGCTGAGTACTCTTCTCTGGTGTTTGTAAGTGTTGTGTGGCTGAACCTATGCTAACATACCGCCCTTCCTAGGACTAATACAGACTTGTGATTAAAACCCCCACAAACATCCGTAACTACAGGAAAGTAATTAAGATATAAATCTAACCATAGCCTTAAACTCTGAGATCCTATGATCCCTTGTGCAAATGTGTCCTAACGGGGGTTCAGGTTTCTGTCACTCCGGCAACCCCACAATTAGTAGCCAAATACACAATTCATTACCGTAGGCCCACAAATGGTGAAGTTTCATGTAGTCGATGTTCACATGACACCACTAGAAGAATAGCACCACAACTTAAATACTAAACCATTGAATAATAACTCATCACAGATTCACTACTAACAACATGACTTCTCCCATGTCCTCAAAAACTAAACGAACTACTCACAAGACATCATATGGATCAAGATCAAATATGATATGGTAATGGATAACAACCTGAACATAAACGATAATCCAATGGTTCCACTCACAAGCCTAGCTTGATGACGGAGTTGATGGTGATGGTCTTCCCTCTCCGGGAAGGAATTCCCCCGACAGAAATCTGTCTGCCGGAGAGATCTTTCTCTCTCGGTGTTTTCTGCCCCCAGAGGCGGCGGGAATCTATCTATGGTCGCTCCCCGAGGCTTAGGGTTCCATAGGGAAGATATAGGCGAAGTGGGAGAGTTAGAGGCAGGTGGGCCACACCTTCCCTAGGTGCGACCTCAGGTGGGCCCGTGCCTAGGGTGTGTGGGCCCCTTACGGCCCCCGTTCGCTCCTCCTTCTGGCTTCCTTCGTCCGTTGGTAAAATAATATGTTTCTGGTATCTTCACGAAATTGCACCGAAACGCCTTCTTTTCCATTAGAATCCAGACTCCGGCAGTCCATCCTCCAGGAATCATCCAACATGCATAAACAGATGAAAATCCATAAGTAACACCTCATAATAAGACAAATATCTATGAATAGAGGTAAATTATGATATAGAATGGTGATGCAAATTGGGCGTATCAGGCAATATTAAGCGGAACCAGGAATCCCGACAATTAATTAATAGGTTCATGTTATTTAGATACCCTACAATTTAAATGATGTATTAACAAGGAATAATATGTCACCGGATCGCTTCATAATTTAAATGAAGCCAATATAAGATATGAATAGCCTGGATATAGTCTCCATATTTAATTATTAGGTGAATCGACAAAATACCCCGAAACACCCATAATATGTATGCAAACATGTTCAATTAAAATGCAAAAAGTATATGTCATTTATAAAAATAAGGATTCAATAAAAGGGGTCACACATTGGGGGGAAGGTATTGGATCTCGGAGGGGTTCAGGTTCGGTCTCGGACTGAAGGATCGAGGCTTTGGATCCATTCCGCCACACACGGGGTCTCGGCATCTTCGGGTTCCGTGAAGCCGAATCCGAGAAGGAGATCTTGGCATGGCGACGGGTTTGGATTGGTCTTCGGATTAGGTATTTGGTGTTTCCGGCTCCAGAAAGGCGATCTTGGCATTCCACGAAGGTCTTGATGCTCCGGTCCGGTAACTACCTCTAGGTACCGTGGGTTCTCGATGTTTTGGCTTTCGATTCCGGTGGTCTTGAGGCTCCTTGACAAAGATCTTGCGGTCCTTTGCATAGATGGTGGAACTAGCTGCGGAGCGATAGACCAAAGGCTCAACGTATGCCACGGGACCAGAGAAACAACATCCTTGTACATACAGTGACACACGCATGTGTACAGACGCAACAATATCCGGAGGCCACGCTGGACGCAACGATAGAGGTTGCAAAAGCGCGACACACGCACATGTCCTAGACGATGCCATGGCTGGACATGGATGGCACAACAGTACTGCCGAGGCGGGGGCTCGCACGGCGTCGAGGGTTCAAGGCTAGCGGAGGCGGTCGCCGGCGGGCTTGGCGGTGGTCGATGCAGGGGACAGCGGCGGGCATGGCTGGGGCAAGCTCGCTGCGGTGCTCGGGGCAAGGGTGGCGGCTTGCAGCGTCGAGCAGAGGAGGAAGGGCTCCGTCGCGAGAGGGGCAGCATAGAGGGCGATAGCGGCGCAAAGGATGGCGGGTATGTGTGGGTCTGGGCGACGAAACGAGAGAGTGGCGATGGGGTCCTGGCGAGGACGGGGTAGCGGTGGCGAGCTTGCTCGAGGAGGCTGGCAGCATTGAGGGATGACGAGGCGGTGGCGCTCTACGAACGCGTGGAGGAGCGAGATGAGCGGTGAGCGGAGGGGCGTGGGAGGCATGGTGAGCGGGGTCGGGAAGGCTCTACGGGCGGGGAGGAGAGGAGAGGGCTCTAGCGGCAGGGTCCCGTGGTTGCGGCAACAGTGTCTAGCGAGGAAGGCACAATCAAGTGAGAGGGAAACGAGGCGAGAGGCGGGGTCACGAGGGAGCAGGGTGGGATGCAGACGATAGGATCAAGGCCAGGCGTGGCTATCGGTGGGCAGGCCAGGGGAAACATGGTTGGTGGGAGGTGGGTCCAGGAGCAGTGGGGTGGGCGTGGCGCTTTTTGTAGTGATCGTGTCTCGCGGAGTAAAATGCATCTACAGTCCTGAAACTCACTGGCCACGCACGAAACGGTCACGGAAATCATGGAATGCCTCAAAACGGTCCCATAATTTGTCTAGGACGTCCATATACGGTCCTGGATACGTATTTTGGTGACGTGGCGAAGCTTGCGGGCCCAGGAGAGCCACGCGACGGTCTCGCGCCTTCTCGGTTTCCATGGCATTTATGGTCTGCGGGCCCAGGAAGCGGAGGCGTCGTGGTTTTACTCCCAGAAATCCCCTATTTGCTCTGTTTCCTGCGGAGGCGTCGAGGTGAGCGGCGACGGTGGCGGTGGAGGAAGGTGGTCGGTGCCTGGACACTCTAATCGACATACGAGACCAACGTTTTCGATATCGGCGGTGAAGGTGATCCTGGCGGCGCAACAGTTGAGCGCCTTCCGCGCCGGAGATGGCGCCCGTGAGGCGAACGGAAGGAGACCCCCTTCCGAAATACGGTTAGTGTGATTCTACTTCCTATTTTTCTCGATTTTGAGGTTGATTTGGTGTTGATATATGTGAGCATTCTGTTGGTAGATCGATTTTATTCTGTATTTTTGCAGTCGATTGTTCTGTTCATTTAGGGTTCTAGTAGTGCAAAAGGTCTGAATTTTTGGCGATACTTGCTAATGTGCAGAGGCATGCAGTGATTTTGTCACTTTGGAGGTGATCCATGGAGGGTTTTTTGTTGGTTATGGTAGCAATAGGGCATACGTTGATGGTCACAAAGTTTGCTATGACGATTGTGAGGCAGATACTTGGTCAAGTCTGTGGCTTGACGATATAATAGAGAATTTGGGATATGAATCTGGTGGTAGGATTGCTGTGTACTGGTTGTTGCCAGGGATGCAGATAAATGAAGATGGATTGCGGCTGATTGCTGAGGACAAGGATGCTTGAGCATGACTGCAATGGTTCAGAAGGGGCACAGGTATCTGATGGTTTATCTTGATCATGACCCAGCAAGGAATGTAGTGCAATGGGATGATGTTGTTGATAATCCTGTTGCAAACTTACCACCTGTGATTAGTCCTAGCAAGAAAACTGATTCAGTACAGAATGCAATTGTTGGTGTTCATGATGGTGAAGCCATTGTTACTGGAAGGAAGGAGAGGAGAGCAAGCAGACCAGTTGATTATGAGGAGGATGGAGGTACTGACAATTCTAGTGATTCTGATTATGAGCCAGACATTGTTGATAGTGACAATGACATTGAAGAAGGAGATGATGATTTGTACCAGCAATCTGTAGATCAAGAACCAAAGGATAAGAAGAAGCAAATTCAAGAAGGAGAGATGTCTGATGATGATTTTTTTGAGCCTGCACAGTCAGATGATGAGAGAGAGATATTCAAGAATTTCAAACCCTTTGCTGCTGAAGATATGAGTGATCCAAAGTTCCACAATGGCCAAGTGTTTCAAACACCTGAGGAGTTCAAAAAGGCTGTTAGAGAGCACAGCTGCAAGCATAGAAAGAATATCAAATTTACAAAAAATGTGTGGAAGGATGTCCCTGGGAAATATATGCTTCTTATGATTCAAGGCCAAAGGCCATAATGGTGAAAAGGTGTGAACTGAAGCACACTTGTGAGAGCACGTGGCAAGTGACAACATTCACAGCTAAGTACATTGGAAAGCATTATGTTGAGGAGATTAGAGCAAATGAGAAGATGACACTCAGGGGTCTAGGTCAGTTGGTTCAGAAAGATTGGAAAATGACACCCAAAAGGGGCAAGTTAGGAAGAGCAAGGAAATATGCTTTTGATATAATCTATGGTGATGAAACTGCACAATACAACCAACATTGGGATTTTGGACAGGAGTTAAGGAGATCCAATCCAGGGAGCACATTTCTTCTTCTACTAGATGATGTTGGACATTTTCAGAGGTGCTATTTCTCTATTGATGCATGCAAGAGAGGCTTCCTGGCTGGCTGTAGACCCATAATCTTCATAGATGGATGTCACTTGAAGACAAAGTTTGGTGGAATTTTGTTAACTGCAATTGGAATGGATCCAAACGATTGCATCTTTCCTGTAGCTTTTGCAATTGTGGAAGTTGAAAACACAAGCTCATGGAAGTGGTTTCTGACTGCTCTGAAACAAGACCTAGGCATAGTCAACACTGCTCCTTGGACCATCATGTCTGATAAGCAGAAAGTAAGTTTCTTGTCTTATACTTCTTGTCTTCTGCTCCATGTTGTTCTTTATTTGTCTTGTTCCTCAATTAATTAATTCATGCTTGCAGGGACTAATTAAGGCTGTGAATGAGTTGTTTCCACAGTCAGGCCATAGATTTTGTGTAAGGCATCTATGGAAAAATTTCAACAAGAACTTCAAAGGTGAAGTGTTGAAGAACCAACTTTGGAAATGTGCTAGAAGCACCACAGCTGCAAAATGGCAGGAGAACATGGATGCCATGTTGGTTCTTAGCAAGACAGCACATGACTGGCTAGAGGAGATGGACCCTTCCACATGGGTAAAAGCATTCCAAAGTGAATTTCCAAAGTGTGATGTGTTGTTAAACAACAATTGTGAGGTTTTCAACAATTACATATTAGAAGCAAGAGAATTCCCTATTCTTGCAATGATTCAGAAGATCAAGTCTCAGATTACTACAAGAATTTACACCAAGCTAGAAGAAGATCAGTCCATGACTGGTAGAATTTGTCCAAAAATTAGGAAGAAGTTGGAAAAACATGTAGAGTGGTCCAACATATGTGAAGCAAAGCCATCTGGGCATGGAATCTTTGAGATAATGGAGAGGGGAACTCCTTACATTGTTGATCTTCAGAGAAGAACCTGCAGTTGCAGGAGGTGGGAGTTGTCTGGAATTCCTTGCTGGCATGCTGTGGCAGCATTGAGACATGACAAAATATCACCAGAAAGTGTTGTCAGTTCATGCTACACCATTGAGAGATATTTGAAAGCCTATGAGCACATAATTTGGCCATGTAGAGATGTGAGAGAGTGGGAGAAAGTGGATGGAAGGACAATTAAAGCACCTAAAATTGTGAAGAAAGTTGGTAGGCCACAAAGGAATAGAAGGCAACAACCTGAGGAGAAAGAAGGCACAAATGGACAGAAGAAAATGAGCAAGCATGGAGTGGTGATTCACTGTAGCTACTGTGGAGAGGCAGACCATAACAAAGGTGGCTGCATGGATTGGAAGTTAGGTTTAGTTCCTAAAAAGAAAGAAGAAAAGAAGACAAGGGCAGAACATGATGTGTCAGATGATGACTTTGAAGATGTTGCACTTGTTACTAAGGTGACATATTGTGCACTTGTAATCTTTTTAGCCTTATTTTTTGAATTCTTATCTAACTGTAATTTCTTCTTGCAGGAACATCACTTGCAGACAATGGCATTTGTCCAAAAGGACACAAAAACTTATGAGCCTGAAGTGCTTACTGCTTTATTAGCTGAGGTAATGTAGTACTACTGGCTTACTGCTTACTCCTTTTAGTTCTTTATTAACATTACTGCTACTATATTGCAGGGCACATCAGCACAAAGAGTGGCATCTGAAGCTACTCCTTTACCTGATTATGCTTTCATCTAGGAGAACATCCTCAATGAGCCACCAGTTCAACCAACTACAGCAACAAAGGATTGTAATGTCCTTAGAAAAAGACAAGTTCTTGCAGCATATAGGTTGAAGGCTATAGCTGAAAGAAGAGATGTAGCTGATTAGGCCAAATTTAAAGCTGCCATGGCCAAGCTGCAAAAAGAAGAAGAAATAAGAGTTGCAACACTTGAGAAGATGAAATCTGAAGCTTTAGCTAAGAAACTAGCTGCTGAAGAGAAGAGAAGGGCCGAGAGGGAAGCAAAGCAACAAGCTGTTGAAGAAAAGAAGAGGATTACTGCAGAGAATAGGAAGAAAGCTCAAGAGGAAAAACTTGCACTAGCTGACAAGAAGAAACTAGAACAAGAAGCTAGGAAAAAGGTTGCAGAGGCAGCCAAAGTTGCAAAGAAAAAAGAAGAAGAAGCAAGAAAGCAAGCAACACTACAAGCAAAGAAGAAAGAGCAAGAGGCAAGAATAAGAATTGAGCAGGAACGAGTTCAGAACATGCAACAAGAAGAGGTTGAAAGGCAAAAGGCTTGGGAAGAGCACCTCATCAGAGTCCAAATGGCAAGAGAACAATCACTGAAAGATGATCAAGACAGAGCTGAGTTGCACAGGATTGTAGCCTCGAAGGAGAAAAGTAAACTGGAAGAGGAAGGCAGGAGCAGCACCTGGACAGCTTTCAAGAAGCCAAGGAAATCATCTATGTTTGATTACCTCAAAGGCCCTCCTCCTGGCAAACCTGGCCATGGCAATTTCTGAGAAAAATCTTCAGATATTTAGCTACATTTACTTCTGTGCAATCTTGGAAACTTCTGTCAAAGATCCATGTTGAAAACTTCTTTGTTTAAGTGTGTGAGACTACCTATGTTAGTGAACTGAAGTTGTTATTGTTGTCAGCATTTATGTTTCTGTAAATGGTGCAATTTCTGATTGTTATTTCATATGAATCTTAACTATAAACACAATGTCAAACAGAGCTCACATAACTGTGCAAACTGAGCTCACATAACTAGCAACAGATAGCCAAATTTCCAAATTCATTTCATATTACAAGTACAGTTCCTGAAGCACTACACAACCAACAAACATAACACATTACTGCCTCCACACAAACAGAAGCATCAAACACACTAAAATTCCTAAACCGAAAATCACTAATTTCTGCAGAAACACTATCTCCATCAGTTGCCTATGGATTTCATTGCTTCCACCAGGCACACAAGCAATCTTTGGAGATTGATTTGTTCAACCTTGAACCTTTCTAGATGAGCTACTCCCATTGCTCTGAGCTTCCCCAATGCTCAACAAATGTGTTTCATACACATCCTCCCACTTCCAAAAATTGCACCCACCATCATGAGCCTGGAGCAACGAAATCATAAACAAAGAAGAGCAATCAGAATCTAATGCTTCAAAGAATAACAAACAAGACCAAATAAATGAAAAACCTACCCCATGATTCGGGAACTTGTAGAAATTCTTGAGAAAATTATCCTCTGTCTTTGAAACCCAATGCTTCACTCTGCGGATGTTGCACTTGTCGCAGATCACTAGCGGGAAGCGCGTCAACATATCCTCCGACGAGATCACGCCATTGCCGCCCATGACGAACAGGAGAAGAGAGGAGGAGGACGGAGCCGGAGTCGTCGTCGTTCGGTCCCGCCGCGCCGGTGGATGGTGGTGTGCTCGATTTAGGGTTAGAGAAAGGGGAATTGCGGCCGGAGCTCGATTATAAAGGTAAGATCCAGACCCGTAGACCGTCGTGGGTCTCTCCTGGGCCCGCAAGCTTCGCCACGTCATCAAAATACGTATCCAGGACCATATATGGACGTCCTGGACAAGTTATGGGACCGTTTTGAGGCATTCCGTGAGTTCCGTGACCGTTTTGTGCGTGTCCAGTGAGTTTCAGGACTGTAGATGCATTTTACTCTGTCTCGCGTGTGATGAATGTGCGAGATGGGGGAGTCATGTCGGGAATGAGCAAGGAGGGGTTCACTTTCGGTCGAGCAGGCGCTAGGCGGGGTTACAGGGGGCCACGAGGAGGAAGAGGTGTGGTGGGGCCAGGCAGTAGCGGGTAGGGAGCAAGGGTTGCACGCGGGATGGTAGGTTGCCAGTTGCGGCAGCAGGGTGGGAGATTCGGTAGGGGCTAGGTGGTTTGGGGATTAGCATTTAGGAAACTAGGGTTCTGGTGGGATGGTAGTTTGCTGGCTGATGGGCCTTTGGGTCTGGCGGCTAGCTGACTCCCGCATAACAAACTATTTATTTTTATGATAGTTTTTTTAATTTAATAAAAGGTTTTGTAAGATAGTTTTAAACAAACAAAATATTTTGGCGGACCTGAGGTTTTGTATTTTGAATAAAGAGGGGTTATTTAGAAAGCAGAGAGATTGTTTTCGAAAATACTTTTAGACAAATAATATGCATGATGACATGACGATGCTCAAATTCAATGTGGCATGATGACATGAGCATGCGATCATGATGATACAGAAGCACGAGAAATTTTATAGTAGTGTTTTACCCGGGGTGCTACAATTCGACAGTACTAACAAAGGATATCGCCCCCGAGATCCGCCTCATGGTAGGGAAGAAGGTCGATGCTTTGAATATTCTTGATTCGTATATATCTCCATGACACCACTAGCAAAGATTATTTCTCCATCTTGAAATTGGCAACACCACCAACAACGGGTCGTAGTCCATGTTCGTTGAGAACACTCCGGAGAAACAAAGACGAAGATAAAAGTATCAAAAGGTAAGGCCACCTTTATTATCGATAAAAGGAGAGAAAAGATGCATTCTAATCCACTTCAATATACAAGAGCAAATAGAATGAGTAGTTGGCATGGGGGCCAATCCATCATGCACCCAAACTATTACACCGCATAAGCAATAAAAAAACATGCAACCCATCCTCGGAATTAGATTGAAGATCTTCACAAGAGATGTTCGGAATCAAAGGAGTGATGCAGGCTATTCATAGGATCTGATGTAGATGCTGTCGTTGTGAAGGTGAACACCGGAAGATACAAAGAAATTTTTTAGTGAATTTTTGGTTCACTAAAAGGTACACAGAGGAAGATTCCTCAGATAACATGAAGACCTTTTGCATAACACCATTGCAAAAAGGAAGCGAAACCCTGAAGGTATAATGGAAACCCCACCATGAGAATTCCTGGACTCGAAGAAAAGGTAAGAGAGAAGATTCAAAACATGCAGAGGTAAGAAGAGAATAACACAGGGGTATGAAGTAAAAGCAGACCTAATCATATATATCCAACCGATTTTTCAAAATAGTTTTAACACTATACAACGTCCGTTAGCTAGGTTATCCTATAGGCTAGACCAGTGGGGTATCAAAATTGTTGAGCTTTGATACCACTTTGTAACACCCTTGAATCGGCCCTATGCAAGTTTCCTCGATTCTCGCCAAACCCACATAGAAATGATTCAAATATGCCCACCAGGCACTTGCGTGTGGGTGGAAAACGATGTAATATCATTACACAATAGTCCACGAACGAACCCACAAAACATACCTATACAACAATGACTCAAAGAGTCAAGAATACAGATATACAATACAAAGATCTAAATCACCTTGAAAATGATACAACATCTGAGTACGGATAAGATGCAAATGGGCTAAGAGCCCTGAAGAATAACCAATGGCATCCATAACCCTTCCAGGCCAAGCTAGAAGGGTAACCCTGCTAACGATGTCGACCTCAAACCTACTAAACAAAAGGGGTGCCGACAAAGGGCAAAGGAAAAAGATTGCAGTATGTATTGAGGCCAGTACACGGCGAGTCTTAGAATTCGGTGGCTTTCGCCTACATACATATGGTGGACTCAATAGGTAGTGCAACATGCACTAACAACCTATAGAGACTCGATACAACTGCCAGCTATCAGAGGGATAAGAAAGACCTATTCGGTTTCATCCTAATACTAACACCAACCATACCCATCCCGATATTTACCCCTTTAGACCAAACAAGGAAGTCATTCCGAGAAAAATCACACGGTTAGCAGTTTTATTCATTCTTTCCATGGTGGTTATCCAACTTACTAGTCATATCAGATACAAGTCAAATTATAATAGTAAACTTTTGTTATAGTTGTCTATGATTGAGATAATGTGCTCCATGTCATCCATAACCGTGGACACGACTTTTCGAAAAAAATTAACCCTGCAGGGGTGCACCAAAGTTTCCACGCACTTTGACCCTTGTTGCCAGATCACTTAACATACATCCATCGGTATGTCAGCGAGACCTAGGACACGATGCTTTCTCAATCCCAAAGCAAGTACATGAGGGACACCCGATAGAGCTACCATATGAGGTATATCTAATCCTCCTCGTACGGACCCTAAGGTTGTGTATACTTGTTAGAGGCCATAGAAAATATATTCCCGTGACAGAGTCTCGCACCTACGCAACAGTAATAGACGTTCGTCGTGCAAAAGGTAATAAACATCTCATACATGGCATAAGTACAGTAGATAATGCATAAATCCCGAGCTAGTGTTGTGGCCCCCAGAACAGTACATTGAAGTCAGGTACTAAGCCGATAGGGGTGCCCATACACACCACATGTGGTTAGCACGCTCAGTCTCGGAACAGGTGTCAGGAACTCGGGTCCTAGGTGGACATATGGGCGAGATAATAACCAGATCTTATTACCCACCCGCGCCTCTACATTAAATATACCTAATTTCAATATTATTTATTAAACTATAATTAAATCCATGATCATCTCCACCATTAAACATGTGCCACCACCCCCCCAACATCGGTGGCATTCGATGACGCGAAGCAACACCTAAGCAAGCGACTACAGCACGCAAGGCCAACTGTCTACCCAAACAACCGGAAATAGGAGGTGTCCAAGGCAATCTAGGCTGCAGGGAAATATAACGGGTACAGAAACTAAAGCATCACAACATAGATAGCAATAGATCAACTAGAGGAAGTAAAGACTATAAATGTAAAATAGGTAGAAAGGGGGAGAATGCTCACCTAGGAAACACTACCGAAGTTTCATACGAAGATCTGGTGGACACTCGCATCAACTCACCGGCCTAGTTCGTGAAGAAGCAAAATACTAGAAGAAACACCGGGTGCACTATTTAATACTACGACAGAAGATCAGGCATGGTGTATGACATGGCAAAGGTGCGGTGCAATTAGGCAGTATTAAGCGGAACTAGGGTCCCGACAATTAATTAATAGAATCGCGTTATTTAGATACCCTGCAATTTAAATGTTGTATTAAAAAGGCATAATATGTCACTGGTTCGTTTCATAAATTTAAATGAGCCAAATTTATGACTAGAATAGCACGAATAGAGTCTCCATATTTAATTATTAGGTGAATCGATAAAATACCCCCAAACACCCACAATATGTATGCAAACATGTTCAATTAAAATGCAACAAGTATATGCCATTTATAAAAATAGGGCTTCGAGAAAAGGGGTCACACATTAGGGGGAGGTCTTGGATCTTGGAGGGGTTCGGGTTCGGTCTCGGACTCCAGGATCGAGGCTTCGGATCCATGTTGCTGCACACAAGGGTCTCGGCGTATTCGGGTTCCGTGAAGCCGGATCCGTGAAGGAGATATTGGCACGGTGCCGGGTTCAGATCAATCTTCGGATTGGGGCTTCAGGGTTTCCGGCTCCGGAAAGGCGATCTTGGCATTCCAAATTTAGGGTTAACAAAAACTTTTCCAATTAAAATATGAAAGCATTCATATGAGTGTGCATTAAAATTTGGACTCTTTGGAATTACCATGATTATGTGTTTCTTTTCTTGTAAAATGATTCTTAGGTGAAATAAACATCATCTAAACAATCCCCAAGATTTTCCCAAAGACAAACAAATTAAGTGAATGGTCACTTTGACCAATTTAACTCCCATGCCTACTTTGGCTATCTCTAACTTTCAGAACTTAACATAAACATGTATGGATCTTTGCACCCCTTGATAGTACTTATAACAAGGTACCAAGGCCCACTTTGTGATCATCCAGAAACATTCAAATGCATGGTTTAAATGACATCTTAAAATTGAATCTATTTCATATGGGAAGATCCAACTTTTTCAAAAACCACTCAAACAAGCTCAATTTTAAAAACCCAAGCATCCACATAATCCTCAACACATGCCTAGCACACCCACCAAAAATATTTTCAAAATTCAAAACTTGAATTCATGCGGCCATTTCATCAAACAGCTTGCAGATGCAAATCAAACAAAATCAAAACACTATGTTGAGCAGTGTTTTGGGCCTAACTTGTTCCCTCTCTAGCTCACAGCTACCTCAGTAGATCATCTAGCAAACTTAACTAAGCTCTAGCCCCACTGTAAACTCACCAATGTCATCAATGGTGAATAGCCCGAGAGCACCCATGTCACCCCAGTGTGGACAGCAAGCTAGGAGAAGAACTAGCCGTGCCAACCTTGTCTGGGAGGTAGCCCATGCCTCACCGCCCCCTCTCGACCAACCCTACCTCGCGGACAGCAACCTGAACCGCCAGGAACGCCGCGCCCGCGCCGCTGTTGACCATGCCGACGCGCACCGCAGAGCACGCGGCGTTCCCACGCACCCCGACCACCTCGAGCCCTCGCCACCCGCCAGCATGTACCCCACCGTTCCAGGAGACCGCCAGACATGCCCATTTCACCGCCCGTACCCCGTAGCCACCGCTCGCCATAGAGTTCGCCGCCTCTGCCTCGCAGAGCACCGAGCGTTCCCGACCGTTTGCCACCGCCCCTATAAGCGCATTTACACCTTAGAGCATCGCCAGGACACCACCGATCGATCGCCACCCTCGGCCATGCCTCTAGCAGCCCGTAGCCGTGTTGCCACCGTCGCCTGCCCATCCCTCTCGGTCTGGCTGTCAAGCCTATAAAAGGAGGAGGACCGTAAGTTCATCTTTCCTCGCCGCAGGTGATCTATCGCCGGGATCCCCACCTTCTCCACCTCAGTTCTCTGTGTGATGATGTCCTCTCCTACGTGGTGTTGGGAGGCCACGTTTGTGCCCATTGTGGATCCAGATCTGGAGGTTAATCCTTCGAAAGGTATGATTAGTATCTGGTCCAATTGGATCACATTGCAAACTTCCAAGGGTTTTGGGATCATAGGGCGCCCCCTTCGTTCTGGTGAGTTGATCTCTTTGGGCGCGGAGGTTCTTTTTCAAACGCATGTTGCTTTTGTTGGATCGTGTTCCATCTCTCCGAATGGGGACCACACTTGCATGGTTGTGGATCCCGAGGTACGTAGCTCTGGTGCTGATCGGGATCTGCGGCTTTCAGTTATTTCTAGCACCAGCGAGGCGGTTACTTCTAGGTCTGATCTTGGAGAGATCAAATGTTGGTCTATCACTTATTCTACGTTACATGATCTGAATCGTGGCAGAATGAAGGCTTATGAGGGATCTATTGAACTGTGCTCAAATAGTGGTAAAATCTCACTTTTCAATGCAAAGGGTTCTCGTATTGGACACCTTTTAGTCCCTCCTAGATCCAATTTTGGCATTGGTGAAAAGCTTTATTTTCCTGAGCACGTGGTTCGGATTGGTCGTATCTTGTCTGTTTCGGCCAAGGATCTAGATTGTTTGGCATCCACGGAGTTTAAAGGCAGAGGTCAGTCTGAATTATCTGCTGCTGCCTCTTTTAATGATGTTCCTCTCTCGTTGGATTTAAATGTTTCTCATGGTATTAACTTCTCGAAAGATGTGCGGTCTAAATTCCATTCTGAAGTGCACCCATTGGACAAGGCCAGGAATTTCATTCTTGTGATTTCGTTTGGTAGATCTTGTTTCAAACTGGATGAGCTCTCTGTCAGCTTGGCTCTTGAATCTGTTATTGGTGGGGTTGGAAAGCTTTTCAAGGTATCTTTGCTTTGCGACAGAGTTTTTTCCTTTTGTGTGGCCTCCAAAGTTGTGGGTTTTCACATTCTCAAAATGAGGAAATATGTTTGCTCCAAGTTTAAATGTTTCTTTCATCTTTGGGGCCGGGGTGGGCCTAATTGGTTCAGAGAATTCAAAGAATGGCAAATGGAAGCTGATTTGGAATGGACTTTAGTCAGTCCCTCCAAAAGAAGGATGCAACTTGGTCTTCAAGCTCTTCATAAGGGAAAGCCTAAATCTATTATTTAATCCAATGCTTCAAATTCCAGGCGTCTTGTCTTTGCTGAGGAGCTATCTTATCCAGCCTGTCATGGTTATGCTCCTATTGTTTCTGATATTCAGAGTGATCCAGTTTCTACGGCCGTTTTAAATGATGTTGTCTCTGAGGCTTCAGCTCCAATCCTTTATGACTCTACTACGATTAATAAATCGGTGGATTTAAAAGAGTCAGATGAAGATACCTATTCAGATCCCACGGGTTTCGAGGATGTAGTGGATGATATAGTGTTTAGAGCTTGGGACTGCAGTAAATGTTTAAGTATGGGCCATAAAGTTGAGGTGTGCAAGCGTCAAGTTAGATGTAAACAATGTTTCAATTATGGTCATGTTAAACGGGACTGTCTGAATCGTTTTTCCTCTAGTCTGCAAAGATGGGTTCCTAAAAAATCCTGTGTTACCCGTCCTGACCCTGACTCTGGAGAGTCCGTGCTAAAGACCCCGGTCGTTACAACTTCTCAAGATATTGTCGTTTCTGAGGCGTGTCCTTCGCAGAGCTCTCCGCCGCCCCTACCCTCCCCTCTTCCTTCAGATTGCTCTCCTATGGCGAGTTGGGAAGTGGATCCTTTGGTCTGGCTACCTTGGGGCCATGAGATCATTGACGGTGGAGTAACCAGGTTGCCCCGTTCCTTCTACTATGCTACACAAGACCCAACTCCCCTGCATCAATCTTGGGTGGTGGCCATTGTGGAACCGAGGCCGCCGGCTGCTCTGGTTGATCATTGGAGGAATCAGGTACATCAATTTCTGATTGGGGCGCTGAATCGCCATGTGGTTTAGGATCAGCCTAGTGTCTTTGGTGTTGGCCTGTTCCAACTTAATGGTCCCAATGCTTCTCATGCTCTTGTTAATCATGGGCATTATCAGTTGAACGGTAGTTTTGTCCGATTTGTTTTCTCCAATGATACGGAGACTCATAGAGCGGAACATGGTTTTCGACATGGTTGGTTGATGTTTTTGGGGGTGCCCCCAGACTACAGAACTGATGAGCACATTGCTAATGCCGTCTCCACCTTCGGGAAGTTTCACTACTGGAATAGTATTGACCCAATCAAGGATAGAGTTCTTGTTTATGCTTCTTTCCCTTCACCTGCTTTGGTGCCTCGTGATGTGTACTTTGGTAAATTTGCTTCAGTAGGAGGGGTTATTGAATCTTGGACTGCTGCTGTTTTTATTCTGTCGGCTCACTTTGCTGATAATCTACCTCCTGATGTGGATCAGATGCCTCCTGATGGCAACCCTCACCCCCTACCTAGAGATTTGGCTGTTAATAACAATATGTGGGTGGGACCTCAATTCCCTGAAATTGGCTGGGACCATGCTCATTGGAAAGATAATAATGGGAATCATGAGGCTAATGGGCAAAATCCACAGAATCATAACAATATGGAAGAGGAGCAGGAAGCTCAGGATTCACAAGAGTCTATTGTTGTTGAGGATTCTATACATGCAAACTCTTCTGAGGTGGATCCTGTTGGACAGGAGCTTCAGTTGGGTCTGGGGCAAGTGGCAAATAACAACCCTTTGGGACCTATTGGACCTCACCAAGTTTTCTATGACTTTCTGCATGTGGGACAGGTACATCATACTGTGGGACCTGTTCTGCCTCCTGATATGTTATGGAGAAGGTTTTTTGATGGATTGCTACCATTGTATCTGTCTTCCAAGCTCCCTTTAGGAATGCAGACATCTCCTTTTCAGATGCTAAAAGCTAAGAGATCTTGGTCTGAAGCTTTCTTTCCATGGACTGATCTGTTTCAACAGGATTGGGTAACCCCAATTTGTGCTAATATGCCCTCCAGTGAAAAGGTTACAAAGGTTTACAAACAAAAGCCTGTTGAAATTCAGACTTCTTTGCAGGTGCAGCCTGATCAAAGGGGGCCAATCTTCTTGGCTACTAGTGAGATTACTCCTAAAGGAAAAGTGGTGAAGAAAAAGAAATTAGTTGTCCAGTCTTCTGAGAGAAGATTCACCAGAAGTTTGCTTGCTTCACAAGGGATGAGGCCAAAGTCTGTTTCTGACACACCTCCAAGACCTAGGAAGCGTGGTCGTGCGGTGTTGCTTGTACCACATTTATCTGATCCAAGTCCTGAGGGGGATGATGGCACTGATCAGTCTCATGAGGTGCCTCTGCCGGTTACCCCTCTACACATATTGCAGGCAGTGGGGTCTCAGCTCGGCATTGATCAGCAGGATCTCACGAAGGAGAAGCTTGAATCCAATCCTGATGACAAGGTGGACAAAGTTTAGCTATGTGTAGATACCGCTTTTCGAGGGTTAGACCATTATCCATAAATGGTACATTACAGTCTGTTTGTCTTTACTTTGAACCAAGTCTGTCAGTTTCTCAAGTCTGTCAGTCTTTCAAGTGTGTGTCTGGTGTTGTTTATGTCTTTGTTCAGTATCAGGTTGAGACAGTTATATATCTATCAGTGTCAGTGGTCTGTGGTTTTATGGTACTTGAAACTATGTCTCAAGTGGTGTTTTATAATAGCCCTTGTTTTTAATGAATCATATTACCAAAAGGAAATGGCGGGTATTATGTTGGAATGTGAGAGGGCTTAATGCTGAAGTTAGGCAAAGAGCAGTTTTTAACAAGATTAATGAGAGTGAATGTGATATAGTTTGTCTGCAAGAAACCAAATGTGAATCTTTTGACTGGAGGTTTATTCGCAAATTTTGTCCCAAGAGGTTTGATAATTTTTCTTTTGCACCCTCTGTTGGTGCATCGGGGGGGATTATTATTCTATGGAACTCTGCAATTTTTAATGGCATTTTGGTAGATACCCAGCGTTTTGGTGTGATCATCAAATTCACATCATCACATAATAATGATGCTTGGACACTTGTTTCTGTTTATGGACCTTGTACTGGGGTTGAGAGAGATTTGTTTGTTTCATGGCTATATAATTTCAATATTCCTTCAGATGAGAATTGGTTGATTATTGGGGATTTTAACTTTATTAGAGCACCTGATAACAGAAATAGACCTGGTGGAGATTTAAATGATATGTTCCTTTTTAATGAGATCATTGGGCATCTGGGTCTGCTTGAATTGCCTTTGAAAGGTCGTGCATACACTTGGTCTAATATGCAAAGAACACCATTACTTGAACAGTTGGATTGGTTTTTCACTAGCACAAATTGGGTATCTGATTATCCTAATTCTATGGTTCTACCTTTGGCTAGAAATGGGTCTGATCATACTCCCTGTGTGGTTAATATTGACACCAATATACCTAAAGCTAAGATTTTTAGGTTTGACAACTTTTGGGTTGATCTACCTAGGTTCCATGATTGTGTGGCTTCTTCTTGGAGTAAGCAGTCTTTTAAAGATTATAGCTCAGCCGTTCTAGTGGATAAATTTAAAACTCTGAGACATGATCTAAGGAAATGGCACACCAATCTCTCTAAACTGAAATGGCTCATCAAAAAAGGCAATGAAGTCATTTTTTACTTTGATTCTCTTGAAGAGATTAGGCCACTGTTTCGTACTGAGTTTAACTTCAGGAAAATTGTGAAGGTGCACCTGGACAGGTTATTACTTGTAGAGTGTAATTACTGGCGTAAAAGGTGCACAATACGATGGATACAACAAGGTGAAGATAACACTAAATTCTTCCATGCTATGGCTACTGAAAGATTTAGAAGGAATGCCATTTCTGCCTTAAGAGATGAGAATGGGGTGGAACACTCTGATCATGAGTCTATGGCTGGATTACTTTGGCAGTCTTATAAAGATAAGATGGGATGTTCTGAGGGGATTTCAATGCAATTTGATTTAGGTAATCTCTTACAAAAAGTGGAGGGGTTGGATGATCTGACTGTTCCTTTTACTAAGAAGGAGATGGATGAGGTGGTGACCTCAATGCCTGTTGACCGTGCTCCTGGGCCGGATGGTTTTAATGGCCTTTTCGTTAAGAGATGCTGGCCTATCATTCAATCTGAATTCTATCAAATTGCCAAGGATTTTCATACGGGCACTCTGAAACTTGAGAATATTAATGGCTCATATATTACTCTGATTCCTAAAAAGCATGCTCCTATTGAGGTTAATGACTTTAGGCCAATATCTCTAACCAATGTATGTCTCAAGTTCTTAACTAAACTAGTTGCCAATAGACTCCAGGATAAGATTCTATCTTGTATTCACAAGAATCAATATGGGTTTCTAAGGAATAGGTCAATTCAAGACTGTTTGGCTTGGTCTTTTGAGTATTTGTTTCTCTGTCATACTTCTAAGAAACCTATCATTATTTTAAAACTGGATTTTGCTAAGGCTTTTGATACCATTGAACATGAGGCTATATTGGAGATTATGAAGCACAAAGGTTTTAACTCAGTTTGGATTGGCTGGATGAAAGCAATCCTGTCATCTGGCAACTCTTCTATTCTGCTCAATGGGATTCCTGGCAAACAGTTTAAATGCAAGAGGGGTATTCGACAGGGAGACCCTTTGTCTCCTATTTTATATACCATGGGATCTGATTTGCTACAATCTGCAGTAAATGAGCTATTATGTTCAAATGGTATCAGTTTGCCTATTGTCACCAATGAGAATGATTATCCAATAATACAATATGCAGATGATACTTTGATGATAATGCCTGCTGATATGATTCAACTTAGGGCTCTGAAGGTTTTATTGCATAAATTTGCACTTTCTACTGGCCTTAAAATTAACTATAGCAAATCTATGATGGTTCCAATCAATGTTCCTGATGACCAGGTGAAGGAGTTGGCTGATGAGTTTGGTTGTCTTGTGGGGTCTATGCCTTTTACCTACTTGGGGCTGCCTTTGGGTACTACTAGACCCACTATAGCTGAAATGCAACCGTTGGTTTGCAGACTTGAAAGGAAACTCACTTCTAGCTCTAGTTTTTTATCTCAGGGGGCTAGACTACAGCTCATCAACTCTGCCTTGTCTTCTATGCCATTACACTTCCTAAGTTCCTTGCAACTAGCTAAAGGATTAACTAAGCAGTTAGATCGAATACTCAAGCAATGTCTTTGGAGGAAGAAACATGATGAGCCAAAGCCTGCTTTGGCAGCATGGGACATTGTCTGTTTGCCGAAGGAAAAAGGTGGTCTTGGTGTTATTGATTTTCAGAAGAAGAATGCATCTCTACTCATTAAATTTCTGGATAAATATTATAATAGTAAAGATATACCTTGGGTCAAATTAGTGAAGCATGCTTATTACACAGATAAGGTGCCTCATGCTGAAAATTTATGTGGTTCTTTTTGGTGGAAAGATGTTTTGAAACAAGTGGATAATTGTCGAGGGGTGGCTGCAGTGCACCAGGGTTGTGGGGACTCTTTCCTGTTTTGGTCAGATAATTGGGAACTAAATGGATCTACCAGGCCTTTAAAAGAAAGATACCCAAAACTTTTCTCATTTGTGCTCAATGAAAATTTATCTGCTGCTCAGGTTTATTCTTCTGAGGATATCCATGATCTATTCTATTTGCCTCTATCTGTTGAGGCTTTTCAGGAATTGAGAGAGATTCAGAATGTGATGGTAGCTAACCCACTTTCTGCATAGAAGGATGTATGGACTTATAAGTGGGGGGACAGTTATGCCCCAAGTAAACTTTACAAGTGCATTTTTGACAATATAATGGCCCCTAAGGTTTATGGTTGGTTATGGAAATCTTGTTGTACCATGAAAACTAAGGTGTTTGCTTGGTTACTTCTGAAGGACAGATTGAACACCAGAGATTTGTTGCAGAGGAGACATTGGACAGTTACTGATGATATACATTGTGAACTGTGCCCTTCCAGAGCATATGAGGACAGATCTCATCTTTTCTTTGAGTGCAATTTCAGTGCTAGGATATGGAATTACTTACAGATTGTTTGGTTACCTCTTGGAGATTTGTAGTTGATTGTTGCAGCAACTAAAAGATCTTTTGAACATCAGTTTTTCATGGAAGTCTTGATCACTGCTTGCTGGAATATTTGGTTAATTCGAAATGATAAAAAAATTAATCACCAGAGACCGTCTTTCTCACAATGGAAATCAAGATTTATTCATGATATCAACTTGCTTAAATATAGAATTAAGAAGAAATGGAGAGCTTCTCTGATAGATTGGGTAGATGGTTTACACTAGGGATCAAGACTTGCTTAATGATCCTGCTTGTAATTAGTAGTACTAGTAGTAGTCTTTGTCTTTTTCTTTTAGCCTTAGCCTTAACACTTGTAAGTATTTCTATTTGACTCTTTGTTTTCTGTTTTTTCTATTAATAAATTGATGTGGAGCTTTTGCCTCACAGTCTTATAGTCAAAAAAAGCCTATAAAAGGAGGCCACCCCCAGCCGATTGAAGCACACCATTTCACTCCCCTCACCTTAATGATCGTTCCACCCTGTAGCCGGAGCAAGGCGAGCAGCGCATCGCCGGAATTGCGCCGGAGCAGGCCGCCTTTGGAGAAGAAGGGCGCTGTCGATTTCGTCCAGCCTAGGAGCTGCCGCGACCACCCATGAGTTCGCCGTCGTTGACTTTGTCGTTTGCCCGCATCGCCGACCTTCGCCTGAGCCCCGGTGAGCCTCCCACGACCCCCACTGAGCCGCTAGGGTTCGAGCTTGCCGGTGACTAGTTCAGCGTCGACGACGACCCTCAGCAGTCGATCTTCATTCTAATCCAACGCACCACATAGCCCCGTACCGCTTCACGTTTAAAGAGTCACTGACCAGTAGACCAGCCCTGTCAGTTGCACCCCGTGCCACGGAGTGACACTGGGCCGGCCCGTTAACCTTTCCCGCACAGCCCACTCGTTTGAATTTAGCTTTTTCTTTTTAAGTTCAAACTCAGTTCTGTACCTAGTTTCAAAGATCAACCCAGCTCGATTCAGTGAACCGAATTGAATGAAACCAATTTTGTTAGAAATATATTGAAATGCATAATCCAAGCCCGTTGGATTCAAATCATTTGAATAAATAGATCAACCTTGGTAAAAATAACATGGCAGAAGCTTTTCTGCATTCAAATTTTTTTCAAATTTAAACTATAATAGCTTTTGAGTTGATTCCAACTCTCAAAAATCACATTTGATCATACCTTTCAGAATATATAAAAACATATGGGTTTACTTACATAAATAATGTTCAAGTAATAAAAGAATGCCACATAGACATTTTTGGTCACTTTATTTAATTGAAATAAAAGGTTAAACCTTATTAAATTGTGACACCACTTTAAATCACATTCCCATGTACTGAAATATGTGGTGACGACATGTGTCAACATGATCCCATGTTTGGTTTGGAGAATATTAAATCTTAAGTAGTTTTTCAATGAGTAGAAATTACTTTTCTAAAAATAAATAAATAATGCAAGTGCTTTTCTTGAATGTTAGTGATGATGCTAGATCATCTATAGAACCCCTGTGTGTGATGATTGAAAGTAGTTAAGTATTGTTTGGTGATTGTGTACCTCATATTTATTCATAGACGCTAGTACCGACCAAGGATACGAGGAGGAAAGAGGATACTACGAAGAAGAAGCCGAGGAGAACTTCAACCACTCCTCTGCACAAGGCAAGCCTAATACTACTAGTGATTGAGCAAGCTAACACTTGCAATTATGAAAGTTAGATAACCTATGCAATGCACTAAGCATGCTTGGTTGGCCAAATTTGATGATACCCAATCCTAGTTCTACTTGCAAGCTTCTACTTTATTTCTTTATCAAAGCTATTATTTAGAGTTTACTTGAGTAAATTGTAGATACTAGAAAGATACTTGAAGGTTGCATAAAGAGCATTAAATTTGTCCTAAGCTAGATAATCTTGATGCCATCCTAAGGCATGATATTGAAATTAGTTAAACTCCACTAGTTTACCACCCCTCATTATTACTTACTCCCATTTGTAGATGCTAGTGCTAAGCATAAAACTTGATCAACTTTAGATGTGAATACTTGGTGGAAAAATGGTTAT
The DNA here is from genome assembly GCA_916181665.1 of Avena sativa. Taxonomy (NCBI): domain Eukaryota; kingdom Viridiplantae; phylum Streptophyta; class Magnoliopsida; order Poales; family Poaceae; genus Avena; species Avena sativa. Next base: position 33,688,352 of record OV702279.1, read on the forward strand.
GAAAACCTTGGAATGATGGATCATTCTATTGAGATGTTTTTACATGTGTTTCCGAACACCAGATGATTTTGGTGATGAAAATGTTGAGGCATGAGCCTTAGCCCTTTATAAAACCGATGGTTGTCTGGATGCGATACCACTCCAATGTTACCGTACAACCACAATACCCGAGAATTGGGTAGGGCTTGACTGGAAACTTATATACCTTAGTATTGGTTCCCTCACGGCCAAGGTCTGAGCTGAGGCTACCTTATGAAGATTGTCCACCTGTGTAGTACCCAAGATGACGGTTGGTCATGGTTGGGAGGCCAAACTCAAAGGAGAGGTGCCTATACTAGGGCGTGTAATTGAAAGGTTAGGATTGATTATCCGCATACTGAGTATGGTGAATTCAGGATTTGTTCCTGACGGATGTATCGAATGTTGTGGTGAAAGTATACAATCTCTGCAGAGTGTCAAACTATTCGAATAGCCGCGTCCACGGTTATGGACAGTTGGAGTGGCCATACTGTTCCCCTGTCAGATGTTTTCAAAATGACTTGTGAAATGGATTGAGATTTTGACTTGACCACAACAGAGTTGTGATATGAAATACAAGTTCCCACTTAGGTGTTATAAAATTTCAACTAGCTTTTCTTGCTTCTGAACTAAGTAGAGGTAAATCTGGCTTTTTGCAAAACAACCATAGAGCTTAGTGTCCTATTACAAAAACCCCCTTCACTTGTTAGTATTAGTTTGCGAGTACTTAAAGAGTACTCATGGCTTTGTCCCTGGCTATTCCCGTGGCCAGACTATGAAGATGAGTACTAGGAGGATGGACCCCAGGAAGGTTACGACAACTAGGATCATCTCCCATCGTCAGCATTGCCTGTGACCCCGAAGATGGAGCTTCGCCTACGCTACCTTTATTATTACGTATTTCCGCTGCTTGAGTTGGATTAAGAACTGGATCATGAGATCCTTATTTGTGTAAGACCTTATGTATGGTTTATAATGGATGATGTACTGTGGTATCCAAATCTGTTATGTCTCGCAAAAATGGTAATCCTGGGATTGCAATGTATGGCATAATAGGCATCTGGGATTAAAAATCCGGGTGTTGACAAGTTGGTATCAGAGCCATCCTGACCATAGGAGACCCTAGTTAGACTGGACGTTTGAATCAAAAACTTAGTTTCAAAACCAAAGGAAGCAAATATTTACAAAAACTTATTCCCATTCTTATCACTTTGATTCTTTCATAAAAATTCATGTTCCTCAAAAACTCTTACAAATTACATAAATTTTGACACACTTGATCACTCTACTAACTTACTCATCCTATATTCTTATAGATGGACGTGAAGTACATCAAGTTTTATCAGTTGGGGAATGGAGGAGACCTTCTCTTTGAGCGGGATTTGGACCAGCTTTCGGAACTTCTGGAGCGTCCGCACCCCGAGTTCTTCGGAGCTCAGCTCAGTGATCAAGGAGGAGAAGATCTGCAGTGGCTAATTGTTGCAAGTCTCCGAGGAAAGATTGAACCTCCCACTGCCGAGGGAATTCAATTCACCTTAAGAGAGAACAACTGGCTCGATGGACTTGCCAGGGCCATGCAGGAAGCTCTTGCCCGTCTGTGTGGGCAGAGTATCAACCAGATCAAGAGTACCCGCTTTGAGTTTTGTCCAAGGCGTGATGCTAATGGACAGCCACTGGAAGCCCCATACCACCACGAGCTGAAGACCCAATTGGACCACCTTAGCTTCATGATGTACGATCGTCAGCAGGAATTGGACAATTGTCGTGACTACTCCAACCACAAGTCTGCCATCATCAAGACGAAGGATCAGACCATCGCCATGCTAGCAAAGGATCACAAGTCTCGCCGCCGTCTGCTCGACAAGAAGGAGCGCATCATTGCCAGTCTTCGCCATCGTATCTCGGATTTGGAGGAGACCATCCACGAGAGAGACATTGTAACATCCCTAAAATCATGTTTCAAACTCATGCATATCATCCATTCATTCATGATCATGTAGAGTTCATTTCAAACAAACCAATTCCAAAACAGGAGCATATGAGCTCATTATTTTATGTGATCAGCATTTAAAACAAATGCTACTCTCCAATGAGAGATTGTTGTTCATTGAACCAAACCTTGTTGTCTTATTGATCCCAGATTGTATTGCTAGATTTCTAGGATTTAAACCAAAGTTTCAAAACAAATATGATTTGAAAACCAATTTCAAAACCTATTTAAAACTAGTGTTATGTCACTGCTTATTTTATTTTATTCCAAGTGACCAGGCCAGTTCAAAGTGACCACTTTGTTTTGTGCCAGATTTGTGAGAGTTGCACTCTACAAAAATCCTGAAAAGATTTGAATTCAAACAGCTTTTGAAATCATTTGAATTTGATTCCTGAAATTGCAAACAGAAAAAGAAAAGGAGAAAAGAAATAAAAAAGGGCCGGCGCCACCTTTCTATCCCAACAACAGAATCAGCCCACTAAGCCCACCCGGGTTCCCCCTTCTCTCTCTCTCACTCGCAGACAAACCCGCCAAGTCACTGACCGCCTGACCCCACCTCCTCTCTGTTTCACTTGCTGGCAAGTGGACCCTGCGACCACGTCGTCATCGTCTTCAATCACGAGCGGCCAAGGCGCTTGCTCCGCCGTTACCTCGCCGCAGTCACTGCGAGCTTAATTGCCATTGATTCTGCGCATAATCGCCGCCCCCTCCTGCCTACTTAACCCCCTCTGTACCGCAAGCATTTCCCCTCACCTAGCGCCACCACTCTGCCACCAGGCTGCCCGTATTCGCCCTTGCACTTCCACAGGCAGAACCCTCTCCGGCGACCAATCCTGGTAAACTCCGTGCGCCCCTTCCTCTCTGGTTCATGCGAACAGCTTTGCAACCTCCTTGCGCTCCTACTGACACCTCTAGTTCGTCCTGTACTGCCCCAGATCGACGACTCCATCAAGCACAGCAAGGTCCTGACGACGTCTTCGACTCCGGCGACTAAATTCGGTGAGCCCCATGTTCCCCTTCGTTTCTGACTCACATGAGCGTGTTCGCCGTAGCCTTGCGCACCCCATGATACCATTGATTCGTGCTAGGGTGACCCGGAGCGCCGCCAACGGCTTCGTCACCGAACGCCCGACGCTGTCAGCAACTCCGACGAGCTCGTGCTGCCGTGTCCGTGCGCCCCTTGTCAAGCCATCGCCACGTTGAGCTTCAGTGCATCACCACGAATCTGGTAAGCGTCTCCGACGACCCCAAAACCCCCTGTAGCGCCGCGCCTCCGTAGACAGAGCACGCCGCCACCAGTTTCCACCGCCAGCGCCGCCCATCCGTGGTCGCTTGATCAATGACCGTTGGATCTAGATCCAGCGCATAGGAATAGATCACTTAACGAAATGGTACGCTTAGATCTGGACCGTGCACGGTCACTTTAATTCAACGGCCTGCATCGACCGATCCGTTCGAACCGGTACGCACCAATCAGAACATGACGCGTGGCTAGGGTTTAGATTTAAAATCAGAATTTGAATCTATTAGATGTTTGATTTTGTTTTAATCATAACTTTTGATTCCCACGTTCAAATTTGACAAATTTTATATCAGTGGAATCAGGAGAGAAATCCCTTTCCAAATATGCAATATGTTTAATGTTTTGCTTCTGTTAAAATGGTTTTATTTACAGAAACATGTGTAGGCCTATTTTGTGTATATAAATTATTTGAGAATTGTTTTAGTGTTCAAATAAAGTTTGTTTGGCAAGTCTTGAACTTGTTTATAAACCAGTACTGTGCACTTTTCTTGTTGAGTTTAGAAAATCATCACATATCATATTGCATGCATCCATATATTTCTGCTTGTATTTATTTTGTATGTGATTTGTTGCTATGATTTTTATGTGTAGATTTTGGTGAAAATAGTGATTGTGATTGTGATGAGTGTAGCTACTCTCCAAACTAACAAGGCAAGTGGTGCTTCATGATTTTATCCCTATGTTTTCTACTATGCATTAGAAATATTTTGCTAGTCTTGCATGGTTATATTTTGCTTATATGCTATGCTTGGGAAATCCTAGTAGTTGTAGAATTTCTAGAAATTTCGAAGTTAGGATGCTTATCTATGCCATGCTTAGCCTAGCTAGTAGCAACCAAGGTGGTGAAATGCTCATGCTATGATAAAATATTTCTAAGTCTTTGGACTTGTGTTTTGCTTAATAAAACAACTAAGTGAGTGAAACACCTGGGTGGAATGGAAGGAATGGTTTATGTTGAGTGGTTACACAAGGCCCATTTCTATGGTTTACCTTGTGTATCTCACTTGTGGAAAGACACCCAGGAACAAAGGGATTTGAGAGGCCAAATGTTAAGAAGCTTCTAGTGCAGCCACTTGGCAATATGGGCTCTGCCTAGATCATATAGGTTGCAATAACTTAGCCATTTGGACAGTTGGTGGTAGTGGGATGATTGGTTGGAGCGCGTCCATTTGGTTTAAGGGAAGGCTTCTGAAATGTCCTGTCTTGGTGAAAATCAAGTCTTGTGGGGAAAGTGCACAACCTCTGCAGATGGAAGAATCAAAGTACTTAGCCATGTCCCTGGTATTGGACAATTTGAGCATCAAGACATGGAAGCTATCAAGAATCTCCTCATCCCAATTTCTAAGTAAAACTTGTGGGTGAACAAGGGTGAAGGACCCCAATGTCTATTGGTGGTTCCTTGGGAAAAGTTTTTGACAAAGAAAAACTTAGTGATTTCAACTAATAGGCAAAACCTATTTTTGAGCAAAGCAAGCCTAAGATACACTTAGCCAAAAAGCATATAGTATTTAGTCCACCAATATTCTACTAAGGTATCACTTGCCAATACTATTCCAATGTATTGACCCATTGTGGCTGTAACTTGTGATGTTGCAGGTTATTCTGATGAGGATTAGGAGTCATGAGTCTACACTCAACATGTTTACCTGTGGCACATGAAGATGAAGACTTATTTATCTATTTACTTGTTTAAAACTCTTGTACTAGGCTTGTGGCCATGGAGTTGTAAAAGACTATGTTGTCTCTAGAATGACTGTAATAATGACCTTTGTTTCTGTGTACTTCATCTTAAACTGTGGATGCTAGCATTGATCCAGGGACTAGCATTGCAATCACAGGGATCCTTTCCTTTACAAAGGAGGGATCTTACAAATGGTATCAGAGCACTGTGTTGCCTATAGGATTATGACCCTAGGATTGGAAACCACTAAGGAAAATTTTCAAGAACTTCCACACTTGTCTATTCTTCTCGTAAACTTTTCTAATCTTCTTTCTCATCTCTATTTGTAGATGAACTCCATCAACGAATCCGTAAGGAAGGGACCACTCATGACAATGACTTTGGAATGTGAGACAGAATTTCCCAAGGCTCTCAAGGACCTCATGGTTGCAATGGGAATACATGGTGCAGCTGTGTACAAAGGTTTTCCTGTGATGGATGAAGGAGTTGAGTACTGGTGGGTGCAGCTTCACTTGTATAAAAATAAGGAAGACAACCACAAGGACTCAGGATTCTGCATGGTCACCAACACAATGATGCACACTACATTCTTTGATTCAGCAAGGGATGCAGCTTGGAGGGCCATCAAAGAACTTGGTGATAGAATCAAGTGCAGAATGCTAAACACCCAGAATGACCTTAGGGAAGAAAAGAAGCATACCCAAGAGTTAGAGGCTACCAACCAAAGCCTAAGGAAGGACATCATAGACTTAGCAATGGGTGATCTAGACAAACATATTGCCTCTAGGGATTCCCTTTTAGCCAACTTGGCACGTGAGATGGAATTGTAAGCATACCTTGTTAGTTGGACCACCACACTTATCATTTTATTTTCCAAAATGTTGTTTAAAATAAGTTGAACCTTGGTTGTTTGTAATGGATCCATGTATGCCATGACTTGTGTGTTTGATTTTCAAAGTTATGCATGTGATGCCTTGTCTTGTGACTTGTCTTAAAATTGTGTTGATTCTATCTTTTTCTATCTTATTTAATAGATGCCTAATGTTACCATCAGCACTGTTGAGGAGTTCCAAGGAACTCGTTTTGGCCCTCGTATTATTGAGCTCACTACTTTGCTCAATCTCCCTCTTCCTACCATCATGGTGCTTCCCCTCACCAAGTTTGAGAGGAAAGACCTTTGGGGTTTCAAGGTCAATCAGACCGGACGCCTGTTAGGGAGGCTATCATTTTCAAGCTCATGCACGATGACAAGGAGAGAGGCCTAGAGGTAGTCATGCAGGACTTGATTGGACGTCTGTTAGGGAGACACTCTCGACGGGTTAGAGGTACTCACTTCCACGCCTTCGGTAGACGTGATGAGGATGGAGAGGCCATCGACTTCGAGGACACTTCGAGGGAGACAGCAGAGCCGATTCTTCTATACCTCCAGGACTTAGAGGTTCTCCTTATGCACGTGGACACTGATAGGACCAACGTCATGCTCAGCAATGACGAACTCCAGGTGCAGCTTCGTGAGAAGGACAAGCTCTTCGCGAAGCAAGATGAGATAGTCAAGGAGATGGAGGCAAAGTTCGAGAGTCAGGATAGGAAGTTTAAGAGTCAAGAGAAGCGAGTCCAAGATAGGAACAAGAGGATTCGAGACATGACTACAGAACTGGAGGCCAAGGACTTCGAGCTCGAGCATCAGCAGACTGTGATTGAGAGGCTTCGTTCTCAGAAGAGGGCTCTCAAAGCCAAAGTAGAGACCTTGACCACCAATGTCGAGGAATACATGACCGCTATGGAGAATGCATGTCTTACCTTTGTCGAGGAGGAGGTTGATGCCGAGGAGTAGTGATGACTACTCATTAACATTTATTTATCATGCTTTTTATTGAGTCGCAATGACCATCCAACATGTGGATGGCTTGCTATTGGTGTGTTTACTTCGCAAACTTGTCATTTATGTTGTTGAACTATTATTATTTTGATGCATGCTTGGTGATTGTTTATGTGATGTATTGTGCATGATAGCATCTATGTGTATATCATTCTTATCTCTATTGAACAAACCACAGATGCCTCCCCGTCGTGCCAATCCCAACCCCAACAACAACAACATCACCCCTGAGATGCAGCAAATGATGACAGCTCAGACTCAGCTGATGGAAATGATGACTACGTTCATCCAGAATCAGAACAACAACAACAACAACAATAACAACAATAACAACAACAACAACCCACTGGGTTTTGACATGCTTACCAGGTTCTTGAGATTGAGGCCAGCAAAGTTCTCAGGAACAACTGATCCTATGGTGTCCAATGATTGGCTACGCTCTGTGAACAAGGACTTGGTAACAGTTGGTTGTACTGATGAAGAGAAAGTCAGATTTGCAGCTCACTTGTTGGAGGGACCAGCAGCTACTTGGTGGGATAACTTCCAGATCACCACTCCCATTGCAGATGTGACATGGGCTATGTTTGAAGATGGTTTCCGTACTGCTCACATCTCATCCAGAGTGATGAGTTTGAAGAAGAAAGAGTTCCATAACCTGAAGCAGCGCCACCGCGGCATGGCTGAATATATTGAAGAGTTCAACAATCTGGCACGTTATGCACCGGATGAAGTTGACACTGATGCTAAGAGGAAGGAAAAGTTCCTTGAAGGGCTGAATGATGAACTGAACCTGCAGCTATCAGTGGCCTATGTTCCCACATACCAGTCTCTTTGTGATAAGGCTACTATTTTGGAGAACAAAATGAAGCAAGTTGAGAGTAGGAAGAGAAAGCACTCGGACAAGCACAACTCGGGATCGTCTCACAAGCGTTCCCATTATGATGATGGTGGGAGTTCAGGATCCCACAAGCATGGGAAATTCAACAAGCACCACAACCACAACCGTCATCATGACAACAAGCATCACCGTAGTCATGAAAATGACAAGTACAAGAATCACAAGGGTGGATATAAGAGCCACCACAGTGGTAGTGGAAGTGGCAATGGAAGCCAGCCTGTCAAGAAGTATATTAGTCAGGTTGAGTGTTTCAAGTGCAAGAAGATGGGGCATTATGCAAATGAATGCCCAGAAAAGAAAGTTGAAGGACCCAACAAGCCCAACCCTTTTCAAAAGGGACAAGTGAACCACATCAATGTGGAGGAAATTTATGAAGAGCCAGATGTTGTTGCTGGTAAGTTCAAACTCAATTCTATTCCAGCACTTATTCTTTTTGATACTGGAGCATCGCATTCATTCATATCAAAAGCATTTGTTGATATAAATGGGTTTCCAACTGAAAACATTGGGTGTCCAATAAAATTTAGTTCTCCAGGTGGAGATATGATAGTAAGTCTTGGATGCCAGGATCTAGTGATAGAGTTTGGAAAGCATAAGTTTCGAGTGAGTCTGATAATCCTAGATTCTCAAGGAATGGATGTAATATTGGGAATGGATTGGATGGCTAAGTATGAAGGAGTACTATATTGTGCTAATCGTACTGTTGCACTCACAACCCCGGAAAAGAAACGGATTAGGTTCAAGTCTAACTTTGAATCAAAAGGGAGTAAGCTTAATTCTCTTAAGGGGTTAGCATAGATAGTGTGCCAATTGTGAGTGAATATTCGGATGTGTTCCCGGAAGAGTTGCCGGTAATGACACCAGATAGAGATGTGGAGTTTCTTATTGATTTGCTACCAGGATCTGGACCGATAGCAAAGAGACCATACAAGATGTCAGTTGATGAACTGAAAGAACTCAAGAAACAACTTGGAGAACAGTTGCAGAAAGGATTTATTCAACCAAGTTCTTCATCTTGGGGAGCACCAGTTTTGTTTGTGGAGAAGAAATATAGAATTCAAAGGTTATGTATAGATTACCGTTCACTCAATGAGGTGACTATCAAGAACAAATACCCATTGCCTAGAATCAATGACTTGTTTGATCAGCTAGAAGGAGCTTGTGTGTTCTCAAAGATTGATCTCCGGTCGGGTTATTTCCAACTCAAGATAATAGAACAAGACATACCTAAGACAGCTTTCACCACAAGGTATGGATTGTATGACTATACCGTAATTCCATTTGGTTTGACCAATGCTCCAGCATATTTCATGAATATGATGAACAAGGTGTTCATGGAGTTTCTAGATAAGTTTGTTGTCGTTTTCATCGATGACATTTTGATCTACTCCAAGAGCAAAGAAGAGCATTAAGGACATCTACGTTTGATACTAGAGAAGCTTAGAGAGCATAAGCTATATGCCAAATTCAGCAAGTGTGAATTTTGGCTGAATGAAGTTGGTTTTCTTGGACACGTTGTGTCAGGAGATGGTGTGGCAGTTGATCCTGCTAAAGTTTCAGCTGTAACTGAATGGGAACCTCCTAAGTCGGTAAAAGAAGTTCGTAGTTTCCTTGGCTTGGCAGGATACTACAGAAGGTTTATTGAGAATTTCTCCAAGGTAGCAAAACCTATGACTGAATTGCTAAAGAAAGATAAGAAATTTGCTTGGTCTGAAGGTTGTGAACTCAGCTTTCAAGAATTGAAGAAGAGACTTGTGACAGCACCAGTCTTGTGTTTGCCTGATTTGGAGAAGGATTTCCAAGTGTATTGTGATGCATCTCATCATGGATTGGGTGCAGTACTTATGCAAGAAGGAAAAGTTGTGGCTTATGCCTCGAGACAACTCAAAACTCATGAAGTGAACTATCCTACTCATGATTTAGAGTTAGCCTCTGTTGTCCATGCACTCAAAACATGGACACACTATCTTTTGGGAAAGCGTTGTGAAGTGTTCACAGATCACAAAAGTTTGAAGTATATCTTAACCCAGAAGGAAATTAACATGCGACAAAGAAGATGGCTAGAAATCATCAAGGACTATGACTTAAGTTTGCAATACCACCCCGGTAAAGCAAATGTTGTAGCGGATGCTCTAAGCCGTAAGGTTTTTGTGAATGGCCTAACTAAGGGAGAATTGCCAGATGATTTGTGTGCTCAATTTAGAGATCTCAGATTGGAGATTGTGCCTGAAGGACATCTCATGTCATTGGATGTTCAACCTAATCTATTGGACAAAATTAAAGAAGCTCAAAAGATTGATAAGGAAATTGAAGAGATTAAGGAAAAGATTGGCAAAGGAAAAGCCAAAGGATTCCATGAAGACGAACAGGGTACTTTATGGCATGGAAAACTTATCTGTGTTCCACAAGATCCGGAGCTTCGGAAACTGATTTTACAAGAATCACACAACTCACCATATTCTATTCATCCGGGTAATACCAAAATGTACATGGATATGAAAGAAAGATTTTGGTGGAATAATCTCAAGAAGGACATCGCCAAACATATTGCTTTGTGTGATGTACGTAGTAGAGTAAAAGCGGAACATCAGAAACCAGCAGGTTTGCTTCAACCACTACCTATTCCTGATTGGAAGTGGGACAAGATTGGTATGGATTTCATTACCGGATTGCCAAGTACCCGGTCAGGATATGATTCTATTTGGGTAGTAGTGGATCGCCTAACTAAAGTGGCTCATTTCATACCCGTGAAGACAACCTATACAAGTGCTAAGTTAGCCAAGATCTATATGAGTAGAATTGTGTGTCTACATGGAGTACCCAAAAGTATTGTGTCAGATAGAGGAACCCAATTCACTTCTCATTTTTGGAGACAGCTACATGAGTCATTGGGAACAAGGTTGGAATTCAGCACTCCTTTTCATCCTCAATCTGATGGACAAACAGAAAGGACTAATCAGATTCTTGAAGATATGTTGAGAGCATGTGCTCTATACTATGGAGCCAGTTGGGATGAAAGTCTACCTTACGCAGAATTTTCTTATAATAACAGCTATCAAGCCAGTATTGAGATGGCACCATTTGAATTTCTATATGGGAGAAAGTGTACCACCCCATTGCTATGGAATGGTGTGGGAGAAAGAAGTTTGTTCGGACCAGAACTAATCAAAGAGGCTGAAGAGAAAGTCAAGCTGGTTAAGGATAGGTTGAAGATAGCACAGTCCCGACAGAAGAGCTACGCATATCCTAAGCATAGAGAAGTCATCTACGAAGTTGGTGATAGAGCTTATCTTAGAGTGTCACCACTTCGTGGAGTGAAGAGATTTGGAGTCAAAGGTAAATTGGCCCCAAGATATGTTGGACCATTCAAGATTCTAAGTCGCAAAGGAGAGGTAGCCTATGAGATTGAATTGCCAGAGTCTTTGTCAGCAGTTCATAATGTGTTTCATGTGAGTCAGCTTAAGAAATGTCATCCAGAAATGGAAGAAACTTCTTTGAAGGATACTATACCTTTGGAAGAGGTTCAAATGGAGAGTGATCTCACTTATGAGGAAAACCCTATCAAGATTCTTGAGACTGCAGAAAGAGTCACATGAACTAAGACTATCAAGTTCTGCAAAGTTCAATGGAACCATCATTCAGAAGAACAAGCAACATGGGAAAGAGAAGATGATCTTTGGAAAGACCACCCTCACCTATTTGCTAGCCAATCCGAATCTCGAGGGCGAGATTCACCTTAAGGGGGTTAGATTTGTAACATCCCTAAAATCATGTTTCAAACTCATGCATATCATCCATTCATTCATGATCATGTAGAGTTCATTTCAAACAAACCAATTCCAAAACAGGAGCATATGAGCTCATTATTTTATGTGATCAGCATTTAAAACAAATTCTACTCTCCAATGAGAGATTGTTGTTCATTGAACCAAACCTTGTTGTCTTATTGCTCCCAGATTGTATTGCTAGATTGCTAGGATTTAAACCAAAGTTTCAAAACAAATATGATTTGAAAAACAATTTCAAAACCTATTTAAAACTAGTGCTATGTCACTGCTTATTTTATTTTATTCCAAGTGACCAGACCAATTCAAAGTGACCACTTTGTTTTGTGCCAGATTTGTGAGAGTTGCACTCTACAAAAATCCTGAAAAGATTTGAATTCAAACAACTTTTGAAATCATTTGAATTTGATTCCTGAAATTGCAAACAGAAAAAGAAAAGGAGAAAAGAAATAAAAAAGGGCCGGTGCCACCTTTCTATCCCAACAACAGAATCAGCCCACTAAGCCCACCCGGGTTCCCCCTTCTCTCTCTCTCACTTGCAGACAAACCCGCCAAGTCACTGACCGCCTGACCCCACCTCCTCTCTGTTTCACTCGCTGGCAAGTGGACCCTGCGACCACGTCGTCGTCGTCTTCAATCACACGCGACCGAGGCGCTCGCTCCGCCGTTACCTCGCCGCAGTCACTGCGAGCTTAATTGCCATTGATTCTGCGCATAATCGCCGCCCCCTCCTGCCTACTTAACCCCCTCTGTACCGCAAGCATTTCCCCTCACCTAGCGCCACCACTCTGCCACCAGGCTGCCCGTATTCGCCCTTGCACTGCCGCAGGCAGAACCCTCTCCGGCGACCAATCCTGGTAAACTCCGTGCGCCCCTTCCTCTCTGGTTCATGCGAACAGCTTCGCAACCTCCTTGCGCTCCTACTGACACCTCTAGTTCGTCCTGTACTGCCCCAGATCGACGACTCCATCAAGCACAGCAAGGTCCTGACGACGTCTTCGACTCCGGCGACTAAATTCGGTGAGCCCCGTGTTCCCCTTCGTTTCTGACTCACACGAGCGTGTTCGCCGTAGCCTTGCGCACCCCCTGATACCATTGATTCGTGCTAGGGTGACCCGGAGCGCCGCCAACGACTTCGTCACCGAACACCCGACGCTGTCAGCAACTCCGACGAGCTCGTGCTGCCGTGTCCGTGCGCCCCTTGTCAAGCCATCGCCACGTTTAGCTTCAGTGCATCACCACGAATCTGGTAAGCGTCTTCGACCACCCCAAAACCCCCTGTAGCGCCACGCCGCCGTAGACAGAGCACGCCGCCACCAGTTGCCACCGCCAGCGCCGCCCATCCGTGTTCGCTTGATCGATGACCGTTGGATCTAGATCCAGCGCATAGGAATAGATCACTTAACGAAACGGTACGCTTAGATCTGGACCGTGCGCGGTCACTTTAATCCAACGGCCTGCATCGACCGATCCGTTCGAACCGGTACGCACCAATCAGAACATGACGCGTGGCTAGGGTTTAGATTTAAAATCAGAATTTGAATCTATTAGATGTTTGATTTTGTTTTAATCATAACTTTTGATTCCCACGTTCAAATTTGACAAATTTTATATCAATGGAATCAGGAGAGAAATCCCTTTCCAAATATGCAATGTGTTTAATGTTTTGCTTCCGTTAAAATGGCTTTATTTACAGAAACATGTGTAGGCCTATTTTGTGTATATAAATTATTTGAGAATTGTTTTAGTGTTCAAATAAATTTTGTTTGGCAAGTCTTGAACTTGTTTATAAACCAGTACTGTGCACTTTTCTTGTTGAGTTTAGAAAATCATCACATATCATATTGCATGCATCCATATATTTCTGCTTCTATTTATTTTGTATGTGATTTGTTGCTATGATTTTTATGTGTAGATTTTGGTGCAAATAGTGATTGTGATTGTGATGAGTGTAGCTACTCTCCAAACTACCAAGGCAAGTGGTGCTTCATGATTTTATCCCTATGTTTTCTACTATGCATTAGAAATATTTTGCTATTCTTGCATGGTTATATTTTGCTTATATGCTATGCTTGGGAAATCCTAGTAGTTGTAGAATTTCTAGAAATTTCTAAGTTAAGATGCTTATCTATGCCATGCTTAGCCTAGCTAGTAGCAACGAAGGGTGGTGAAATACTCATGCTATGATACAATATTTCTAAGTCTTTGGACTTATGTTTTTCTTAATAAAACAACTAAGTGAATGAAACACCTGGGTGGAATGGAAGGAATGGTTTATGTTGAGTGGTTACACAAGGCCCATTTCTATGGTTTACCTTGTGTATCTCACTTGTGGAAAGCCACCTAGGAACAAAGGGATTTGAGAGGCCAAATGTTAAGAAGCTTCTAGTGCAGCCACTTGGCAATATGGGCTCTGTGTAACTATATGATTTTTGGCTAAGTGTAACTTAGCCATTTGGACAATTGGTGGTAGTGGGATGATAGGTTGGAGCGCGTCCATTTGGTCTAAGGGAAGGCTTCTTAAAGGTCCTGTTTTGGTGAAAATCAAGTCTTGTGGGGAAAGTGCACAACCTCTGCAGATGGAAGAATCTAAGTACTTAGCCATGTCCCTGGTATTGGACAATTTGAGCATCAAGACATGGAAGCTATCAAGAATCTCCTCATCCCAATTTCTAAGTAAAACTTGTGGGTGAACAAGGGTGAAGGACCCCAATGTCTATTGGTGGTTCCTTGGGAAATGTTTTTGACAAAGAAAAACTTAGTGATTTCAACTAATAGGCAAAACCTATTTTTGAGCAAAGCAAGCCTAAGCTACACTTAGCCAAAAAGCATATAGTATTTAGTCCACCAATATTCTACTAAGGTATCACTTGCCAATACTATTCCAATGTATTGACCCACTGTGGCTGTAACTTGTGATGTTGTAGGTTATTCTGATGAGGATTAGGAGTCATGAGTCTACACTCAACATGTTTGCCTGTGGTACATGAAGATGAAGACTTATTTATCTATTTACTTGTTTAAAACTCTTGTACTAGGCCTATGGCCATGGAGTTGTAAAACACTATGTTGTCTCTGGAATGACTGTAATAATGACCTTTGTTTCTGTGTACTTCATCTTAAACTGTGGATGCTAGCATTGATCTAGGGACTAGCATTGCAATCATAGGGATCCTTTCCTTTACAAAGGAGGTATCTTGCATACATGCAGTTGGAGGAAAGGGAGAATGCCGGAGAGGATCTTCGTGGAGACCCTTACTCCTATCTAAGCGATGATGATGATTTTCTAGAGGATCGGGCTATGGATTTCTTCACCGATGAGCATGATTCGCCCTCATCGATGACGATGAGGATGATGAGGATGACGACTACACCGACTCCGAGGAGTAGTAGCACTTGAGCACTAGCGTAGTGAGTTGTATTCGGTCCCACTGTATCGTAGTTTCCAGAATGGTTCTTAAAACCATATGTTTACCTTTGTTGTGGTGTGTGTTTGTATCGTGTGCTATGAATGAATGAATGAATGAATGAATGAAAAGCAAGTTGCTAGAAAATCTGAGTCAAACTTTAAAAACTTTTCAAAGTCCCGGAACCTTAGAAATTTCCCTCTTTTATCATGATCTATCTCAATCTTCAGATGCCACGTGGAGGAAGTGGTTCATCCCTGGACCCGATGTTGTAGATCCTGCAAATGTTGGTTTCTGACCGCGAAGCTGAAAGTTCCGAACGTCAAGCCAACTTAGCCACCCTTCAGCAGATAGCTCAGCTGGCCCACAACAATCAAGGCCAAGGAAATCAGGACAACCATGGATCTAAGCTCAAGAATTTCCAGAACACCAACCCACCTGTTTTCACTAAGTCCGAGGAGCCCTTAGACGCCGATGATTGGTGGCAAACCATGGAAAACAACCTGGAAGTCACCGGAGTGGAAGCTAACGAGAAAGTTCTGTTCGCCACCCATTATCTAGCCGGAGATGCAAGAGCATGGTGGAACAGCGTTCGTGCAATGACCGGAGGACAGATGATGACCTGGGAGGATTTCAAGGTCAAGTTCAGTAGAACCCATGTGCCACCGGGTTTGATCAAGAGATTGAGAGATGAGTTCAGAGAACTGAAGCAAGGAAGGATGACCGTAGTGGAATACCGTGACAAATTCTTGTCATTAGCTAGGTATGCCCCGGATGAGATCGACACCGAAGCCAAGAAGAAGGAGAGATTCTTGAATGGTCTGCACGATGAGATGTAGACGGTATTGGTCAATATCCCCTTTGCTGATATTGAAGCCCTTGTCAAATCTTCCATCCAGATGGAAGGAAAGATCAACCAAGCCAATGAGAACCACAAGCGTCGCATGATGCATCAACCAGGAACCCATCAGACCCCAAAGTATCGCCCTAAACCATCTCCAGGATTTGCCCCGAGAACCAACAGACCCCCGATGAACCGTTCGACCTATACCAACCGTGGAAACCCAAGGCCCGGAGGAAATCACAACAACCCCAGCAATTCTAAGAATTTCAACCGTGCACCACGCAAGTTCAACAACAACAATGCTACCGCCAACACCAACACTGCCCCGAGGACTGGAAGCAATGATGTGCCTGTTGCAGCAAAGGACAAGTCGCAAGTGACTTGTTATGACTGTGGAAATAAGGGTCACTAATCCAATGAGTGCCCCAACAAGAAGAATGCTGCAGCCCCCAATGCAAATGCCCCAGCTCAGCAGCAGCGTCGTGTTTAGTATGGAAGAAGATTTGCCCCAGGGAATTCACTCAACCGCAATGGCCGTCTTTTTCTCATGCATACTGAAGAAGCCCAGGAAGCGCCAGACGTCGTGCTGGGTATGTTTTCTGTTAATTCAGTACTTGCAAGAGTGTTGTTTTATTCTGGTGCATCGCACTCATTTGTCACCGAAGAATTTGCATGCACTAGTAAGATTCAACCAACAAAACTGAAGCATGTTATGATTGTTCAAATCCCCGGTTCAACCACCAAAGCTAGGCAAATTTGCAAAGCCGTCCCTATACGAATCCATGGCATAGATTTTTATGCTAATCTGATAGTACTCGGAACTAAAGGTTTGGAAGTAGTACTAGGAATGGATTGGATGTCCAAACATAAAGGATTGATTGACTGTGCCAAGAAAGCCATAACCATGACCAGTATAGCCGGAATATCAGTCGAGCATATATCTGAAACCTTATCTCGTCAATTCAAGTGCAACAAGAGTATAGACCAACCTACCATTAACCAAGTCCGGATAGTCTATGAATACCCCGATGTATTTCCAGATGTTTTGCCTGGTATGCCCCCAGATCGGGATATCGAGTTTATCATTGAACTAATCCCCAGAATAGGACCCATAGCCCAGAGACCCTATAGTATGAACCTGTCTGAACTAGCAGAACTGAAGAAGCAACTGGATTCCATGTTAGAAATTGGATTGATTCAACCAAGTGCGTCACCATGGAGATCACCTGTCTTATTTGTGGACAAGAAGGATGGAGGTAACCGTTTGTGTACGGATTATCGGAAGTTGAATGATGTCACCATCAAGAACAAGTACCCATTTCCCAAGATAGAAGATTTGTTTGATCAGTTGACCGGTGCCAAAGTGTTTTCTAAGATTGATCTTAGAACAAGCTATCATCAACTCAAGATTCGCGCAGAGGATATTCCAAAGACTGCCTTTACCACCAGATATGGATTATAAGAGTATACCGTCATGTCTTTTGGATTAACCAATGCCCCCGCTTATTTCATGAATCTCATGGATAAGATTTTTATGGACTTCCTGGATAAGTTTTTCATTGTTTTCATCGATGACATACTGATTTATTCCAAATCAGAAGAATAACATGATCTACACCTAAGGACCATTCTCGGAACCCTTAGAGAGCATCAGTTGTATGCCAAGTTTAGCAAATGTGAATTCTGGTTATAGGAGGTAGGATTCCTCGGCCACATTGTATCAGCCGGAGGAATTGTCGTTGACCCAACAAAGGTGAAAGATGTCGAAGATTGGCAAGCCCCAACCACTCAAACCCAAGTTCGTGCATTTCTCGTATTGGCGAGATACTACCGCAAGTTCGTAGAAGGATAATCGAGTATCGCCAGACCCATGACCCAATTGCTGAAGAAGGACAAGAAGTTGAATGGATCGACAAATGTGAAGCGAGTTTTCAAGAACTCAAGAGAAGATTGATTTCAGCCCCAATCTTAATCATGCCAGATATCACGAAGCCCTTCGACGTGTATTGTGACGCATCCAAGATCGGTCTCGGATGTGTGCTAATGCAAGAAGGAAAAGTTATATCTTATCTATCTCGACAACTAAAACAACACGAGCAAAATTACCCAACCCATGACCTCGAACTCGCAGCCGTAGTTTTAGCCCTGAAGACATGGAGGCATTACCTGATGGGAAATCGTTGTGAGATTTATTCGGATCATAAGAGCCTGAAGTATATATTCACTCAGAAGGAGCTGAATACGAGGCAGAGAAGATGGATTGAGCTAATCAAGGATTACGATCTGGACATTCACTATCACCCTGGTAAAGCCAACATGGTAGCAGATGCCCATAGCAGATTGCCGTGCCGCTTGAACTCCATGATTTTAAAGGAGCAACCAAGTTTGCACAAAGAGATGGAAGATTTTCGAATGGAATTAGTGAGTGAAGGATTTTTGGCTAGCATAGAACTTCAACCCACTTTGATCAGCCAGATCAAAGAGGCGCAGAAAGGAAATGCTAGTATCGACGGAATCAAGCATCGTATCGGTACAGGCAAAGTACCCGGATTTACCGAAGACGAAGGAGTTCTGTGGTACAAAGGACGCCTTTGTGTACCAACAGATTCGGAATTGAAAGAAGTTATTCTGAAGGAAGCTCATGATACTCTTTATTCTATCCACCCCGGAGGAACAAAGATCTATCAAGATTTGAAAGAGCAATTTTGGTGGCATAAGATGAAGAGATAAATCGGAAGCTATATCGCCAAGTGTGATATATGCCAGCGAGTCAAGGCAGGACATCAAAGACCCGCTGGATTGTTGCAACCATTGCATATTCCGGAATGTAAATGGGATTCTGTTGGAATGGACTTTATCACCGGATTACCTACTTCTAGTAGGGGAAATGACTCTATCTGGGTCATAGTGGACAGGTTGTCCAAAGTCGCCCATTTCTTACCCGTCAAGACCACATATCAGAGTTCGAAGCTAGCGGAGTTATACATCGCTAGAATCGTCAGTTTGCATGGAGTCCCTAAGAACATCGTATCGGATCGAGGAACTCAGTTTACCTCGAGATTCTGGAAGAAAGTCCAAGAAGGTTTAGGAACCCGCCTAGATTTCAGCACCGCTTATCACCCTCAGACCGATGGACAAACGAAGCGAGTAAATCAAATACTCGAAGATATGCTGAGAGCCTGTGTGTTAGAATATGGATCTAAGTGGGAAGACTGTCTTCCGTTTGAAGAATTTTCATACAACAATAGTTATCAAGCTAGTTTGCAAATGGCCCCATTTGAATTCATGTATAGAAGGAAGTGTCGCACCCCTTTGAATTGGTCGGAAGTAGGAGAGAGTCAGATTTTCGGACCCGATATTCTACGAGAAGCAGAAGAGAAGGTTCATAAGATTCGTGAGAACCTCAAGACAGCCCAGTCCCGACAAAAGAGTTACACCGACAAGAGACGTCGAGACCTCGCCTTCAACATAGGAGATTTTGTGTATCTGAAAGTGTCGCCATTGAAAGGAATGTAGCGTTTCCAACTCAAAGGAAAGTTAGGCCCCAGATATATCGGAACTTTCAAAATTCTGAACCATCGAGCAGAAGTGTCGTATCAATTGGAACTACCCGAAGAGATGTCAGCCGTGCACAATGTGTTCCATATCTCATTACTTCGCAAGTTCTTCGAAGTTCCGAAGAAGACCGAAGTGTTCAAGAATATTGATCACCGGACCATAGAAATCAACGATGACCTGACCTACCCCGAAGTACCCATTCGTATTTTGGAAGAATCTTTCAGAACTACTAGAACACGAAGCATCAAGTTTCTCAAGATTCAGTGGAGCAACCACACAGAAGAGGAAGCTACCTGGGAGCGAGAAGATCACATCAGGACAGAGTTTCCCGATCTATTCAAATCCTAGGTAATCTTTTTTGTCCTTTTTCAAATCTCTGGACGAGATTTTTTTTAAGGGGGAAGGTTTGTAACATCCCAAAAATATTGAACTTGAATCATCAAACTCTAATCACCAAATTTAGGGTTAACAAAAACTTTTCCAATTAAAATATGAAAGCATTCATATGAGTGTGCATTAAAATTTGGATTCTTTGGAATTGCCATGATTATGTGTTTCTTTGCTTGTAAAATGATTCTTAGGTGAAATAAACATCATCTAAACAATCCCCAAGATTTTCCCGAAGACAAACAAATCAAAACAAACAAATTAAGTGAATGGTCACTTTGACCAATTTAACTCCCATGCCTACTTTGGCTATCTCTAACTTTCAGAACTTAACAGAAACATGTATGGATCTTTTCACCCCTTGATAGTACTCATAACAAGGTACCAAGGCTCACTTTGTGATCATCCAGAAACATCCAAATGCATGGTTTAAATGACAGTTTAAAATTGAATCTATTTCATATGGGAAGATCCCACTTTTTCAAAAACCACTCAAACAAGCTCAATTTGCAAAACCCAAGCATCCACAGAATCCTCAACACATGCCTAGCGCACCCACCAAAAATCTTTTCAAAATTCAAAACTTGAATTCATGCAGCCATTTGATCAAACAGCTTGCAGATGCAAATCAAACAAAATCAAAAAACTATGTTGAGTAGTGTTTTGGGCCTAACTTGTTCCCTCTCTAGCTCACAGCAACCTCAGTAGATCTTCTAGCAAACTTAACTAAGCTCTAGCCCCACTGTAACTCGCCAATGTCATCAATGGTGAAAAGCCCGAGAGCACCCATGTCACCCCAGTGTGGACAACAAGCTAGGAGAAGAACTAGTTGTGCCAACCTTGTCTGGGAGGTAGCCCATGCCTCACCGCCCCCTCTCGACCAGCCCTGCCTCGCGGACAGCAACCAGAACCGCCAGGAACGCCGCGCCCACGCCGCTGTCGACCATGCCGACGCGCACCG
Source organism: Avena sativa (assembly GCA_916181665.1). Classification (NCBI taxonomy): domain Eukaryota; kingdom Viridiplantae; phylum Streptophyta; class Magnoliopsida; order Poales; family Poaceae; genus Avena; species Avena sativa. The sequence goes on from OV702279.1 coordinate 33,709,063, forward strand.
CAGAGCACGCACTGTTCCCACGCATCCCGACGACCTCGAGCCCTTGCCGCCCGCCAGCATGTACCCCACCGTCCCAGGAGACCGCCAGACATGCCCATTTCACCGACCGTACCCCGTATCCACCGCTCGCCATAGAGTTCGCCGCCTCTGCCTCACAGAGCACCGAGCGTTCCCGACCGTTTGCCACCGCCCCTACAAGCGCATTTACACCTTAGAGCATCGCCAGGAGACCACCGATCGATCGCCACCCTCGGCCATGCCTCTAGCAGCCCATAGCCGTGTTGCCACCGTTGCCTGCCCATCCCTCTCGGTCTCGCCGTCGAGCCTATAAAAGGAGGCCACCCCCAGCCGATTGAAGCACACCATTTCACTCCCCTCCCCTCACTGATCGTTCCACCCCGTAGCTGGAGCAAGGCGAGCAGCGCATCTCCGGAATTGCGCCGGAGCAGGCCACCTCTGGAGAAGAAGGGCGCCGTCGATTTCATCCACCCCAGGAGTTATCGCGACCGTCCCTGAGTTTGCCTTCGTCGACTTCGTCGTTTTCCCGCATCGCCGACCTTCGCCTGAGCCCCGGTGAGCCTCCCACGACCCCCACTGAGCCGCTAGGGTTTAAGCTCGTCGGTGACTAGTTCATCATCGACGACGACCCTCAATCGTCGATCTTCATTCTAATCCAACGCACCACATCGCCCCGTACCGCTTCGCGTTTAAAGAGTCACTGACCAGCAGACCATCCCTGTCAGTTGCGCCCCGCGCCACGGAGTGACACTGGGCTGGCCCGTTAACCTTTCCCGCGCAGCCCACTCGTTTGAATTTAGCTTTTTGTTTTTAAGTTCAAACTCAGTTCTGTACCTAGTTTCAAAAATCAACCCAGCTCGATTCAGTGAACCAAATTGAATGAAACCAATTTTGTTAGAAAGATATTGAAATGCTTAATCCAAGCGTTGGATTCAAAACATTTGAATCTACAGATCAACCTTGGTAAAAATAACAAGGCAGAAGCTTTTCTGCATTCAAACATTTTTCAAATTTAAACTATAATAGCTTTTGAGTTGATTCCAACTCTCAAAAATCACATTTGATCATACCTTTCAGAATATATAAAAACATATGGGTTTACTTACAGAAATAATGTTCAAGTAATAAAAGAATGCCACATAGACATTTCTAGTCACTTTATTTAATTGAAATAAAAGGTTAAACCTTATTAAATTGTGACACCACTTTAAATCACATTCCCATGTACTGAAATATGTGGTGATGACATGTGTCAACATGATCCCATGTTTGGTTTGGAGAATATTAAATCTTAAGTAGTTTTTCAATGAGTAGAAATTACTTTTCTAAAAATAAATAAATAATGCAAGTGCTTTAATCATGAATGTTAGTGATGATGCTAGATCATCTATAGAACCCTTGTGTGTGATGATTGAAAGTAGTTAAGTATTGTTTGGTGATTGTGTACCTCGTATTTATTCATAGACGCTAGTACCGACCAAGGATACGAGGAGGAAGGAGGATACTACAAAGAAGAAGCCGAGGAGAACTTCAACCACTGCTCTGCACAAGGCAAGCCTAATACTACTAGTGATTAAGCAAGCTAACACTTGCAATTATGAAAGTTAGATAACCTATGCAATGCACTAAGCATTCTTGGTTGGACACATTTGATGATACCCAATCCTAGTTTTACTTGCAAGCTTCTACTTTATTTCTTTATCAAAGCTATTATTTAGAGCTTACTTGAGTAAATTGTAGATACTTGAAGGTTGCATAAAGAGCATTAAATTTGGCCTAAGCTAGATAATCTTGATGCCATCCTAAGGCATGAGATTGAACTTAGTTAAACTACACTAGTTTACCACCCCTCATTATTACTTACTCCCATTTGTAGATGCTAGTGCTAAGCATAAAACTTGATCAACTTTAGATGTGAATACTTGGTGGAAAAATGGTTATGAAAACCTTGGAATGATGGATCATTCTATTGAGATGTTTTGACATGTGTTTCTGAACACCAGATGATTTTGGTGATGAAAATGTTGATGCATGAGCCTTAGCCCTTTATAAAACCGATGGTTGTCTGGATGCGATACTATTCCAATGTTACCGTACAACCACAATACCCGAGAATTGGGTAGGGCTTGACTGGAAAATTATATACCTTAGTATTGGTTCCCTCACGGCCAAGGTCTGAGCTGAGGCTACCTTGTGAAGATTGTCCACCTGTGCAGTACCCAAGATGACAGTTGGTCATGGTTGGGAGGCCAAACTCACAGGAGAGGTGCCTATACTAGGGCGTGTAATTGAAAGGTTAGGATTGATTATCCGCATACTGAGTATGGTGAATTCAGGATTTGTTCCTGACGGATGTATCGAATGTTGTGGTGAAAGTATACAATCTCTGCAGAGTGTCAAACTATTCGAATAGCCGCGTCCACGGTTATGGACAGTTGGAGTGGCCATACTGTTCCCCCGTCAGATGTTTTCAAAATGACTTGTGAAATGGATTGAGATTTTGACTTGACCACAACAGAGTTGTGATATGAAATACAAGTTCCCACTTAGGTGTTATAAAATTTCAACTAGCTTTTCTTGCTTCTGAACTTAGTAGAGGTAAATCTGGCTTTTTTCAAAACAACCATAGAGTTTAGTGTCCTATTACAAAAACCCCCTTCACTTGTTAGTATTAGTTTGCGAGTACTTAAAGAGTACTCATGGCTTTGTCCCTGGCTATTCCCGTGGCCAGACTATGAAGAGGAGTACCAGGAGGATGGACCCAGGAAGGTTACGACAACTAGGATCATCTCCCATCGTCAGCATTGCCTTTGACCCCGAAGATGGAGTTTCGCCTACGCTACCTTTATTATTACGTATTTCCGCTACTTGAGTTGTATTAAGAACTTGATCATGAGATCCTTATTTGTGTAAGACCTTATGTATGGTTTGTAATGGATGATGTACTTTGGTATCCAAATCTGTTATGTCTCGCAAAAATGGTAATCCTGGGATTGTGATGTATGGCATAACAAGCATCTGGGATTAAAAATCCGGGTGTTGACAGTGCCACTCAAAGATCTTGTATGTGCGCGACCAGCGCTCCAGTTTGGAGTAGCCTCCGAGTGTCTAGCGGAGTCGTAGACTCGAGCAGAGACTCGAGTCTCGTATCTTGTAGATACAGTTGAAAATCATGCGAGGAGAAGCCATTGACCCGGAAGTGCATCGAGTCAGGGTCTCACGCATAAGGAGCCAAGAGTCGATGATGCAGTCAGAGTCGACATAGAGGAGCCATGCGACATTCTAAACTGGGTAAGTCGACGATGCGGATAGATCCGATGCAGTTTCTTTTGCTGGGTGCGCGGCCATCGTCGTGTCTATCAGGTGCATGGCCATTTTCGCGTCTTTCTAGCATCGAGCGATGCAACCATACGAGGAGGGACTCGACTCGGTTCTTAGTGTATGATGTAGCCAGTTGTTTTGTCGACTCCAGTTGATGCAGTCGATGTCCTTGTAAAGTGCAGAAAACATAAAGAAATGTGAAGTACTTGTATCTTGTAAAGAATGTTTGCCTATTGGCTTGTGAAGTAAAATTCTGGTGACAATCGATTTGACACTTTTGCACTATATGCTAGGCCTTTTCATTGGCCTGATTACCCTTAGTATTAGTACCTTGCCGAGGTACTCAGAGTTCAATGATTCGGCGATCAGGTAGAATCAGGTACTCGGGCTTTTGCGTATGAGGTGCTAGAGCATGCGCAGTCGACAGCACATTAGGTTACTCAAAGAGGGTGCAGCCCCCGAGTGTATTGAGTGCGATTAAAGTAAAAAAGAAATGAACTCGAAGTAGGGAACTTAGCTTTGTTGGTAGTTGTCTTGGACAAAGTCGATGCGTCCGCGGTCGAAGTCGGCACGGTAGCAGGTCATGTGGCAGAGGAAATTGATGGCGCAGTAGGATGCCGGAGGCGATGACGTTAGTGGGTCACCGCAGCCGAAGTCCGTAGAGGGTCGCCACAGCCGATGGCATCAGCGAGTCACCAGAGTCGAAGGAGCCCCTGGGTCGCCAAAGCCGAAGACCACACCGGGTCGCCGGAGCCAAGGGATCCCCCAAGTCGCTGGAGCCAGAGACCGCATCGGATTGTACGGCGGTGTTAGTGCAGCCGATGGAGTCAAACATAGCGGACGTATGGTCCGAGTTGATGGAGTCATATGGCGAACTTAGTCACTGCAGTGGGGTCGACAAAGTTGATGCGGCGGAGTCGACACATCCCCCGAGCATGGTGCTCATGCGGTTGGACGTGATCAACGCTGCGGAGACATACTCGACGTAGCGGAAGGAGTCGGTGCGGCCCCTGGGTGTAGAGTTGATGTGGTCGATGTAGTCGAGGCGGCGTTTGAGATTCGATACGGCAGACCGAAGTTGACGCGGTAGAAGGTTGCCGGAGTCGATGGTGGCGGCAGTTTGCCGCAACCGAAGATCATAGAAGGGCACCGTAGCCGATGATGGTAGTAGGTCATCGGGGTCGAAGACCGGAATAGGTCATGCGGTAGAGTTGGTGCAGCAGACGTGTCGACACAGCCCTCGAGTGTATTCGATGGGTTGCTAGAGCCGATACAACCAGTAGGTCATGGTTGCTGAAGCCGATGCGACCGGTAGGTCGGACAGAGTCGATGGAGCAGACATGGTCGATGTGTCATCAGATCGCCAGCGGAAGGACTCGACGTGGTAGACACGGAATCGACACGGAGGACATAGAGTTGTATAGCGGATGAAGTGAATGCTGCGGTGAGTGGGAGAAACCCCGAGCGTTGAGCCGGCTTGATAGCCTGGCTATTCAAAATCAGTGGAGTGGAGACGAAGACAGCTACAGCTTTCGAGAAGCCAGAAAAGACCGTGGGTGTAAAACACACCGAGTCGGCCATGGTGGTAGTATCAACATTTTCCATAGGGTAACTCACGTGAAGTAACTTTGCCAATTTGCACCTTCGCATGTGCCAGATCCACGGCCCCCATACATACATGATACATGCAGCAAGTTGATCTCTTTTTTTGGCACTTGAATCGTTCGTGTTGTTTAATGCTTTGACCAGGACACAGAGTTGAATAAGTGATTATGCACCTGGTAAGACGTATGATTGGACGTGGTAGCCAGCTGGATCTCTCATCAATTTTAAAGAGGAAAACGCGACTGAACGGATTGCTAGAAGTGATGGACCGGATGTTGTCCAACCTTCGCCGGCGGCGGACCTAGAACAAAACTGACCCGTTACACAATTATTTCACTTAAATTTGGGGGTGTCACACACTTCGAATGAATGAAACATACCAAAAAAAAATACTCCCTCCGATCCATATTATTTGTTGTACAAATGGATGTATCTAGACATGTTTTAGTGCTAAATACATCCAATCTAGTGACAAGTATTATAGATCGGAGAGAGTAGTTTTTATGGGTGTCCTTGGACCCCTGTTGGCATAAGGTGGGTACGCCCCAAGCGCACATCAATCGCCACGGCCTCTGCTGACTGCTAGCTTGGTTATTCTTAGATTAACATGGATTGCAGCCTCGTCTGCATGGAAGTATATAGTGATCTTCTCCTCGGGACTTGATATATCACAAGATCTATTCCTAATTTTTCTGCATGCAGCAGGGCACAACTTAGATGTGTGCGTGGGGCGCCGATATATGTTGAGTCATACTTTCGTACGGATCGGTTTTTTACTTTTCTTCTGCCAACTTCGGTAATCATCGACCGGATTACACGGCATGGTCACAATACTGCTAGAAATCCCCATCTTCAAGGATCGCATGCCATAGCCGCACGGACGAGTCATCCTTGGATCAATGCGATTAGGGAACCAAAGACATCGGCATGGATGAGTCAGTCAATGATGATGAAGTCAACACGCTGAAAGCGAATGTCGAGGTTGGAGCCGAAGTAGATATGTTTCTTGACGTTGGCAAGTCATAGATTGTCGATGATGGAGCTGTCGAGATCGCAACATCAGCACGCCCAGTTCCCACAGACGACACCAATTGAAGAGGTTTTGACTCGTCAATCCCCATTGTTATGGACTTGGGTTTTAAGGAAGAGAGGTGTGCTGGAGATCTCATTCGGCTAATAGACAAGAAATGCGTGACACAAAGTTTACCCAGGTTCAGTCCCACGGAGGAAAAACCCTACTCCTGCTTGTTTGCTCTTGATTATCAGCGAAACCGAAGGTTACATGGGATGCACAGATGAGATCTGGCGAGTGTGTGCTAGGGTTTTTCGTCTAGATCTGTTGTCTATTGTGGGAGAGGTTGAGAGGTGTCTTCTCGTTTGACCCTCCTAGGCTTTATATATGGGGAGGCTAGGTCTCAGGTACCAATACGAGTTAGTTACAAGTTGGATTCAAACTCTAGTCACGGTGAGCTTTCCTTGTCTTGCGCGCTTGGAATCCATGTCCATATGGGCTTCGTACCAGCCAAACTGTCATGAGCATTATGGACCTTGGAAGGTCGTCGAGTGGGCCTCCCATTGAGCCGCACTAGGAAGGCCAATAGTAGGTTCCCATAGGGCATACCTATGTCAGCTTCATAATCTTGAAGAAGGGCAGCACCTTCTCGCTGAGCTTGGAGATGAGCCGGCCGAGATTAGCCATGCACCTTGTGAGGTGATGCATGTCCTTGAGTCACCGCGGGGGCCACATTTCCTCGATAGCACAGATCTTGTCGGGATTTTCTTCAATCTTGTGGTGCGAAACGAGGAAGTCGAGGAGTTTGCCAGATGGCACCCTGAAGATGCATTTGGCAGGATTGAGCTTGACCTTCACCTTGCACAAGTTGGCAAAGATTTCCTTGAGGTCCTCGATGAGCATGCGCTCCTCGCGGGTCTTCACGACAATGTGGTCAATGTATGCCTCTGCATTTCTACCCATCTTCTTGCCAATGGAAATTTGCATGAGCCTCTGGAAGGTGGCCCTACATTTTTTAGGACGAACGGCATGCACTTGTAGCAGAACACAACGAAAGAGGTGATGAATGTTATTTTCTCCTTGTCGTCCTTTGCCATATTGATTTGGTGATAACTTGAGAAGCCATCCAAGAAGCAAAGGAGATTGCATCCCGAAGTGGAGTCCACTATCTGATCGACGCACGATAGTGGATATGGGTCCTTGGGAGAAGCCTGGTTGAAGTCCGTGAAGTCAATGCATAGGGTACCGGTGCCAGTGACTTTACGCAAAGCCACTGTGTTAGCGAGACATTCCGCGAAATTAACCTGGCATATGATATCAGCCTCCTCGAGTTTATCTACTTCTTTGATAATGAATTCTTGCTTCTCCGGTGCCATACGACGCATCTTCTGCTTCACCGGGCGCGCAGTGGGGCGCACTTCCAAGTGGTGCTCGATCCACTCTCTCGGAACGTTGGGCATATCTGACGGTCTCCACGCAAACATGTTAGCGTTAGCCCGCAGGAAGGTGATGAGCGCTCTTTCCTATTTGTTAGGCAGGTTTGCTCCAATGGTGACTGTAGCCCCCGTGCCACCCATGTCTAGTGTCACCTTCTTGATCACGGCCTTCTCCTGAGAGAACAACTGCTTCTTCTTCGTGGGGATCTTGGGGACGTCCTTGTCAGCGGAGTTGGTAGAAGCGCAATCTTGTATGCATCCTCCATTGAGCGCACAACATCTTGATCGTCGCCACGGACGGTGATGGTGCCGCTAATACCAAGAAGCTTGACAGTGTTGTAGGCGTGGTGGGTCATCGCCATGAATTTTGTTAGTGTAGGGTAGCCGAGTATGGCATTGTAATGTAGGCTGACGTGTGCCACATCAAATTCGATGAGCTGGTGCATTAGTTCTCGTGTGTCTCGAATGTGGCGGGGAGCTTCACCTGCCCAATGGGCACAGTTGTTTCTTTGATCACTCTCAAGAAGGACCTTGTAGGCATAAGGCCCTCATAGAGAACTTGCATCTTATCAACTACTTCCATGAAGACGATGTTGAGGCCCACGCTTCTATCGATTAGTGTATTAGTGATGGCGACATTTTTGATGGTGGGGGTGCATACCAAAGGAAAAGAACCCATAGTCTTTGTCGATGCGAGGTGATCATCAGCATTGAAAACAATGGGGAATTGTGACCATTTGAGTTTTGGGTCATCCACCATGGGAAGGGGGGCTGCGATCTCGCGGGTGAGATGAATGAGGTGGCGGTTGGAGAGTGGAGCTTGTTCCCCGCCGAGGATACATGCCATCCTTTTCGAATCCTAGTAACATCCACCTTCTTCCTCGGGGAGGTTGTTGTTCCCCTTGCCGAGGTTCTACTGGGAAACATTTGCTTGGTGGTGCGACTTGTAGCCGCCGTTGTTGTTGGTGTTGTGTTTGTTCCAGCGACCACCGCCTTGGCCTCCTTGGTACTCCCGCTGGCCATGGAGTTTTCCAGATCGAAGCCTTTTGTGCCATGGAGTGCATTTTATGGAAGACGCAGTAGGGACGGTCATAGTTCTTCTCGTTTCCACTATTGCACTGGTGCTTGTTCTTATGTTCAGTGGCGAGTACAACCAGGGCTTTGTTCTTGGTCTCCTGGTTTTGTCCACGGCCTTGCTCTTGCTCTTTGTGTTTGCAGGCGCATCAGGGTCGTTGTGTTTGAACAAACATTTTTCGTCAACCCTGGCACACTTAACTGCTAGCTCGAAGAGCTCGACCATGGAGCTGAGCTCATGGTTCATGGCAAGCTTCTCGAGCATCCTGGTGTTGGTGATGCCGGTGGATAAGATGTAGATGCCGGCTAAGTCGGTGACCCTCAGCACCTTGTTGCGCACCTAGCTGAAGTGCTGGATATACTTGCAGAGCGTTTTATCAGGCTCTTGGCACACAACACGGTGGTTGTTGAGTGTGATCTGGTGGTCGTATGTGCCCTTTAAGTTGGTGACAACCTTCTCGCATAGGTCCTTCCACGAGGTGACGGACTCCTCTGGAAGATTTTTCATCATCTAAGAGCACGCCGTGTCTTTGAGGGCCATATGAAACCAAATGGACATGACCTTGTCTTCACCTCCTATTGCCTCAACGCCCACCATGTAGAGTATCACGAACTCGATGAGATTATCCTTGCTATCGTAGCATGGGGGAAGGTCTAGCTTGAACTTGGTAGGCCACACCATAGTGCTCAACTCCTTGGTGAAGGCGAGGCGGCCGTTGTTATAAGAGGGAGTGCCTCTAGCGAGTGTAGCATGCTTGGCGTTACCTATCGTGGCAACCTCGGTGATGGTCCATTCTTGGCGCTTGCGGCACTTCTCCATGGAGATGTGGGCATCCTATAGGGACCGCTCAATGACAATGTTAGGCCTTGGGGCGACGTGTGGCGAGGAGGCGCCGTGATAGCGTGGTGGATATATTGTCGTGCCTCGGCCATCTGGTTGTGGGAATAGTGGTGGCGGTGGAGCGTCGTGCTTGACTTGACCCTCTTGTAGAGCATGTGTTAGCGGTGGTATAGTAGAGCGGGAGCATGTAGGGGCAATGCCAGTACCTTCAATGAGCTCAGTAGAAGAGGGGTTAGGAAAGGTGACCCACTTTCACTACTTCTTTATGTCCTTGGGGTGATTTGTTGCAAATCTATGTTAATAAAGCATTTAGAGAGGGAATATTGAGGACCCCAATTCCTAATAGAGGCACAAATGATTTTCCAATAATCTAGTATGTTGATGAAACAATTATTGTAATGCAAGCTGATCCAGAATAGTTAAACATATTAAGGGATATTTTAGAGGAATACATTTCCTTTATAGGACTAAAAGTCAACTTTCACAACTTCATTGGTGCCCATAAATTTGAGTCAAGCTGAAGCTAATGTTCTTTTATTTTCAAATTGTATGCACTACAACTACAATGCCTTTTAACTATCTTGGCCTACCCATGGGGATAACCAAACCAACCATTAGAGATTTATCTCCTTTTACATATAGAGTGGAAATAAGACTTACAGATTTAGCATCATTTCTCTCATATGGTGACGGGCTTGTTCTGGTTAATTCAGTTTTATCTTCTTTGATCCCTTGCTATACCAAAGGGAATCATTGATGTGATTGATAGAACAAGAAGACACTGCTTGTGTCAAGAAAAAGGAGGATGAGAAGGCCCACTCACTGGCTGCTTGGGATATGGTCTGTTGGCCTAAAAATAAAGGTGGCCTAGAAATAATGAACCTCCACATTCAAAACTAGTGTTTCCTTATGAAGCATTTACATAAATTTTGAGAATAATGCTTATCTGCCTTGGGTCAAACTAGTAAAAAATTCATATTATTATAATGCAGTTCCTCACGTAGTTACATTTTGTGGTTCTTTTGGTGGCATAATATTATGAGCCTGCATAATTACTTTAGATCAATATCAGAGTGCAAGGTGGGGAATGGCAATACAGCTCTGTTCTGGTCAGACAACTGGCACAAGCAGCCTCTGGCACAAATCAAATCTATCCACACATGTTCTCTTTTGTGCTGGATAAAAAATGATCGTTTCAACAAGCTATTGCAATGGCACATATGTCTGAGGCATTCCAAATGCCCTTAACATCTGAAGTTGTAACATCCCAAATTTTCACTAAACCAAAACTTCATCATTGCATTCATATCATCATGGCATGTGTGCATTGTACAAAAAAATTCAAAAGTTTAAACCTAGCAAAACCCTATTAAAAACCCCCCCTTTATATGCAAGATGTGGAGCTTGTGTTTTTATTTTTATTTTTACCCAAAATTTTTGATTAGAGGTTTGATGTTTTTAAAAACTTTTTGAACACTAGGTTCACACCTTAAAATGTTGGTGAAGGTTTGAATTGATTTTTAAACCATTTGCTAGTTCAAATCCTTATTAGAAATAAAAAATAGAAAATAAAAAGACTATAGGAAAAAAACTTACCTGCCAACCAATTCGGCCCAGTACCCCGCGGCCCACTAACTACAGCCCACCCGGCACCCCTCCTCTATCTCCCCTTTTTCTTTTCTCACCGTGCCCCTTCCCACACCCTCTCGCTGACGACCTGACCCCACCTCCACATCAGCATCGTCATCCTCAATCACGCGCGCCGAGCCCGCTCTTCCCTACCATTTCTACTACGATTGAATTAGAGTAAATACACTTGATTCGCGGCATAATTCTCCACCTCGACGCCCGCTACTTAAACCCCTCTCTCCCCTCACGCAACACCCCCAGAGAGCCCCTAGGCTCCGCCAATTCCAGCCCGAAGCCGTCGTCCCGACGCACTCCGGCGACGATTCCGGTGACGTCGGGCCACCTATTTCCCTCTGGTTTGCACCATCTTGCTCGTCGTCTTCGGGCGCATCCATTGACTCCCTCCATTTGATTTAATATGCCTTATAGGATCGGCTCTGTCTTCACCTGCAAGCTACCGATGGTGACCTCAACTCTGACGAGGAATCCAGGATGAATCCGTGCGCCCCTTCACTGATCGCGACCTCCACTACAATCGCCTTGACCCCGTGACTTCGGTAACACCCTAAACCCTCCCCTTACCCCCTAGAACCACCAGGCCGCCGTCACCCGACGCGCCACCGCCGCACCCCGCCATCAGCGCCGCCAGTTCTTGGCCAAAGCGCAAAGATCCGTTAGATCTAGATCCTAAGGCTAGGATAGATCCTATTAGCGAAGGGGTATCGGCTGATCTGGGCCGCATGATCTTGTTTAGATCCAACAGCACACACTCCTGATCCGCGCGAAGCGGTACCGACCAGTAGGATTGCTCCACGTGCCTAGGTTTTCAGATAAAATCCAGAAATTGTTTATTAGATGTTTGAACTTAGAAAATTCATAACTTTTGATCCACAATTTAGAAAAATGCAAATTTGGTGTCTATGGATATAGAAAAATGTTAAATTTATTACTGTGGCCCTATTATTTTCATTAGCTTCTGTAAAATTTGAGTTTTAGGCAGAGGCATTTTTAGGGCTATTTTGACTATAAAAATTATTGTATACATTATTTTTAGGTGGATCTTGTGATAATTTGTCTTAAAAAGGTGTACTAGACCTAGACTTTGGTTTTAAAAGTGTGGCATTCATATCATTGCATAATTGCATGCATTCATATTGTTTTTGAGTTCCTATATTGAGTTGTATATTTTGTTGTTTGTTCATGATGTGTAGATTGTGTGGATTGTGAAGTTTGTTATTGTGAGGATTGTACCTACTCTCCTAGTTACCAAGGCAAGTGATATTTCATCATATATCCTATTATTTTACCTATTGCATGAGTGTTATTTTAGTAGGACTTTGCATGATAGTTTTAATTATATTGCTATGCTATAGAAATCCTATAGAATATACTTGGAAGAATTTCCCTAAGTTAGGAGACATCGTATGCTAGAATGCTTAGTCTTGCTATTAGAATTCATGGGTGGAAATTAATATTATGAAGTTATGGAAAGTTTAGATACTTATATATTTTTGACTAAGAAAACAACCATTGTTAATGAAACACCTAGGTGGATTGGGACTTGTATGGATTATGTTGAGTGGTTACTCAGGGCCCATTTCTATGGTTTACCCTGGTGTATCAAACTTGTGGATGGCCACCTAGGGTGGTAGAATTGATAAGATGGAACGCCTCCATGGTGGTCTGAGGGATTGCTTCTGAAAAGTCTCGTATCGATGCATGTCGAGTCTTGTGGGTAAAGTGCACCACCTCTCGAGAGGGTAAAACTAAGTACTTAGCCGTGTCCCTGGTTACGGACAATTTATGAGCGTCAAGACATTTAAACAGTTCAAGAATATCCTCATCCCAATTTCTCTAAGTTAAAATTTGTGGTTGAACAGGGGTAGAGGTTCACTGATGTCTATTGGTGGTACCTTAGTATTTTGTAAAGGAAAAACTTAGTATTTCCAAACTAATAGGATAAAACTTGCTTTTAGCAAAGCCGGACAGATCTACACTTAGCCATATTCATGTAGATGTTAGTTTCTACTATAAAACTATGGTATCACTTGACAATACGATTCCAATTGTATTGACTCTTTGTGGCTGTAACGTATCATGTTTCAGGTTACTCTGATGATGAGTAGGGTTACGGGTCTACACTCGACATGTTTGCTTGTGGCACATGAAGATGAAAACTCTATTATTATGATATGTATTGAGAACTCTAAATAAGTTAGCCTTGGGATAAGTGAGTTGTAAGAACTATTGCACTCCTGGATTTGTGATGTAATAATGACCTTTGTTTCTGTTTACTTCATCTTAAACTGTGGGTGCTAGCAATTCGATCCACGGACTAGCACTGCAATCATAGGGATCTCTACCTTATTGGGTGAGATCTTACAGATGGTATCAGAGCACTATGTTTCCTGTAGGCTTGTGACCCTAAGATGGATGAGATTAAGAAAGCCACTAGGAAAATACAACACCACTATGAATTTTACACTTTGTCTCTTTTCATCTCATAAAACCTCTCCTAATCTTCTTTCTCATCTCTATTTGTAGATGGCCACCATGAATGAATCCGTCAGGAAGGGACCATTGTTGAGTATGACACTAGAATGTGAGACGGAATTTCCCAAGGCACTCAAGAACCTCATGATCAGCTTGGGGATAAATGGTGAAGCCGTGTACAAGGGATTTCTGTTGATGGATGAAGGAGAAGAGTAATGGTGGGTGCAACTCCACTTATATGAAAATAAGGAGGATGACCACAATGAAACGGGGTTCTGCATGGTCACCAACTCTGAAATGCATATGTCATCCTTTGACTCTGCAAGGAATGCAGTATTGAAACCGCAGATGCCTCCTCGCCGTGCCAATCCCAACAATGGCAATGATATGCAGTAGTTGATGACTGCACATACATAGTTGATGCAGATGATGACTCATTTTATGGCAAACCAGAACCAGAATCAAAACAACAACAACAACAATAATAATAATAATAATAACAATAATAATAATAACAACAACATTAACAACAACCAGAACAACCCACTAGCTCTTGATATGCTTACAAGGTTTCTAAGGTTGAGACCTGCTAATTTTTCTGGTACAACTGATCCCATGGTAGAAAATTATTGGCTACGTTTCGTGAACAAGGACTTGGTCATAGTTGGTTGCAATGATGCTGAGAAAGTCAGATTTGCAGCACACTTACTAGAAGGACCAGCAGCTACTTGGTGGGATAACTTTCAAGTCACTCACCCTATTGAAGAAGTAACTTGGGCAATGTTTGAGGATGGATTCCGCACTACTCACATCTCTTCTGGAGTAATGGGGTTGAAGAAAAAGGAATTTCACAACCTTAAACAATGCCATCACAGTATTTCTGAGTATATTGAAGAATTCAACAATCTGCCACGCTATGCACCAGATGATGTTGACACTGACGCAAAGAGGAAGGAAAAATTCCTTGAATGGTTGAATGATGAAATGTCCATGCAACTGTCAGTTGCTTATGTTCCAATGTAACACCCTCAGAACCGGCCCTATGCAAGTTTTAGCGAACCCCGCCAAACCCGCATAGAAACGATTCAAAGGTGCCCACCAGGCACTTTCGTGCGGGTGGAAAACGAAGTAATAACATTACACAACAGTCCTCGATGGGACCCACAGAACAGATATATATACAGCACGACTCCATGAGTCAAGAATACAGATATAATATACAAAGATCCAAATCACCTTGAAAACGAGAGAGCGTCCAGCTACGGACAAGATGCAAATGGGGCTAAGAGCCCTGAAGAATAACCAATGGCGTCCATAACCCTGCCCAGGCCAAGCCGGAAGGGTAACCCTGCTAACGGCGTCGATCTCAAAACCTGCTTAAACAAAAGGGGTGCCGACAAAGGGCAAAGGAAAAAGAGGAGCGTCAGTACTGAGGCCAGTACACGGCGAGACTAGAATTCGGCGGTCCTCGCCTACATAGGTATGGTGGACTGAAGCGGCAGCGGCAGCATGCACTAAACAACCTACAGAGACTCGATACAACTGGCGGCTATTAGAGAGGGGTAAGAAAGACCTATCCGGAATCAAACTGATACTAACACCAAACAATCCCATCCTGGTATTTTCCCCCTCGAGACCAATCGAGGAAGTCCACCGAGGAACTCACACAGTTGGCAGTTTTATTTATTCAGTTATCGTTGCAGCAATTTACTAGTCAGGTAAAGAGAGTCGTCCTGATAAAATAAGCAGTGGGCACTTTTAGTTAACCATTCCGTTTTAGTTGCGTCACTTACTAGTCAGATACAAATAGCATGAGATATCCCAAAAACCCAGCAGTTGTTGGTACTTTTATTTAGCCATTCCGTTGCAGTGGAGCTGATTACTAGTCATATCGGATACAAGTCAATTTATAACAGTAAACTTTAGTTATAGTTGTCCATGATCAAGCACTGTGCTCCAAGTCGTCCATAACCGCGGACACGGCTTCTCGAAAAGATTAAACCCTGCAGGGGTGCACCAAAGTATCCACACGCACTTCGACCCTTTTTGCTAGATCAGTTAACATACACCCATCGGTATGTCGGCGGGGCCTAAGTCATGACGTTTCCCAGACCCAAAGCAAGCACGGGGGGCCACCCCACTAAGTACACCCGCAACAAAGTCGGCCGGTCTCCGAGACGGACTCAGGGTTTGCGACAGTGGCTGTAAACGACAGCAAATCCCCAAACGGGGACTGTCGATACCGCGAAAACACTCCGCTTCCAAAACAGTACAGCGTGCTCCTCACACAATCGTAAATAAAGCAGTAAAGCATGGCATAAGTACAGGATAGTAATAAAGCCCCAAACTACTTGTGGCCCCCAGTACAACACTTTGAAATCAGGTACTAAATCGATGGGGGGCCCATATCTCCCCACATGTGGTTAGCGCGCTCGATCTCGGAACAGGTGTCAAGAACTCGGGGTCCTACGGGACACAAGTGGGCGGTCGGAAACCAAATATTATCTATCACCCACCGGTGCCTCTGCTTACCTACTTCAATTTTAGTTATTAAACAATAATTAAAGTGAAAGATAATTAAAGCCATGATCATCTCCAACAATTAACTTGCGGCAATACTCCAACAACTGTGGTACTTGACGACACGCAACAGCACTTGAGCGAGCGACTACGACACGCAAGTCCAACTATCTACCAATCAACCGGTAATAGGATGTGTCCAAGGCAATATAAGGCTGCAGGGGATATCACGGGTACGGAACTAGGGCATCGCAACACAGATAGCAATAGATCAACAGGAGGGAATAAAGACTATAAAAGTAAGATAGGTAGAAAGGGGGGAGATGCTCGCCTGAAAACATTGCCGAAGGTTCAACCGAAGAACGGGGCGAAGCTCACATCAACTCAACGGCCTTATCCGCGAAGAAGCAAAACACTGGAAGAAACACCGGATGCAATATTTAATGCGACGGCAAAAGATCGGGCATGATGCATGTATGATGTATGACATGGCAAGGTGCGATGCAATTGGGCAATGTTAAGTGGAACCGGGGTCCCGATAATTAATTAAATGGTTCATGTTATTTAGAACCCCCGCAATTTAAATGTTGTTTAACACGGCAGGATATATCACCGGTTCGCTACTCAAATTTAAATGAGGCCAATATGAGACTAGATTTGCCCGCATATGGGCCCCATATTTAATTATGAGGTGAATCGGCCTAAGGCCCCCAAACCACAGACAAGCATGCATGCAAGATGAATGATTAATATGCAACAAGTTGTATTATATTATAAAATAGGGTTTCGGGAAGGGGTGCACACTTTAGAGGGTTCTCGACGGTCTTGGGGTTCCGGGGTTCGGGGTTCGACAGGGTCCGGGGTCCGGTCTCGGGGTTCAGGGTTCAACGGAATCGTTCTCGGATAACTGAGGTAGGTCTTGTCGCATCCGGGTTCTCGGCGGTCTCGACATCCGGAAAGGAGTACTTGGTTCGGTGTCGGGGCGCATCGGGTTCTTCCGGGTCGGTGTCGTTCTTATCGTCGCGAAGATCTTGTCGGGTCCGCGCTTCGGATTCCGTGAGGCGATCTTGACGCTCCGTGGCCGTGAAGTAGAACTTGTTGTCCGGCGGTAGATCTTGTCGATTCCATTCCAATGGCCTTATTGTTCTGCGGTGAAGATCATGGGGTCTCCGGGGTCCGGGTCATGTTGTCGGTCTTGGCGTTCGGGGCGAAGAACTCGGCGTTCCCAGAACATCACGGCGGACGAAGATCTTATCGATAAATCCCTCGAGAAGTTGCGGTCTCTGGCTTGTACTCAGCAAATCTTCAACAACACACAGACACTAGGATAGTTGGAGCCGCACACAATCTCCTCCAACGAGGGCCTTCTGGCAGGTGTAGGTGCACAGGGCCCTCAGGGTCGTGCTTGGCACGCACACGCAGGGGAGGCCAAGGCGGTGTTGACCGGACGATGGAGAGAAAGTGGCAGGGCTCGGTACAGCGCAGCAGGTTCGGAGCAGGCCCACTAGGTGGGGTCCGTGGTGGCGCCAGGTTGCAGAGGGGGGGGTGGAGCTCGCGGAAGGGGAGGCCGGCGGAGACAGGGGCGACAAGGGCGGACCCAGCACGGCGGCGGTGCTGGGGTGGCTAGAGACTCCCAGGGCGCGCTAGCGGGGCGAGCTTGAGGTCTCCCGCGGGGCGGACGGCGAGGTAGGTCGCGGGCGAGGGCAAGCGGGGCCGGCGCGGCGACGGCCGGGCTCGAGGAAGGGCACCGGAGAGGGATACAGGCGGTGGCTGCGCCTGGGGAGGGAGAGGAGCGTCGAGGAAGAGGACGGGCGAGAGGAGGACGCGGACGCGCGAGGAGAGGACGCCGGCGACGAGGGAGAGGGAGGAGGCCGGAGGGCGGCGGCACGGAGGCGAGGCGGAGGTGGTCGGGGCGGCGCGCTCGGGGGTCGGCGAGGGTCGGGCGGTTGCCGGAGGGAGAAGGGGCGTCGGCCGGTGGCGAGCGGGAGGAAGGAAGGCCGGCGGAGCTTGCAGGAAGGGAGGCCGCTTGGAGAGGAGGGGGGCGCGGCAGCCGGAGGGGGAGAGACGGCGGCGCGCGGGCGGGTGGAAAACGAGAGGAGGGAGCGTCGGACCGGAGGAAGAAAGGAGGAGAGAGGACGTGAGGAGCGGGGTGGGAGGATGGGGACGACGGGGTGGGGACGGGCCCAGGGGGAGGTGGACCTGGGGCGGGTGGGGCGCGCCAGGGAGAGAGGGGGTTGCTGCGGTGGGTGGCTCGGTGGTGCCAGGTGCAGAGAGAGAGTGGAGAGTGGGTAAGTGGAGCTGGGGTGAGAGAGAGAGAGAGGGGGGAGTGGGTTTGACCAGGGGGTGACGTGGCAGCTGGGGGTTGGCTGGAGGGAAGGAAGCGGGTGAGGTGGCGGCAGATTATTGGTTGGGGTGAGGTGGCTGGAGGGGTGGGTAGACTAGGTTGGGTAGGAATAGGATTTTGGGGTAGACCGTTTTATTTTGGGGGTGGTCGTTCGGGTCGAATCGGCCCGTTCGACTGCCCCCACTGAAATAATTTAATATTTTATTCATTTTAAACGGACCGTTTGCAAACCGTGGTTAGTCAAAACAAAATATTCCGGAGACCCGGTTTTGGTTTTGAATTAAAGACGGGGCGTTTAGAAAACAAAACCAGGCTTTTCCAAAAATAGTTTTATGCGAACCGATGCAAGATGATGACGATGCTCAAATGCAATGTGGCATGATGACATGAGCATGCGGTCATGATGATGCAATGCACAAAAACGACGCGGTTTTCTAGTAGTGGTTTTGCGGGATGCTACAATTCGACACCACTAACAATGGATCTCTCCCTCGAGATCCGCCTCATGGTACCGGAAAGGAAGGTCGGCGATCTACGTCTTCTCGCTTCGTGTAGATCCTCGCGACACCACTAACAAGAGGTCGTTGTCCGTGATCGTCGAGAGCACACTCCAGGAACAAAGGTCGAAGGTAGAGGTATCAACAAATAAAGCCACCTCTTGCTCCGATGGAAAGAGGGAACCGATGCATTCTCATCCACTTCAAACTACACAAGCGAATAGAAGGGGTAGTCGGCATGGGGGCCAATCCATCACGCACCCAAACTATTACTCTGCACAATCAGTGGAAAAGCGTGCAACCATTCTCGGAATCAGACTGAAGATCTCGACCAACGAGGTTCGGAAACAAAGGGGTGATGCAGACTCTGCATCGGATCGGGCGTAGATGATATCGTCGCGTCGGAAAACACCGGAAGGCACGAGAAGGAACAAAGAGAAGTCCACCAGACGAAGGATTCCTCGGATAGCATGAAGACCCGATGTAGCAACACCGTTACCCAGGAGGAAGCGAAACCTAACGGTACGACGGAAACCCAACCACGAGAAATCCTGGACTCGAAGAAAAGATACGAGGTGGATTCAAAATGCGTAGAGGTAAGAGGAGAATAGCAGAGGGGTAAGGAGTAAAAGCAGACCTAATCAGATCTATCCAACCGATTTTGCAAAAAATAGTTTTGACACTCTACTTCGGCCGTTAGCTAGGTTATCCTACAGGCTGGACTTGTGGGGTATCGCAACTGCTGAGCTCTGATACCACTCTGTAACACCCTCAGAACCGGCCCTATGCAAGTTTTAGCGAACCCCGCCAAACCCGCATAGAAACGATTCAAAGGTGCCCACCAGGCACTTTCGTGCGGGTGGAAAACGAAGTAATAACATTACACAACAGTCCTCGATGGGACCCACAGAACAGATATATATACAGCACGACTCCATGAGTCAAGAATACAGATATAATATACAAAGATCCAAATCACCTTGAAAACGAGAGAGCGTCCAGCTACGGACAAGATGCAAATGGGGCTAAGAGCCCTGAAGAATAACCAATGGCGTCCATAACCCTGCCCAAGCCAAGCCGGAAGGGTAACCCTGCTAACGGCGTCGATCTCAAAACCTGCTTAAACAAAAGGGGTGCCGACAAAGGGCAAAGGAAAAAGAGGAGCGTCAGTACTGAGGCCAGTACACGGCGAGACTAGAATTCGGCGGTCCTCGCCTACATAGGTATGGTGGACTGAAGCGGCAGCGGCAGCATGCACTAAACAACCTACAAAGACTCGATACAACTGGCGGCTATTAGAGAGGGGTAAGAAAGACCTATCCGGAATCAAACTGATACTAACACCAAACAATCCCATCCTGGTATTTCCCCCCTCGAGACCAATCGAGGAAGTCCACCGAGGAACTCACACAGTTGGCAGTTTTATTTATTCAGTTATCGTTGCAGCAATTTACTAGTCAGGTAAAGAGAGTCGTCCTGATAAAATAAGCAGTGGGCACTTTTAGTTAACCATTCCGTTTTAGTTGCGTCACTTACTAGTCAGATACAAATAGCATGAGATATCCCAAAAACCCAGCAGTTGTTGGTACTTTTATTTAGCCATTCCGTTGCAGTGGAGCTGATTACTAGTCATATCGGATACAAGTCAATTTATAACAGTAAACTTTAGTTATAGTTGTCTATGATCAAGCACTGTGCTCCAAGTCGTCCATAACCGCGGACACGGCTTCTCGAAAAGATTAAACCCTGCAGGGGTGCACCAAAGTATCCACACGCACTTCGACCCTTTTTGCCAGATCAGTTAACATACACCCATCGGTATGTCGGCGGGGCCTAAGTCATGACGTTTCCCAGACCCAAAGCAAGCACGGGGGGCCACCCCACTAAGTACACCCGCAACGAAGTCGGCCGGTCTCCGAGACGGACTCAGGGTTTGCGACAGTGGCTGTAAACGACAGCAAATCCCCAAACGGGGACTGTCGATACCGCGAAAACACTCCGCTTCCAAAACAGTACAGCGTGCTCCTCACACAATCGTAAATAAAGCAGTAAAGCATGGCATAAGTACAGGATAGTAATAAAGCCCCAAACTACTTGTGGCCCCCAGTACAATACTTTGAAATCAGGTACTAAATCGATGGGGGGCCATATCTCCCCACATGTGGTTAGCGCGCTCGATCTCGGAACAGGTGTCAAGAACTCGGGGTCCTACGGGACACAAGTGGGCGGTCGGAAACCAAATATTATCTATCACCCACCGGTGCCTCTGCTTACCTACTTCAATTTTAGTTATTAAACAATAATTAAAGTGAAAGATAATTAAAGCCATGATCATCTCCAACAATTAACTTGCGGCAATACTCCAACAACTGTGGTACTTGACGACACGCAACAGCACTTGAGCGAGCGACTACGACACGCAAGTCCAACTATCTACCAATCAACCAGTAATAGGATGTGTCCAAGGCAATATAAGGCTGCAGGGGATATCACGGGTACGGAACTAGAGCATCGCAACACAGATAGCAATAGATCAACAAGAGGGAATAAAGACTATAAAAGTAAGATAGGTAGAAAGGGGGGAGATGCTCGCCTGAAAACATTGCCGAAGGTTCAACCGAAGAACGGGGCGAAGCTCACATCAACTCAACGGCCTTATCCGCGAAGAAGCAAAACACTGGAAGAAACACCGGATGCAATATTTAATGCGACGGCAAAAGATCGGGCATGATGCATGTATGATGTATGACATGGCAAGGTGCGATGCAATTGGGCAATGTTAAGTGGAACCGGGGTCCCGATAATTAATTAAATGGTTCATGTTATTTAGAACCCCCGCAATTTAAATGTTGTTTAACACGGCAGGATATATCACCGGTTCGCTACTCAAATTTAAATGAGGCCAATATGAGACTAGATTTGCCCGCATATGGGCCCCATATTTAATTATGAGGTGAATCGGCCTAAGGCCCCCAAACCACAGACAAGCATGCATGCAAGATGAATGATTAATATGCAACAAGTTGTATATATTATAAAATAGGGTTTCGGGAAGGGGTACACACTTTAGAGGGTTCTCGACGGTCTTGGGGTTCCGGGGTTCGGGGTTCGACAGGGTACGGGGTCCGGTCTCGGGGTTCAGGGTTCGACGGAATCGTTCTCGGATAACTGAGGTAGGTCTTGTCGCATCCGGGTTCTCGGCGGTCTCGGCATCCGGAAAGGAGTACTTGGTTCGGTGTCGGGGCGCATCGGGTTCTTCCGGGTCGGTGTCGTTCTTATCGTCGCGAAGATCTTGTCGGGTCCGCGCTTCGGATTCCGTGAGGCGATCTTGACGCTCCGTGCCCGTGAAGTAGAACTTGTCGTCCGGCGGTAGATCTTGTCGATTCCATTCCAATGGCCTTATTGTTCTGCGGCGAAGATCATGGGGTCTCCGGGGTCCGGGTCATGTTGTCGGTCTTGGCGTTCGGGGCGAAGAACTCGGCGTTCCCAGAACATCACGGCGGACGAAGATCTTATCGATAAATCCCTCGAGAAGTTGCGGTCTCCGGCTTGTACTCAGCAAATCTTCAACAACACACAGACACTAGGATATTTGGAGCCGCACACAATCTCCTCCAACGAGGGCCTTCTGGCAGGTGTAGGTGCACGGGGCCCTCAGGGTCGTGCTTGGCACGCACACGCAGGGGAGGCCAAGGCGGTGTTGACCGGACGATGGAGAGAAAGTGGCAGGGCTCGGTACATCGCAGCAGGTTCGGAGCAGGCCCACTAGGTGGGGTCCGCGGTGGCGCCAGGTTGCAGAGGGGGGGGGGGTGGAGCTCGCGGAAGGGGAGGCCGGCGGAGACAGGGGCGACAAGGGCGGACCTAGCACGGCGGCGGTGCTGGGGTGGCCAGAGACGCCCAGGGCGCGCTAGCGGGGCGAGCTTGAGGTTGCCCGCGGGGCGGACGGCGAGGTAGGTCGCGGGCGAGGGCAAGCGGGGCCGGCGCGGCGACGGCCGGGCTCGAGGAAGGGCACCGGAGAGGGATACAGGCGGCGGCTGCGCCTGGGGAGGGAGAGGAGCGTCGAGGAAGAGGACGGGCGAGAGGAGGACGCGGACGCGCGAGGAGAGGACTCCGGCGACGAGGGAGAGGGAGGAGGCCGGAGGGCGGCGGCACGCAGGCGAGGCGGAGGTGGTCGGGGCGGCGCGCTCGGGGGTCGGCGAGGGTCGGGCGGTTGCCGGAGGGAGAAGGGGCGTCGGCCGGTGGCGAGCGGGAGGAAGGAAGGCCGGCGGAGCTTGCAGGAAGGGAGGCGGCTTGGAGAGGAGGGGGGCGCGGCAGCCGGAGGGGGAGAGACGGCGGCGCGCGGGCAGGTGGAAAACGAGAGGAGGGAGCGTCGGACCGGAGGAAGAAAGGAGGAGAGAGGACGTGAGGAGCGGGGTGGGAGGATGGGGACGACGGGGTGGGGACGGGCCCAGGGGGAGGTGGACCTGGGGCGGGTGGGGCGCGCCAGGGAGAGAGGGGGTTGCTGCGGTGGGTGGCTCGGTGGGGCCGGGTGCAGAGAGAGAGAGTGGAGAGTGGGTAAGTGGAGCTGGGGTGAGAGAGAGAGAGAGGGGGGGAGTGGGTTTGACCAGGGGGTGACGTGGCAGCTGGGGGTTGGCTGGAGGGAAGGAAGCGGGTGAGGTGGCGGCAGATTATTGGTTGGGGTGAGGTGGCTGGAGGGGTGGGTAGACTAGGTTGGGTAGGAATAGGATTTTGGGGTAGACCGTTTTATTTTGGGGGTGGTCGTTCGGGTCGAATCGGCCCGTTCGACTGCCCCCACTGAAATAATTTAATATTTTATTCATTTTAAACGGACCGTTTGCAAACCGTGGTTAGTCAAAACAAAATATTCCGGAGACCCGGTTTTGGTTTTGAATTAAAGGCGGGGCGTTTAGAAAACAAAACCAGGCTTTTCCAAAAATAGTTTTATGCGAACCGATGCAAGATGATGACGATGCTCAAATGCAATGTGGCATGATGACATGAGCATGCGGTCATGATGATGCAATGCACAAAAACGACGCGATTTTCTAGTAGTGGTTTTGCGGGATGCCACATCCAACCTGTCAATCTCTGTGTGACAAAGCTACCATCTTAGAAAGCAAGATGAAGCAAGTTGAGAATAGGAAGAGGAAACACCATTTTGATAAGCATGGGTCAGGATCATCTCACAAGCGTTCTTATGGTGAAGGTAGTGGAAGTTCTAGATACCACAAGCATGGGAATCATAACAACCACCACAACAATAACCGCCACCACGATGGCAATAATCATCATGGACACAACAATGGGGGTTACCAAAACAACAAAAGTGGATACAAGAGTCGCCATAATGGACATGGAAATGGGAATCAGCCAGCCAATAGAGACATCAGTCAGGTTGAGTGTTTCAAGTGCAAGAAAATGGGGCACTATGCTAATGAATGCCTAGAAAAGAAGACTGATGGGGCTAACAAGCCAAATCCTTTTCAAAAAGGTCATGTGAATCACATCAATGTGGAGGAAATCCAAGAAGAGTCTGATGCTGTGATTGGTAAGTTCAAGATTAATTCATTTCCAATACTTATCCTCTTTTATACCAGCACATCGCATTCATTCATTTCAAGAGCATTTGTAGAAAAAAATAAACTCCCTACTGAGACAATTGGATGTCCTATTAAAGTAAGCTCCCCAGGTGGAGATATGATAGTAAATTTTGGATGTCGTCAACTAGTCCTAGAGTTTGGAAAGAACAAGTTTCTAGTTATATTAATAATCTTAGAATCCCAAGGATTAGAAGTAATATTAGGCATGGACTGGATGACTCGTTATGAGGGAGTGATAGACTGTGCCAGACAAACCATTACACTCACAACCCCAGAAAAGAAATGGATTAGGTTCAAGTCTAATTTTGAACCCAAGGGTGAAGGGAATATGCCCGAGAGGCAATAATAAAGTGGTTATTATCATATTCCTATTTATGATAAATGTTTATTTTACATGCTATAATTGTATTAATACGGAAACTTTAATACATGTGTGTTTAATAAACAAAAGAAAGTTCCTAGTTATGCCTCTCTTATAAACTAGCTCGTTGATTAACAAGATGATCATAGGTTTCTTGATCATGGACATTGGATGTTGTTAATAACGAGGTCACAACATTAGTGTAATGGTGTGATGAACATTCATCCGAAGTATAGCAATACGATCAAAGTCATTGAGTTTATATTGCTATAACATCTTACGAAGTGATCCTAATCCTTAGACCATGAGATCATGTCAATCACTAACACCGGAAGAGTTTCTTGATAACATCAAACGTCACACCGTAACAGGGTGATTATAAAGATGGATTCGGAACTACTAAAGTGTTATGTTGAGGCCCATGGATCGAGAGTGGAATTTGTTCATCCCGATGACGGATAGATATACTCTGGGCCCTCTCGGTGATATCACATTGGTTAGCTTGCAAGCAAGTGATTTGATCACTAGAATGTTATATCACGGGAACGAGAAAAGAGTGCATGTCAGTAACGAGATCAAACTAGGTATTGAGATACCGATGATCGAATCTTGGACATGTAATATATCGCGAAACAAAAGGATTAAGATACTAGCGTAAAAGGTTCCGACGATCACAAGAAAGTCATCGTTGAATGTGTGGGAGTCAGTATGGGTCTCCAGATCCCGCTTCTGATTATTGATCTGAGAGGGGTCTCGATCATGTCCACATTATTCGCGAACCGTAGGGTGACACACTTAAGAGACACCGACATCCAATTGGAGCAAAAGTTTCATGCCGAAAAGAAAAGGAAAGCGCAGGAATTTATTTCACTAGACACCGAAACTGTTTCGGTTGAAATTGCTGAAACTGGTTCTGCATGTGAAATGGAATACTAGCAAGGGGTTTTATGTGAATGTTTGTTAATTAAAGTAATTAACAAAATTCTGAATAAATAAATAAAAGAGTTTTATTTAAATGAGAGCTTGCATTAAATTTGGTGGAAATTTAATGCATGTGGGTGGATTTTTGAGTGGAGGCTTTTTAATGGGAGTGGAGGCTTTTCATTTTGAGTGGGAGCTCCACCCACATGAATGTGGAAGAGGTGGGGGCAGCCCCATGGCTGGGCGCCATGCCCCTTGGGTGCCCCCCTCTCCCCTATAAAAGGCCCCCCTCTCCTCCTCTCACACCACACCTCCTCGTGAAGGATCTCTCTCCCCCTCTAGAATTTATCCCCCATGGTCTCGGACTAGCGAGATACATGTTCCCGGTGGCTATTCGGCAAGAAAGAGTTGTGCTTCCGCTGCATCGCTGGAGCGAGGAGTCGGAGGTTGCTCGGTGCCTCGAACGTGTGTGCGAGCACGGATGCGCTGCTGTTTTGCGGCGCTAGGACTTCCTCTCGATCTTGAGATCGGCAAGAGATCGTCTACATCAACCACGAGTTTGGACTCGTTAAGCTTTGTCGGTCTTCAAGGGTATGTTCTCTACGGATATACATCCGCCCGTTGTTTGTATCTAGTAGATAGATCTTGGTACATAGTTGTTCCCATCGTAGGAAAAAATTTGTTTTCTATGCTGCGAACCCTACAAAGGGAAGTAAGTTAAATTCTCTTAAGGGGGTTAGCCTAGATAGTGTACCAGTAGTGAAGGAGTACCCTGATGTGTTTCCAGAAGAATTACCTGGAATGCCACCAGATAGGGATGTGGAGTTTCCGATAGACTTACTGCCAGGAACTGGACCCATAGCAAGGAGACCTTACAAAATGTCAGTGGATGAGTTAAAAGAGCTCAAGAAATAGCTTGGAGAACAATTGAAGAAGGGATATTTCCAACCGAGTTCTTCATCTTGGGGAGCACCAGTTTTTTTCGTCGAGAAGAAAGACAGAAGTCAGAGGCTATGCACAGATTATCGATCACTTAACGAAGTGACCATAAAGAACAAATATCCCCTACCCAGAATTAATGATCTCTTTGATCATCTAGAAGGAGCTCGTGTCTTCTCAGAAATTGATCTTAGATCAGGTTACTTTCAACTAGTGATGCTGTTTGGACTAACTAATGCACCAGCTTATTTCATGAACATGATGAACAAGGTGTTCATAGAGTTTATTGACAAGTTTGTGGTGGTATTCATTGATGACATATTGATTTATTCCAAGAGCAATGAGGAACATGAAGAACATCTGCGGTTGATTCTAGAGAAACTCAAGGAACACAAGTTGTATGCCAAGTTCACTAAATGTGAATTTTGGCTAAATAAAGTTGGATTTCTTGGACATGTTGTGTCTGGGAATGGTATAGTTGTTGATCCGGCAAAGGTAGCAGCTGTAACAGAATGGGAACCTCCTAAAACAGTTAAAGAGGTCGGTACTTTCCTAGGCTTGGCAGGATACTATAGAAGGTTCATTGAGAACTTCTCGAAATTAGCAAAGTCGATGACTGATCTATTAAAGAAAGAGAAGATGTTTAACAGGACTAAAGCATGTGAAACAAGTTTTCAAGAGTTAAAGAAGAGATTAGTGTCAGCACCAGTGTTATGCTTGCCAGATCTAGAGAAAAAATTTCAAGTTTATTCTGATGCGTCTCACCAAGGATTGGGTGGTGTGTTAATGCAAGAAGGTAAAGTGGTAGCATATGCCTCGAGACAACTCAAGAATCACGAAGTAAACTAACCTACACATGACTTAGAGTTGGCCTCTGTTGTGCATGCACTAAAGACATGGAGAAATTATCTTATAGGAAAGCGTTGTGAAATGTTCACTGATCAAAAGAGTCTGAAATACATTTTCACACAGAAAGAACTCAACATGAGACAGAGAAGATGGCTAGAACTTATCAAAGATTACGACTTAAGTTTGCAATATCATCCCGGGAAAGCAAATGTCGTAGCCGATGCATTAAGCCACAAGGTTTATGTGAATGGCCTCACTAAAGGAGAATTTCCAGAAGAATTGAGTTCTCAATTTAAAGATCTAAGATTAGAGATAGTGCCTGAAGGATATCTTATGTCCTTGGAAGTACAACCAAAACTATTGGATAAAATCAAAGAAGCTCAAAAGTTGGACAAGGAAATAGAGGAAATTAAGAGTAAAATTGGTAAAGGAAAGGCAAAGGGATTCCATGAAGATGATCAAGGAACCTTATGGTATGGAAAGTGTATCTGCATTCCACATGATCCTAAACTTTGCAAATTGATCCTGCAAGAAGCACATAATTCACCATAATCTATTCATCCTGGCAACACCAAAATGTGCATGGATGTGAAAGAAAGATTTTGGTGGAACAAACTAAATAAATATATAGCAGAGCACATTGCCTTGTGCGACGTGTGTAGTCGAGTAAAGGTGGAGCATCAGAAACCGGCAGGGTTATTACAACCACTGCCAACACCTGATTGGAAGTGGGATAAAATCGGTATGCATTTTATCACAGGACTAACAAGGACTAGGTCTGGATACGATTCTATATGGGTTGTTGTGGATCACTTAACAAAAGTGGCTCATTTCATAGCCATAAATACCACATATATAAGTGCTAAATTAGTCAAGATCTATATGAATAGAATCGTGTGTCTGCATGGAGTACCTACGAGTATTGTGTCGGATAGAGGAACTCAGTTCACTTTGCATTTTTTGCTGTAATTACATGAGTCATTGGGAACTAGACTAGAATTCAGCATTGCGTTTCATCCTCAGACTGATGGACAGACAGAAAGGACCAATCAGATTTTGGAATATATGTTGAGAGCTTGTGTGCTAGACTATGGATCTAGTTTGGACGAAAGTCTACCATATGCGGAGTTTTCTTACAATAATAGCTATCAATCGAGCATAGAGATGGCTCCGTTTGAATTCCTTTATGGAAGGAAGTGTACTACACCATTATTGTGGAATGAAGTAGGAGAAAGAAACTTGTTCGGACCGGGCCTGATCAAGGAAGCCGAAGAGAAAGTCAGGATGGTAAACGATAGACTAAAGATAGCCCAATCCCGACAAAAGAGCTATGCAGATCCAAAACGTAGAGAAGTCACTTATGAGGTAGGTAATAGAGCTTATCTCAGAGTCTCCACCACCTCGTGGTGTGAAGAGATTTGGAGTCAAAGGGAAATTGGCACCTTGTTATGTAGGACCATTCAAGATTTTGAGTCGTAAACGAGAAGTTGCCTATGATCTAGAATTACCAGAATCTCTGTCAGCAGTTCATAACGTGTTCCATGTTAGCCAGCTGAAAAAGTGTCATCCAGAGATGGAAGAAACTTCGTTAAAGGACACTATACCACTAGAAGAAGTGTAGTTAGAGAATGATCTCACTTATGAAGAGAAACCTATCAAGATTATGGAGACAGCAGAAAGAGTCACTCGTACTAAGACAATCAAGTTCTGCAAAGTACAGTGGAACCATCACACTAAGGAGGAAGCAACTTGGGAACGGGAAGATGATCTTCGGAAAGATCACCCTCACCTATTTGCTAGCCAA
The DNA here is from genome assembly GCA_916181665.1 of Avena sativa. Taxonomy (NCBI): domain Eukaryota; kingdom Viridiplantae; phylum Streptophyta; class Magnoliopsida; order Poales; family Poaceae; genus Avena; species Avena sativa. The sequence goes on from OV702279.1 coordinate 33,738,327, forward strand.
CCCAAATCTTGAGGGCGAGATTCATCTTAAGGGGGTTAGATTTGTAACATCCCAAATTTTTACTAAACCAAAACTTCATCATTGCATTCATATCATCATGGCATGTGTGCATTGCACAAAATTTCAAAATTTTAAACCTAGTAAAACCCTATTAAAAACCCCTCCTTTATATGCATGGTGTGGAGCTTGTGTTTTTATTTTTATTTTTACCCAAAATGTTTTATTAGAGGTTTGATTATTTTAAAACCTTTTTGAACACTAGGTTCACACCTTAAAATTTTGGTGATGGTTTGAATTGATTTGCAAACCATTTGCTAGTTCAAATCCTTATTAGAAATAAAAAACGGAAAAACAAAAAACAAGAGGAAAAAACTTACCTGCCAACTGATTTGGCCCAGTACCCCCACGGCCCACTAACTACAGCCCACCCGGCACCCCTCCTCTCTCTCCCCCCTATTTCTTTTCTCACCACGCCCCTCCCCACACCCTCTCACTGACGACCCGACCCGACATCCACGTCAGCGTCGTCGTCCTCAATCACGCGTGCCGAGCCTGCTCTTCCCTGCCATTTCTACTGCGATTGAATACGAGTAAATACACTTGATTCACGGCGTAATTAACCACCCCGGACACTGCTAATTAAACCCCTCTCTCGCCTCTCCATTTCCCCTCACGCAACACCCCCAGAGAGCCCCCAGGCTCCATGAATTCCAGCTCGAAAAAACCACCGTCCCGACACACTTCGGCGACGATTCCGGTGAGGTCGGGCCACCCCTTTCCCTCTGATTTGCACCATCTTTCTTGTCGTCTTCGGGTGCACCCACTAACTTCCTCTGTTTGATTTAATATGCCCTATAGGCTCGGCTTTGTCTTCACCTGCAAGCTACTCACGGCGACCTCAACTCCGACGAGGAATTCGGGACAAATTTGTGCGCCCCTTCCCCGACCGCGACCTCCACCGCAACCGCCTCGACCTCGTGACTTCGGTAACACCCTGCGCCCTCCCCTTACCCCCTAGAACCTCCGGGCCACCGTCACTCGACACGCCGGTGCCGCACCCCGCCATCAGCGCCGCCAGTTCTTGGCCAAAGCGCACTGATCAATTAGATCTAGATCCTAAGGATAGGATAGATCCTGTTAGCGTAGGGGTATCGGCTGATCTGGGCCGCATGATCTTGTTTAGATCCAATAGCACACGCGCCTGATCCGCGTGAAGAGGTACCAACCAGTAGGATTGCGCCACGTGGCTAGGTTTTTCAGATAAAATCCAGAAATTGTTTATTAGATGTTTTGAACTTAGAAAATTCATAACTTTTGATCCGCAATTCAGAAAAATGAAAATTTGGTGTCTATGGATTCAGAAAAATGTGAACTTTATTACTGTGGCCCTATTTTGTTCAGTAGATTCTGTAAAATTTGAGTTTTAGGCAGATACATTCTTAGGGCTATTTTGACTATAAAAATTATTGTATAAATTATTTTTAGGTGGATCTTGTGATAATTTGTCTTCAAAAGGTGTACTATACCTTCGGTACTATAGACTTAGTTTTAAACGCGTGGCTTTCATATCATTGCATAATTTCATGCATTCATATTGTTTTTGAGTGCCTATATTGAGTTGTATATGTTGTTGTTTGTTTATGATGTGTAGATTGTGTGGATTGTGAAGTTTGCTGCTGTGAGGATTGTACCTACTCTCCTAGATACCAAGGAAAGTGATATTTCATCATATGTCCTATTATTTTACCTATTGCATTAGTGTTATTTTAGTAGGACTTTGCATGATAGTTTTAATTATATTGCTATGCTATAGAAATCCTATAGAATATACTTGGTAGAATTTCCCTAAGTTCGGAGACATCGTATGCTAGAATGCTTAGTCTTTCTAATATAATTTGTGGGTGGAAATTCATATTATGATGTTATGGAAAGTTTATATACTTATATATTTTTGACTAAGAAAACAACCATTCTTAATGAAGTACATGGGTGGATTGGGACTTGTATGGAATATGTTGAGTGGTTACTCAGGGCCCATTTATATGGTTTATCCTGGTGTATCACACTTGTGGATGCCACCCAGGAACAAAGAGATTTGAGATGTTCGTTTCGTGAAGCTTCCAGTCCAACCACATGGCATATGGGCTATGCCTTGACCAACTAAGTTGTGAGGACTCAGCCAGACAGACAGAGGGTGGTAGAATTGATAAGTTGGAACACGTTTGTGGTGGTCTGAGGGATTGCTTCTGAAAAGTCTCGTCTCGATGCATGTCGAGTCTTGTGGGGAAATTGCACCACCTCTCGAGAGGGTAAACCTAAGTACTTAGGTGTGTCCTCGGTTATGGACAATTTATGAGCATCAAGACATTGAAACAGTTCAAGAATATCCTCATCCCAATTTCTCTAGGTTAAAATTTGTGGTTGAACAAGGTTAGAGGTTCAATGATGTCTATTGGTGGTACCTTAGTGTTTTGTAAAGGAAAAACTTAGGATTTTCATACTAATAGGATAAAACTTTCTTTTAGCAAAGCCATCTAGATCTACAGTTAGCCATATTCATGTAGATGTTAGTTTCTTCTTGCTAATACAATTCCAACTATATTGACCCTTTGTGGACGGAACTTATCATGATGCAGGTTACTCTGATGATGACTAGGGTTACGGGTCTACACTCGACATGTTTGCCTGTGGCGCATGAATATGAAGACTTTATTATTATGCTATGTATTGAGAACTCTAAATAAGTTAGCCTTGGGCTAAGTGAGTTGTAAGAACTATTGTACTCCCAGATTTGCGATGTAATAATGAATATTTGTTTCTGTGTACTTCATCTTAAACTGTGGGTGCTAGCAATTCATCCAGGGACTAGAACTGCAGTCACAGGGATCTCTACCTTATTGGGTGAGATCTTACAGAAGCAACCATAGAATTCAATCTTTTTCAAGAAACAATCTGACGTTAGATTGGAAACTGGCCGAGATGATCAATGGATTAATATGCATATTAAAATAGGGGATTATGTCCCTAGCATCATGTACGAGACACACTTTAAACATATCCCAAATCATTATCCATATAAATGGTTGTGGAAGAGCAAGTGCATGTCAAAACATATTTTTTTTGCATGGTTGACACTTCATGACCGCATTAGCACCTGAGACATGATGCTTAGGAGACATTGGAATGTTTCTAATCATCAAAATTGTGTTCTTTGCCCTTTATCTACTTTAGAAGAATGGTCACATTTGTTCTTTGAATGCAACTTTAGTGTCAAAATCTGGACATATTTAAAGATCAACTGGGGCACTGGATCTGGACCAGAAATGTTGAAGAATGCTCAAAAAAGATTCAGAGGTCCATGTTTTATAGAGATTGTCATCCTAGCTTGCTGTAATATATGGAAACAAAGGAATGATAAAATTTTCAAAGGAATCAGGCCATCTTTTAAAGCTTAGAAGGTAGGTTTCGTCTATGATGTCACCCTATTGAAATATAGAGTCAAAAGTGTACATTCCGAATTTTGTCATCATGGATTGACAATCTATTGTAATTTCTTAGTGTAGCCCTAGTTTCTTGTTTTATTTTCTTTCTCTGTACTTAAGACCTCTTTTGTTTGAGTTTTAATAAAAGTCTACGGGAGGCTCCCCTATAGTAGTTAGTCAAAAAAACATCAACGGTAGTATAAATAGGGGTGTGCTCTTTTCAATAAATAAGTGAAATTGTGTTTTTAAGATTTTATTACACAAATATGACATAAGTGTCACATCCCAAGATTTTTCAAATCTTGTAATGTGAAAATAAATCAATAAAATAAAACTTTGTTTGAAATTCAGAGCCAGAAGAAACTTTTTGAATTCAATTGGAACCTCAAATCCATTTGAATCAAATAAAGTCCTGAAGGGATTTAAAAATATAAACATTTTAAATAAAGGAAAACAAATATTTTGGAAATACTATTTTTGATCATTAAAATAAAAGGATTTGGTTTTTAATTGAAATAAAAGTTTTATAGATAAGGATTATTTTATAGAGCCAAATTAAACCTTGGCCAAACTTTGGAATTAAAACATTTTATTCTAAATTAGCTAAGGTTTATTTAAAATAAATTAATAAGGATTTAATATCCAAGTTTTATTAATAAAGGTTCTATCATTTATAAACCAACAAAAACTTATTGGTTTAATTTAAATAAGTTTTCCTAAATATTTGATATTCTCTAATAAAACCTACTAAAGTGTTTTGACTTTATTTTAGTTTTTAAAATAAATATTCTCAATAAAACAAACCCAAGTGGATTTAATAATAAAAGTCTATGTTATTTAATAATGGACTCTAAAATAAAATGTTATTTTGTTTTAACTACAAGTTTCCAAGTATTTAATACTTCCAAATAAAACCCACTGATTTGATTTTGAAAATATTTAGGTTTCAAATAAAGATTTTATAAAATCAAACCCTATTTGATTTAATAACTAAGGCCCATTTCATTTAATTACTAATGGACCCTAAAATAAGAGGTTATTTTGTTTAAAAACAAATCTTCCAAATATTCTTTATTTCCAAATAAACCTACTGATTTAGATTTAAAAGTGTTTTCAAATGAGAATTATTATTAGATAAATCAAACCATGATAAATAAATAAAACTCCATTTTATTTAATTAAAGAATGGATTAATAAAGTTATTATTATTTTTATTTTGGGACTTTTGACCATATTACTAAACAGAACTAATTTCAATAATACAAAAATTTGAGTGTTGTTTGAATTGATTTGGTTGATGTTTGTTTGATTGGAAATTCAAAACAGAAAATAAAATAGAAAAGGAAAAGAACACAGAATAAAAAAAATAAGAAAGGAATCGACCCAACCCAACAGCCCAGCAGCAGTCCACCTAGCCCATCTACTCTCTCCCCGAACCGTTTTCCTCACCGCTGAAACAACCCGCAAGGCCCCTAACAAGTGGACCTCCCCCTCGTTTCTTTTTCCCACTGACCGGCCGACCCCACTTGTCACTGTTCTTCTTCCCACCCACACGACCTCTTCTCCCCCCTTCGACACCGCTCCTGCCGATGAATTCGCGGCCTTAATTCGCTTTAACTCGACCACCGTTACCAGCTTTGATCACGCAGGTTGAAACGCCCAAGCCTCCTCTATAATTCCCCTCTGACACCTCGCGCTCGCACGCCTTAGACCACCCCAATTCCCTCCTCGAGCTCCTCTGTTCCGACCGCCGTCTCCGGCCAATTCAGGCCAGTACAGACCACCTTCCACCTTTCCGAGCACGCTAGCAGCTTCCCCACTCCCAGACGCTTCTCCCCGTACCCTTCTTTCAACCGCGGGCGCCCCAGAGCATCGGTTCCGACACGCTCCGACAGCGTCGCCGTCCGTTTCTACTCCGGCGACGACTCTCAGGTGAACCAGACCGCCCCGACCCCTAATGTTCACGCACCCAGCATCGCCTTGCTCTTGCGCATCTAAATATGCTCCCGTTTTACCTTAGGACGATCTGCAGCGACGACTCCTACCGCCACCGTCGTCTGCCTCAACTCCGACGACGCCCACAGGTTAATTTCGACCACCCCGTACCCTCTGGACCACGCACACATCTTTGCCATGATCCTACGCAGCTAACCCAACCCTCCGTTTGTCTTCTCGCGAACCACAGAGCCGTCTTCGACCTCGACCGAGCGCGTCCGTCGCCAGAACCAACTCCGGCGAGGAATTCTGCCCGACCCAGTGCACCCCTTCACCAACCAGTACCACGTTGAGCATCAGCGAGCGTCAGCAAACCCGGTGAGCACACTCCCCCTCTGCTTCGCTTCCTGTATCGCCGGCGCCGCCGTGAAACATAGTCGCCGCCGCCAGCAGCCGTCGCAGCGCCGCCCGACTATGGTCGAGCAACCAACAGCCGTTCGATTCAGATCGGACGAATAGGATAGGTTCACTTAAACGCGAAGGGGTACTCGATCTGAGCCACTCGATCTAAATAGATCCAACGTTCCACAGGGCCGATCCGGCCGAACCGGTATCGACCAGTAGAAAACTGCCGCCTGTCACCTGTCTGTTTAAAACAGATTTTGATAACAGATTTAAATGCCATTTTCAAACCCTTATAACTTTTGATCCACACGTCCAAAAATTATAAACTTTATATCAACGAAATCAGGAGAACAAGCCCTAGCTAACCATGGCCTTAGTTTTGAAAATAGTATCTGTTAGCTTGATTGAATTTGCAGAATCGTTTGTGTACTTGTTTAGAGTATAAAAATTGTTTAAAATTGAATTTAATGACAAAACCTTTGCAAAATGATTTGTAGTGACCTTACTGACCCTAGGAACCAACCCATAGTGTTAAAATGATTTTTGTGAAATTTAAGTTGAATTAGTTAACTTAGTCATTTTTTTAGCCAAAATAAAACTCATTGATTTTATTATGGAAAAGTTTGGGCAAGGAAAACTTTGGGAAAATGTTTTGGACAAAAACTTACTGACCCAAAACACCAAGCCTTGCCAAAGGTAACCCACTCAGTGAAAAACATAAAGTCTTACTTTAAAAAGAATAATTTTCCCCACATAAAATGTTGAATGGATTTTAAAATAGACTTTGGGCAAAACCTCTAACTAATGACTTTGCCATTTTGGTAAATGACCAATGTGGACCTTACAAAGTTATAAACCTAGTAGAGACCAACCTTGCAGAAGAACCCACCTTTGCATGACTTAGACTCCTCTACTATGTGTGTGAAATTGTTTGTTTAACCTTGGTTTGGGATGTTAGTTGATTTGGTGATTTGCTTGATTGACTTGTAGTGAAATTAGCAAAGTGTGAAACTAGCAAGATCAAGGAAGTGAACCCTCATTCCCTACCAAAAAGGCAAGTTACACTATCATGCAAAAGTCCTACTACTTTCATTATACTTAGTGGATTTTGAAAATATGCATGAAAAGATAATTCTGTACTTATGCTATGCTAAATCCTAATAGGATTCCCTATACACTCCTTAGTGAAAATATTGAAGTTGTACATGCTTAGCCATGCTATATGCTATGTTTTGAAAAGAGATACATGTTGAGATTTTACAAAGAATGAGAAAAGAACTTGTATTTTTACATAATAAAACAAGGACTCAATGAACCACCTAGGTGGAGGATACTTTAAGTTTGGAGAAGGTGGCAACAAAAGGGAACCATGTCTATGGCAATCACTTTGTGTTGTGCTCCAAAAGAAAACCACCTAGGAAACTTAGAGATCAAACATGTTTCTCCAATTGTGGCTTTCGTGTACAACCACATGCTATTATGGCTCTGGCTTAGTCAATTACAATAGGAAGACCCATACATTGTCTTTAGTTACTGGACATGGGGATCTGGAATGCTTCATGGGGGCTGAAGACAAAGCTAGCAATGATGTATGGGAGGACCTTTTGGAAAGACTTCGTCACATTCTCAATCTGCCAGTACTCCATCTTGGTGAGCACTAATCCAGTAGGCCACTGGTGGCAAAAGGATGGGATTGTGACATGTGGGTAAAGTGTACTCCTTCTGCAGAAGTAAATAAAATCTAAGTACTTAGCCGTGTCCCCGGTTATGGACAATACTGAGCAACTAAAGTTTGAACTATGGGAGATCTCGACATTCCAACTTCTAATATAAAAACTTGATGCCCTTGTGTGTCTACCAAGGAATTCAAAGAGATTTTGTAAAGCTTGTTGCACTTGGGGTTACCAAGGTGCTCAAGAGCATGATGTACTTGGGGCTTTACCAAGGAATTGATGAGTTTTTGATAAAACTTGTTGCACTTGGGGTTACCAAGGTGCTCAAGAGATTTTGACAGGGACTTGAACACTTGAGTTTCTACCAAGGAGTTCAAGGAACTTGGAAAAGAAATTTGACAAAAGACTTTAAAACCCTTTTGAAAAGATAGGATAAAATATTGCTTTATGCAAATAAGCCTTAAACTCTACTTAGCCAAATATGCATATAATGATAGGATCCACCCATGTTATACATAAAAGTGAAGCTTGCCAATACAATTCAAAATGTATTGACCCTTGTGGCTGTAACTTGTAATGTTGCAGGTTGATTGTTTTAGAATGAAGATTGTTTGATTGACTAGGACTACAAAATCTACAACCAACATCTGCCTGTGGCACTTTGAAGATGATGGACCCCTACTTATAAATATTCCGCTGCAAATGTAATGTAATAGCCATATGAGCTATGTTTGATGTAATAAACATATGTTATTCCTGGTTATAAAATTTTATTATGACCTTTGTATCTTGATATTACATCTTAACTGTGGATGCTAGCTATTGATCCAGGGACTAGCATTGTAAAACACAGGAGGACTCTACCTTATTGGGTTGGGACCTCTACAATAAGTATGGATATGAACAATGCACATTTTTAATACTCCAAAAGTTACTGTTGTTGGCATTTTGTGTAGCCCAAAATGGAAGAGGAAAATCGCATGCAGTGATTGTTGGATACATCATCAACATCTAAGATTTCAAATTCTCGAATACTAAAGAGTTCCCTAAAGATCGCTCCAAGAAAATTGACACATTATCGTTCATATCTTTTGAGATTGAAACATTTATTTATTCTCAGACTTACCAAATAAGACATTTTCGTTTTCCGTGTTTTTACCAAGAATTACTCCAAATATGTTAAGATTATTATTGGTGTAAAATTAGCATCATTGAAAGTGTTTTTCAATATGAATCCAACGATATAATTATGTGTTGGAGATATGCCCAAGAGGCAATAATAAGGTGGTTATTATATCTTTGTGTTTATGATAAATGTTTACATCCCATGCTATAATTGTATTAACCAGAAACATTAATACTTGTGTGTTTTGTAAACATAAAAGAGCCCCTAGTAACACTCTTGTTGAAACTAGCTTGTTGATAAATAGATGATCATGGTTTCCTGGTCATGGACATTGGATGTTATTGAAGGAAATATACCCGAGAGGCAATAATAAAGTGGTTATTATCTTATTCCTTGTTTATGATAAATGTTCATTTTGCATTCTATAACTGTATTAATACGGAAACGTTGATACATGTGTGTTTAATAAACAAATAGAAATTTCTAGTTATGCCTCTCTTATAAACTAGCTCGTTGATTAACAAGATGATCAAAGGTTTCGTTATCATGGACATTGGATGTTGTTAGTAACGAGGTCACAACATTGTTGGAATGATGTGATGAACATTTATCCGAAGTATAGCATTTTGATCAAAGTCATGTTTATATTGCTATAATATCATATGAAGTAATCATATTCCTTAGACCATGAAATCATGTCAATCACTAACACTAGAAGAGTATCTTGATAACATCAAACGTCACACCATAACAGGGTGACCATAAAGGTGGGTTTAGTGCTAGAATGTGTTATGTAGAGGCTCATGGATCAAGAGTGGAATTTGTCCATCCCGATGACGGATAGATATACTCTATGCCCTCTCAGTGATATCACATTAATTAGATTGCAAGCAAGTGATGAGATCACTAGAATGTTATATCACGGGAACAAGAAAAGAGTACATGTCGGTAACGAGATCAAACTAGGTATGGAGATATCGATGATCAAATCTTGGACATGTAGACAAAGGGATTTAGTTACATGCGTAAAAGGTTCACACGATCATAGAAGTCATCGTTTAATGTGTGGGAGTCAGTACGGATCTCTAGGTCCCGATGCTGATTATTGATCGGAGAGGGGTCTCGATCATGTCTGCATTATCGTGAACCGTAGGGTGACACACTTAAGGTATACCAACAACATTTGGAGCAAATAAGATGCCAGGAAAAGAAAAAATAAAGCGCTGGAATTATTTCAGTGGAAACCGGAATTGTTTCGGGTGAAATTGCTAAAACTGGTTCTGCATGTGATATTGTAATGTTGCAAGGGGTTTTATGTGAATGTTTGTTAATTAATGTAATTAAAAAATTCTGAATAAAATAAATAAAATAGTTGTATTAAATGAGAGATTGCATTAATTTTGGTGGAAAATTAATGCATGTTAGTGGACATATGAGTGGAGGTGTGTTTATGTGAAGTGGAGCTTCCACCCACATGAATGAGGGAGAGGAGGGGGAACCCTCTATGGCCGGCGGCCAAGACCCTTGGCCTTCCCCCTCCCCTATATAAAGAGCACCTCCTCCTCCTCCACTCTCACACCTCCTCGCGAAGGATCTCTCTCCCCCCTTTAGATTTCCCCATGGTCTCGGATCAGCGAGATACATGTTCCTGGTGGCTTTTTCTAGAAGGATTTGTTGCTTCCGCTGCTTCCCTGGAGCGAGGGCGCGGAGGTTGTCGGGATATCCGAACGTGTGTGCGATCATGGATGCACCACTACTTTGCGGTGCTGGACTTGATGGTGCTGGACCTGCTGGACCAGATGGACTTCATCATGATCTTGAGATCGGCAAGAGATCGACTACATCACCAACGAGTTCATACTCGAAAAATCTTTCGGTCTTCAAGGGTAGGTATTCTATGGATGTATATCCACCCGTTGCTTGTATTTAGATAGATGGATCTTGGTGCACATAGTTACCATCATAAGAAAACTTTTGTTTTCTATGCTGCGAACCCAACAGTGGTATCAGAGTTGGATCTATGCGTAGATGCTTTGCACGGGTAGTAACATATGAGTATGTGGGCGCTGATGGTAATGTTATTGCTTCTTATGTGTAATTTGGATATTGGTGGCATAGTGGGATGAAGCGGCCCGGACAAACTTTACATGTCCTCGCACATGAGACATGTTCCACGCTTGACATGCAACTAGTTTTGGATAAGTGGCTTGCGGCTGGCTGTCTCTCCTACTATAGTCAATATCTGATTTACAACGAGTTGCCAATAAATTGATTATCATCATTGTGGTTCCATGTTCGTTGTTAAGAACGGTTCTGTCTCCAAAAGCCCTCAGCCACGTAAAACATGTAAAAGATAAATTAGAGGCGTCTAGTTTTTGGTTTTGTCGAGCAAGTACTATGATATGGTAGTGTTATTATTTGTAGTATGGATTAATACTATTGAAAATTGTAATATGACAAAGTGTAAGTTCCATAGACTTTGGTCTTACACATATAGGAATGATAAAGATCATTCCATGATGCACAAGATAGTGATCAAGTGCAAGAACCATATCATATCACTATAGCATATGATGTTTGTTTGCATCTTATATTGATCGTTTGGCGCTTTAGTAGCATTATAAGATGATCCCTCATTTAGATATCAAGATTAAAATGTGTTCTCCCTTAAGTATGCACCGACTATGTTTCGCCGCTTCAAGACATCACGTGATGATCGGGTGTACTTGAATCCACGGTCATATCTCGGGTGTCAGACAGTTTGACACACGCAAAATACTAAGGTTCTTACTTGGTGAGCCTAGCATGTACATACATGGACTCGAAACATGGACTAAAAGGTTAAGCATGAGTCATATAGTTGATCTGATGCCCATTTCGATGTCTGATGTCTACGCACTTCTATTCTTGTAGACAGTTGTTGGGCCTCCAAGTGTAGAGGTTTGTAGAACAACGACAAGTTTCCCTTAAGTGGATTACCTAAGGTTTATCGAACTCAAGGAGGAGGTGATCAAAGGTATTCCCTCTCAAGCAATCCTGCAATCAAGATACAACAAGTCTCTTGTGTCCCCAACACACCCAATACACTTGTCAGGTGTATAGGTGCACTAGTTAGGTGAAGAGATAGTGAAATACATGTTGTAACGGTGCTAGAAAATAGCTTCTGACTTGTTGTTGACGTGGGGTAACGTGTGTGAGTGAGGTAAAGACTAAAGCAAGCAAACATGCAACAGATCTAGATGCAAACGGTGTTTCAATGTTTAGAAACAAGGCCTAGGTATTATACTTTCACTAGTGAACACTCTCTCATATAAATATCCTCTCTTCATGATACTACTCTTAACTACTCTCCGGTTGGACACTGTAATCATCGGTAGGGCTATAAAAGCACTCCTCAAAGTCCGCCTTCCCCAATCTAGATAACCCCACACTGTCACCTTGAGCGCTAGATGGTTCCAACAAACACCACAATTTCATAGAGAAGACCAACTCAAAATATAACTCATAACAAATATTCAATCTAGTCAAAGTGCCACACATGGTCTGCATGCTGTCACGTTCACACACGTGGGGAAAAGCATAGATCTATTAAAGAACAAAGAGTATTTATGTAGACTCAAGCCTAAGTGCCACCATGGCGTCCACGCTGTCACTTTCACACACATGGAGAGAGCAGAGATCTATTGAAGCACTTGAGTAGCAAAGTAGATCTACTTGATTACAAAGCTCATGACCACAACAAGATCATGCATAGAGAGAGATGAACACATAGCTACCGGTAGAGCCCTTAGCCTTGAGGAAGAACTACTCCCTCCTTATCATGGGAATCAGCAACGGTGATGGAGATGGCTCTGGGGGCACTTCCCCGTCCCGGCAGGGTGCTGGAACAGAGACTTTCTGTCTCCCGAACCTCCCTTTCGGTGGCAGCGGCGCTACAAAGATTTTTTTGGAAGTATGATTGAAGACATAGGGTTTTCTCATCGGGGGCTTCTTATAGGAGAAAAATGCAAGGTCGATGGAGGTCCAGGGGCCCACACCCCTTGTGGGCGCGACCTAGGGTGGGCCAGCGCCCACCTAGGGTGTGGCCACCATGGTTTCCTCCTCCGTCTCATCTTCGATTTTCTGTATCGCTCCCGGGAAAATATGAACTTTGGATTTTGTCCCGTCCAATTCCGAGAATATTCATCTTTTAGCTTTCTGGAACCCAAAAATAGCAGAAAACAGGCAACTACACTGCGGCATCTTGTCAATAGGTTAGTTCCAGAAAGTGTATAAAAATACATCAAAGTGTAGACAAAACATAGAAAAGTGGATACTAAATAAGCATGGAACATCAAAAATTATAGATACGATTCTGACGTATCAACATCCCCAAGCTTAACTCCTGCTCGTCCTCGAGTAGGTAAGTGATAAAAAGAATAATTTTTGAGATGACATGCACCATCAAAACCAAGATCACACCATTTGTAAGCATTGAAAGCTGGGATCAAAGAACTCTAAACATGAGCATGAAAGATGGAGTTCTACCAGTAAGACAAAATAACTATGCATGCAACATGAAAGGCTGCAAACAAAGATCATGAATAACATGCATTGAAAAACATTTGGTTGTTTCACATACAGAAAACATGGCATAGTGGCATTCATCTTGTCCCTCATAGAGTAGCAAATAGATGCATATGACACCTTCAAAGTTCACAAGGGTGACTAGAAGCAAATAGCACAAGAACAAGTAATATCACAATATGCATCAATCAATAAGTTTTGGCACACTGCACATAGAATGACAACTATGCTCTCTTAATGGTGCCTAAAGGTAGAAGGTGGAGACTCAAATAATGGTGGAAGAAAGGCCTTTCATAAAGGAAGCCGGGATTTCAAGTTTCAAAAATAGCTTCCAAAAATTATGGTACTTGTTAGCTTTCAGCCCTCATTGCCCCTATCATAATCATCTTGAAGTGATTAAGGTTAAAGTGAACAAACTATGGAGTATATTCTTGACAAAGTATAAGTTGGCAATCTCAAGTCCCTTGAATACGAGGGCCACACCTCATGCTACTCAACTTCAGTCACCTATAAGTTCTTGTCATTGTAAGTACATGCATATCATAGAGAACCGCCAACGGGTACCCCTTGCACATGGTACATGAGCTATCCCATGACCAAAATGACAAGGCAAGCAGACAATGAGCATCTCAGCAATCTTTTATTTACTATATGCGTAGCTTTTTATTGAGGATGCTTCATAGATAGCTCACTATGGTGATGCTGCAAGTTTCCACCATGATTAGGCATGGCTTAGGCTAGCGGCCCAGGTGTTTCTCTAACACAAAATACAAACTCCATGGACTTACAAGTTCCCTCTTTGTTTCACACCGGTGACATCCATAGACAAAAGAGCATGATATCAACTGAGTACAAAGTACAAGTGCAATGTTGAAAACGTTCCCCGTGATAGCACGGTTCTGCTAATTCCAACGTATAAGTGCAAGCATATATAACATAGATGACACAATGGTTCATGTTTATTAGGGGAAAATAATATAAAGTGTGCCATCAAGTTTGTGAGGGCTTTAATCACTAAGTTTTCACATAACAAAATAGATTTTAATTGGAAGATAGCTGAAAACAAGAATATACTTGGAATGGTGTAACACACCATGCATAGGAATTTATAGTGGACACTTTGGAATAACTTGGTTTCTTGGGAGTTGGAAGCATGAGTAGAGCTTACTCATACAAGTGGAGGCTAGCAAAAGACTGGGAGCAACCAACTAAGAGAGCAATAATGGCCATAATCATGTAGAGCAACAAAACATTACTAATCAAAGAATAGAGTGGTACTACAAGTCAAGGACTAAATGATCATAGAGGCTATGGTAACTTTTCATAGTAATAACATGGTGTCAGCATGTGCCAAGTCAACCCAAACAAAGCATCAAAGGAGAATACCACAATACTATGCTTTTGTATGCTGAATCAACGCATAATTTCTTCAAGGCATACTAAGCAATCCCAATTGTTTGGAACAAGACATGCTACAACAATAATAACTAAGCATAAGGTCAAAACAACACCTAGCATGTCATGCTAAAGTCTGAGCCCCAGTTAAAACAAGCTCCCTTTTGTACCACTATAAGCATGAAACTTTCTACTCTTTTCCAACACCAAACAACTTATTTGAAACAACTCACAAAGATAATAATCAATAAAGATCAGTGAGCTTGTCTCAAAAATCCACAAAGAAGAACTAAAAAGTTCTAAGCTGAAAGCACAAGAAAACTAAGGCTGAACGCAGTGCTAGCAAAGGTGAACACTCACAAAACAATAAGAGTGAAAACTAGATTGTTCTAGGCAATGGAAACAGAGTGTGTCTCTCTCCAAAAGAAGTGTGGTGTAACCAACCAACTTTGTAGGGGTCCCAACCTTTAATAAGATTGATCCCTCCTGTGTTTTACAATGCTAGTCCCTGGATCAATAGCTAGCATCCACAGTTAAGATGTAATATCAAGAAACAAAGGTCATAATATAACTTTATAACCAGGAATAAAGTAATTTTATTACATCAAACATAGCTCATATGGCTATTACATTACATTGCAGCGGAATAAATATAGTCATGGGTCCTTCATCTTCAAAGTGCCACAGGCAGATGTTGGTTATAGACTTTGTAATCCTAAACAATCAATCTTCACTAAAATCAATCAAACCTGCAACATACAAGTTACAGCCACAAAGGGTCAATACATTTGAATTGTATTGGCAAGTGATACTATGGTAATATAGTGGAATCTATCATCTACATGCATTTGGCTAAGTGGAGTTGAGGCTTGCATTGCTCAAAATAGATTTTTCTTATCATTTTGAAAATACTAAGTTTTTGCTTGACAAAATCATTTTTCTCAATCAAAGATTTCAAGATCCTTGTACCAAGCCATCTCTCCATCAAAGATTAAAGAATTCAAACAACCCTTGTTCAATCCACAAGATTTTAATTTAGAAATTTGAATGATGAGATTCTTGATTGCTTCCATGTCTTGATGCTCAAATTGTCCTTTACCAGGGACATGGCTAAGTACTTAGATTTTACACTCTGCAGAGGTGGTGCACTTTCCCCACAAGACTTGGTTTCCCAAGACAAGATCTTTCAGAAGCTTTCCCTTAGACCAAAATGGACGCGCTCCAACCTATCAAACACTACCACCCACTGTCCATATGGCTAAGTTCTTGCAACCTATATGATCATGGCAGAGCCCATATTGCCAAGTGGTTGCACTTGAAGCTTCTCAACATTTGACATCTCAAATCCCTTTGTTCCTGGGTGGCATACCACAAGTGAGATACACAACCCAAGTCCATGGCCTTGTGTAACCACTCAACATATCCCAATCCTTCCATTCCACCCAGGGGATTCATTGACTTAGTGGTTTTATTAAACAAAACTTAAGTCCTCAGACTTAGAATATTTTTCCATAGTGTGAATATATATTCCACCCATGTTTTCTATTAGCTAGGCTAAGCTTGGTAGTAGTAGGAATCTCTAACTTAGGAAAATCCTACTAAGGATTCATCTACTAGGTTTTCCTATAGCAAGTTCTATACTTAGCAAAATCCATGCAAGTTTTACTTAGCAAAATCACTAATGCATAGTGAAAGTAATAGGATAGAAAGTATGAAGCATCACTTGCCTTTTTGGTAGGGAATGTTGGTTCACTCCTTGATCTTTCTAGTCTCACACTTCACTACAAATCAATCAAGCAAACACAATTTCAATTCACATTCCAAACCAAAGTCAAACAAACAATTCTTCACACACACAAAGTAATGGAATCTAAGTCATGCATGGGAGCATGCACAAGATAGTTTTATTTTGCAAAGGGTCTCTATGGGGTTTCTAAACTTTGTAAGATCCAATTTGGTCATTTACCAAAGTGGCAAAGTCATTAGCAAGAGGGTTTTGTCCAAAAACTATTTTTAAATCCATTCATCATTTTATGTGGTGAAAATGTTTTTATTAAGGCAAAACTCTTAAGTTGTTCACCAAATGAGTTGCTATTGCAAAACTTGGTGTTTTGGTTCAGTAGGGTTGGTCTAAATCATTTTCTTCCAAAGTTCTTTACTCAAAATCATTTCCATAAACAATCCATTATTTTTATTTGGCTAGAAATTGGCTAAGTCAAATAATTCAACATAAATCTTACAAAAATCATTTCTAACACCAAGGGTTGGTTCCTAGGGTCAGTAAGATCACAACAATCCAATTTGCAAAGGTTTTATCCCTAAATTCAATTTTAAACAATTTTTATACTCTAAACAAGTACACAAATGTTTCTGCAAATTCAAACAAGTTAACAGGTACTATTTTCTAAACTAAGGCCAGGGTTGGTTAGGGTTTGTTCTCCTGAATTCATTGATATAAAATTTGCCAAATTTGGACGTGTGGTTTGAAAGTTATAGGGTTTTCAAATTGCTACTTAAATCTGTTTTTCAAATTCTGTTTTAAAACAGATCCTGCCACGCGTCGTTATTCTACTGGATGATACCGGTTCGGCCGGATCGGGCGACGCTGGCCGTTGGATTTAATTATCATCGCGCGGCTCAGATCATTCGATACCCCTTCGGTTAGTCATTCTATCCAAGCCGGTGGATCTGCATCCTACGGTTCCTATCGCTTGGCCAAAAAGCAGCGGCGCTGGCGGCGGCGTCTGGTGGCGGAGCGGTCGGTCGTCGATGGAGCCGATGATACAGGAAGCGGGAGAGGAAAAGGGCATGCTCACCGGGCTCAGGGGGTCACGGCGAAGCTCAGGATACTGCTGGCTTGACAAGGGGCGCTCAGAGGCAATCGCAATTCCTCGTCGGAGTTGGGAACGGCGACGGACGGCTCTGTCCGCGGTTGAAGACGACGCTACAGGTCAAGAGAAGACAGACCGAAGGCAGGGTTAGACGCAGGAGATCATGACGGAGCTGTGAGCGTGAACAAGAGGGCTCGGGGCGGTCGAGGCTTACCGGGGAACGTCGCCGGAGAAGAAGCAGACACGGCGGCGCTCTGTGTTTGACGAAGGCGAAGATTGGTGGCGCCCTAAGACAAACGGAAAGTGCTGTTAGGTTCGTCTGAGCTTGGAGATCATCATCGTGTTCTCGGGGAGGAGAGGGGTGACCGGAATCTACCTGTGGGGCTCGTCGGAGAAAGAGGCAGACGGTGGTGACGGTGGTCGAGGTGGTTGTCGACGCTCTGGGTCGCTCGGGGGCAAGCTGGTGCTACGGGGATGATCGCCAGGAGGTGTGGATCACGAGAGCATGGTCGAGGAGGCAAGGGGCGGCGAGGGGCTGCCGGAATTGCTGCGACAGCTCGTCGGAGCAGAGGGTGCTCGGGGAGGAATTGAGGCGGCCTGGGGGCGAGCTTGGGGAAGGGGTCTGAGGGAAAACGGAGGAGAGAGCGAGGCGATTAAATCAGTGTGCTCGCGGCGAGAGATTAATGCTGCAATAAGGCGTAATCAATCGAAGAATCAATGGCAGCAACGGTGGCGAAGGGAGGAAGAACGGGTTGTGGGAGTGGGGAAGGAGAACAGTGGAAAGGGGTCCACTGGTCAGTGGGGAAAAGAATCGAGGGGAGGTCCACCAGTCATTGGTTCTGTGGTTAAGAGAATTGGTGCCAAACGTTTTCTTCGGGGAAATAAGTTGGGCTGTTTGCTGGGCCTTGTTGGGCTGCCTGGGTTGGGTCGGCCATTTCCTATTTTTTTTCCTGTCTGATTCCTTTTTCCTTTTCTAATTCTATTTTTCTGTTTTGAATTTCAAACAAACCAACAAGGTTCAAATCAATTCAACAATTCAAACTATTATAATGAGTTTTTGGTTCTGTTTAACATCATAATTCACATTCTAAAATAAAATATTATTTTAAATCTTTTTAGGTTCCATTTATTAATTAAATAAATGGATCATTAGTTATTTAATAAAATAGGGTTTGTTTTAATTAATATAATCTTCATTTAAAATCCAAATATTTTCAAGACCAATTCAGTAGGTTTTATTTGAAAATAAAGAATATTTGGAAAGCTTGTTTAAAAATAACCTTTTATTTATGGTCCATTTACAATTAAATAAGTGGGTCTCAGTTATTAAATCAAATAGGTTTTGTTTTATTGAGATAATTATTTTAAAAACTAAAATAAAGCCAAAACACTTTAGTAGGTTTTATTTGGAATATCAATTATTTGGAAAACTTATTTTAAATAATTTAACAAGTTTTGATGTTTCAATTAAATTGGTAAAACCTTTTATTTAAAATAAAGTTTGGATATTAATTCCTTATTATTTTATTTAGCAATCCTTTATTATTTTTAAACAAACTTTTGCTATTTTATTCAAAACAAAATGTTTTAAATCCAAAGCTTGGCCAAGGTTTAATTTGTCTTTACAAAACAATCTTTATTCATAAATCCATCTTTTCTTTTGAATACCAAATCCTTTTATCAAAAAGAT
This sequence comes from Avena sativa, assembly GCA_916181665.1. Classification (NCBI taxonomy): domain Eukaryota; kingdom Viridiplantae; phylum Streptophyta; class Magnoliopsida; order Poales; family Poaceae; genus Avena; species Avena sativa. The sequence continues at coordinate 33,757,430 of OV702279.1, forward strand.
CTAAAATATCATTTCCCAAATATTTTGTTTTCTTTTATTTAAAATGTTTATCTTTTTAAATCCCTTTAGGACTTTATTTGATTCAAATGGGTTTGAGGTTCCATTTAAATTCAAAAAGTTTCTTCTGGCCCTGAAAATCAAACAAAGTTTTGTTTTATTCATTTATTTTCACATTACAAGATTTGGAAAATCTTGGGATGTGACAGGCTACCACCCTTAAAATAAATCTCGTCCCGAGATTTGGGGAGGCTAGGGTTACAAGCAAGTTCAAAACAACTAGGGTACTACCACCCTGAAAAATTTTCAAACAAAAATTACATAATGGACTTCTTAGGGTCCTGGAAAACTTCTCTGAACAAACAGTTGCATTTATGTCCTTAATTTCCATGCTTGACTCATGGGCCAAGGTTGAGATCCTTCATAGACTTGTTTAACTTGTTCTCCATCCTTTCTGGACAATTGTTTGCATAGTGTCCTAGTTCCTTGCATTTGAAACATGTGACAAGGCTGACATCTCTCATAGTGTCGTGGTGGTATCACGACATATGCCATGGGTAGGCTAAAGTTGGGGCCGATGGACGTGGAGGAATCCGGGGAGGGATGATGCAGTGAAGACCGCACTCCTATGAACAAAGAGAAATACAATGTATATTGGATTGAAGCTCTCAAGTGGGGATAACACCTCATTCTATACATCTAATCTCTTATAATCTTGCCATACTTGTGGCTACAATCATGCTCCTAGAGCTGTATCTCCTATGCTTCTATCTAGATCTCTCTATGAGAGTGGAGGAAGAGGAAGAAGGAGAGCTCCTAGTGAGCAGAGAGGGGAGGAGCCCTTCGGGGCCTCCTCTTCAACGATCCCCCTGGTGCTCCTTATAAAGAGGAGCCCAGGGGACAAGTCTTGTACTACATGCTTAGCATCTAGATGGCATATTCCGGGCATCTTCCAGAGATGCTGAGCATATGCCTTGGCATCTTTGGAGATGCCAGGCATATTCCTTAGCATCTTATTTGATACTAAGAGCATATTCCCAGCATCTTGTTAGATGCCATGGGCATATTCCATACGTCATGTGCCAGTCTGAGCTAGTGGGCTCCCAAGAATGGCACAATACTTGTTAGCCTTGTCCTGACTTGATGGCGTGTAGCTGTGCAGATCAGGAACATATCTGGAGACAAATAAGAGGTCATATCGGGTGAAATAACTTGGCCTAGGTGCCCCAGGCGTAGCAGTAATTCGGCCTACTCCTTAGTTGATTCGGCCTGGGTGAGAAGCAGCCCAACCGGTCATGCGTTTGGCCCAGCCGAGCTCCCTCCAATTCGGCCCAAGTCAGGCAGCAAGTGAGATACCCATCCTGGGTGAGAGAAAGCCCAGCCGAGCTCCTTCTAGCTCGGCCCAAACAGGGACACGGGAGAAGAAGCCCAGCCGGGGTGTCCTGTTGACTCGGCCCCGCCGGTGCGACTAGGTCCAGGGGAGCCCGTGGCTCTGAGTCCCGCGGTGGGCCGAGCTTTACCTCATTCGGCCCACCCGGGCAACGAGGTGAGGGAGCCGGCGCCAAGTCCCGCGGTGGGCCGAGCTAGTGCTCGTTCGGCCCACCCGGGCGACGAGGTGGGCTGGCTAGGAGCAGCTCAGCGGGAGAGGGCAGTGATCTGCTGAGGCAGCTCGGCGGGAAGGAGATTGGGCGTCGGGTTGAGTCGGCGGGAGCGGGCGATGGAGACGGGGTGCAGCCGCGGTGGGTCGATGTTTGCTGATTTGGCCCATGCGGGAACCTCCAGTAGGAGCTGGCGTGCTGGGCCGAGATGACTAGTTCGGCCTAGGGACTGGTGATTCGGCCCTGGTAGGATTAATTCGGCATTTGGAGTGCAGATTTGGTCCAGCTTGACTAGGATTAGGCCGAATTAAGTATAATTCGGCCCAGTCTGTCTTTTATCCTTTTTCCTCTTAGTTTCCTTCCTTCGTGCTATATTTCTCTACTTATGTATGCATATTTATCTCGGTAAATCCTCCATTCATCTATAGATATCCTTTTATATATCAACTCTGGGGTACCTGGGGGTACACCCCCGACATTAGTCCCCGAGGCTATGTGGGACTCGCAGAGTCGTGCATAGGCTTTATAAATATCTCCAGAGTTGTTTATTCGGCCTTAAGTCTTTGACATATATTATCGACTCCTGGCCCTCTGGGTCATAACCTTCTTGGGTGAGTTCTTGGCTTCTGGCCTTCTTGGGCACTGGTCATAACCCCTTTGGGAAAGTTTCTAGACCTCTAGCCTTCATGGGCACTGGTCATAACCCCTTTGGGTAAGATTCTGGACTTCTTGCCTTCATGGGCACTGGTCATAACCCCTTTGGGTAAGTTTCTGGACTTCTGGCCTTATTGGGCACTTATCATAACCCCTTTGGGTAAGTTTCTGGACTTCTGGCCTTCTCGGGCATGGCTCTTTTAACCTCATTGGATAAGTTATGAGTTCTTGCCTTCTTTGGCATTGCTCTTTTAACCTCATTGGGTAAGTTATGAGTTCTTGCCTTCTTTGGCATTGCTCTTTTAACCTCATTGGGTAAGTTATGAGTTCTTGCCTTCTCTGGCATTGCTCTTTTAACCTCATTGGGTAAGTTATGAGTTCTGGCCTTCTTGGGCTCTGCTCTTTTAACCTCATTGGGTAAGTTATGAGTTCTTGCCTTCTTTGGCATTGCTCTTTTAACCTCATTGGGTAAGTTATGAGTTCTGGCCTTCTTAGGCTCTGCTCTTTTAACCTCATTGGGTAAGTTATGAGTTCTTGCCTTCTTTGGCATTGCTCTTTTAACCTCATTGGGTAAGTTATGAGTTCTGGCCTTCTTGGGCTCTGCTCTCTTAACCTCATTGGGTAAGTTATGGCTTCTTGCCTTCTTTGGCATTGCTCTTTTAACCTCATTGGGTAAGTTATGAGTTCTTGCCTTCTTTGGCATTGCTCTTTTAACCTCATTGGGTAAGTTATGAGTTCTTGCCTTCTTTGGCATTGCTATTTTAACCTCATTGGGTAAGTTATGAGTTCTTGCCTTCTCTAGCATTGCTCTTTTAACCTCATTGGGTAAGTTATGAGTTCTTGCCTTCTCTGGCATTGCTCTTTTAACCTCATTGGGTAAGTTATGAGTTCTTGCCTTCTCTGGCATTGCTCTTTTAACCTCATTGGGTAAGTTATGAGTTCTGGCCTTCTTGGGCTCTGCTCTTTTAACCTCATTGGGTAAGTTTTGATCTGAGTTATCTGTTTCCAAATCTGAGTTATTTTACTCAGAATTGACTTAGGTCTTGAGTCTGAGTCCTCCGACTCAAATCCGAGGTATACGACTTAAATCCGAGTTATCTCATTCCAGATCCGAGTTACTTTACTCAATTTTGACTTACTTCCCAAACCTGAGTCATCTGACTCAAATCCGAGTTAACTCATCTCAAATCCGAGTTACTTTACTCAATTTTGACTTACATCCCAAATCTGAGTCATCTGACTCAAATCCGAGTTAACTCATCTCAAATCCGAGTTATTTTACTCAATTTTGACTTACATCCCAAATCTAAGTCATCTGACTCAAATCCGAGTTAACTCATCTCAAATCCGAGTTACTTTACTCTATTTTAACTTTCATCCCAAATCTGAGTCATCTGACTCAAATCCGAGTTAACTCATCTCAAATCGGAGTTACTTCACTCAATTTTGACTTACATCCCAAATCTGAGTCATCTGACTCAAATCCGAGTTAACTCATCTAAAATCCGAGTTAACTCATCTCAAATCCGAGTTACTTTACTCAATTTTGACTTACATCCTAAATCTGAGTCATCTGACTCAAATCCGAGTTAACTCATCTCAAATCCGAGTTACTTTACTCTATTTTGACTTTCATCTCAAATCTGAGTCATCTGACTCAAATCTGAGTTAACTCATCTCAAATCCGAGTTACTTTACTCTATTTTGACTTTCATCCCGAATCTGAGTCATCTGACTCAAATCCGAGTTAACTCATCTCAAATCCGAGTTACTTTACTCAATTTTGACTTACATCCCAAATCTGAGTCATCTGACTCAAATCCGAGTTAACTCATCTCAAATCCGAGTTACTTTACTCAATTTTGACTTACATCCCAAATCTGAGTCATCTGACTCAAATCCGAGTTAACTCATCTCAAATCTGAGTTACTTTACTCAATTTTGACTTACATCCCAAATCTGAGTCATCTGACTCAAATCCGAGTTAACTCATCTCAAATCCGAGTTAACTCATCTCAAATCTGAGTTACTTTACTCAATTTTGACTTACATCCCAAATCTGAGTCATCTGACTCAAATCCGAGTTAACTCATCTCAAATCCAAGTTATCTATTTGCCACGATATAGCTTGATTTGGCGTGATGATGATAATTTGCCTTTGATATGGATCCGAGATATAGATCCGAGATTAAGCTTTGGGATATGATAATAAGGCTAATCGCTGAGAGATCTGATTCGAGATGTAGATATGAGATATAGATTCGAGATATGATAAGCTGGCCAATAGTCATCCGAGATATGGGATAACCTGGCAAAATGGTGAGATATCAATCCGAGTCATAACATAACCTGGCAATCTGGTGAACTGAGTAAAGCTTCGGCCTGAGTCAGAGATATGATTAGTACGCCGAGTCTGAATACCAATCCGAATTATAATATACCCTGGCAAGCTGAATCAAATGTTAGTCCGAATCAGAGACAATCTACTGAGCCGAGTTAAAGGTTAATTCAAAGCATAAACAAATTGACTTCGAGTTATATCCGAATCAACAATAAGCTGGCCGGTGAGCTGAGTTAATGGTCAATCCAAGGCATAAATAAACTGACTCAAAATCTATCTGAATCACAAATAAGCTGATTCAACTTATGGCCGAGTTAACAGATAAGCTGGCTGGTGAGCTGAGTTAATGGATAATCCAAAACATAAACTAACTGACTCAAAATCTATCTGAATCACAAATAAGCTGATTCAACTTATGGCCGAGTTAACAGATAAGCTGGCTGGTGAGCTGAGTTAATGGATAATCCAAAACATAAACTAACTGACTCAAAATCTATCTGAATCACAAATAAGCTGATTCAACTTATGGCCGAGTTAACAGATAAGCTGGCTGGTGAGCTGAGTTAATGGATAATCCAAAACATAAACTAACTGACTCAAAATCTATCTGAATCACAAATAAGCTGATTCAACTTATGGCCGAGTTAACAGATAAGCTGGCTGATGTACAGATCTAAATCAACATGATGTTCTCTTAATCCAAAGGTGACTCTAAGAATAAGTCGGCTAGTCCCCGGGTTAAGTTCTTTTCTCCCCGGGGTGAAGGATTGAGTGTAGGAGACTGAGTTATCTGGCACTTACAGTATACTTGGGGAAGTGTTTGAGTGAGTCTTGCTAAGTCATACTTGCCCTGCTGAGTTACTTGGTACTTACAGTAAGCTTGGAGTAGTGCTTGAGTCCTTCTTGCTGAGTTTTACCTGCTTTGATGAGTTAGACTTGGAGAGTCTCTGCGCTTACCTCTTTGTTCTCTGTTGGCTTGGTGAAGCTGAATGAGCCTTATGAGGAAGAAATTGATGAAGATGTTCCCGTCCGGATGGAAACCCAACCAACGCCACTACAAGGCACCACGGTGGGCGCCAAATGTCGTGGTGGTATCACGGCATATGCCATGGGTAGGCTAAAGTTGGGGCCGATGGACGTGGAGGAATCCGGGGAGGGATGATGCAGTGAAGACCGCACTCCTATGAACAAAGAGAAATACAATGTATATTGGATTGAAGCTCTCAAGTGGGGATAACACCTCATTCTATACATCTAATCTCTTATAATCTTGCCATACTTGTGGCTACAATCATGCTCCTGGAGCTGTATCTCCTATGCTTCTATCTAGATCTCTCTATGAGAGTGGAGGAAGAGGAAGAAGGAGAGCTCCTAGTGAGCAGAGAGGGGAGGAGCCCTTCGGGGCCTCCTCTTCAACGATCCCCCTGGTGCTCCTTATAAAGAGGAGCCCAGGGGACAAGTCTTGTACTACACGCTTAGCATCTAGATGGCATATTCCGGGCATCTTCCAGAGATGCTGAGCATATGCCTTGGCATCTTTGGAGATGCCAGGCATATTCCTTAGCATCTTATTTGATACTAAGAGCATATTCCCAGCATCTTGTTAGATGCCATGGGCATATTCCATACGTCATGTGCCAGTCTGAGCTAGTGGGCTCCCAAGACTGGCACAATACTTGTTAGCCTTGTCCTGACTTGATGGCGTGTAGCTGTGCAGATCAGGAACATATCTGGAGACAAATAAGAGGTCATATCGGGTGAAATAACTTGTCCCAGGTGCCCCAGGCGTAGCAGTAATTTGGCCTACTCCTTAGTTGATTCGGCCTGGGTGAGAAGCAGCCCAACCGGTCATGCGTTTGGCCCAGCCGAGCTCCCTCCAATTCGGCCCAAGTCAGGCAGCAAGTGAGATACCCAGCCTGGGTGAGAGAAAGCCCAGCCGAGCTCCTTCTAGCTCGGCCCAAACGGGGACACGGGAGAAGAAGCCCAGCCGGGGTGTCCTGTTGACTCGGCCCCGCCGGTGCGACTAGGTCCAGGGGAGCCCGTGGCTCTGAGTCCCGCGGTGGGCCGAGCTTTACCTCATTCGGCCCACCCGGGCGACGAGGTGAGGGAGCCGGCGCCAAGTCCCGCGGTGGGCCGAGCTAGTGCTCATTCGGCCCACCCGGGCGACGAGGTGGGCTGGCTAGGAGCAGCTCAGCGGGAGAGGGCAGTGATCTGCTGAGGCAGCTCGGCGGGAAGGAGATTGGGCGTCGGGTTGAGTCGGCGGGAGCGGGCGATGGAGACGGGGTGCAGCCGCGGTGGGCCGATGTTTGCTGATTTGGCCCATGCGGGAACCTCCAGTAGGAGCTGGCGTGCTGGGCCGAGATGACTAGTTCGGCCCAGGGACTGGTGATTCGGCCCTGGTAGGATTAATTCGGCATTTGGAGTGCAGATTTGGTCCAGCTTGACTAGGATTAGGCCGAATTAAGTATAATTCGGCCCAGTCTGTCTTTTATCCTTTTTCCTCTTAGTTTCCTTCCTTCGTGCTATATTTCTCTACTTATGTATGCATATTTATCTCGGTAAATCCTCCATTCATCTATAGATATCCTTTTATATATCAACTCTGGGGTACCTGGGGGTACACCCCCGACACATAGGCTGGTTTATCTTATGCTTCATCTTTTCTGGACAGTAGTTTGCATAATGTCCTAACTCTTTGCAGTGTTTGCACATCACTTGGCTAATATCTTTCTTTTTCTTTGGTATTACTGTCTCTTGTTTGTTTCCTTGGTTCTTCTTGTTTTCTGGGCACTCATTGGCATAGTGTCCCATCTCTTTGCATTTAAAACATTGCACTTGTGTAATATCCTTCTTGCTAGTGTTGGGGAATTTCTTCTTCTTCTTGGGTCTCTCCAAAGCTAGGAGTTCTTCTAGTTCATGTTCTTCATAGGTGGGAGATCTTTCTCTCTTCTTGGGGCATTGATCTTCATGTTCCTTGGATGCATGATCCTTGTCCCTACAAACATGTTTGTCATCCTTGTTGTCATTGGCTCTTTGGGAAAAGTTTTCTCCCATATTGATCATTTGAGTAACTAATCCTTGCAACAATTGGGATTGAAGTTTCAAAATCCTTTGTATGGCTGGGTCTAGTCCATTGTTGTTGGCTAAAAGCTGAGTTGTCTCTTGGCTCAACTGGTTTTGGGTTGCTATAAGTTCTCTCATGTTGTCTTCTTGGTTGGTGTTGATGTCATCAACCTTGGAGTCTTTTGGAGTAGTCATCTGTTTGGGTTTGATGGGAGATTAGAATAGACAAGATAATTCTAAGGACTTAATTCTAATCACACATATCATAATACACACAAGCAATGTGCATGCAATCACAAACCAAACAATTCACTCAAACAACAAAGTTCAAGCACATACTTAGGCAACAAAATATTTTTGTTACACCACATAAGTTGGTGTGTTTTTCACTTATCTAAATATGGTGGTCCATCTATATGGTTCACTTGTGATCTTTCCATTCTTCATGATTCTTCTTGTATGAGATCATGGTTTCCTTGGGAAAAACTCTTGGTCACAAAACTTCAAAGTTGTTGATGGCTCCTTCTTATTTTGCATTCCCTCAGTCTCTAAATCTTGAGTAGGATTTCCTTGTTTCACTTGTGGTCCTTAGTAGTTTCCAAGTTGGAAGTCCTTGGGAAATATGCTGAAGATGTTGAAATCATTAGAGTTGAAGAAGTTGAAGTCATTAGAGTTGAAGATGTTGAAGAAGTCCTTTGCACATGGTGTAGTCTTTGGCCATGGGGTAGGTTTTTATCCATCAAGTTTGAAATAGATGAGATGTAGAGTTGAAACCAAAATGGTTGAGGAAAGAGTATACAAGTGTTTTTGTAAATAAGTTTTTGGAACAAATACAACTCCTATTTTTCTAAGGGTCTTTGTCCAATCCTAGGGTTTAAAAATCCTACAGGCAACACAATGCTCTGATACCATTTGTAGGGGTCCCAACCTTTAATAAGATTGATCCCTCCTGTGTTTTACAATGCTAGTCCCTGGATCAATAGCTAGCATCCACAGTTAAGATGTAATATCAAGAAACAAAGGTCATAATATAACTTTATAACCAGGAATAAAGTAATTTTATTACATCAAACATAGCTCATATGGCTATTACATTACATTGCAGCGGAATAAATATAGTCATGGGTCCTTCATCTTCAAAGTGCCACAGGCAGATGTTGGTTGTAGACTTTGTAATCCTAAACAATCAATCTTCACTAAAATCAATCAAACCTGCAACATACAAGTTACAGCCACAAAGGGTCAATACATTTGAATTGTATTGGCAAGTGATACTATGGTAATATAGTGGAATCTATCATCTACATGCATTTGGCTAAGTGGAGTTGAGGCTTGCATTGCTCAAAATAGATTTTTCTTATCATTTTGAAAATACTAAGTTTTTTCTTGACAAAATCATTTTTCTCAATCAAAGATTTCAAGATCCTTGTACCAAGCCATCTCTCCATCAAAGATTAAAGAATTCAAACAACCCTTGTTCAATCCACAAGATTTTAATTTAGAAATTTGAATGATGAGATTCTTGATTGCTTCCATGTCTTGATGCTCAAATTGTCCTTTACTAGGGACATGGCTAAGTACTTAGATTTTACACTCTGCAGAGGTGGTGCACTTTCCCCACAAGACTTAGTTTCCCAAGACAAGATCTTTCAGAAGCTTTCCCTTAGACCAAAATGGACGCGCTCCAACCTATCAAACACTACCACCCACTGTCCATATGGCTAAGTTCTTGCAACCTATATGATCATGGCAGAGCCCATATTGCCAAGTGGTTGCACTTGAAGCTTCTCAACATTTGACATCTCAAATCCCTTTGTTCCTGGGTGGCATACCACAAGTGAGATACACAACCCAAGTCCATGGCCTTGTGTAACCACTCAACATATCCCAATCCTTCCATTCCACCCAGGGGATTCATTGACTTAGTGGTTTTATTAAACAAAACTTAAGTCCTCAGACTTAGAATATTTTTCCATAGTGTGAATATATATTCCACCCATGTTTTCTATTAGCTAGGCTAAGCTTGGTAGTAGTAGGAATCTCTAACTTAGGAAAATCCTACTAAGGATTCATCTACTAGGTTTTCCTATAGCAAGTTCTATACTTAGCAAAATCCATGCAAGTTTTACTTAGCAAAATCACTAATGCATAGTGAAAGTAATAGGATAGAAAGTATGAAGCATCACTTGCCTTTTTGGTAGGGAATGTTGGTTCACTCCTTGATCTTTCTAGTCTCACACTTCACTACAAATCAATCAAGCAAACACAATTTCAATTCACATTCCAAACCAAAGTCAAACAAACAATTCTTCACACACACAAAGTAATGGAATCTAAGTCATGCATGGGAGCATGCACAAGATAGTTTTATTTTGCAAAGGGTCTCTATGGGGTTTCTAAACTTTGTAAGATCCAATTTGGTCATTTACCAAAGTGGCAAAGTCATTAGCAAGAGGGTTTTGTCCAAAAACTATTTTTAAATCCATTCATCATTTTATGTGGTGAAAAATGTTTTTATTAAGGCAAAACTCTTAAGTTGTTCACCAAATGAGTTGCTATTGCAAAACTTGGTGTTTTGGTTCAGTAGGGTTGGTCTAAATCATTTTCTTCCAAAGTTCTTTACTCAAAATCATTTCCATAAACAATCCATTATTTTTATTGGCTAGAAATTGGCTAAGTCAAATAATTCAACATAAATCTTACAAAAATCATTTCTAACACCAAGGGTTGGTTCCTAGGGTCAGTAAGATCACAACAATCCAATTTGCAAAGGTTTTATCCCTAAATTCAATTTTAAACAATTTTTATACTCTAAACAAGTACACAAATGTTTCTGCAAATTCAAACAAGTTAACAGGTACTATTTTCTAAACTAAGGCCAGGGTTGGTTAGGGTTTGTTCTCCTGAATTAATTGATATAAAATTTGCCAAATTTGGACGTGTGGTTTGAAAGTTATAGGGTTTTCAAATTGCTACTTAAATCTGTTTTTCAAATTCTGTTTTAAAACAGATCCTGCCACGCGTCGTTATTCTACTGGATGATACCGGTTCGGCCGGATCGGACGACGCTGGCCGTTGGATTTAATTATCATCGCGTGGCTCAGATCATTCGATACCCCTTCGGTTAGTCATTCTATCCAAGCCGGTGGATCTGCATCCTACGGTTCCTATCGCTTGGCCAAAAAGCAGCGGCGCTGGCGGCGGCGTCTGGTGGCGGAGCGGTCGGTCGTCGACGGTGCCGGCGATACAGGAAGCGGGAGAGGAAAAGGGCATGCTCACCGGGCTCAGGGGGTCACGGTGAAGCTCAGGATACTGCTGGCTTGACAAGGGGCGCTCAGAGGCAATCGCAATTCCTCGTCGGAGTTGGGAACAGCGACGGACGGCTCTGTCCGCGGTTGAAGACGACGCTACAGGTCAAGAGAAGACAGACCGAAGGCAGGGTTAGACGCAGGAGATCATGACGGAGTTGTGAGCGTGAACAAGAGGGCTCGGGGCGGTCGAGGCTTACCGGGGAACGTCGCCGGAGAAGAAGCAGACACGGCGGCGCTCTGTGTTTGACGAAGGCGAAGATTGGTGGCGCCCTAAGACAAACGAAAAGTGCTGTTAGGTTCGTCTGAGCTTGGAGATCATCATCGTGTTCTCGGGGAGGAGAGGGGTGACCGGAATCTACCTGTGGGGCTCGTCGGAGAAAGAGGCAAACGGTGGTGACGGTGGTCGAGGTGGTTGTCGACGCTCTGGGTCGCTCGGGGGCAAGCTGGTGCTACAGGGATGATCGCCAGGAGGTGTGGATCACGAGAGCATGGTCGAGGAGGCAAGGGGCGGCGAGGGGCTGCCGGAATTGCTGCGATAGCTCGTCGGAGCAGAGGGTGCTCGGGGAGGAATTGAGGCGGCCTGGGGGCGAGCTTGGGGAAGGGGTCTGAGGGAAAATGGAGGAGAGAGCGAGGCGATTAAAACAGTGTGCTCGCGGCGAGAGATTAATGCTGCAATAAGGCGTAATCAATCGAAGAATCAATGGCAGCAACGGTGGCGAAGGGAGGAAGAACGGGTCGTGGGAGTGGGGAAGGAGAACAGTGGAAAGGGGTCCACTGGTCAGTGGGGAAAAGAATCGAGGGGAGGTCCACCAGTCATTGGTTCTGTGGTTAAGAGAATTGGTGCCAAACGTTTTCTTCGGGGAAATAAGTTGGGCTGTTTGCTGGGCCTTGTTGGGCTGCCTGGGTTGGGTCGGCCATTTCCTATTTTTTTTTTCCTGTCTGATTCCTTTTTCCTTTTCTAATTCTATTTTTCTGTTTTGAATTTCAAACAAACCAACAAGGTTCAAATCAATTCAACAATTCAAACTATTATAATGAGTTTTTGGTTCTGTTTAACATCATAATTCACATTCTAAAATAAAATATTATTTTAAATCTTTTTAGGTTCCATTTATTAATTAAATAAATGGATCATTAGTTATTTAATAAAATAGGGTTTGTTTTAATTAATATAATCTTCATTTAAAATCCAAATATTTTCAAGACCAATTCAGTAGGTTTTATTTGAAAATAAAGAATATTTGGAAAGCTTGTTTAAAAATAACCTTTTATTTATGGTCCATTTACAATTAAATAAGTGGGTCTCAGTTATTAAATCAAATAGGTTTTGTTTTATTGAGATAATTATTTTAAAAACTAAAATAAAGCCAAAACACTTTAGTAGGTTTTATTTGGAATATCAATTATTTGGAAAACTTATTTTAAATAATTTAACAAGTTTTGATGTTTCAATTAAATTGGTAAAACCTTTTATTTAAAATAAAGTTTGGATATTAATTCCTTATTATTTTATTTAGCAATCCTTTATTATTTTTAAACAAACTTTTGCTATTTTATTCAAAACAAAATGTTTTAAATCCAAAGCTTGGCCAAGGTTTAATTTGTCTTTACAAAACAATCTTTATTCATAAATCCATCTTTTCTTTTGAATACCAAATCCTTTTATCAAAAAGATATAAAATATCATTTCCCAAATATTTTGTTTTCTTTTATTTAAAATGTTTATCTTTTTAAATCCCTTTAGGACTTTATTTGATTCAAATGGGTTTGAGGTTCCATTTAAATTCAAAAAGTTTCTTCTGGCCTTGAAAATCAAACAAAGTTTTGTTTTATTCATTTATTTTCACATTACAAGATTTGGAAAATCTTGGGATGTGACAAACTTAATCAAGCAAACTAAGCAAACGAAAACCAAAACCAAAAACAAAAACTAAGACGCTCCAAGAACAACACAACAATGCATGAAACAATAAAAACGAAGTGTCTAGAAAGACCTGAGATTTTTATTGATGAAGAAGGGGATGCCTTGGGCATCCCCAAGCTTTAATGCTTGTACCTCTTGAATATTTCTTGGGGTGACACGGGGTGGCATCCCCAAGCTTGAGCTTTTGTCCATTCTTCATCTCATTACATCATTATTTCTCTACAACTGCAAATTTTCCTTCATACAAAACTTCACACAATCTTCATTAGCAACATTAGTGTATTCAAAAGATAATAGACCTTTGGGTTTAGTTTCAAAAAAGAAAAAATTTCACTAAAGACACAAGCTACTGTAGCAACTCCTTCAAAAAGCTCAATTCCCCAAAAGAGAACTCAAAAAGGAATCAATAAGAAGCAAATGCAAATAATGGCAGGAATCTGTCAAAACAACCAGCTGGTAGAAACCTATTTTTCGAAGACCTTCTGTTGCTCAACTCAAAAAGTGTTGAACTAACGAAAGTTATCTAACATACTGGGGGATTTTTTCGTAAATTGTCAGCTCAATCCGACTTACATAGACTCCTCACAATTTTTTATGGTGGAGGACAAAAATCTGTTTCGGGACAGCAACTCCCCAAATCTTACTTCCCTCTTATTAGAGGTTATTCTTGGCACAAAAAGCAAACAAAAAGGATAAGGAGAGGTCATTACTGAAGTATTAACTTCCAAGACTCAAGAAAACTCTTGGGTTATCTCCCAACAAGTACTTTTATTTAACGCCTTTAAGTTAGGCTTGATAATTTGAGAAGATGCTCACATAAGACATATGAATTGAAGTAAAAGAGAGCATCAAGAAGAAAATTCAAAACACATTTAATTCTAACCCACTTCCTATGCATAGGAATCTTGTAAAGAAACAAGCCATGAAAGCACAAAGCACCAAGCATAGGAAAGCAAAACAAGTGCAACTTCAAGACTTTCAACTTGAAGAGGGGAAACTTAATATTGTTGAGATACATAAGACTATGTTTCCCTCTCTCATAATAACTTTCAGTAGAAACATGAACAAAATTAACAATATAACTTTCACATAAAACATTCTTATCATGAGCCACACGCATAAAATGATTATTACTCTCGACATAAGAATAGCCATTCTTATTAATTGTAGTGGGAGCAAATTCAACAAAATAGCTATCTTCCCAAGTGTGTTCATTTGGAAACATATCATCATTGGAAGGAACATGGATAGCACTAATAGCACAAAAATTATTAATATTATCATTTTCATAATTGGTGCCAAAGAGATTTTCAATATCAAAAGTAGTGTGATTTTCCCAATAATGATCACTAATATAGGTAACAGGCATAGGAACATCATCTACTTTAGACTCATCAGCAAAAACTATGATAGGAGAAACATGCTTAGGGGAAGATACCGTTTCCTCTCTCTTTCTACTACTCTTCTTCTTCTTCTCCTCTTTAGGAGGGAGAGGCTTGAAAGGAAGCTTCTTCACATACCCTGGTTTATTGTTAGAGACAATAGAAGAAACTTTGGAGGATTCCTCATTTTCATTAATAAGAACAAAACTCATATCAGTCCTGTCATATTTTGGTAAAATATCATCTTCTATAAGATTTCATATGTAAGTATTCATGTGGCAATTATCAACACAATAAATTGGCACCCATGCAGGACGCAATTCATACCAAAAGCACTCAGGTCTACCAAAGAAGTTTTTCTTGATAACTCTTCACACCCCAAAAACAATGTAAGTTCATCATGTTGATTATCATTGATCGCGTTATCACAATACAAGCTTGCAGTACTCATTGGATTAGATAGGTCATTAGTATGGCCTAAGCATTGAAAATTGAAATGACCCACTTCATAGGAGAGTTCACAAATAAAAGGATAGAGGGCACAAATTTTTTTACCAAGATCATTTAGAGCCTTATACTACGTTCTGGTTTTTTCATTCCGGTGTGTGATACAATATTCTTCTTCTATTTGATTCTTCTCACAAGGTCTATGCATACCACAAAAATTAACACGCTTATAAGAAATAGTACTTTCAAAAGTTTGAGCATGTTTATTGCAATGATTAATAACATTTTCATTTTCCATGCAAGTGTCTTTAAAAGGTTCATGATACATGTCCCACTTTTATTTAGGAGCATTAATATGGGAATCAAAGGCTCTTTAATATTTAACAAGAATTTGAGGATCAATACCATATCTAGCACTAAGCTCTTGAAAATTAGCAGTTTTAGCGAAAGACTTAATGCAATCATACTCATAGTTTATACCTGGTTTTTTACCTTTGTCGTTATCCCAACCTTCGGTATTGCTTTGAAATTTTTCAAGAAGATCCCACTTAGCCTTGACCTCCTTAATTGTGAAGTATCCCTCTAAACAGGTATCCAGATAGTCCTTGTAATGTCCTGAAAGCCTTGCATAAAAATTATTGATAACAACATTACTGGGGAGCTCATGAATGGGACATTTGAGCATTAGTGACTTCAATATCCCCCAAGCTTGGGTAATACTTTATCCCTCATGAGGATGAAAATTATAAATATAATTCCTATCTTTATGATTTCATGAGGAGGATAAAATTTAGAATAAAAGAGAGATTCAAGTTACTTCCACTCCAAATGATGAGGATCATCTAGTAGCTCATACCACTCCCTTGCTTTGTCCCTAAGTGAGAAAAGGAATAGCTTCCTCTTAACTTGGTCCATTGAAATACCTGCACACTTGAACAACTCGCATAATTCATGTATAAAGAGTAAATGATCACTAGGATAGACAGTTCCATCTCCAAAATAGCAGTTATTCATAACACATTCAACGATTTCAATAGGTATTTTAAAAGGGATATTTTTAGTATGTGGATTTAAAATATCACAAGTATCATTATAATTACCACATATGGGAGATAAAGTATCATCAGAGCAAATTTTCTTCCCTAAAGCTAGGGAACTAAAAAGATCTTTCTCATAAAAACTAGCTTCCCAAATCTTAGACGTTTCCATACCATTAGTAACAATGGTGTTCAAAAAATTCATACAAATAAAATTGCTATTAGCATGCAAAGAAAGTTCCATAGGTTTTTTAATTTTCTTTTCAAACCACTCAAATTCTAACATAGGAAAAATACTAAAAAGCTCTCTAATTTTTTTGTTGTTTTCCATTAAGCCTAACTAGTGAAAACAAGAAACAAAAAGACAAAATTGCATAATCTAAAGGAAATAAATTCGAGCACTCACGCCGGAGGATGTGAGTACCTTTTACCTTACCTCCCCGGAAACGGTGCCAGAAAAGAGCTTGATGTCTACACACTTCTATTCTTGTAGACACTTGTTGGGCCTCCAAGTGTAGAGGTTTGTAGAACAACAGCAAGTTTCCCTTAAGTGGATTACCCAAGGTTTATCGAACTCAGGGAGGAAGTGGTCAAAGGTATTACCTCTCAAGCAATCCTGCAATCAAGATACAAGAAGTCTCTTGTGTCCCCAACACACCCAATACACTTCTCAGGTGTATAGGTGCACTAGTTCGGTGAAGAGATAGTCAAATACATGTTGTAACGGTGCTAGAAAATAGCTTCTGACTTGTTGTTGACGTGGGGTAACGTGTGTGAGTGAGGTAAAGACTAAATCAAGCAAACATGCAATAGATCTAGATAGAAACAGTGTTTCAATGTTTAGAAACAAGGCCTAGGTATTATACTTTCACTAGTGAACACTCTCTCATATAAATATCCTCTCTTCATGATACTACTCTTAACTACTCTCCGGTTGAACACTCTAATCATCTGTAGGGCTATAACAGCACTCCTCAAAGTCCGCCTTCCCCAATCTAGATAACCCCACACTGTCACCTTGAGCGCTAGATGGTTCCAACAAACACCACAATTTCATAGAGAAGACCAACTCAAAATATAACTCATAACAAATATTCAATCTAGCCAAGGTGCCACATTCGGTCTGCAAGCTGTCACTTTCACACGCGTGGGGAAAATCATAGATCTATTAAAGCATAAAGAGTATTTATATAGACTCAAGCCTAAGTGCCACCATGGCGTGCACGCTGTCACTTTCACACACATGGGGAGAGCAGAGATCTATTGAAGCACTTGAGTAGCAAAGTAGATCTACTTTATTACAAAGCTCATGACCACAACAAGATCATGCATAGAGAGAGAGAGATGAACACATAGCTATCGGTAGAGCCCTTAGCCGCGAGGAAGAAATACTCCCTCCTCATCACGGGAATCAGCAACGGTGATGGAGATGGTGGTGGAGATCGATGGAGATTTGCTCCGAGGGCACTTCACCATCCCGGCAGGGTGCCGGAAGAGAGACTTTTTGTCTCCCGAATCTCCCTTTCGGTGGCGGCGGTGCTGCGGAGGTTTTTCTAGAAGTATGATTGACTTCTTAGGGTTTTCTCATTGGGGGCTTCTTATAGGCGAAAAATGCAAGGTCGATGGAGGTCCAGGGGGCCCACACCACCTATGGGCGCGACCTCGGGTGGGCCTGCGCCCACCTAGGGTGTGGCCACCCTGGTTTCCTCCTCCGTCTCATCTTCGATTTTCTGTACCGCTCTCGAAAAAATATGAACTTTGGCTTTTGTCCCGTCCAATTCCGAGAATATTCATTTTTTAGCTTTCTGAAACCAAAAACAGCAGAAAACAGGAAACTGGCACTATGGCATCTTGTCAATAGGTTAGTTCCAGAAAGTGTATAAAATACATCAAAGTTTAGACAAAACATAACAAAGTGGATACTAAAGAAGCATGGAACATCAAAAATTATAGATACGTTTCCGACGTATCAATACCCGCCTTTGAAGCTACACTGACTCACGTGATGATCGGACTTTGTGTAGTGGATTTGGTTCATTTAATCACCAAAACAACTAGAGGGATGTTGGTTTTAAGTGAGAGTTCATTTATAATTTGGATTATTCGAACTCAAATTATCATAAATTAAATCAAAGTGAATTTGCATAATTTTTTGTAGTCATTGGCATTCGTTCACCAACTTATGATTAGTTGTAATTGAGATAATAGAATTACAGAATTATAGATATTTGCTTTACGAACTGGTATCGTATTGTTTTAAGTGTCAATCTAAAGTTTAAAGTCCTGTTGCAAACTTTCAGCAAACTCCATGAAATTTAATAATTAGTATTAAATTAAGAGTGACAATTCCAGTATTTGTATCTAAAGTATCATGTTTGCCTCCATGATTCTTAATATTAAAAAGTTGTTTTAATATCGAGGTTATCTAGTAGCTAAAATAATTGTATTAGAAACCATCATGTGTGACAGATATTACGATATCTGAAACAATGTTTTGGTTGCAATAACATAGAATATAATATATGTCATATTGGATGATAATTTGCGAAGTTTGGATATGCTAGACATCCTAATCGTCCAAAAAGGTTTTGGAAAGTAACATTATACTCATGATTCGCCTTTATAAGCTACATTAGCTTGATCATGAAAGTTGTCATGATAAGGATGAATAGAAGATGTAGGTAAAATGTTTACTACATAAAAGATTACTAAATAATGGATTTTGAAAGAACGCCAAACATTTGATGATGGTGATCTACTTCAAAGTGCAAGTCCAAAGGTATTAGTATTTGACTATACACGCTTTGGACAATGTATCATATGTATGGCGCCACTGTTGATGTTGATAGGTTCTTTTAAAAGGAAAAGGAAATATTGAAAGATAATCCATAAAATATTTGGCAGACTGGAAATGTCCAGCTAAGGTATATAGATGATATACATGATATGGTTGTATTCCTTGCTTATTAAACAATGTGGTTCTTGGGTATTGCATACCGAATTGGTTGGTATGAAATGTAATACAGAACGATGCAATTCATGAGCTACAATGTCCTAAGTAACTAGCAAGAGAATATGTGATGACGTTCATCAAAAACAAATAAAGTGTTATTGTGTTTATCATTGACATCAAAGCTTTCCTTCAAGATTTGTTTAAAATAATTGCTATTTTGTCCCAATATTATGAGAACAGTAGTTGTTCAAATAATTACCGTATTCCATAGAAGATGGATGAAATTTTACAAGTCTAGTTGGAGAAATCACGTCCATAAAACTAATGTTAAAATGTCGCAAGACAAATGATTGAAAGATCATTTACGAAGTGACATCGCCGTTTAAATTATATTGGAAAGAAAAACATGAAGAACCTCCATGTTGATGGAATTTTGGAGTCTTTGATTTTGATCAAATTAATGCTTGTGAGACTCTCTTGGAGATAATTGAAACTTCGTTCAAAGGCCAAAGAAGAACGAACGACTAATTTATTGGAATTTGTACATATTGATGTAACTAGTCCATTATGTGTAGCCATGTGCGGTGCATCTTTCAACTTCATATGCTTTCTCCGGAAATTTGAGTGAATATTCACTTAATGAGGAAGAAGTGTGAAATATTTGAAAATGTTCAAAAACTTTCAAGATGAAGTGGAAAATCATTGTAACAAGAAAATAAAGAATTTATGATTTGATCATAAAGGAAGATATTTGAGTTACAAGTTTAGAAAAACACCTAAAGATTTACATTTCCTGAAACACCACAGGAATATGGAGTGTCCGAGATATGTAATGAAACCTTGTTTGACATGGTAAGATCAAAGGTGTCATTTATAAAACTGCCATTATATTTTAAATGGTTAAAGCTTTAGAGACTACTTCTTTTAAACTAAAAAGAGTACCATCGTGATCCGTTGAAATGACACCATAATGGTTATGGTTTGGGATAAAATCGAGTTGTCTTTTATTAAATTTTGGTATGGTATGCATAAGTAAAATGTTTATAACCAAAGTCGGATAAGCACGTCTTTGTAGGTTATCCCAAAGAATTTGTTGGGTATTCCTCCATAACATCGAAGACAAAATAGTTTTTCACTTGAAACGTGAAGTTTTTCGAGAAGGAATTTTTTCACAAAAATAAGTTGGAGGATAATAGAACTTTTATAAGGTTAATGATCCTTTATTATATGTGCTGAGTTGCGCAGCGCCGGAAAATGTCCCGGAGGCATCCACAAAGCTCATGGCTCATGTGTCTCAAAAGTTATGGTCACGGAAGTCTAAGTTCCTATTGAACCAAGTAGGTCGGGTAAACAATCAAATACTAATATTTGAGAGTACATCATTATTGTTTGATAATGATGAACTGACTACATGCAAAGAAGGGATGATGGGCCCTGGCTCCGTCAAATGGCATGATGCCATAAAATATGTGATAGTTCCATACACGAGAAATCAGGTGTTTGAACTTGGAAGACCCTCCGGAAAGGTGTAAAAACCTATCGGTCATTTTTGGATCTATAATGAAACAGACATGGATGTTTCACATCTATGAAATAGTCAACATGTCGGTAAAGATTTTATGACAATGTTCAAGGAGTTGACTATGAAAAGATTTGATCTTTCGTAGCGATATTTAGTTTGGATGGATTAATGTAGCAACCACTACATATAATTTTGGTATATGGTAGCTGACTAAACAAAAAAATGTTCTAATAGAATGGTTCCCTAGGACATGTACATGAAATGGTCCAAAGGTTTTTGTTAATGCAAAGGATTCTTAAAAGGGCATGAACTTCAATTATTGAAGTAAGCATCATGGAGTTGGAATCTTCACCGTGATGAAATTGTTAAAGGAGTTTAATTTCATTGGAGACGCTGAAGATATTTGCATTTGCAAGAAATTAAGTGGGAGTGATGAGACACATTTCTAATATATTATGTGGAGTACATATTTTTGATTGGAAATGTTGTATCTTTTGTTGACAAAGGTTAATAATTTCATTTCGATGAAAGACTTAGGCAAAACCCTAATATTAGGCACGAATGTCTATATGGATAGATTGCGACGCTAATATGGTTGTGCCAGACATACATATATGAGATATTGAATGAGTTCAATATGGAAACGACCATAAAAGGTTCTTATCGCATGGAAAAGAATTGAATCAAGATTCAAGTGTATTGACACTTGCTAAGTGAAACAAGATTCAAGTGCTTTCACACTTGGTGAGTTAAATCACAAGAATGTTTTGATCAATCATACCGTGATATGTACACATCCATATATCTCCTATGCTCTAAATGTTATGATCATATACCGGAATGACTCATAAGATGATCATTGGAAGATAGTAAGGATATTCTTATGATCTTCTGGAAGAACTAAGAATATATTTATGTAGAGGTGACAAACAGTTACAAATAGTTCATTGTAAAGTGTTACATTGATACTAGTTTTGTCACAAGATATAAGGTTAAGTTTATGTCAATTTAAACTATGGGTGGCACAATTTAATGGAAAGGAGATTCCATGATGGTTTTGGATGAATTCCAAAGTTAAGACATTGTGACGGATACTACAACAAAAGGCTAAGTATATGACTGCTATAGTAGCAGCAAAGAAGGGCATTTGTGTCAAGTAGTTTGTTATCAAACTAAGGTGTGGTTCACAATGAGATAACACTATAAAGATATATTGTACGACAATAGTATCGACATTATTTAACCCCAAGGAACTAAAGGTCTCACCAAAATACCAAATTCATACAATGCCATCTCATTAGAGAATGAGTGATGCGTAAAGACGCAAAGACATGCAAATACAAACGGACCTGAAAGTGTCAGATCTGGAGATTATGTTAACCAATAGCAATTGCATATATGAAACACCAGAAATCCATAGGTGTTCAATATGCAAAGTTTTCAAACTAGATTATTGAATCTAGTGCAAGTGGGAGACTGAAGGGAATAAGCCCAAGAGGCAATAATAAAGTGGTTATTATCTTATTCCTTATTTATGATAAATGTTTATTTTTCATGCTATAATTTTATTAATACAGAAACGTTGATACATGTATGTTTAATAAACAAATAGAAGGTTCCTATTTATGCCTCTCTTATAAACTAGCTTGTTGATTAACAATATGATCAAAGGTTTCCTGATAATGGACATTGGATGTTGTTAATAACAAGGTCACAAAATTGTTGGAATGATGTGATGAGCATTCATCCGAAGTATAGCATTACGATCAAAGTCATTGTGTTTATATTGATATACATCATACGAATTAATCCTAGTCCTTAGACCATGAGATCATGTCAATCACTAACACTGGAAGAGTACCTTGATAACATCAAATGTCACACTGTAACAGGGTGACCATAAAGGTGGTTTCAGTTCTACGAAGGAGTTATGTAGAGGCTCATGGATCAAGAGTGGACTTTTTCCATCCCAATGACGGATAGATATACTCTGGGCCCTCTCGGTGATATCACATTAATTAGCTTGCAAGAGATGAGATCACTAGATTGTTATATCACGGGAACAAGAAAAGAGTACATGTCGGTAATGAGATAAAACTAGGTATGGAGATAGCGATGATCGAATCTTGTACATGTAATCTATCGCGAGACAAAGGGATTCAGTTACATGCTTAAAAGGTTCACACGGTCATAGAAGTCATCGTTGAATGTGTGGGAGTCAGTACGGATCTCTAGGTCCCGCTGCTGATTATTGATCGGAGAGGGGTCTCGATCATGTCTGCATCATTAGCGAACTGTAGGGTGACACACTTAAGGTATACCAACACCACTTGGAGCAAATAAGTTGTCAGGAAAAGAAAAGAGAGCGCTGGAATTATTTCACTGGAAACTAGAATTGTTTCGGGTGAAATTGTCGAAACTGGTTCTGCATGTGATATTGAAATGTTTCAAGGGGTTTTATGTGAATGTTTGTTAATTAATGTAATTAAAAATTCTTAAGAAAATAAATAAAATATTTTTATTAAATGAGAGCTTGCATTAATTTTGGTGGGAAATTAATGCATGTGAGTGGACATATGAGTGGAGGTGTGTTTATGTGAAGTGGAGCTTCCACCTGCATGAATGAGGAGAGGAGGGGGCACCCTCTATGTCCGGTGGCCAAGCCCCTTGGGATTCCCCCACCCATATATAAGTAGCACCTCCTCCTCCTCCACTCTCACACCTCCTCGCGAAGGATCTCTCTCCCCCCTTTAGAATTTCCCCATGGTCTCGGATCAGCGAGATACATGTTCCCGGTGGCTTTTTTTGGAAGGATTTGTTGCTTCCTCTGCTTTGCTGGAGAAAGGGCCCGAAGGTTTTCGGGATACCCGAACTATTGTGCGGTCATGGATGCACCATTGCTTTGTGGTGCTGGACTTGATGGTGCTGGACCTGCTGGACCAGATGGACTTCATCACGATCTTGATATCGGCAAGAGATCGACTACATCACCAACGAGTTCATACTCGAAAAAGATTTTCGGTCTTCGAGGGTATGTATTCTATGTATGTATATCCACCCAATGCTTGAATTTAGATAGATGGATCTTGGTGCACATAGTTCCCATCATAGGAAATTTTTTGTTTTCTATGTTGCGAACCCAACGGTTATTAATAACAAGATCATATCATTAACTGGGTGGTTATAAAGGTGTCATTGTGTATTCTGAAAGTATGTGTTGAAGCGCATGGATCAAGTGCGGGATTTGTCCATCCATATGATAGATAGATATACTCTGGGCCCTCTCAGAAATGTATTCCAATTGGCTTTTAAGCGTTTGACTAGGTCACAAAGGATGTCATATCACGGAACGAGTAAAAAGCACTTATCGGTAACGAGGTTGAACTAGGTATGGAGATACCTACGATCGAACCTCGGATAAGTAAAGTATCGCATGACAAAGGGAATCAGTTTCGGATGTGAATGGTTCATTCGATCACGAAGTCATTGTTGAATATGTGGGAGCCATTATGGATCTCTAGATCCCGCTATTTGTTATTGACTAAAGAGGTGTCTCGATCATGTATGCATAGTTCACGAACCGTAGGGTGATACACTTAAGGTTTGATGTTGTTTAAGTAGGTACGGAATACGAGTTGGAAACTGAATGTTGTTTGGAGTATCGGATTGGATCCAGGACATCACTAGGAGATCCGGAATGGTCCGGAGAATAGGATTCATATAAGGAAAGTCATTTTTTGGGGTCAGAAATATTTTGTTATTCTTACCAAAAGCTTCTAGAATGTTCTAGAGGGGCCACCAGTGGGCCCACCACCCCGGGAGGGGGCCACTTGGGCTGAGGCATGCCGCAGGGAGCACTAGGTCCTTTCCCACAATAGCTCAAGGGGAAAATTCGGACACCAAAGGATTTGGGGACAAACCCTAGTTTGTCAAACCCAAAATAAGGAAAGGGGAAGTTTCCCACCTCTTCCCTTGGCCGAGTTGGGGAAGGAGTGAGTCAAGGGCTAGGAACCCTTGGCCGCACTCCCCCTCCATATAAGGAGGGGTGGGGGCGCACCACCCTTTGTCCCTTTCCCTTGGCTCTATACCCTAGCTGCCGCCACCTCTCTCCCTCCTTCGTCTTCCTGCTCCGGCTTAGGCGAAGCCTTGTAGGGATTCTCCTCCAACACCACTATTCCATCGTGCTGCTAGGATTCCGAGGGGATCTACTACCTCTGTTTCCCGCTGCAATAGGGAAAGGATGTTCTTCATCGACTTTGTACGTGTGACCGAGTGCGGAAGCGCAACCAGAACGCGGCACCGGAAGGATCGTCTACACGATCTTGAGATCAACAAGTGATCGTCTACATCAACCACGAGAATCTGATCACGTTAAACACTTTCAATCTATGAGGGTTAGTTCTCTTCAATCTCATTGTACCGATCTCGTGGATTAGATCTTGGCTTTGCCATAGATTGGATCTTGGTTTTATGTGTTCTTGCGATATAATTTTTTTTGTTTTCCATGCAACGAACCCTACAGTGGTATTGGAGCTGTGTCTATGCATAGATCTGTTGCATGAATAGAACACAATGGTTTTGTGGGCGTTGATGTTTTTGTTGTCGCTTGCTTTTCATGTACTTTGCATCTTGCGGGATGGTGGGATGAAGCGGCCCCGGCTAACCTTACATGTCAGCGTACATGAGACTTGTTCCACGCTCAACATGCAACTTGCATTATGCAATTGGCTTTTCGGGTGTCTGTCTCTCCCACCATAGTTAAGATTTAATTTACAATGGGCACTTGACAACACTTGTATCAGCGTTGTGGTTCATGTTCGTAGTTAAGAACGGTTCTTATTAGAAAGCCCCAAGCCACGTAAAACATGCAAAGAAAATTAGAGGCGTCTAACTTGTTTTTGCAGGGAAATGTGGTGTGATATGGCCATGACGTGATTGTTATTATATTTGATGTATGCAATGATCATTATTGTAATATGGAAACCGGCAGGAGCGTAATGGTTTTCTTTAAATTCATTAAGACTTGCGTGTCTATTCATCATATAATAGCTTTATTCCAAGTAGTTGTAATAGTTGTTGTTGGTGATGGACAACCATGAAGAGGTGCCACTAACCTTGACGCCATGCTGGTGATGATGGAGATCATGTTCGTGCTTTGGATATGGATATCAAAGGCACAAGAAGAAAGGCCATATCATATCACATATTATGAATTGCATGTTATGTTAATCCTTTTATGCATCTTGTATTGCTTAGATCGCAACAAAATCACTATAATATGATCCCTCTCACTAAATATCAAGTAATAAAGTGTCCGTCCTTAGTAGGCACCATTGCTAAGACTCGTCGTTTCGAAGCATCACGTGATGATCGGGTGTGATAGATTCTACATGTGCATACAACGGGTGCAAGCTATATTTGCACATGTGGATACTAAGGTTAACCTTGACGAGCCTAGAATGTACAGATATGGCCTCGGAACACAGAATATCGAAAGATAAAGCATGAGTCATATGGATGATATGATGAACATGTTGATTGTTCGCCTTTGAAGCTACACCCTCTGTCGTGATGATCGGACTTTCTTAGTGGATTTGGTTCGTGTAATCACCAAAACAACTCAAGGGATGTTGGTTTTGAGTGGGAGTTCAAAAGTAATATGATTAAAGTTGAGAACATTTATTATAAATTAAATAAAAGTGAATTTGCATAATTTTTGTAGTCATTGGAATCTGTTTAACACCTTATGCTTAGTTATAATTGAGATAATAGAACTATAGAATTCTGGATAGTTACTTTGCATACTGGTATCGTATTGTTTTGAGTGTCAATATAAAGTTTAAAAGTCCTACTGCAAACTTTCGGCAAACTCCGTTTAATCCGTGAAGTTTAATAATTAGTATTAAAGCAAGAGTAATAATTTCAGTGTTAGTATCTAAAGTATCATGTTTGACTCCATGATTCTTGATGTTCAAAAGATTGTTTTAATATCAAGGTTATGTAGGAGCTGAAAGGATTGTTTTAGAAACCATCATGTGTGGAAGATATTGCGATATCTGAAACAATTTTTTGGTTGCAACATGATAGAGTATAATTTGGCAAAATATATGTTCTCATATTTGATGAGAATTTGCAAAGGTTGGAGATGCTATTCATCCTAATCATCCAAAAGGGTTTTGGAAAGCAACAATATACTCGCAATTCGCCTTTATAAGCTATAGTAGCTAAATCATGAAAATTGTCATGATAAGGATGAATAGAAGATGTAGGTAAAACGTTTACTACACGAAAATATTACTAAAGAATGGATTTTTAAAGAACACCAAACATTTGATGATGATGATTGATGACTCCTTGTTGACGTGGACACTTCGTCGGGAAACCCCAAGAGCAAGGCGTGAAGCAGCACAGCAGCAAGTCTTCCCTAAGTAAGAAACCAAGGTTATCGAACCAGTGGGAGGAAGGAAACGTCTCAAAAGTGTTTCAAGCAACATGGAAACCTGCACAACACAAACTGAAGACTTTGCCCCAACGAACAGTGAGGTTGTTAATCTCACCGATTGCTGTAACAAAGGATTAACTCTATGGTGTGGAAGGTGATGATGGTTTGCAACAAGTAAATAGTAACAGTGGTAGATGTTTCAATGGTAAAGATTGGACCGGGGTCCATAGTTCACTAGAGGTGCTCTCCTTAGATAAACAAACATGGCATGCTGGGTAAACAAATTACAACAGGGCAATTGATAGGACTAAGCAAGGCATAACAATGCAATACTAGACACAAAGATCCTATGAGATTCGATTGGACAATACAAGAATATACATAGACCGCCATCCAACTACATCTATGACTAGAAATCCACCTTTAGGTTATCATCCAAACGCCCTCCAGTATTAAGTTGCAAGCAACAGACAACTACTTTAAGAAAAGTGTGTAAGGTAAACAATCCACTTGTTCCATGAACAAGAGACCGATGTTTTCTCCCTAGTGGCAACAACACATCTACAATCGAAGAGATTTCTGTCACTTCCTTGATACATAGAGGCATGAACCCACTATCGAGCATAAATACCCCCTCTTGGAGTCACTAGCAACTACTTGGTCAAGATAGCTACTAACCACGGAGAGCATGCAAGATCACAAACAACACAGACATGATAGAATCAAATAGACAAAACCATTAATCAATCTGACATAGTAATCTCAATAACCATCAGATCCACGCAAACACAACATGCATGATTACAAATAGATTAGATCTTGATCATGAATGGAGCTCACAAGATCTATACATGAAAGCACAAGGAGGAGATACAACCATCTAGCTACTACATGGACCCGTAGTCTAAGGTGGAACTACTCATGCTTCATATCGGAGGCTGGCATGATGAAGAAGAAGGACTCCAGGATGATCTCCCCTACGACAGGGTGCCGGGACGAGCTTCATATCCCCCCCCCCCAATCCAAGGACAATGGTGGCGGTGGCTACAGACGGTTTCGTGGAGTTTTGATCAGGTGCCTAGGGTTTTTGCATCGGGGGGACTTTATAGGCGAAGATGCGAGGCAGGGGGACCACCAGGGCGGATGCACCCCCCCAGGCATAGGGTGGGCCCACCCACGCGTCCAGGGAGTGTGGCCCCCTGGTGAGCCTCCTCCGTCTCGTATTCTGGCTTCGTGTTGCCCACGGTAAAATATTGACTTTGGCTTTTGTCCCGTCCAATTCTGAGAATATTGATTTTCTGCCTTTCTGGAACCAAAAACAGAAGAAAATAGGCAACTGGCACTGTGGCAACTTGTTAATAGGTTAGTTCTAGAAAACATATAAAAACACCTCAAAGTGTAGGCAAAGCAAAGCAAAGTAGATAATAAACAAGCATGGAACATCAAATATTATAGATACGTTTCCGACGTATCAGTGGTCTACTTCAAAGTGCAAGTTCAAAGGTATTAGTATTTGACTATACAAGCTTTGGACTATGTGTCATGTGTATGGCGCCACTATTGATGTTGATAGATCCTTTTAAAAGAGAAAGGAAATGCTGAAAGAGAATCTTAGAAATATTTGGTAGAAAAAGAAAAGATTGGAAATGTCCAGCTTAAGTATATAGATGATATACATGTTATGGTTGTATTATTTGCTTGTTAAACAATGTGGTTCTTGGGTACTGGATACCGAATTGGTTGGTATGAAATGTCATGCAGGATAACACAATTCATGAACTACAATGGCCTAAGTGACCAGTAAGAGAATATGTGATGATGTTTATCGAAAACAAACAAAGTGTTATTGTTTTTCTCGTTGACATCAAATCTTACCTTCAATATTTGTTTCAATAATTGTTATTTTGATAAGGTATTATGAGAAAAAAAGGGTTGTTCAAATAATTTCCGTAATCCATAAAAGATGGTTGATTTACAAATCTAGTTGGAGAAATCACGTCCATAAAACTAAATGCTAAAAATGTCAAAAGACAAATGATTGAAAGATCACTTCAGAAGTGACATCGTTGTTTAAATTATACTGGAAAGAAAACATGAAGAAACTTCATGCTGATGGAATTTTGGAGTCTTTTTGATTTTGATCAAATGACGCTTGTGAGACTTTCCTGGAGATAATTGAAATTTCATTCAAAGGCCAAAGAAGAACGAACGACTAACTTATTGGAATTTGTACATAATGACGTATGTAGTCCATTATGTGTAGTCGTGAGCAATGGATTTCAACTTCATATGCTTTCTCCAGAATTTTGAGTGAATACATGTGTATATTTACTTAATGAGGATGAAGTGTGAAATATTTGAAAATGTTCAAATACTTCCAAGATGAAATGGAAAATCATTGTAACAAGAAAATAAATAATTTATGATTGGATCATAAAGGAAGATATTTGAGTTACAAGTTTAGCAAAACACCTAAGATTTGAGGAATCGTTCCATAAATTTGCATTTCCCGAAACACCATAGTAGCATGGAGTGTTCGAGATATGTAATGAAACCTTGACATGGTAAGATCAAAGGTGTCATTTATAATACTGCCAATATATTTTAATATGTTTAAAGCTTTAGTGACTACCGGTTTTACACTAAAAAGAGAACCATCGTGATCCGTTGAAATGACACCATATAAGATATGATCGGATAAAACCCAAGTAGTCCTTTCTTGAATTTTGGTATGCTAGGCATAACCAAAATGTTTACAACCAAAGTGGGATAAGCATGTCTTTGTATGTTATTTCGAATATCCATTGGGTATTCCTGCATAACACCAAAGACAAAATAAATTGTCGCTTAGAACGTCAAGTTTCTTTAGAAGGAATTTTTCGTGAAAAGTTAAGTGGGAGGACAATAGAACTTTGATAAGGTTATTGAACCTTGGCTAATATGTGCTGAGTTGCACAGAACCGGAAAGTGTCCCAGAGGCAGCAACAATGCTCATGGTTCACGTGCCTCAAAGGTTTTGGTCACGGAGGTCTAAGTTTCTATTGAACCGAGTAGGTCGGATAAACAATAAAATACTAAAGATTTAAGAGTAAATCATTATTATTCGACAAAGATTAACCGACTACATGCAAATAAGCGATGATGGGCCCTGACTCCGTCAAATGGCTTGAAGCCATAAAATCAATGATAGTTCCATATACGAGAAATCAAGTTTTTGGAACTTGGAATACCTCTGGAAAGATGTAAAACCTTTCAGTCATATTTGGATCTATAAAGTAATAGACATGGATATTTCACATCTATGAAATCATCGACATGTCGGGAAAGAGTTTACGACAATGTTCAAGGAGTTGATTATGATAAGATTTGATCTGTCATAGCGATATTTAGTCTGGACGGATTAATGTAGCAACCACTACATATAATTTTGGTATATGGTAGTTGAACAAACAAAACAAAGTTATTCTAATAGAATAATTACCTAGGACGTATACATGACACGATCCAAAGGGTTTTGTTAATTCAAAAGATGCTAAAATCGCATGCAAACTTTAATGGTTGAAGTAAGCATCGTGGAGTTGGAATCTTCACCGTGATGAAACTGTTAAAAGAGTTTAATTTCATCAGAGACGATGAAGATGCTTGCATTTGAAAGAAATTAAGTGGGAGCGCTAAGACATATTTCTAATACATTATGTGAAAGACATATTGTTGATTGGAAATGATGTATCTTTTATTGACACGGGTTAAGAATTTCATTAAAATTCATTTTGATGAAAGACTTAGACAAAAGGCGAATATTAGGCATCAATGTCTATATGGATAGATTGAGACGCTAATATGGTTGTGCCAGATGTACATAGATAATATATTGAATGAGTTTAATATAGATATAAAAAGAAAGGTACTTGTCGCACAGAAAGGGTTGAATCAAGATTAAAGTGTATTGGCACTTAGTAAGTGAGATGAGATCCAAGTGTATTGACACTTGGTGAGTGAAATCACATGAATATTTTGATCAATCATACCGTGATATGTACACATCCAGATATGTCCTATGCTCCAAATGTTATGAGCATATACCTGAATGACTCATAAGATGATCATTGGACGATAGTAAGGATATTCTTATGATCTTTGAGAACTAAGAATATGTCATTTATATAGTGGTGACAAATAGATAGATAGTTCATTGTAAAGTGTTACATTGATACTAGTTTTGTCATAAGATACAAATTAAGTTTTGTGACAACCCCGGATTAAGGCTAGACAAATTCCAGACCTCCGTATGATCATAGGCCTAACCTAATCTCGAAAGCGTACAGAGAGAAAATCGGTAGTACAACAGTGACCCTACGACACAAAAATTATTACAGCAAGCACATAATTGAGCAGAGAACCAAAATATTACAAGCAGAGGTCACTGACCACAAACATCAAACAACGAAAGGCAAACTGTGCTATTAAGTATAGCAAACTTAACAAATGGCCTAAGAGGCCTGAAGCATACGATGACGTCCAATCCATAGATCCCAGACTGCCGATTGGGAACTCCAAGCTACTCTTCGATGTCGATGCTATAAAGAACTCATCTCTATGGTAACACTTACTCTGCTGCAAAAGTATCAACGAAGCAAGGGTGAGTACAGGTTGTACTCCGCAAGACTTATGGCTGGTGCAGTTATTTTGCATAAAGCCATCTTTGTTTTGTAACACAAGAGGGAGAAGAATCTCGATTAATCAGAATATTTTAAAATGGGATAAGAGAGCGGTATCTCTAGCTTTGATCATATTTTTATATCCACCAAACCATCATCAGCTGAACCTACCAACTAGGATCACCCCCTCCTACCCATGAGGAAGCATCCTTAAGCACACATTGATCAACTTGCCAAGTTTTACGATTAGGTTAATGTTCTCTATGATCTTAGAATCTGGTCTCCAAGTTCGTCCATAACCGTGGACACGGCTTTTCGAAAAGATTTAACCCTGCAGGGATGTACAACTTTACCCACACATACCAACCGATTCTTAATGCCAGATCATTATCCCTCTTACTTGGAAGGCCGACAGAGAGTGGTTGAACACGACCTTTACCTTGCTTTCGCCGAGACCATGAGTCACGCGCTAGGGAGATGCCGTCGTAACGGGTCGAGTCCCGAAGTCACTCCCTAATGATGTGAACAGGGTTCAAGATTACGGATGAGGGGCATATCTTGTTCCCTGCCACGCTTACCTACCTGTATGAATGCAACTCATGGAATCTACTCTGCAAGTTAGTTGGTCGAGGGGGTTTCCAGGCCCCCATGTGGATGTACACTCATCTTGGTCCATAGGCAAGAACTCAGGTCCTAGTAGTTTCAAGTATGGGACTGCAAAAACCACAATCCACCATGGCCTCCCATACAAGCCTTAGCATGTTTAACTTTCATCTCTAATCTTACCACGTCATCTTGTCATACTAGGTTCATTCGCAGCTCTGATTCATCAAACAGATGGACCAGTGATAACAGCTAAGAATGGCTAAGCTCAACAGATGTAACAGCTCTAGCAACACTTCACAAGCCAAACCCTAGTTATGCTAGGAGCAGTGGATCAGGGAGTATAGGCTACAAAGTGAACATGCATCAGATAGGATTACTCTGTTTATCGAAAAAAGACTTTAGAACCGCATGCACATGGCAAGAATTGAAATGCTTGAAAACATGGGATTATATAATGTGTGGTGCTTTGCTTGCCTTTCCCAGTTGATATCCAGAAAATAGAATTGAAATGAAGGATTATTAGGAATCTTCATTTTATCATTAGAAAATTCATCATTAGCAAGCAAACAATATCCTTCATATACTTTAAATAAGGAGTCAACTTAATAGCATCAGTCAAAGGAATTTGCGAAAATAAAGGTTTCATCCACTCACAAAACTTGTTGTAGTGTTCTTCCTCCTTTGACTTGTGTTTCTTATTTGGAAAAGGCATAGGTTTCTACACCCAAGGTTCTCTCTCACTACCATGTTTATTAGCAATAAAATCTTCCTTAGTGTACCTAGTGTCCTTAGTGTGCTTCTTAGGTTCTTCCTCTACTTCCTCCTTTCCAGGAGCATTATTTTTATCACCACTTTCAGTTTCAGCATCAGAGACTGATATACTATTAGGATCTATAGAAGGTTCAGAGGGTTCCTCAACTATTTTGTGTTTCTTTTTCTCTCTCTTACGAGGACTACCACTACTTTCACTTTGTTGAGAATCCTTCTCAATTCTTTTAAGGTGTCCTTCAGGATATAAAGGATCTTGAGTATCTATACCACTCCTAGTTCTAATTCCATAAGCATGTTTATCTCGTGAGGCATTAACTAGCATATCTTTTTGTGCCTTAGCAAGTTGATCAATTTGAGTTTGAACCATTTTAAAGTGTTTACAAATCATTTTAACATCATTAGAAGTTCTTTCCACAATATATTTCAACTCATTAATAGCTCTAGATTTTTCCAATAAATGATTCTGAACTTGTTTATTAAAATTACCTTGTTTAACAATAAATGTGTCAAGTTCATCTAAGCATTGCTCAGGAGGCTTAACATAGGGAATATCACCTTCATTAAAGTGGAGAGAGTGTACCTTAATAGTAGATGAGTGGGGAATTGGCTTACATAATTCTTCTATAGGAGGTAGATTCTTCACATCTTCAGCTCTAATACCTTTCTCCTTAAGACATTTCTTAGCTTCTTTCATCACTTCATCATTTAATGCAATCACTCCCCTCTTCTTTGGTGTTGGTGTTGGAACTGGTTGAGGCACAACTGGTTCAGGACTAATAGGCTCAGGTGTATTTAGCTCAGTTGAAGTCCAATCATCATAATTCTTCCTTATTTTAGCCATTAATTATTCAGCATCTGTAGGAGCTCTTTTCCTGAAAACACAATCAGCAAAACTATCTAGGTATGGCCTAGAATCATCACTTAGTCCATTATAATAAATATCAAGAAGCTCATTTTTAGGTAATGGACATCCAGGATGTGCATGAATCAAGGCACAGAACCTTGTCCATGACTCATGCAATTTCTCTTCTTCCCCTGTTTAAAATCAAAAATTCTCTGCAAAGCAGCATGTCTAGAACTGGGAGGAAATATTTCTAGAAGAAAGAAGCAATCAAACAATGAGGGCTATCAATGGATCCAGGAGGTAATATATTAATCCAAGCTTTAGGTTATCCTTTTAGTCAAAAAGGGAAGATCTTTGTAAAAAAGTACGTGTGAAAATCATTAGAGAATAAGGCACTCATAGTGGAAAGCTCATTCATATGTGCCACAACACTCTCACTCCCAGTCCCACAAAAAGGTTCTTTCATAACAATGTCTATATAGGATAAATCAAGTGAGAAATCATAATATTTATCTTTAATATCTATGGGAGAAGTGGCAAACTCAGCATTAGAAGACAATTTAGGAATAATGGTACGTCTCTCAAGGAGGCTCCTAATAGCACTAGCACCACGTGTGTTTTGGTACTCTTCAATAAATTCATCAGTCATTTCAATGTAACCATCAATAATATCATATCTCTCTCTAGACTCAGGTGAGCTAATAGGTGTAATAGTGTCTTCACTAGGAGTTTCAGTGTTTCCCAAAATAGTTCTAGCAATAGTAGCATCTAGGAAAGGACCTAATGAACCACTCGCATCAAGCATAGTAGAAGTAACATCATGAGTATCAGAAGCAATTTCAGATTCAGCAGTAGTAGCAGTGTGTGTAGCACATGTATGTGGCGGTGGTGTAACAAGCTTACTTATAACAGACGGTGAATCAAGAGCAGCAGAGGTGTTTAGAACTCTACCTCTTCATGTAGTGGATGGTAAAATAGGAAAATTTCCATCACGAGACTTCCCCATGATGAAATGAATAGCAGTGCACAATAATAGATCCAAGTGAACTTAAAATAAAGTTATGCTCCCCGGAAACAGCGCCAGAAAATAGTCTTGATGACCCACAAGTATAGGGGATCGCAACAGTCTTCGAGGGTAGTATTACCCAATTTATTGATTCGACACAAGGGGAGCCAAAGAATACTTATAAGCCTTAAAAACTTAGCTATCAATTCAGCTGCACCTGGAAATAGTTCTTTCTCACAGAAGTTTATCAGTATCAACAGTTTTGTAGTAGAAATAGAAAAGCAACAGCAGCAGCAAAACAAGAGCAATAGTAACAGTAGTAGCAAACAGTAGGATATGAGCGCGGTAGGCATAGGGATGGATGGACGGGCGTTGCATGGACGAGTCTAAACATGTAACTTCAAGATCTAGGACATTTGTAGCTAAATAAGATAAAGCATCCAAGTACTAAACAATCATAGGCATGTGCTCCATATATAGTCATACGTGCTTGCAATGAGAACTTGCACAACATCTTTTGTCCTGCCAGCCTGTTGCAGCGGGGCCTCAAGGGAACTACTGGCAATTAAGGTGCTCCTTTTAATATAGCACATGTGATCCTCACATCACATCCATCCTCTCTGGTTGTCCCAATTTCTGTCACTTCGGGGCCTTTGGATCCGAACAATGATATGTGTACACGACTTGCAGATAAGATCACAAACAATACTATCATCATGAATCAATAATAAGTTCAGATCTGAGATCATGACACTCGGGCCCTAGTGACAAGCATTAAGCACAACAAGTTGCAACAAAGTCAAATAGCACTAATAGAGATACTAGGCACCATGCCCTAATAATCTTATTTGATTACATGATATAACTCATCCAATCTCTACCATCCCCATAGCCTATAGCGGGGGATTACTCACTCATGGATGTGGGAAACATGGATGGTTAATGGAGAGGCGTTGTTGATAATGATGGCGATGATCTTCTCCAAATTCCCCGTCCCGGCAGGGCGCTAGAACGGAGTTTCTGGTTCCAAATCGTGGTTTCTGGTGGTGGCAGCTCAATGGAACTCTTTCTGGAAAATCGTTGAAACCCCCTGAGTTTTTAGGTCAAGAGGCAACTTATAGGCGAAGAGGGAGGCCGAGGGGGTGCCTGGGGCGGCCACATCCCCTCCAGGCGCGGCCTGGGCCCACCCACGTGGCAGGAGGGTGTGGGCCCCTCAGGCCTCCACTCCGTATTGTATTCTGGCTCCGTGAATCTTCTGGTGAAATAGGATTTTTGGCATATTTTCCGGGTTTTTTCCTAATAGTTGATTTTCTGCATAAAAACTAGACACCAAGGTAATTCTGCTGAAAACAACGTCAGTCAGTGTTTATTGTATCCAAATCACACAAGTTTAAAGGAGAAACAATAGCAAAAAGTGTTCGGAAAAGTATATACGTTTTGGACGTATCAATCGGTAACAACGTTGAACTAGGTATGGAGATACCGACGATCGAACCCCGAATAAGTAAAGTATCGTGTGACAAAGGGAATCGGTTTCGTATGTGAATGGTTCATTTGATCATGAAGTAATCATTGAATATGTGGGAGCCATTATGGATCTCTAGATCCTGCTATTGGTTATTGACTGGAGAGGTGTCTTGGTCATGTCTGCATAGTTCGCGAACCGTAGGGTGACACACTTAAGGTTCGATGTTGTTTAAGTAGATATGGAGTATGAGTTGGAGAACGAATGTTGTTCGGAGTCTCGTATTGGATCCAGGACATCACGAGGAGATCCAGAATGGTCCGGAGAATAAGATTCATATAAGGAAAGTCATTTTACGGGGTTTGGAAATATTTTCGGTATTTTGACCGGAAGCTTCTAGAATGTTCTAGAGGGGCCACCAGTGGGCCCACCACCCTGGGAGGGGCCACTTGGGCTGAGGCATTCAGGGAGAACTAGGTCCTGCCGCACCAAAGCCCAAGGGGCAAATTCGGCCACCAAATGATTTCAGGACAAGTCCTAAATAAGAAAAGGGCGAAGTTTCCACCTCTTCCCTTGGACGAGTTGGGGAAGGAGTGAGTCCAGGGCTGGGAACCCTTGGCCGCACTCCCCCTCCATATAAGGAGGGGTGGAGGGCGCACCACCCCTTTTCCCTTTCCCTTGGATCTAAACCCTAGCCGCCACCTCTCTCTCTCCTCCGTCTTCCTGCTTCGGCTTAGGCAAAGCCCTGTAGGGATTCTCCTCCACCACCACCACACTGTCATGCTGTTGGGATTCCGAGGGGATCTACTACCTCCTCTTTTCGCTGAAACGGGGAGAGGAAGGTCTTCATTGACTCCGTACGTGTGACCGAGTGCGAAAGCACTGCCGGAACATGGCGTCGGAAGGATCGGCTACACAATCTTGAGATCGGCAAGTGATCGACTACATCAACCACGAGAATTTGATCTTGTTAAACGCTTTGGATCTACGAGGGTTAGTTCTCCTCAATCTCGTTGCACCAATCTCGTGGATTAGATCTTGGCTTTGCCATAGGTTGGATCTTGGTTTTATGTGTTCTTGCGATAGACATTTTTTGTTTTCCATGCAATAAACTCTACATTATTTACAATATAACTAAGGTATTGTTGCTCAATTTTTCGGGTCAAAAATCTTCTTGGAATGCATGTGTGCCTTATTCTTACAAATCGGAGGTAGTAGAGAATAAGATTTTATTGCTAAATATGCGACGATTTTATTGCTTTTTAGGGTAAATTGTGGGGAACTCCCCACTGCAATTTTTATTTTATTATCTTAAGGCAAAGCCAATATTTAGAAAGTTACAATATCATCCAAAATTCTAGATGTGAAGTGAGAAATCTAAAGTATAAATTACACGTGAGATTGCAACCACTCCTTGAAGCTCTGAACATGCTTTTTATTCTATAACTGACCAATCTCAACTCCTCTTAATACATTTCCTTCCATATAGTAAAGTTGGGCCTTTGTTGATTAAATATTTTATCATTTCTTGTGACCCAAATCCCCCATGCAGTCAAAATAATAACTTTCATTGCAAAAAGAAGGTTTAACTTTAGTTTTATATCCTAAAAATCCTTTAAAAATGACAGCCCAGGTGCTCTTTGTGGACAAACATATTCCCAAAATTTCTCAGCAAAAGGACATGACCAAAACAAATGATGCAAACTTTCTTCCTACGTACAACTCATCACTGCACAAGAATAACATTGTAGCTGCATGTTTTTCCTTCCATGTAGATTTATTGTATTCATCCTATCATGCAGCAGGAGACAAAAGAAAAACTTGTGTTTGGACTGACATGAAGAATTCCAAATCCAGGAAAAGTGAGGAGGTGTGGGCTGGTAACCAATCATTGCCTTATAGGCCTTTTGAGATGAGTAATTGTTTGAGCCCCATATATAAGACCAATTGTCCCTTTGTCCCTCTTGCAATGTAACAAGTGCTTGATGACCGACCTCCTCCATTAGCTCAAACTTAGTGAATGCTTCTAGAGAAAGAGGAAGGTGAAATAGATCAGATAAATATTCTGTCTGAATGAATTCATAAACCGAGACATCAGTTTTCTTTGCAAAAGAGACCAGATGAGGAAATTTATGATGCGGACATTCATCCTTCCACATAGCAGCCTAAAATAGAATTGATTTTACATATCATAAATTTCCTCTAGAAATTGCCTTATACAAGTCCAGAAGTTCCAAATGTGTTGTCCACCAGAAAGACCCTTCCATGTGGTTGCCTGTCAATGAACCATTTGCATAGTAAGAGTTTATTACCAGCTTTACCCATAGGATGTCATGATTATTATAAAATTTATCCATATTTTTTAGTAGGAGATCCTTGTCCCGTGTTTCAAGGTTAAGAAACACCAATCCTCCGTGATCTTTTGGCATACAAACTTTCTCCATGCAATTAAAGTAGAACCTCTAGCTTGCACCTCTAAATTCTTTTTCCTCCACAAGCAGTGTCTTGTGTATTTGTCAACTTGGTTCTTGATGGATGGGGAATGTTGCAACACATGTAGAAAATAGGCAATGAAGATAGAACTGATTTAACAAGTTTCAACTTTCCCCATAATTAAGGAAATCCATAATACCACATAGTCTTCTTTCAACTCTATGTACCATTGGTAGGAAATATTCAAGATATGGTTTGGTAAGTACCAAAGGAAGCCCAAGGTAGGTGAAAGGGAATTGGCCTCTCCGACAGTTCATGGTACTGGTAAAATGAGGTAACCTTTCCAGGTCCATGTTGATAGGGATCATGTTGGATTTCTGATAATTTCCTTTTAGAACAGTTGACAGTGTGGAAGTGTTGAGAACAGATTTTAGGAAAATAATTTGTTGGGAATCAACTTTCATAACTAGCAGAATATCATCTTCATATTGGATTACAGGGAAATCATGACAATCTGGACAATTAAGAGGAAGAGACAGTAGTCCAAGGTCCATAGCTCTATTCATTACTGCTTGAAGCAAACCTACAATAAGAACAAAGAGTAAATGGGATAGCGGATCTCCTTGCCTAAGACCTCTCTTGAAGTAGAATTTCTTCCCAGGCACCCCATTTAGTAGTATAGTAGAAGTGCTAGATTTTGAATCATCTCAATCCAAGAAATCCGTTTTCCCCAAATTCTCTTGCTTTGAGAATTTTAAGGATAGTATTGTGTTCAAATTTGTTAAAAGCTTTTTCAAGGTCCAGCTTCAGAACAATGGTGTCTTCTTTATATTGATGGGATTGGAATAAATATTCAAAGTACCAATTGATCTCTGCTTCAAGAAGCCATATTGATTTTTGTGTACTAACTTTAGAATAATCTTTTTTAACCTATTTGCCAATAGCTTAGTAATTATATATATTATAATATTTAATAGAGAGATGGGATTTCCAACATCCCAGCATTAGAGCCTAGAAATAAGTTGAACCCAGATGTGTGCATTGCATTCATGCATAGAAAATCCGAATAATTTTTGCGCTTTTAAACAAAACTTGTCAAAATGACTGAAGCTTCTCTTAGCTTGATGGAATTGAAGTAGATCATCAAGTTGACTGCGATAAGTTTCAATAAGACCTTTGTTAAAATCTCATTTTGGGTAAGAGAGATTTGATCTAAGGGTAGATCAAATGTACTATAAGCTAAACCCTAATACAATGTGAATTATATTGATCATTAGGTGATCATATTGTAGTATTCATTATAATCACTCATAAGTACCAAGATAAGGATATAGAACAAACAGTAAGAATGTAACCACTATATCTTAAATCCCATCTGCATACATTCTGAGTATCATAGTTACACCTAACCTTTAAAACTCTTTTGATGAGTTGGAGTTGGAAAGAGATTAAGTCAAGATCATCCACTATATATATATATATCTTTCTTTCTTTCTATACAATCTTTATGGAACTTATCTCAATATCTGTTGTTCATCAATGTTGGATAATTCCCCATTGATTCACAACTTCTTTAAATATTAGTCTTTGATCTATTATTTGATCTTATCAGAACATTTACTCAAATCTTCTAATGAGGGCATAGTCCATTAATAACCTTAATCCAATATAAGATACTAAGAAGATAATTTCCAGACAATAAAAGGTAGGATTGATAAAGCCCTGCCTAGCCAACTAAGAACTTCAATAATAAATAATTAAAGCATTATAAAGGTAATGTTTTTGCCACCAACATGCAATGCTCATATTTAGTATAGGTAATACTGGTGGGTAGTACATGGTTGGAACCTTAGTAAAGATAAGTGATCCTAGAGAAGTATTTGCAAATCACATAAATATAAATCAAGGATTGAAGTGTAAGTTATGAGGGTTAAGTAATTATAAGATGGTGTTATTCAACTAAAGCTAGGGTAGCATAGAGTCATAAAAATGGTGTTAGTCATCTTTAAGGATAGTTACTTTAGAGAAAGATTAGTGATGGAGGATTGAGGAAGATTGGGAGTAGAGTTTGAAGGAACTACTGGTTTGATGGAAGATTATCAACAGTAGAATAGTCAATACAACCAAGCAAGGATATGAGAAAGCTTTGAAGTGTATTTGTATCAAACTCATTGGATTCATCCAGGAGTTTAGAAGAAAGATATATTGAATAAGAAGATTTTAATAAGTAAGTCCATCAAACTAACCATGATGATGGATAGAAAGAAGTATTATATCTAGGAAAGGAATTCCTTAATTAGAGATCCAAGATTGTGAAATATAATCATATGTTATAAATCATTGTCCTATTTAATCTTGGTAAGCAATCAACTCTAAATCTCAAATCAAACATAATATCCATCTTATACCATTGATCCATCATCTGATGCTTATAACACTTTATAGAAATATTTCCCTATAACAAATTACATAAGCATATCTCTGTTAATTTCAACCATCATCACTATATGTGCCTAAGTATATTTTTATAAGTTCACTTCTATAAAACACTCTAAATATAACTTCTATTAAAAAGGGAGATTTCATCCAATAATATATACATATGGCAATATGCTTAGTTATTAAATCTTAACTCTTAAAAGGAATCTCAGCTTATACAAAACCCTAAAGCCAAGGGTAGTACCCATAATTCAAAACCCTAAACTTCTTTGTTTATCACATACATTGCTATTTTCCAACTTAATGAGAGTAGTAATCATCATATCAATGTCTTTATATTTCATGCATCAAATAATGGTATAGAATCAT
This sequence comes from Avena sativa, assembly GCA_916181665.1. Classification (NCBI taxonomy): domain Eukaryota; kingdom Viridiplantae; phylum Streptophyta; class Magnoliopsida; order Poales; family Poaceae; genus Avena; species Avena sativa. Next base: position 33,798,692 of record OV702279.1, read on the forward strand.
TATACATATACATAAAGTTTCTATTCAAACAATGAGCTCACTAAAAGTTGAATTATAAACAGATAAGAATATATCATTCAATAAATCTCTAACTAAAATAAGTAGATAAAAATAATAAGAAAAGTTTATATAAAATATTACCAAGGGGGATTATATTAAGTAAATACTAGAAATACAAAAAGAAGATATAATAAGAATTTACAAATGAGACTAGGTATGTCTTTTGTACTATTGTAAATGTCCAGGAAACAAGTTATACAAAGAATGATTCAAAATCGAAATCAAATTCAAATCTAAATAAGAAAACAGAATATAGAAAAAGAATAAAACAAATAAATACTAAACCTGGTCGCAGCCCAACACACTTATACTTACCTGACGCCCTGTGCAGCCCACAACAGCCCAGTAACCAGCCCAATCCTTTTTCATCTGAGAATGACAACTGGGGTCAGGAGAGGACCGCGGGTTGAGCTAAAGAAATCGCCAGGGGGTTATCCACAAAACGACAATCGTCGTCACCGTCATGCACACAGGCAGCTCGCTGGCGGAGCTCGCCGCCGCCCGATGCCGTCATCGCCGTCACTGCTCCAAGATACTCGCCGCCGATGCCAGGAGGGGATAAGAAGGCCACCGCGACGCATTGCTTCCATCCCTATCACCAATCCCTCCTTATCCTCTCAGTTACGAACGAGACCGAACCCTAGCTCGCCGGAGCCACTCTACGCCATCGAACCACGTCTCCCCACACCATTCTGAGCCATCATGGAGAAGCGCCATCCTCTATAGATCCTCTGGGTAGAAGCTTGCATCAAAGGGAGCACTGGAGCGGGCGAATTTGATCATTTTCCTTCGCAGCAGTTCGTCGGAATCCTCATCGCGAAGCTCGATTCTGACCGCGCCTGTCCTCGCCAACCACTCAATCATCATCAGGGTGAGTTCCTGAATCTTCCAGCATCCTTGAATCGTTTGATCTCGTTGTAAATCGCCGTTTCACTGTAAGCCACCGTCGGCCACCGTCGGATCTCGTCGGAGCTGAGGCTCCAATGACCATTTCCGAGCGGCGCTACCACTCCTAGGTTCAGTAGCTTGCGCTGATTCGAACTAGACCTATTTCGCTTGTTGGGGTGCAGTAGATCGTCGCCGGTGACCACTCACCGACGGAGGTGGTAATGTTGACGCCATGCTTACCTCATGATCGAGCCACGTCAGCCGTTTAACTAGTCTTTGCCTCGCGTGGTGAATGACATGGCCCAGGGCCCGCATGTCATCGACAGTGAGTAGGGAGGAAGTCAGTAGCAAAAACATTTCTTTCATCTAAAGTTGAGGTGGACAATGGCCCACAGATCAGTGACTAGGGCTAGCTCTGGTCATGGTGTAAAAAGTATTTTTCTGTTAGGAAATGAATAAAATGTTATAATCCAATTAATAATATTCCAGAAATTTAATAATCGATTAAATATTGTTTAATTAATAACTTTTGATTTATAATTCAGAAAAATGTGTATAATATATGGAAATTTGTAGAAAAATAAAATCTACAACTTAAACTTATTATAAAATATTATTATGATGATTATTTAAATAAATATTATTTAATAAAAGTTTTATAAGTAATAAAACTTTAATAATTCATATTCCTATAACAATAAATATTAATAATAGTAATAAAATATCAAAGATCTTAGAAAAATAGAATTCTAATTTAAAACTATAATCATGTATTATTATTTCGCTTAATTAAATATCTATTATTTATTAAGTAATTATAAAAGTAATAAGAATTATAAAAAATCATATCTTATTGTTTATAAATCACAAAAATAAATATGATATACCAAAATGATCACAAAAATATTATATACATGTAAAAATCCAATAATCTCCTTCTTAGGTAAACAAGAAGATTAAATATTTTAATAACCCAAATTTAAACTTATTTACTTCATTAATAATTCATATAAAACTAAATAAAATTTATTAATAATCCTAAAATGAGTTAAATAAGTCTAATAAATATTATTGGTCTTAAATATTAATAATCTAATGCCATAATAGTTTAAAACATTATAAATGTTCTTATTTTAAAAGAAACCACAACCTTAAATGAAGATTATCTCTAAAAAAGAATTCCACTAATAATAAAATCCTTAAAAGAATAACTTGTGAACAATTAGTTATTTTCTAAATCATATTAATCCCCAAATTACAAAAACCACTACAACACTATATAAATCCATAAGTAGTTAAGTAACCCTATGTTGGTTTCATAAACTATATCCACTTATTGATAAAAGATAAATGATATTACTCCATACTCACATCAAGCAACCATTACTCAAGTAACAGAATAAACATTCTTAAGTAACTTAAAAGACACATTTCAGATATACAAGATACCAAGGTATAAGTACGATACTTTCAAAACTAGTTACACTTTAAAGTTAACTTTAGTCTACAAATCTTAATATAACACTATAAGCATTATTATATGTTTTATAGTTAACTTTGGTGTGAAGTAGTTACCTATAAACTAACTCAAACCAAACCATTTGAACAAACAAATAACATCAACCACCACTAACTAACCACACAAATTGTCTAGACCCTAGAAGAGAAACCTTTTCTTCGAAGGTTATCCTTTTTGCCACTTTAAATAAGAAACCTTGTATATGTAATCCTAACTAGTATGTCATAAGTATGTATACTTTACTCTTACATATGTGTTTTTTACAACCACTCATAAACTCTAATAAAAGTACAACTACGAAATTTATCCAAAAGGACCACACATTCGAAAGTAGCCACTTTCGGAATCTAAACCCTAGAACAACGTTATTCCCAGGATTTGCACTTAGAACGTGCATCACATTACTTATGAATAAAAGCATACTGCTACTTTAAACATTAGTCCTTACCGGACCAATGATGCTAATTTCAGATTTTGGATCTTATACATTGACTCGAAGACCGTGAGTACATAATCTTGCAATCACAAAAGGCAAGTTCACACTTGCTCATGTCATTTGTTTATTTTCTGTAAAGTATTTTACAAATCTAGTGTTGTCTTCACTTGCATTTGAAAAAGGTCAGAAAACACTATTTTCAATAATAATGAGGACTATTGATTACTGATCCACGGTGATCAGCTAATCTATTAAATCTGACAGTTGGGATACCATTGTTCAGAACTATATCAACTAGGACTTAACAACCAATGTCGACAGTGATTCTTGTGCCATATATTACGCGTTGACCATGAGATTTGGAATGGGATGGATAAGTCAGCTGTATCTTCTTCCTCTCGCATGAAGCCGGATGTGCAGGTCGTGGCTATTATCCTTGTAGCGTGCATATTAATTGGTAATTCGTAGAGGATATGTAGCATATGGGTGGGAACCCTCAACGTCCCACGATAGTTCTGACATCTAACGGTTTGTACAAACCATTGTCGTAATTCTTTTATGTGGGCATGGTGTAAACCAAGGAGGCCCGCGGGGTCGCGAAGGGGGCAGTGATTGGCTTGGATCATCTTCTGGGCCCCACATCATGGAATTGTGGACGGGAATAAGCTGCCCGGTTATGCAACAAAGAGTTGATCTCATGGATAAAGTGACGCACCTCTGCAGAGTGTAATAACTGTAACTTGTTACTCCCTGTTCCGGGAAGGAGCTGCGAACGTGGCGGGAAAGGAACCCCATGATGGTTCTGGTAAACCCGTGAAGGCTGACAGACATAGATTTTCAGAATAAAAGCAACCTTTGAAGAAATGTTTATGAAAACATGCATTACCTACGACCTACGGTCTGTGGCTATAGTTATAGTGCATCAAACACTCCTTTTCTAGTGATTTGCTGAGTACGCTCGTACTCAAAGTATCTTATTAACCCTTGCTAGATTCTGAAGCCACTAAAAAGATGTCTACATCAAGTTATGCTCCCAGAATCATCAAAAGCTAAAGCTTTTCAATGAAGACAAGGAAGACAACATATACCTCAACTCAAGTTAAGACGAAGTTATTGATTGGATAGAAATATAATCTTTAGCCAAAGAACCTATTTCTGTAGTGCGTTGCGATAGCAGCAATGCCAACCTCTTAGCCAGGATACTAGACGCAATAGTATATTTGTTCTTGCGTTATTTATCTTTGATTCTTCTCCGTAAGAAATTCTTTTTCTCTCTTTAACCTAGAGTGTTCTCTGGATCTTATGTAAAGAGTGAGTTGTAACCTTTAGCCATGTATTGGACCCGCTGTGTTTCTGTTGTGCCATTCTGAGGGATGTAATACTAGTGAACGGTGTTTCATTGGTGTTATGTCAACGACTATAGTATACTATATCATGCAGTGGTATGCTGGGTCACTGCAGTTGGTATCAGAGCATATGCTTTGACCTTAGGTTGGAAACCTAGTAAATGGGTAGAACCTGTAGGACACATCCTAGCAATAATAAAGAGTCCTCTAGTGATATAAGGAATATTCACTTGAGAATAATCCTGTTATGTTACTAGTGCGATAACTCTTTTATATGATTGCAATTACCAATCATTACCCAAGAGTTTTAACTCTATCTGACTGATGATAATTTCTTATCCACGGTTCCACATGGCACCTCGATATCCACCCAGAATGTTCAAGTGATGAAAAGGACGTGGGATGACTACGGAGGGGATTGGACAGACAATCTCCGATAACTTCTATGGAGTTTGGAATTTGAATCAAGACTTCTGGTCAAGATTTACACTTACTATGATGGGTAGGTATTAGATAAATACCGTGTCATGATCATGTTACCCAAGAAGTTAGGACTGAAGGGAGAAATGCCAGCAGGAGAGGCAAGGTGCATGGCATCTGCATATCAGATTGCCGTAGCAGCATCCATCACCATGATCCGAGAGCATAAATCCCAAGCTCTAGAAGGTAGTACTCACACCATTATACCACATGAAACCTCAAAATCAGAGCATGAGTTAGATCACTCTACCTTAGTCCAAGCTGAACCTACTCTAGCTTAGAGTATATGGATCGTTATCGGTCTTTGCTAAACACTTATCATAATACTCACCAAGTATTAGTTCAGGAGCTGGATACGGTCATTGAGGATTTTACTAATCCTGATAAAGAAATGGCTCATAGGAAGAAGTTAGATAAAGAAGCTAGGCATCCCAAATACATACCTTCAGGAGAGGTGTTTGAGGAAACTGAATTCGATGACCCAAACTCAGAAAATTATGCCTATTACCAAAATGACTTCAAGCCACCTGAAGACTTATGGACTAAGTACAATGACGAACAACAAGAATGGAATAAAGTTAGTCCAAATAAACCTGAGCCTAACAAATATGGATGGGAACTAGAATCTCAAGGTAAAACCATAGGGAATCCTATACCTTGTGGTACAGGTATTGAAGAAGAGACCAACTATAACCATAGAGAGCCTTATGGACCATATGGGGGTGATACTAATCCAATCAACTTATAAGAGTATCCCAATAGCTACTACACCAATCTGTATGACTGGATCCAAGAAAAAACTAAGGAACCAACTTACTATGAGGAAGCGTTGCCAGAAAACCCGAACTATTCGGTGGAAGGTTACGCCAACTCTAGTCATTTTTCAATGACTAATCTTAGTCTCGGTACTTTTAATCAAGATTACGCACCTCCTGGATGCTCCTATGCTCCAGAAGGCAGTCGTAGGACTTCACGTCATCATGGACGGAACTCCAAGAAGCACTAGAGGAAGATGAAAGTGAGAGAGAAACAACATCCCAAGGGATGCGGGCTTGAATAATGTACATAGAGGGTAATGCGTATTGTAGTTTGCAGGGTTTGCCGAAATAAGTGAGGATATATCCACAAGAACAAGAGGTTCTTGTAAGATAGTGGTGTAAATAGGTATGGAGCAAACAGTTGGAATATCTCATACATTTGTAAATTAGTTAAAACCTATGTGTAATACAGGGTATGTGCGTTGTTGTTGATCGACTTTTGGATTTTATTGGATCTTCTTGATTGACTAGATCTATACATGAAGTTTAATTAGGTGTGCAAATGCATGATGTAACACCTAGTTATTACTTGATGATATAGACCTAGATAGGAATGGGAATTCATGTACGGGAGTGACGATTTCAAAGATCAAAAAAGAAGACTTACTGGAAGGAAGAAGTAAGATATAAGTAGTGTTAACACCACTTGGAGAATAGGTAAAGCATAAATTATTCCTAGCCAGAACCAAGAAAGAAGTTGGGTATAGAAGATGTAGGGAGCCACAAGAAATATTAAACTTGAAGTTCAATCAAAATGGGTAATATTAATAAGAAGTAATGGAATAGTTGTACCAAGTTCCTGGAAGTATCATGAATAAGTACAAATAGTTAGCTTTGGAACCAAAATGGTATTCAAACTTTGACAATTACGAGAGAATGTGAGAGGTATGTGAGAAACCATAGGGTAATACACACATCCTAGGACGATTCGCAGCTGATAATAGTCCGCAACTGGTATTTAATCCATAGCTAGTAACTAATCCACAGTTGGGATTTGGTCCGCAGCTGGTATTTGGTTGAAATAGTTAACTAAATCTTATTAAAAAGTTGCATAAAGAGCATTAAATTTGGCCTAAGTTAAGTAAGACCTAAGAAAGTTTAACAGATTTGAAGACGACCGCTTGGCAAGATGCTTTGCAAGGTCCAGTTTATTCAGCAAGAATGCCCCAATAGTAAGTGCGACATTTAGTGCTGAAAGATTTGCTTCGGAGATCCACAACTATGTGGATGCACCGTATAATCTTTCATTGGACCTTAAACCAGTAAAATATAAACTGAACAGGAACCAACATTTTAGTTCAGGAGTCAATGACTTCTATGCATGGAGTTTCAAAACTATTAGTGGAACTTAAGGGGGAGAGTAAACATTAGGAATGAAAGTTGAATAAAATACTATAGGTAATAAAGAAAAGATATTTAAAAGAAATCTTAAGGAGGTATAAACTTGAGGATGATGAAGGTTACATTTAAACAATCAAATTTAAAAAGAAACAACTTTTAAGTAACCCTTAAGAAGTAATATAGAATCCTAATTAAACAAGTGTCGAGAATAAAAAATTCCAATGGGTGTGGACAAATTGAGTTCAAATCCAATCTTGAAACGAATACCAGTATCAACTATATAATGACAGGAATAGTAAGATAGTCTATTGACTATTAAAATGCATATATAGGAACTTAAAAACTTATGGTAGTGAGAACCTACAAACTGTACTTAATATAGTAGTGAAGTTTGATTATTCAAGAAAAAGAATTGAATGAGGATATCTAATCAGGGTATGGAATACTCCAATTAATTCCATTAAAGATCATCATGGAGTGGAGAGGTAGCAACCACTACAAAACAATTTCTTACTCCAAAACGTGAGAGTTTGTGAACTTCGAGGATGAAGTTTATTTTAAGGGGGAGAGTCTGTAACATCCCAGCATTAGATCCCAGAAATAAGTTGAACCCAGATGTGTGCATTGCATTCATGCATAGAAAATCCGAATAATTTTTGCGCTTTTAAACAAAACTTGTCAAAATGACTGAAGCTTCTCTTAGCTTGATGGAATTGAAGTAGATCATCAAGTTGACTGCGATAAGTTTCAATAAGACCTTTGTTAAAATCTCATTTTGGGTAAGAGAGATTTGATCTAAGGGTAGATCAAATGTACTATAAGCTAAACCCTAATACAATGTGAATTATATTGATCATTAGGTGATCATATTGTAGTATTCATTATAATCACTCATAAGTACCAAGTTAAGGATACAGAACAAACAGTAAGAATGTAACCACTATATCTTAAATCCCATCTACATACATTCTGAGTATCATAGTTACACCTAACCTTTAAAACTCTTTTGATGAGTTGGAGTTGGAAAGAGATTAAGTCAAGATCATCCACTATATATATATCTTTCTTTCTATACAATCTTTATGGAACTTATCTCAATATCTGTTGTTCATCAATGTTGGATAATTCCCCATTGATTCACAACTTCTTTAACTATTAGTCTTTGATCTATTATTTGATCTTATCAGAACATTTACTCAAATCTTCTAATGAGGGCATAGTCCATTAATAACCTTAATCCAATATAAGATACTAAGAAGATAATTTCGAGACAATAAAAGGTAGGATTGATAAAGCCCTGCCTAGCCAACTAAGAACTTCAATAATAAATAATTAAAGCATTATAAAGGTAATGTTTTGGCCACCAACATGGAATGCTCATATTTAGTATAGGTAATACTGGTGGGTAGTACATGGTTGGAACCTTAGTAAAGATAAGTGATCCTAGAGAAGTCTTTGAAAATCACATAAATATAAATCAGGGATTGAAGTGTAAGTTATAAGGGTTAAGTAATTATAAGATGGTGTTATTCAACTAAAGCTAGGGTAGCATAGAGTCATAAAAATGGTGTTAGTCATCTTTAAGGATAGTTACTTTAAGAAAGATTAGTGATGGAGGATTGAGGAAGATTGGGAGTAGAGTTTGAAGGAACTACTGGTTTGATGGAAGATTATCAACAGTAGAATAGTCAATACAACCAAGAAAGGATATGAGAAATCTTTGAAGTGTCTTTGTATCAAACTCATTGGATTCATCCAGGAGTTTAGAAGAAATATATATTGAATAATAAGATTTTAATAAGTAAGTGCATCAAACTAACCATGATGATGGATAGAAAGAAGTATTATATCTAGGAAAGGAATTCCTTAATTAGAGATCCAAGATTGTGAAATATAATCATATGTTATAAATCATTTTCCTATTTAATCTTGGTAAGCAATCAACTCTAAATCTCAAATCAAACATAATATCCATCTTATACCATTGATCCATCATCTGATGCTTATAACACTTTATAGAAATATTTCCCTATAACAAATTACATAAGCATATCTCTGTTAATTTCAACCATCATCACTATATGTGCCTAAGTATATTTTTATAAGTTCACTTCTATAAAACACTCTAAATATAACTTCTATTAAAAAGCGAGATTTCATCCAATAATATATACATATGGCAATATGCTTAGTTATTAAATCTTAACTCTTAAAAGGAATCTAAGCTTATACAAAACCTTAAAGCCAAGGGTAGTACCCATAATTAAAAACCCTAAACTTCTTTGTTTATCACATACATTGCTATTTTCCAACTTAATGAGAGTAGTAATCATCATATCAATGTCTTTATATTTCATGCATCAAATAATGGTATAGAATCATTATACATATACATAAAGTTTCTATTCAAACAATGAGCTCACTAAAAGTTGAATTATAAACAGATAAGAATATATCATTCAATAAATCTCTAACTAAAATAAGTAGATAAAAATAATAAGAAAAGTTTATATAAAATATTACCAAGGGGGATTATATTAAGTAAATACTAGAAATACAAAAAGAAGATATAATAAGAATTTACAAATGAGACTAGGTATGTCTTTTGTACTGTTGTAAATGTCCAGGAAACAAGTTATACAAAGAAAGATTCAAAATCTAAATCAAATTTAAATCTGAATAAGAAAACAGAAAATAGAAAAAGAATAAAACAAATAAAAACTAAACCTGGTCGCAGCCCAACACACTTATACTTACCTGACGCCCTGTGCAGCCCACAACAGCCCAGTAACCAGCCCAATCCTTTTTCATCTGAGATTGACAAGTGGGGTCAGGAGAGGACCGCGGGTTGAGCTAAAGAAATCGCCAGGGGTTATCCGCAAAACGACCATCGTTGTCACCGTCACGCACACATGAAGCTCGCTGGCGGAGCTCGTCGCCGCCCGATGCCATCATTGCCGTCACTGCGCCAAGATACTCGTCGCCGATGCTAGGAGGGGATAAGAAGGCCACCGCGACGCATTGCTTCGATACGTATCCCCAATCCCTCCTTATCCTCTCAGTTACGAACGAGACCGAACCCTAGCTCGCCGGAGCCACTCTACGCCGTCGAACCACGTCTCCCCACACCATTCTGAGCCATCATGGTGAAGCACCATCCTCCGTAGATCCTCTGGGTAGAATCTTGCATCAAGGGGAGCACTGGAGCGAGCGAATTCGATCATTTTCCTTCGCAGCAGTTCGTCGAAATCCTCGTCGGGAAGATTGATTCCGACCGCGCCTGTCCTCGCCAACCACTCAATCATCATCAGGGTGAGTTCCTGAATCTTACAGCATCCTTGAATCGTTTGACCTCATTGTAAATCTCCGTTTCACTGTACGCCACCATCGGCCACCGTCGGAGCTCGTCGAAGATGTGGCTCCTCCGAGGGGCGCTGCCACTCCTAGGTTCAGTAGTTTGCGCTGGTTCGAACTAGACCTATTTCGCTTGCTGGGGTGCAGCAGATCATCACCGGTGACCACTCACCGACGGCGGTGGTAATGCTGACGCCATGCTTACCTCATGATCGAGCCACGTCATCCATTTAACTAGTCTTTGCCTCGCTTGGTGAATGACATGGCCTAGGGCCCGCATGTCATCGACAGTGAGTAGGGAGGAAATCAGTAGCAAAAACATTTGTTTCATCTGAAGCTGAGGTGGACAATGGCCCACAGATCAGTGACTGGTGCTAGCTCTGGTCATGGTGTAAAAATTATTTTTCTGTTAGGAAATGAATAAAATGTTATAATCCAATTAATAATATTCCAGAAATTTAATAATTGATTAAATCTTGTTTAATTAATAACTTTTGATTTATAATTCAGAAAAATGTGTATAATATATGGAAATTTGTAGAAAAATAAAATCTACAACTTAAACTTATTATCAAATATTATTATGATGATTATTTAAATAAATATTATTTAATAAAAGTTTTATAAGTAATAAAACTTTAATAAGTCATATTCCTATAATAATAAATATTAATAATAGTAATAAAATATCAAAAATCTTAGAAAAATAGAATTATAATTTAAAACTATAATCATGTATTATTATTTCACTTAATTAAATATCTATTATTTATTAAGTAATTATAAAAGTAATAAGAATTATAAAAAATCATATGTTATTGTTTATAAATCACAAAAATAAATATGATATACCAAAATGATCACAAAAATATTATATACATGCTAAAAATCTAATAATCTCCTTCTGAGGTAAATAAGAAGATTAAATATTTTAATAACCCAAATTTAAACTTATTTACTTCATTAATAATTCATATAAAACTAAATAAAATTTACTAATAATCCTAAAATGAGTTAAATAAGTGTAATAAATATTATTAGTCTTAAATATTAATAATCTAATGCCATAATAGTTTAAAACATTATAAATGTTCTTATTTTAAAAGAAACCACAACCTTAAATGAAGATTATCTCTAAAAAAGAATTCCACTAATAATAAAATTCTTAAAAGAATAACTTGTGAACAATCAGTTCTTTTCTAAATCATATTAATCCCCAAATTACAAAAACCACTACAACACTATATAAATCCATAAGTAGTTAAGTAACCCTATGTTGGGTTCATAAACTATATCCACTTATTGATAAAAGATAAAAGATATTACTCCATACTCACATCAAGCAACCATTACTCAAGTAACAGAATAAACATTCTTAAGTAACTTAAAAGACACATTTCAGATATACAAGATACCAAGGTATAAGTACGATACTTTCAAAACTAGTTACACTTTAAAGTTAACTTTAGTCTACAAATCTTAATATAACACTATAAGCATTATTATATGTTTTATAGTTAACTTTGGTGTGAAGTAGTTAAACAATAAAGTAACTCAAACCAAACCATTTGAACAAACAAATAACATCAACCACCACTAACTGACCACACAAATTGTCTAGATCCTAGAAGAGAAACGTTTTCTCGGAGGTTATCCTTTTTGCCACTTTAAATAAGAAACCTTGTATATGTAATCCTAACTAGTATGTCATAAGTATGTATACTTTACTCTTACATATGTGTTGCTTACAACCACTCATAAATTCTAATAAAAGTACAACTACGAAATTTATCCAAAAGGACCACACATTCCAAAGTAACCACTTTCGAAATCAAAACCCTAGAACAACGTTATTCCCAGGATTTGCGCTTAGAATGTGCATCACATTACTTATGCATAAAATCATACTGCTTCTTTAAACATTAGTCCTTACTGGACCAATGATGCTAATTTCAAATTTTGGATCTTATACATTGACTCGAAGACCGTGAGTGCATAATCTTGCAATCACAAAAGGCATGTTCACACTTGCTCATGTCCTTTGTTTATTTTCTGTAAAGTATTTTACAAATCCAGTGTTGTCTTCACCTGCATTTGAAAAAGGTCATAAAACACTATTTTCAATAATAATGAGGACTATTGATTACTGATCAACGGTGATCAGGTAATCTATTAAATCGGACATTTGGGATACCACTGTTCAGAACTATATCACCTAGGACTTAACAACCAATTTCGACAGTGATTCGTGCGCCGTATATTACGCGTTGACCATGAGATTTGGAATGGGACGGAGAAGTCATTTGTATTTTCTTCCTCTCGCATGAAGCCGGATGTGCAGGTCGTGGCTATTATCCTCGTAGCATGCATATTAATTGGTAATTCGTAGAGGATATGTAGCATATGGGTGGGAACCCTCAACGTCCCACGATAGTTTTGACATCTAACGGTTTGTACAAACCATTGCTGTAATTCTTTATGTGGGCATGGTGTACACCAAGGAGGCATGCGGGGTCGCGAAGGGGGCAGTGATTGGCTTGGATCATCTTTTGGGCCCCACATCATGGAATTGTGGACGGGAATAAGCTGCCCGGTTGTGTAACAAAGAGTTGATCTCATGTGTTTACAATGCTAGTCCCTGGATCAATAGCTAGCATCCACAGTTAAGATGTCATATCAAGAAACAAAGGTCATAATACAACTTTATAACCAGGAATAAAATAATTCATTACATCTTACATAGCTCATTTGGCTATCACATTACAATGCAGCATAATATATATATAGCATGGAGTCCTTCATCTTCAAAGTGCCACAGGCAATCATGTTGGTTGTAGACTTGTAATCCTAATCAACACACCTCACTAACATCAAACAAACCTGCAATAAGTTGCATCCACAAGGGTCAATACATTTGAATTGTATTGGCAAGTTTCACTACTATGTAGAATTAAGTGGATCCTATCATTACATGCATATTTGGCTAAGTAGGGTTTAGGCTCATTTGCAGAAAGCAATATAGTTTAGTCCTATCTTTTGAAAATAGTTTTGATTCTTTTGTCAAATCTTTCTGAACTCCTTGGAAAACTCCAAGTGCTTCAAATCCCTTGTTGTCACCATCAAGTTTTACTTTGAGAAATTGGAATGTCGAGATCTTCCATAGCTTCAGGCCTTAGTTGCTCAGAGTTGTCCGTAACCGGGGACACGGCTAAGTACTTAGAATTTGATCTCCTGCAGAAGTTGGTTCCTAGGGTCAGTAGGTTCAAAACAAACCATTTTGCAAAGATTTCATACTAAAAAAATATCTAGAACAATTTTAATATTCAAAATAATCCTACACAAGTTTCTGCAATTTCAACCAATTTTCCAGAAGCAAAACATTAGACAAAGTGCATGGTTGCAAGGTACTTGTTCTGCTGAATCCATTGATATAAAATTTGCAAAATTTGGACGTGTAGAACTAATGTTATGAATTTTACAAGTTTGCAATTCAAACAGATTCTATTTTCTGTTTTTTAACAAAACCTTGTCCACGTGGCTCGTTCTTATTGGCCGGTACTGCTTCGTGCGGATCAGCCTCTCTGGACCGTAGGATTTAACTAAGATCGTGCGGCACTGATCAACTCGTACCCCTTTGGTTGGATCTAATCCTAGCCGTAAGATCAAGATCTAACGGGCACTGTGCCTCTGACCATTGCCTAGCGGCGCTAGCGGTGGCTGGCGGCGGCGCACGCTCGGGCGGTGGCGTCGCGGCGATTACAGGAAGCAAGGGAAGAAGGGAAGCAGCTCACCGTGCTCGCAGGGAGATGCTGAAGCTCAACGCGTGGTCGGCTTGGCGAGGGGCGCTCAGGAACGGAGGGAATTGCTCGTCGGAGACGGCGTCGGCGTCAGGTGGCTCTGTTTGATGACGGGGGCGAGGCTGCAGGTCGCCCTAAGGCAATATAAGGGCACGGTTAGACGCGGGCGAACATGGGGAGTACGGGAGCATCAACAGGAGAGCTTGGGGCGGTCGAGGCTTACCAGGGAACTTCGTCGGAGACGAGACAGACGGCAGCGGCGTGTTGAGGTCGTCCTTGCCGACACTCTGGGGCAAGCGCGGCCAAGCAGTTGACACTGGGAGGTGCGCCAGGCGATGGGGAACAAGCTCGCGTGCAGAGGGAGGCGAGGCGCAGCGAGGTGTGTCCGGAATTCATTGGAGAAGCTCGTCGGAGCAGTGGCGTTGCCGGCGGAAATCCGGGCAGCCTGGGGGCAGAGATGGTGGGGTGAGCGAGGGGAATGAGAGAGGAGAGTGCCAACACCCGGATTTTTCAATCCTAGATGCCTGTTATGCCATACATCGCAATCCCAGGATTACCATTTTTGCGAGACATAACAGAATTGGATACCATAGTACATCATCCATTACAAACGATACATAAGTTCTTACACAAATAGGGATCTCATGATCCAGTTCTTAATACAACATCAAGCAGCGGAATACGTAATAATAACAGTAGCGCAGGCGAAGCTCCATCTTCGGGGTCACAGGCAATGCTGACGATGGGAGATGATCCTAGTTGTCGTAACCTTCCTAGGGTCCATCCTCAAGGTACTCCTCTTCATAGTCTGGCCATGGGAATAGCCAGGGACAAAGCCATGAGTACTCTTTAAGTACTCGCAAACTAATACTAACAGGTAAAGGGGTTTTTGGATAATAGGACACTAGGCTCTAGGGTTGTTTTGCAAAAGCCAGATTTATCTCTACTAAGTTCCGAAGCTAGTCAAAATTTTATAACTCCTAGGTGGGATCTTGTAACTCAGGTCACAACTCTGTTGTGGTCAATTCAAAGTCTCAATTCATTTCACAAGTCATTTTGAAAAGTCTGACGGGGGAACAGTATGGCCACTCCAACTGTCCATAACCGCGGACGCGGCTATTCGAATAGTTTGACACTCTGCAGAGATTGTACACTTTCACCACAACATTCGATACATCCGTCAGGAACAAATCCTGAATTCACCATACTCAGTATGCGGATAATCAATCCTAACCTTTCAATTACAGACCCTAGTATAAGCACCTCTCCTGTGATTTTGGCCTCCCAACCATGACCAACTGTCATCTTGGGTACTGCACAGGTGGACAATCTTCACAAGGTAGCCTCAGCTCAGACCTTGGCCGTGAGGGAACTAATACTAAGGTATATAAGTTTCTAGTCAAGCCCTACCCAAATCTTCGGGTATTGTGGTTCTATGATAAAATTGGAATGGTATCGCATCCAGACAACCATCAGTTTTATAAAGGGCTAAGGCTCATGCCTCAACATTTTCATCACCAAAATCATCAAGTGTTCGGAAACACATGTCCAAAACATTTCAATAGAATGATCCATCATTCCAAGGTTTTCATAACCATTTTTCCACCAAGTAAACCCATATAAAGTTGATCAAGTTTTATGCTTAGCACTAGCATCTACAGGTGGGGGTAGTACTAATGAGGGGTGGTAAACTAGTGGAGTTTCAACTAAGTACAACATTATATCTTAGGATGATATCAAGGTTTCTAACTTAGGCCAAATTTTATGCTCTTTATGCAACCTTCAGAATCTTTCTAGTATCTACAAGTCACTGAAGTCAACTCTAAGTTAAAGCTTTGATAAAGAAATAAAGTAAGAAGCTTACAAATAAAACTAGGATTGGTTTATCAAGTGGGTATGATCACATATGCTTAAGGCATATAGTAGGCATAGTAACAAGCAAGTATTTGCTTGCACAATATCGGTATAAGCTTGCTAAATTACAAGTGTTAGCTTGCATAGGTCAACTTTATTAATAAGGCTTGCCTTGTGAAGAGCAGTGGTTGAAGTTCTCCTCGGCTTCTTCTTCGTAGTATCCTCCTTCCTCCTCGTATCCTTGGTCGGTACTAGCGTCTATGAATAAATACGAGGTACACAATCACCAAACAATACTTAATTACTTGCAATCATCACACACAAGGGTCCTATAGATGATCTAGCATCATCTCTACATTACAAGGTTAAGGCTTGATTTAATTCCTTTTATTTTTAGAAAAGTAATTTCTACTCATTGAAAAACTACTTAAGATTTAATATTCTCCAAACCAAACATGGGATCATGTTGACACATGTCATCACCACATATTGTAGTCCAAGGGAATGTGATTTAAAGTGGTGTCACAATTAAATAAGGTTTTACCCTTTTATTTTAATTAATTAAAGTGGCTAGAAATGCTTATGTATCATTCTTTTATTACTTGAACATTAATTCTACAAGTAAACCTATATATTTTTATATATTCTGAAAGGTATGATTAAATGTGATTTTTGAGAGTTGGAATCAACTCAAAAGCTATTATGGTTTAAATTCCAAAAATATTTGAATGCAGAAAAGCTTCTGCCTTGTTATTTTTACCATGGGTGATCTATAGATCCAAATGACTTGAATCCAACGGGCTTGGATTCAGCATTCACAGACCTATCCAACAAAATTGGTTTCATTTGATTTGGTGCACTGAATCTTTCTGGATTGATTTTTGAAAATGGGTACATAAGTGTGTTTGAATTAAAAAGAAAAAGATTTGATTCAAATCACTGGGTTGCGCGGGAAAAGTTACTGGGCCGGCCTGCTAAGCGCAGTGCTCCCGCAGACTGCTTAAGTGGGTGTCCCCACTCGTCAGTGACACGGGGCTGGGCGAAGCGGTATGGGGCAACGTGGGTCGTTCGATCTGATTCTAATCCAATGGCTGGGAGTCATCGTCGATGCAAGACAACACCGGCGAGAACGAAACCTAGAGCGGCCAGTGGGGGTGCTGGGGACTCACCGGGGTGATGGCGCGGGTCGGCGAGGCGGGCGAACGACAAAGTCGACGACGGCGAACTCAGGGGTGGTCGCGGCAGCTCCTGGGGTGGACGAAATCGATGGCTCCCTTCTTCTGCAGAGGCGGCGGGCTCCGGTGAAATTCCGGCGGGGTGGTGCTCGCCTTGCTCTGAGAACGGTGTGGCACGATCAGTGAGGAGAGGGGAGTGAGATGGTGTGAATAAATCGAGCGGGGGTGGCCTCTATTTATAGTCGAGCGAGGGGACCGACGGGGCGCACGGTGAGCTCATCGGGGGCGGTGTTACAGGCGGCTACTGGCATGGGCGATGGTAGGGGACAGTGTGGTCTCTCCTGGCGATGTTCAACGACATGGTTTCGAGGCATGGGGCGGTGCGGCTTGGTCTGGAACATGCGACGCTCTGCACGGCTAAGGCGGCGTCTTTGACGGCGAGCGGTGGCTGTGCGGCACGGGGCGGCGAACGGGGATGTCTGGCGGTCTCCTGGGTCGGTGGTGATCGTGTGTGCACGCGGCGAGGGCGGCGCGCGGTCTCTGGGCGCTGGTCGAGGGTGGCGCTCTAGCGCACGCTCGACATGGTCGCTGGCGAGGTTGGCATGGTCCGTGCGTGTGGTCCAGGGCTTGGCAACGCTCGCGGCTGGGACAGTGAGTGGCGGTGGACGGTGGGCTGCCTCCCAGACATGCTGGCTAGGCTTGCTGCTGCTCCTAGCTTGCTGTCGACTATGGGGTGGCAAGGGTGTGCTCGGCTGTTCACCATTGATGGCAATGGCAAGCTCACAGTGGTGCTAGTGGTTAGTTAATCTTCCTAGATGATCTACTGAGCTGGTTGTGAGCTAAATGGGGAACCAGTTAGGCAAGAATCACTGCTCACAATAGTGTTTGATGTTTGTTTGATTTGTGTCTGCAACCTGTTTGATGAAATGGCCGCATGAAATCAAGTTTTAAATTTTGAAAAGATTTTTGGTGGGTTTGCTAGATTGGTGCTGGTGAGTCTGCAGATGCTTGGGTTTTGCAAGTTGAGCTTGCTTGAGTGGTTTTTGAATAAGTGGGATCTTCCCATATGATAAAGATTCAATTTTGAATTTTCATTTAAACTATGCATTTGAAAGTTTCTGGATGATCACAAAGTGGGCCTTGATACTTTGTTATGAGTACATTCAAGGGGTGCAAAGATCCAGAAAAGTTTCTGTTAGGTTCTGAAAGTTTGAGACAGCCAAAGTAGGCATGGGAGTTAAATTGGTCAAAATGACCATTCCCTTAATATATTTGTTTTGATTTACTTGTCTTTAGGAAAAGTGTGGGAAATGTTTTAGATGATGTTTATTTCACCTAAGAAACATTTTACAAGCAATGAAACAAACAATAGGGTGGTTCAAAAGAATTTCAAATTAAATGCATACACATATGCATGCCTTCATGATTTTTAGTTAGCAAAGTTTTTGTTTACCCTAATTTTGATGATTAGAAAATGGATGATCCAAGTTTAGTATTTTTGGGATGTTACAAACCTTCCCCCCTTAAACAAAATCTCATCCCGAGATTTGAAAAAGGAAGAAAAGATTACCTAGGATTTGAAGAGATCGGGAAACTCCGTCCTGATGTGATCTTCGCGTTCCCAGGTAGCTTCCTCTTCTGTGTGGTTGCTCCACTGAATCTTGAGAAACATGATGCTTCGGGTTCGGGTAGTTCGAAAAGCTTCTTCCAAAATGCGGATGGGTACTTCGGGATAGGTCAGGTCATCGTTGATCTCTATGGTCCAATGATCGATATTCTTGAACACTTCGGTCTTCTCGGGGACTTTGAGACACTTGCGAAGTAACGAGACATGGAACACATTGTGCACGGCTGACATCTCTTCGGGTAGTTCCAATTGATACGATACTTCTCCTCGATGGTTCAGAATCTGGAAACGTCCGATATATCTGGGGGCTAACTTTCCTTTGAGTTGGAAACGCTGAATTCCCTTTAATGGAGACACTTTCAGATAAACAAAATCTCCTATGTTGAAAGCGAGGTCTCTACGTCTCTTGTCGGCATAACTCTTCTGTCGGGATTGGGCGGTCTTGAGGTGCTCACGAATCTTGTGAACCTTCTCTTCTGCTTCTCGTAGGATATCCGGTCCAAAAATCTGACTCTCTCCTACTTACGACCAGTTCAAAGGGGTGCGACACTTTCTTCCGTACATGAACTCAAATGGGGCCATTTGCAGACTAGCTTGGTAACTGTTGTTGTAGGAAAATTCTGCAAACGGCAGACAGTCTTCCCACTTGGATCCATATTCTAACACACAGGCTCTCAGCATATCTTCGAGTATTTGATTTACTCGCTCCGTTTGTCCATCGGTCTGAGGGTGATACGCGGTACTGAAATCTAGGCGGGTTCCTAAACCTTCTTGAACTTTCTTCCAGAATCTCAAGGTAAACTGAGTTCCTTGATCCGATACTATGTTCTTAGGGACTCCGTGCAAACTCACTATTCTAGCGATGTATAACTCTGCTAGTTTCGAACTCTGATATGTGGTTTTGACGGGCAAGAAATGGGCGACTTTGGACAATCTGTCCACTATGACCCAGATAGAGTCATTTCCCCTACTAGAAGTAGGTAGTCCAGTGATAAAGTCCATTCCTACAGAATCCCATTTCCATTCCGGAATCTGCAAAGGTTGCAACAATCCAGCGGGTCTTTGATGTCCTGCCTTAACTCGCTGACATATATCACACTTGGCGATATAGCTTCCGATTTCTCTCTTCATCTTATGCCACCAAAATTGCTCTTTTAAATCTTGATACATCTTAGTTCCTCCGGGATGGATAGAATAAAGAGTATCATGAGCCTCCTTCAAGATAACTTCTTTCAACTCCGAATCTGCTGGTACACAAAGGCGTCCTTTGTACCACAACACTCCTTCTTCGTCCTCGGTGAATCCGGGTACTTTGCCTGTACCGATACGATGCTTGATTCCGTCGATACTAGCATTTTCCTTCTGCGCCTCCTTAATCTGACTGATCAAAGTGGGCTGGAGTTCTATGCTAGCCAGAAATCCTGCACTTACTAATTCCATTCGAAAATCTTCTAGCTCCTTGTGTAGACTTGGTTGCTCCTTCAAAATCATGGAGTTCAAGCGGCACGGCAATCTGCTAAGGGCATCGGCTACTACGTTGGCTTTACCAGGGTGATAGTGAATGTCCAGGTCATAATCCTTGATTAGCTCAATCCATCTTCTCTGCCTCATATTCAGCTCCTTCTGAGTGAATATATACTTTAGGCTCTTGTGATCCGAATAAATCTCACAACGGTTTCCCATCAGGTAATGTCTCCATGTCTTCAGGGCTAGAACTACGGCTGCGAGTTTGAGGTCATGGGTTGGGTAATTTTGCTCATGTTGCTTCAATTGTCGGGATAGATAAGATATAACTTTTCCTTCTTGCATTAGCACACATCCGAGACCAATCTTGGATGCGTCACAATACACATCGAAGGGCTTCGTGATATCCGGCATGATTAAGATTGGGGCTGATATCAATCTCCTCTTGAGTTCTTGAAAACTCGCTTCACACTTGTCTGTCCATTCAAACTTCTTGTCCTTCTTTAGCAATTGGGTCATGGGTCTGGAGATACTCGAGAATCCTTCTACGAATTTGCGGTAATATCCCGCCAATCCGAGGAAAGCACGAACTTGGGTTTGAGTGGCTGGGGCTTGCCAATCTTCTACATCTTTCACTTTGGCAGGGTCAACGGCAATTCCTCCGGCTGATACAATGTGACCGAGGAATCCTACCTCCTGTAACCAGAATTCACATTTGCTAAACTTTGCATACAGCTGATGCTCTCTAAGGGTTCCAAGAATGGTCCTTAGGTGTAGCTCATGTTCTTCTTCTGATTTGGAATAAATCAGAATGTCATCGATGAAAACAACGACAAACTTATCCAGGAAGTCCATAAAAATCTTATTCATGAGGTTCATGAAATAAGCGGGGGCATTGGTTAATCCGAAAGACATGACTGTATACTCATACAATCCATATCTGGTGGTAAAGGCAGTCTTTGGAATATCCTCTGCACGAATTTTGAGTTGATGATAACCAGTTCTAAGATCAATCTTAGAAAACACTTTGGCACCGGTCAACTGATCAAACAAATCTTATATCTTGGGCAAGGGGTACTTGTTCTTGATGGTGACATCATTCAACTTCCGATAATCCGTACACAAACGGTTACCTCCATCCTTCTTGTCCACAAACAAGACAGGTGATCTCCATGGTGACGCACTTGGTTGAATCAATCCAATTTCCAGCATGGAATCCAGTTGCTTCTTCAGTTCTGCTAGCTCCGACGGGTTCATACTATAGGGTCTCTGGGCTATGGGTCTAGTTCCGGGGATTAGTTCAATGATAAACTCGATATCCCGATCTGGGGGCATACCGGGCAAAACATCTGTAAATACATCGGGGTATTCACAGACTATCCGGACTTGGTCAATGGTAGGCTGGGCTATACTCTTGTTGCATTTGAATTGGCGAGGTAAGGTTTCAGATATATGTTCGACTGATATTCCGGCTGTACTGGTCATGGTTATGGCTTTCTTGGCACAGTCAATCAATCCTTTATGTTTGGACATCCAATCCATCCCTAGTACTACTTCCAATCCTTTAGTTCCGAGTACTATCAGATTAGCATAAAAATCTATGCCATGGATTCGGATAGGGACGGCTTTGCAAATTTGCCTAGCCTTGGTGGTTGATCCGGGAATTTGAACAATCATAACATACTTCAGTTTGGTTGGTTGAATTTTACTAGTGCATGCAAATTCTTTGGTGACAAATGAATGCGATGCACCAGAGTCAAACAACACTCGTGCAAGTACTGAATTAACAGAAAACATACCCAACACGACGTCTGGCGCTTCCTGAGATTCTTCAGCATGCATGAGAAAAACATGGCCATTGTGGTTGAGTGAATTCCCTGGGGCAAATCTTCTTCCGGGCTGAACATGACGCTGTTGCTGAGCTGGGTCATTGGCATTGGGGGCTGTAGCATTCTTCTTGTTGGGGCACTCATTGGAATAGTGGCCTTTATTTCCACAGTCATAACAAGTCACTTGCGACTTGTCCTTGGCTGCGACAGGCACAACATTGCTTCCAGTCCTCGGGGCAGTGTTGGTGTTGGCGGTAGAATTGTTGGTGTTGAACTTGGGTGGGGCACGGGTGAAATTTCTAGAGTTGCCGGGGTTGTTGTGATTTCCTCCGGGTCTAGGGTTTCCACGGTTGGTATAGGTCGGACGGTTCATCGGGGGTCTGTTGGTTCTTGGGGCAAATCCTAGAGATGGGTTGGGGCGATACTTTGGGGTCTGATGGGTTCCTGGTTGGTGCATCATGCGACGCTTGCGGTTCTCATTGGCTTGGTTGATCTTTCCTTCCATATGGATGGCAGAGTCGACAAGGGCTTCAATATCCGCAAAGGGGATATTGACTAACACTGTCTGCATCTCGTCATGCAGACCATTCAGGAATCTTTCTTTCTTCTTGGCTTCGGTGTCTATCTCGTCCGGGGCATACCTAGCTAATGACAAAAAAAATCACGGTATTCCACCACAGTCATCCTTCCTTGCTTCATCTCTCTGAACTCGTCTCTCATTCTCTTTATCAAACCCGGTGGCACATGGGTTCTGCTAAACTTGACCTTGAATTCCTCCCAGGTCATCATCTGGCCTCCGGTCATTGCACGAACACTATTCCACCATGCCCTGGCATCTCTGGCTAGATAATGGGTGGCAAATAGAACTTTCTCGTTGGCTTCCACTCCAGCGACTTCTAGGTTATTTTCCATGGTTTGCAGCCAATCATCGGCGTCTAGGGGTTCTTCTGACTTAGTGAAAACAGGTGGGTTGGTATTCTGGAAATTCTTGAGCTTAGATCCATGGTTGTCCTGATTTCCGTGGCCTTGGTTGTTGTGGGCTAGCTAGGCTATCTGTTGCAGAGTGGCTAGGTTGTCTTGACGTTCCGCTCTTTCAGCTTCGCGGTCAGAAGTCAACATTTGCAGGATCTGCAACATCGGGTCCGGGGATGAACCACTTCCTCCACGTGGCATCTGAAGATTTAGATAGATCATGAGAAAAGAGGGTAATTTCTAAGGTTTCAGGGACTTTGAAAAGATTTAAAGGTTTGACTCAGATTTTTTTTTTAGCAACTTGCTTTTTAATTTATTCATTCATAGCACACAGTACAACACACACCACAAAAAAGAAAAACAGATGGTTTTAAGAACCATTCTGAGAACTACGATACAGTGGGACCGAATACTACTCACTACGCTAGTGCTCAAGTGCTACTACTCCTCGGAGTCTGTGGCTTCATCATCTTCATCATCATCGATGAAGGCGAAATCGTCCTCATCGGTGAAGAAGTCCATGGCCTGATCCTCCAGAAAATCGTCATCATCGCTGAGATAGGAGAAAGGGTCTCCACGAAGACCGTCTCCGGCATTCTCCCTTTCCTCCAACTGCATGTCTCTCTCGTGGATGGTCTCCTCCAAATATGAGATGCGGTGGCGAAGACGGGCAATAATGCGCTCCTTCTTGTCGAGCTGACGGCGGCGAGACTTGCGATCCTTTGCTAGCAGGGCGATGGTCTGGTCCTTCGTCTTGATGATGGCAGACTTATGGTTGCAGTAGTCACGGCAGTTGTCCAACTCCTGCTGACGATCATACATCATGAAGCTAAGGTGGTCCAATTGAGTCTTCAGCTCGGGGTGGTATGGGGATTCCAGTGGTTGTCCATTTGCATCACGCCTTGGGAAAAACTCAAAGCGAGTACCCTTGATCTGATTGATGCTCTGCCCACACAGACGAGAAAGAGCTTCCTGCATTGCTCTGGCAAGTCCATCGAGCCAGTTGTTTTCCCTCCAGGTAAACTGAATTCCCTCCGCAGTGGGAGGTTCAATTTTATCTCGGAGACTTGCAACAATTAGCCACTGCAGATCTTCTCCTCCTTGATCATTGAGCTGAGCTCCGAAGAACTCGGGGTGCGGACGCTCCAGAAGTTCCGAAAGCTGGTCCAAATCCCTCTCAAAGATAAGGTCTCCTCCATTCCCAGTTGGTAAAACTTGTTGTACTTCACGTCCATCTATAAGAATAGAGGATGAGTAGATTAGCAGGATGATCAAGTGTGTCAAAATTTTATGTATTTTGCAAGAGTTTTTGAGGAACATGAATTTTTATGAAAGAATAAAAGGGATAAGAATGAGAATAAGGTTTTGTAAATATTTGTTTTCTTTGGTTTTGAAACTAAGTTTTTGATGCAACGTCCAGTCTAACTAGGGTCTCCTATGGTCAGGATGGCTCTGATACCAACTTGTCAACACCCGGATTTTTCAATCCTAGATGCCTGTTATGCCATACATCGCAATCCCAGGATTACCATTTTTGCGAGACATAACAGAATTGGATACCATAGTACATCATCCATTACAAACGATACTTAAGTTCTTACACAAATAGGGATCTCATGATCCAGTTCTTAATACAACATCAAGCAGAGGAATACGTAATAATAACGGTAGCGCAGGCGAAGCTCCATCTTCGGGGTCACAGGCAATGCTGACGATGGGAGATGATCCTAGTTGTCGTAACCTTCCTGGGGTCCATCCTCAAGGTACTCCTCTTCATAGTCTGGCCATGGGAATAGCCAGGGACAAAGCCATGAGTACTCTTTAAGTACTCGCAAACTAATACTAACAGGTAAAGGGGTTTTTGGATAATAGGACACTAGGCTCTAGGGTTGTTTTGCAAAAGCCAGATTTATCTCTACTAAGTTCCGAAGCTAGTCACAATTTTATAACTCCTAGGTGGGATCTTGTAACTCAGGTCACAACTCTGTTGTGGTCAATTCAAAGTCTCAATTCATTTCACAAGTCATTTTGAAAAGTCTGACGGGGGAATAGTATGGCCACTCCAACTGTCCATAACCGCGGACGCGGCTATTCGAATAGTTTGACACTCTGCAGAGATTGTACACTTTCACCACAACATTCGATACATCCGTCGGGAACAAATCTTGAATTCACCATACTCAGTATGCGGATAATCAATACTAACCTTTCAATTACACACCCTAGTATAAGCACCTCTCCTGTGAGTTTGGCCTCCCAACCATGACCAACTGTCATCTTGGGTACTGCACAGGTGGACAATCTTCACAAGGTAGCCTCAGCTCAGACCTTGGCCGTGAGGGAACTAATACTAAGGTATATAAGTTTCTAGTCAATCCCTACCCAAATCTTTGGGTATTGTGGTTATACGATAAAATTGGAATGGTATCGCATCCAGACAACCATCAGTTTTATAAAGGGCTAAGGCTCATGCCTCAACATTTTCATCACCAAAATCATCAAGTGTTCGGAAACACATGTCCAAAACATTTCAATAGAATGATCCATCATTCCAAGGTTTTCATAACCATTTTTCCACCAAGTAAACCCATCTAAAGTTGATCAAGTTTTATGCTTAGCACTAGCATCTATAGGTGGGGGTAGTACTAATGAGGGGTGGTAAACTAGTGGAGTTTCAACTAAGTACAACATTATATCTTAGGATGATATCAAGGTTTCTAACTTAGGCCAAATTTTATGCTCTTTATGCAACCTTCAGAATCTTTCTAGAATCTACAAGTCACTTAAGTCAACTCTAAGTTAAAGCTTTTATAAAGAAATAAAGTAAGAAGCTTACAAATAAAACTAGGATTGGTTTATCAAGTAGGTATGATCACATATGCTTAAGGCATATAGTAGGCATAGTAACAAGCAAGTATTTTCTTGCACAATATTGGTATAAGCTTGCTAAATTGCAAGTGTTAGCTTGCATAGGTCAACTTGATTAGTAAGGCTTGCCTTGTGCAGAGCAGTGGTTGATGTTCTCCTCGGCTTCTTCTTCGTAGTATCCTCCTTCCTCCTCGTATCCTTGGTCGGTACTAGTGTCTATGAATAAATACGAGGTACACAATCACCAAACAATACTTAACTACTTGCAATCATCACACACAAGGGTCCTATAGATGATCTAGCATCATCTCTACATTACAAGGTTAAGGCTTGATTTAATTCCTTTTGTTTTTAGAAAAGTAATTTCTACTCATTGAAAAACTAGTTAAGATTTAATATTCTCCAAACCAAACATGGGATCATGTTTACACATGTCATCACCACATATTGTAGTCCAAGGGAATGTGATTTAAAGTGGTGTCACAATTTAATAAGGTTTTACCCTTTTATTTTAATTAATTAAAGTGGCTAGAAATGCTTATGTAGTACTCTTTTATTACTTGAACATTATTTCTGCAAGTAAACCTATATATTTTTATATATTCTGGAAGGTATGGTTAAATGTGATTTTTGAGAGTTGGAATCAACTCAAAAGCTATTATGGTTTAAATTGGAAAAATATTTGAATGCAGAAAAGCTTCTGCCTTGTTATTTTTACCATGGGTGATCTATAGATCCAAATGACTTGAATCCAACTGGCTTGGATTCAGCATTCACAGGCCTATCCAACAAAATTGGTTTCATTCGATTTGGTGCACTGAATCTATCTGGATTGATTTTTGAAAATGGGTACAGAAGTTTGTTTGAATTAAAAAGAAAAAGATTTAATTCAAATCACTGGGCTGCGCGGGAAAAGTTACTGGGCCGGCCTACTAAGCGCAGTGCTCCCGCGGGCAGCTTAAGTGGGTGTCCCCACTCGTCAGTGACACGGGGCTGGGCAAAGCGGTATGGGGCAACGTGAGTCGTTCGATCTGATTCTAATCCAACGGCTGGGAGTCATCGTCGACGCGAGACAACGCCGGCAAGAACGAAACCTAGCGTGGCAAGTGGGGGGTGCTGGGGACTCACCGGGGTGCTGGCGAGGGTTGGCGAGGCGGGCGAACGACGAAGTCGATGACGGCGAACTCAGGGGTGGTCGCGGCAGCTCCTGGGGTGGACGAAATCGATGGCTCCCTTCTTCTCCAGAGGCGGCGGGCTCCGGTGAAATTCCGGCGGGGTGGTGCTCGCCTTTCTCTGAGAACGGTGTGCCACGATCAGTGAGGAGAGGGGAGTGAGATGGTGTGAAGAAATCAAGCGGGGGTGGCCTCTATTTATAGTCGAGCGAGGGGACCGACGGGGCGCACGGTGAGCTCGTCGGGGGCGGTGTTACAGGCGGCTACTAGCATGGGCGACGGTACGGGATGGTGTGGTGTCTCCTTGCGATGCTCAACGACATGGTTTCAAGGCATGGGGCGGTGCGGTTTGGTCTAGAACATGCGATGCTCTGCGCGGCAGAGGCGGCGTCTTCGACGGCGAGCGGTGGCTGTGCGGCACGGGGCGGCGAACGGGGATGTCTGGCGGTCTCCTGGGTCGGTGGTGATCGTGTGTGCACGCGGCGAGGGCGGCGCGCGGTCTCTGGGCGCTGGTCGAGGGTGGCGCTCTAGCGCACGCTCGACATGGTCGCTGGCGAGGTTGGCATGGTCCGTGCGTGTGGTCCAGGGCTTGGCAACGCTCGCGGCTGGGACAGTGAGTGGCGGTGGACGGTGGGCTGCCTCCCAGACATGCTGGCTAGGCTTGCTGCTGCTCCTAGCTTGCTGTCGACTATGGGGTGGCAAGGGTGTGCTCGGTTGTTCACCATTGATGGCAATGGCAAGCTCACAGTGGTGCTAGTGGTTAGTTAATCTTCCTAGATGATCTACTGAGCTGGTTGTGAGCTAAATGGGGAACCAGTTAGGCAAGAATCACTGCTCACAATAGTGTTTGATGTTTGTTTGATTTGTGTCTGCAACCTGTTTGATGAAATGGCCGCATGAAATCAAGTTTTAAATTTTGAAAAGATTTTTGGTGGGTTTGCTAGATTGGTGCTGGTGAGTCTGCAGATGCTTGGGTTTTGCAAGTTGAGCTTGTTTGAGTGGTTTTTGAATAAGTGGGATCTTCCCATATGATAAAGATTCAATTTTGAATTGTCATTTAAACTACGCATTTGAAAGTTTCTGGATGATCACAAAGTGGGCCTTGATACTTTGTTATGAGTACATTCAAGGGGTGCAAAGATCCAGAAAAGTTTCTGTTAGGTTCTGAAAG
The DNA here is from genome assembly GCA_916181665.1 of Avena sativa. NCBI lineage: Eukaryota > Viridiplantae > Streptophyta > Magnoliopsida > Poales > Poaceae > Avena > Avena sativa. The sequence goes on from OV702279.1 coordinate 33,826,863, forward strand.
TTTGAGACAGCCAAAGTAGGCATGGGAGTTAAATTGGTCAAAATGACCATTCCCTTAATATATTTGTTTTGATTTACTTGTCTTTAGGAAAAGTGTGGGAAATGTTTTAGATGATGTTTATTTCACCTAAGAAACATTTTAGAAGCAATGAAACAAACAAACAAGGTGGTTCAAAAGAACTTCAAATTAAATGCATACACATATGCATGCCTTCATGATTTTTAATTAGCAAAGTTTTTGTTAACCCTAATTTTGATGATTACAAAATGGATGATCCAAGTTTAGTATTTTTGGGATGTTACAGAGAGGCAGGCGCTCATGTATGCATGGTCGGGGGCGAGAATAACGCAGGCAGTAACTCGAATTGATCGCCGGAGTTAATGGCAGAAACGACGAGGGAGACATGGTCGCGAGGGAGACGATGCTGAGGTGGCGTGGGGTCTGTTTGTCAGTGAGGTGGAGGAAGAGGGAGTGGGGCCGAGCGTTCAGTGACTTCGCGGGTGCGCGCGTGGGTGAAAAACGATTCGCTGAGGGGGGAAAGTTGGGATGCGAGTGGGCTTGCTAGTCCTGTTGGGTTGGGTCTGTTTGTTTCACTTTTTTTATTCTGAAAGCTTTTTCTTTTTCCAATATGAATTTCTGTTTTGATTTTCAAACAAATAATTCAAACAACAAATCAATTCAAACCACCACCAAACTTTGTATTGATTTTAATTATGTTTAACATCATAATCCAAAGTCCAAAATAAAATAATTTTTATTCTTTTTAGGATCCATTAATAATTAAATAAATAGACCTTAGTCATTAATTCAAATAGGATTTGATTTATTTTAAAACTCTATTTGAAATCTAAAATAATACCAAAATCATTTCAGTAGGTTTTATTTGAATAAATAAAACACTTGGAAAACTTATTTAAAATAAATTAACAAGTTTTAGTGTTTATTTAAAATGGAAAAGCCTTTACTTTAATAAAATTGGATATTAATAAATCCTCATTATTTTATTTAAATAAACCCTTTACTCTTTTATCAAATAGAAATATTTCAAAAGTTTGGCCAAGATTTAATTTGGCTCTATAAAATAATCCTTATTTAAAATTCTACCTTTGCTTTTGAAAATCAAATTTTTTTATTAAAAGATCTAAAAATAGTGATTCCAACTATTATAATTTTCATTTATTAATTGTTTATCTTTTTATTAATCCCTTTAGGATTTTATTTGATCAAAATAGGTTTTGATGTTTCCAATTGGAATTAAAAAGTTTCTTCTCACCCTAAAAATCAACAATTATTTATTTTGTTTATTAATTTTTCACATTTCAAAATTTGGAAAATTTTGGGATGTGACAGGCTAACACCCTTAAAAGAAATCTTGTCCCGAGATTTGGGAAGGCTAGGGTTACAAGTTGGCTTTAAGGCAACTAGGGTACTACCACCCTTAAAAGAAATCTCATAGGGTTACATTGATGGTTCACTTGACTATGGTTCAACACTTGATATTCAGAGAAGGAATCCTTATTTGACTCAACTGAGTTGACTAGTTCCTGATATCCACTTCTTCTATCTCTTCAAAGTTTCCATACATATCAATGTGGTTCACATGTCCTTTTTGGGTCACATTGGAGTCATTTCCACTGGCTCTTCTAGCATCCTTTTTCTTTTTCTTCTCAGGACAGTCTGATGCATAGTGTCCAACTCCTTGCGGTTATAGCACTACAACTGGATAATGTCTTTCTTCCTGAAAGTGTCATGTTGGTTCTGACCAAGGTCATCTCCATTGTCAGTATCATTTCCATTATTCTCACTTCCATTGTTGTTGTGGTGATACTGATGTGGTTCAGAATCTTCCTTGTTCTTTTTGAATGAACGTTTCTTTTGTGATGATCCTGAGTGATTCTTGAGTTTATGCTTCCTCTTTCTGTTCTCAACTTGATTCATCTTGTTTTCCAATATAGTGGCTTTTTCACAGAGTGATTGATAAGTTGGGACATAGGCAACAGCTAGCTGCAGGTTCAACTCATCATTAAGTCCTTCAAGAAATTTCTCCTTTCTCTTAGCATCTGTATCAACTTCATCCGGTGCATAGCGTGCCAAATTGTTGAATTCTTCAATATACTCAGCCACACTGAGGTGACGCTGTTTCAGATTGTGAAACTCCTTTTTCTTCAAGTACATCACTCCAGGTGAGATGTGAGTTGTACGGAAACCATCCTCAAAAACAGCTCAAGTTACATCTTCAAGGGGTGTGGTGATCTGAAAGTTGTCCCACCATGTTGCTGCTGGTCCTTCAAGCAGAAATGCTGCAAACCTAACTTTTTATTCATCGGTGCAGCCAACAGTCACTAAGTCCTTATTCACCGAACATAACCAATCATTGGCTTCCATTGGATCAGTTGTTCCAGAGAACCTTGCAGGCCTAAGTTTTAGAAACTTGGTGAGCATGTCAAGTGCTGGAGGATTATTCTGATTGTTGTTGTTGTTGTTGCTGATGTTGTTGTTGTTGTTCTGATTCTATATGAATGTGGTCATCTCCTGCATCAGTTGTGTCTGAGCTTTCATCATCTGCTGCATCTCAGGAGTGATGTTGTTGTTTTGGTTGGGGTTGGCACGACGGGGAGGCATCTGTTGGTTTGATAGGGATGAGTAATGATGGATAGGTTTTTCAGAAGTTCTAACACACAACTCAAAACATCCAAGTTCAATCAAACAATCAATCAAGCAACAAGCAACTATCCACTTAACAACTTATGAGCTTAACTCATGAGTTGAAGGAAACAACAACTTTTTCTTGAAATAATTAACTTAGTATAGTCATACCTCATAGGTCAATATGATCCATACACTAACATGATATCAATGTTTTTGGTAGGCAATCTAATGTCTCTTGGTTTTTCACTTGTAGTCCTTAGTGATGTCTAAGTTGAAGTCCTTGGTGAAACTAAAGTTGAAGTCATTGGTCATGGTGAAGGCTTTGTCCATCATGTTGAAAAAGAAGAGATGTAGAATCAAAACCAAAAAGGTTGAGGAAAGAATTTACAAGATTGTTTGTAAATAAGTTTTGGAACAAATACAACTCCTATTTTTCTAAGGGTTTTTGTCCAATCCTAGGGTTACAATCCTACAGGCAACACAGTGCTCTGATACCATCTGTAAGGATCCCAACCTTTAATAAGGTAGAGATCCCTGTGTTTACAATGCTAGTCCCTGGATCAATAGCTAGCATCCACAGTTAAGATGTAATATATCAAGAAACAAAGGTCATAATACAACTTTATAACCAGGAATAAAATAATTCATTACATCTTACATAGCTCATTTGGCTATCACATTACAATGCAGCAGAATATATATATAGCATGGAGTCCTTCATCTTCAAAGTGCCACAGGCAATCATGTTGGTTGTAGACTTGTAATCCTAATCAACACACCTCACTAACATCAAACAAACCTGCAACATAATAAGTTGCAGCCACAAGGGTCAATACATTTGAATTGTTTTGGCAAGTTTCACTACTATGTAGAATTAAGTGGATCCTATCATTACATGCATATTTGGCTAAGTAGGGTTTAGGCTCATTTGCAGAAAGCAATATAGTTTAGTCCTATCTTTTGAAAATAGTTTGGATTCTTTTGTCAAATCTTTCTGAACTCCTTGGAAAACTCCAAGTGCTTCAAATCCATTGTTGTCACCATCAAGTTTTACTTTGAGAAATTGGAATGTCGAGATCTTCCATAGCTTCAGGCCTTAGTTGCTCAGAGTTGTCCGTAACCGGGGACACGGCTAAGTACTTAGAATTTGATCTTCTGCAGAAGTTGTACACTTTACCCACATGACACAATCTCATCTTGATGCCACCAATGGCCGCTGGATAAGTACTCACCAAAATGGAGTACTGGCAGATTGAGAATGTGACAAAGTCTTTCCATAGGAGTCCTCCCAATACACAATGCTAGCTTGTCAACCAGGCACCAATGTAGGGATGAAATTTCCCTTACACAATTCTAGTTAACCTGAAGATGCCAATGCATGGGTCTTCCACTATGTAGTTGACTAAGCCAGAGCCCATTTAGCATGTGGCTGTACACGGAAGCCACTGTACGAGAAACATGTTCAATCTCTAAGTCCCTGGGTGGTTTCTTCTAGTGCACACACAAAAAGAGATAGCCATATAAACATGGTTCCTTTTGTTGCCACCTTGTCCAAGCTTGAGTATCCTTGTCCACCCAGGTGGTTCATTTAGTACTTGTTTTATTATATAAAACATATGTCTTTTCAACTCTTCATATAATCATCTCATGTATCCCATCCCAATATATAGCAGGGCTAAGCATACTACAACTACAATGTTTCCACTAAGGGAGATATAAAGATATCCTAATAGGATTTAGCATAGCATAAAATATAGTAGTCCTTTCCATGCATGTTACAAAAATCCACTAAGTGTAATGAAAATAGTAGGACTTGGATGATAGTGTCACTTCCCTTTTTAGTAGAGAATGTTGGTTCACTTCTTGATCTTGCAAATATCACACTCTTCTAACTTCACTACAATTCAATCAAACAAACACAATTTCAACTAGCATTCAAACCATTTCTCACACATAAAATAACAAAACAAGGTCATGCATGCAAGCATGCAAAAGATAGTTTTATTTGCAAAAGTGGTTTCTACTAGGCTCTAAACATTATAAAGTTCAAAGTGGTCATTTACTAAAGTGGTAAAACCATTTGCAAAAGGTTTTATCTATAAACCATTTTAAATCAAATCAATATTTTATGTGGTTGAAAATGCTTTTAGCAAAGCAATATTCTTTAAAGAGTTCACCAAATATATTTTAATTCTCAAAACTTGGTGTTTAGGGTCAGAAGTTTTGAATCAAATCATTTCCCAAAGGTTTTACTCAAAAATCATTTCTAAAACAAAAACAATATTTTTATTTGACTAGAAATGTGCTAACTCAAATATTTACTCCTTAACTTCACAAAATACATTTTTAAATCCAAAAGTTGGTTCCTAGGGTCAGTAGGTTCAAACCAACCATTTTGCAAAGATTTCATACTAAAAATATATCTAGAAAAAAATTTATATTCAAAATAAGCCTACACAAGTTTCTGCAATTTCAACCAATTTTCCAGAATCAAAACATTAAACAAAGTGCATGGTTGCAAGATACTTGTTCTGCTGAATCCATTTATATAAAATTTGCAAAATTTGGACGTGTAGAACTAAAGTTATGAATTTTACAAGTTTGCAATTCAAATAGATTCTATTTTCTGTTTTTAACAAAACCTTGTCCACGTGGCTCGTTCTTATTGGCCGATACCGCTTCACGCGGATCAGCCTCTCTGGACCGTAGGATTTAACTAAGATCGAGCGGCACTGATCAACTCGTACCCCTTTGGTTGGATCTAATCCTAGCCGTAAGATCAAGATCTAACGGGCACTGTGCCTCTGACCATTGCCTGGCGGCGGCGCACGCTCGGGCGGTGGCGTCGCGGCGATTATAGGAAGCAAAGGAAGAAGGGAAGCAGCTCATCGTGCTCGCAGGGAGATGCTGAAGCTCAACGCATGGTCGGCTTGGTGAGGGGCGCTCAGGAACGGAGGGAATTGCTCGTCGGAGACGATGTCGGCGTCGGGTGGCTCTGTTTGACGATGGGGGCGAGGCTGCAGGTCGCCCTAAGGCAAGATAGGGGCACGGTTAGACGCGGGGGAACGTGGGGAGTACGGGAGCATCAACAGGAGAGCTTGGGGCGGTCGAGGCTTACCAGGGAACTTCGTCGGAGACGAGACAGACGGCGGCGGCGTGTTGAGGTCGTCCTTGCCGATGCTCTGGGGCAAGCGCGGCCAAGTAGTTGACACTGGGAGGTGCGCCAGGCAATGGGGAACAAGCTCGCGTGCAGAGGGAGGCGAGGCGCGGCGAGGTGTGGCCGGAATTCGCTGGAGAAGCTCGTCGGAGCAGTGGCGTTGCCGGCGGAAATCTGGGTAGCCTGGGGGCAGAGATGGTGGGGTGAGCGAGGGGAATGAGAGAGGAGAGGCAGGCGCTTATGTATGCGTGGTCGAGGGTGAGAATAACGCAGGCAGTAACTCGAATTGATCGCCGGAGTTAATGGCAGAAACAGCGAGGGAGACGTGGTCGCGAGGGAGACGATGCTGAGGTGGCGTGGGGTCTGTTTGTCAGCGAGGTGGAGGAAGAGGGAGTGGGGCCGAGTGTTCAGTGACTTTGCGGGTGCGCGTGTGGGTGAAAAACGATTCGCTGAGGGGGGGAGTTGGGCTGCGAGTGGGCTTGCTGGGCCTGTTGGGTTGGGTCTGTTTGTTTCACTTTTTTTATTCTGAAAGCTTTTTCTTTTTCCAATATGAATTTCAGTTTTGATTTTCAAACAAATAATTCAAACAACAAATCAATTCAAACCACCACCAAACTTTGTATTGATTTTAATTCTGTTTAACATCATAATCCAAAGTCCAAAATAAAATAATTTTTGTTCTTTTTAGGATCCATTAATAATTAAATAAATAGACCTTAGTCATTAATTCAAATAGGATTTGATTTATTTTAAAACTCTATTTGAAATCTAAAATAATACCAAAATCATTTCAGTAGGTTTTATTTGAATAAATAAAACACTTGGAAAACTTATTTAAAATAAATTAACAAGTTTTAGTGTTTATTTAAAATGGAAAAGCCTTTACTTTAGTAAAATTGGATATTAATAAATCCTCATTATTTTATTTAAATAAACCCTTTACTCTTTTTATCAAATAGAAATATTTCAAAAGTTTGGCCAAGATTTAATTTGGCTCTATAAAATAATCCTTATTTAAAATTCTACCTTTGCTTTTGAAAATCAAATCTTTTTTATTAAAAGATCTAAAAATATTTATTAATTGTTTATGTTTTTTTAATCCCTTTAGGATTTTATTTGATCAAAATAGGTTTTGATGTTTCCAATTGGAATTAAAAAGTTTCTTCTCACCCTAAAAATCAACAATTATTTATTTTGTTTATTAATTTTTCACATTTCAAAATTTGGAAAATTTTGGGATGTGATAGCACCTCTGTAGAGTGTAAGAACTGTAACTTGTTACTCCCTGTTCCGGGAAGGAGCTGCGAACGCGGCGGGAAAGGAACCCCATGAAGGTTCTGGTAAACCCATGAAGGCTGACGGACATAGATTTTTAGAATAAAAGCAACCTTTGAAGAAATGTTTATGAAAACTTGCATTGCCTACGACCTACGGTCTGTGGCTGTAGTTATAGTGCATCAAACACTCCTTTTCTAGTGAATTTGCTGAGTACGCTCGTACTCAAAGTATCTTCTTAACCCTTGCTAGATTCTGAAGCCACTAAAAAGATGTCTACATCAAGTTATGCTTCCGGAATCATCAAAAGCTAAAGCTTTTCAATGAAGACAAGGAAGACAACATATACCTCAACTCAAGTGAAGACGAAGTTATTGATTGGATAGAAATATAATCTTTAGCCAAAGAACCTATTTCTGTAGTGCGTTGCGATAGCAGCAATGCCAACCTCTTAGCTAGGACACTATACGCAATAGTATATTTGTTCTTGCGTTATTTATCTTTGATTCTTCTCCGTAAGAAATTTTTTTTCTCTCTTTAACCTAGAGTGTTCTCTGGATCTTATGTAAAGAGTGAGTTGTAACCTTTAGCCATGTATTGGACCCGCTGTGTTTCTATTGTGCCATTCTGAGGGATGTAATACTAGTGAACGGTGTTTCATTGGTGTTATGTCAACGACTATAGTATACTACATCATGCAGTGGTATGTGGGTCACCGCAGGCTTGAAGTTACTTGGTGATTCTAGATTTTCCTTTTTTGGAATCAGGGTAATAAAAGAGGAGTTTATGCTCTCTAGACAATTTTTCTCCTCATAGAAGTCATTAATGAGATTTTTAATATCTTCTCCAATGATTGACCAACAACTTTTAATGATTTGAGCGTTGAAACCATCTGGACCAGGTGACTTTTCATTTGGAAGCTCATTGACAACATCTTCAATTTCTTTGATGGATAAAGGAGATTCTAAAGATGATCTTGATTCATCATCCATACTGACGAGGTTTCGACTCGTCAATGCCCATTGTTATGGACTTGGGTTTTGGAGAAGATGGGGATGCTGGAGATCACGGAACGGTTAGCAAACAAGCAACACGGGGACACGAGGTTTACCCAGGTTCAGGCCCCCGGAGGGAAAACCCTACTCCTGCTTGTCTGCTCTTGATTACGGCGGAACCGGTGATTACAGGGGTGCGCAGATGCAATCTGGCGTGGAGGTGTGTATGCGGAAGTATGAGAGAGAGAGAGATCTAGGTCATACCCTCTTGGCCTTTATATAGACTTAGGAAGGTCCCGGGCACAGATCTAGTCGGTTACAGGTTCTAGGGTTTACCCCTTTGAATTTCGTATCTACTCTAGTCTTGCTCTCCAAGGATCCGAAGGCGTCATGGGCCTTGGCCACCCGAAAATCTTCATGGGCCGGCGTATATTTGCCGTGGGCCTTCCTTGGGCTAGACCAGGTATGCTGAGATCGTGTACCCGCGGGGTATAACCATGTCACATACCTTGCCCATAGAAATCAGACAAGTTGAAGTGCACCTTAGGATTATCAGAACTGCCCATCCTTTCTTAAATGCATTTTTAAGTATATAAGCTTTTCCATCCCGATCTATAATCTCAGCCTGATCGCTTGATTTTAACATGGAAATATAATTATGTCTAAAGTTGATTGTCAACACCCGGATTTTAATCCCAGATGCCTGTTATGTCATACATCGCAATCCCAGGATTACCATTTTTGCGAGACATAACAGAGTGATACCATAGTGCATCATCCATTACAAACCATAATAAAGGTCTTACAAATAAAGGATCTCATGATCCAGTCTTAATACAATCAACGCAGTGGAAAATATAATAATGGTAGCATGGGCGAAGCTCCATCTTCAGGGTCACAGGCAATGCTGACGATTGGAGATGATCCTAGTTGTCGTAGACTTCCTGTTGTCCATCATCCTGGTAGTCCTCGTCATAGTCTGGCCACAGGAATAGTCAGGGACAAAGCCATGAGTACTCTTTAAGTACTCGCAAACTATCTCTAACAAGTAAAGTGGTTCAAGTAGGAATACTAAGCTCTAGGTTGTTTTGCAAAAAGCCAGGTTTATTTCTAACTGAGTTCATAAGTAAACAGACTTTTTTAAGGTTTTATAACACCTAAGTGGGAACTTAGTTTGCATGTTCACAACCCTGTTGTGGTCAAGTCAAAGACATGATTCATTTCACAAGTTATTTTGAAAACATCTAACGACGGAACAGTATGGCCACTCCAACTGGCCATAACCGTGGACGTGGTTATTCGAATAGTTTGACACTCTGCAGAGGTGGTACACTTTCACCACAACATCCGATACATCCGTCAGGAACAATCCTGAATCACCATACTCAGTATGCGGATAATCAATCCTAACCTTTCAATTACACACCCTAGTATAGGCACCTCCCCTATGAGTTTGGCCTACCAACCATGACCATCTGTCATCTTGGGAACTGCACAGGTGGACAATCATCATGAGGTAGCCTCAGCTCAAACCTCGGCCGCAAGGGAACCCATACTAAGATATATAAACTTCCAGTCAAGCCCTACCCAAACTCGAGTATTGGGGTTGTACGGTAACATTGGAATGGTATCACATTCGAACACAACCATCAGTTTTATAAAAGGGCTAAGGCTCATGCCTCAACATTTTCATCATCAAATCATCTGGTGTTCATAACACATGTTAAAACATTTCATTAGAATGACACATCATTCTAAGGATTTCATAATCCTTTTCACCGGTATTCCCATCTAAAGTGATCAAGTTTTATGCTTAGCACTAGCCACTAAAGTTGGGGGTAATCATTAATAAGGGGTGCTAATCAAGTGTGACTTATCTAAGTCTAATCTCATGCCTCTGTATGACATCTAGTTCTATCTAGCTTAGGCCAAGTTTTATGCTCTTTATGCTACCTCTAATAACTTTCCAAAATTCACAAGTCACTAAGTAAACCTAAATAAAGAGCTTTGATAAAGAAAATAAGATAATCAAGCTTGCAAGTAAAACTGGGATTTAGTATACTCAAGGTTGTCTAATCAAAGAATGCCTAATACATTGCATAAGTTATCTATCTTGCAAAGTTGCAAGTGTTAGCTTGCAAGGATGGCTTGCCTTGAGTAGTGCAGTGGTTGAAGTTCTCCTCTGCTTCCTCTTCGTAGTAGTCTCCTTCCTCTTCGTATCCTTGTTCGGTACTAGCGTCTATAAATAAATACGAGGTATACAATCACCAAACAATACTTAACTACTTCTATTAGGCACACAAGGTTCACACTAGATGATCTAGCATCATCACAATCATCACATGGATTAAAGGCTTAGTCTTATTTATTTTATTTTAGAAAAGTAATTTCTACTCATTGAAAACTACTTAAGATTTAATATTCTCCAATTAAAATATGGGATCATGTTGACACATGTCATCACCACATATTCTAATACTTGAGAATGTGATATAAAGTGGAGTCACAATTTAATAATGTTTACCCTTATTATTTTAATTAATTAAAGTGATTAGAAATGCCTATGGGGCACTCTTTTATTACTTGCCCATTATTACTACAAGTAAACCTAGATATTTTTACATATTCAAAAAGATCTTATCAAATGTGATTTTTGAGAGTTGGAATCAACTCAAAAGCATCTATGGTTAAATTTTGAAAAATGTTTGAATGCAGAAAAGTCTCTGCCTTGTTATTTTTACTATAGGTGATCTATAATTTCAAATGGTTTGAATCCAACAGTCTTGGATTAAGAATTTCCATACCTTTCTAACAAAATTAGTTTCATGCAATTTGGTTTAGTGAAACTCGCTAAATTTATTTTTGAATCAACAGACAAAACTAGGTTTGAAACTAAAATGAAAAATCTAAATTTAAACTAACTGGGTCACGCGGGAACTAAACTGGGCCGGCCCACTGTGCACAGCGTGCGCGCGGGCTGGTTTTAAGTGGTGTCCCCACTCGTCAGTGAGACAGGGGGTGACAAAGGGGTATGGGCTGATTACGATCATAGGATTAGATGCAGGATCAACGGCTCACGGCCATCGTACTCATCTGAACAGGACACGATGGGGACGAACCCTAGCATGGCCAGTGGGGGTCTGGGGAGGCTCACCGGGGCTCAGGCGAGGGTCGGCGACGGGGGTGAATGAGGTTGTCGATGACGGCGATTCTCCTGGTACTGGCGGCGTCTCCTGGGGTGGCCGCAATCGACGATGCCCTTCTCCTCTTGCAGCGGCGGTCTCTGATGAAATTCCGGCTACCAGGTGCTCGCCTTGCTCCGGGAAGAAGTGGGAAGGATCAGTGAGGAGTGGTGAGTGGAATGGTGTGGAGAAATGGTGCGGGGGAGACCTCCTTTTATAGGCAAGCGAGAGAGGCTGAGCGACATGGGCAGAGCTCGTCGGGGTCGGCGTTACAACGAGCTACTAGCATGGCGCGGTGGCTAGGACGGTGCACGGTCTCCTAGCGATGCTCAACAAGGCAATGGCGCGGCAAGGGGCGGTGTGGTTTGGTCTGGAGCATGCGGTGCTCTATGTGGTACCGACGACAAACTTCGTGGCGTGCGGCAGCTACGGGGCACGATCGAGGAAACGGGCATGTCTGGTGGTCTCCTGGGACGGTGTGATCATGTAGACGGGCAGCGAGAGCGAGGCGCGGTCGGGTTGAGTGGGAACAGCGCGCGAACTGCGGTGCACATCGGCATGGTCGACAGCGGCACGGGCATGGCATTTTTGGCGTCTCCTCTCTCTGTCCTCGATCTAGGGCTGGTCTAGAGGGGGCAGTGAGGCACGGGCAGCATGCCAAAACAAGATTGGCGAGGCTGGCAACGCTTGTAGCTTGATGTCAACGGTGGGGGTGTCAAATGTGCTCGTCCATGGTGGCCATTGATGAGATGGTCGTGTAAACTGAGGGCTAGAGATGCATATACAAGGTTGGTGACATACTGGGAGTGTGGTGAGAGCTGGAGAGGGAACAAGTTTGGCAAGAACACTGCTCAAAATAGTGTTTGTTGTTTTATTTGATTTGTGCTCAGAATGTGTGTGACGAAATGGCCGCAAGAGATTTATATTTGAATTTTTGGATGAATTTTGGTGGGTGCATTGGTCACACACTGGGTATTATCTGGTTGCTTGGATTTTTGAAGGTGAACTGGTTTGGTGGGGTTTTGAGAAATGGTGATCTTACCATATGAACTAGGTTCAATTTTTAAATGTCATTTGAATAGGGTTGCCAAATGTTTCTGTGGGTTTGCAAGGTGGGCTTGGGTTCACTTTTACTTGGTATAGCAAGGGGTAAAAAGAATTGGATTTGTTTCTATTAGAAATCTTGGACTAGAAACACTCAAAGCGGTCTAGTGGTTAACTTTGGTCAAAATGACCATTAGCTCATATTGTTTGTTTTTAAATTTCTACTGATTTGATTCTGCTTGGAAATGATTTAGATGATGTGTTTTTCATCTTTGAACCAATCCTTGACATTCATAACAATCAAACAAGTCCATACAAGCATTCATGCATTCATCACATACACACATACATTCATATTGATTTTAATTAACAAAAGTTTTTGTTAACCCTAATTTTGGGTGATTGGAACTTGATAACCTTGACTAATATTTTTGGGATGTTACAAACCTTCCCTCCTTAAACAAAATCTCGTCCCAAGATTTGAGAAAAAATGAGAAAACTAGGATTTAAAGAGATCTAGAAACTCCGTCCTAATGTAGTCCTCTCGCTCCGAGGTAGCTTCTTCTTCGGTGTGGTTACTCCACTGGATCTTGAGAAACTTGATACTCCGGGTCCTGTTGGTTTTGAAGGCTTCCTCCAAAATACGAATGGGTACTTCGGGATATGTCAGGTCATCATTGATCTCTATGGTTTGGTGATCAATATTCTTGAAAACTTTGGTCTTCTCCGGGACTTCTAGGCATTTGCGAAGTAACGAGATATGAAACACATTATGCACGGCTGACATCTCCTCTGGCAGTTCCAGTTGATATGATACTTCTCCTCGACAATTGAAAATCTTAAAGGGTCCGATATATCTGGCGGCTAACTTTCCTTTGAGTTGGAAACGTTGCATTCCCTTCAAAGGTGATACTTTGAGATACACAAACTCTCCGATGTTGAAGGCTAGGTCTCCATGTCTCTTGTTGGCATAACTCTTCTGTCTGGATTGGGCGGTCTTGAGGTGCTCACGGATCTTGTGAACTTTCTCTTCGGCTTCTCATAGGATGTCGGGTCTGAAAATCTGACTCTCTCCTACTTCCGACCAATTCAAAGTGGTACGGCACTTCCTTCCATACATGAATTCAAATGGGGCCATTTGCAAACCGGCTTGATATGAAAATTATGTGAACGGCAGATAGTCTTCTCATTTAGATCCATATTCTAACATAGAGGATCTCAACATATCTTCGAGTATCTGATTTACTCGCTCTGTTTGTCCATCAGTCTGCGGGTGATAAGATGTGCTAAAATCCAATATGGTTCCTAATCCTTCTTGGACTTTATTCCAAAAACTCGAGGTAAACTGGGTTCCTCGATCTGACACAATATTCTTGGGGACTCCATGTAAACTGAATATTCTAGCAATGTACAACTCTGCTAGCTTCGAACTCTGATAAGTGGTCTTGACTGGTAAGAATTGGGCGACTTTGGATAGTCTATCCACTATGACCCAAATAGAGTCATTTCCCCTACTAGATGTAGGCAAACCAGTGATAAAATCCATTCCTAATGAATCCCATTTCCAATCTGGAATCTGCAATGGTTGCAAAAGTCCAGCGGGTCTCTGATGTCCGGCCTTGACTCTATGACAGATATCACACTTGGCTATGTAGCTTCCGATTTCTCTCTTCATCTTATGACACCAAAATTGCCCCTTCAAATCCTGATACATCTTCGTTCCTCCGGGGTGGATAGAATAAAAAGTATCATGGGCTTCTTTCAAAATATCTTGTTTCAACTCTGAATCTGCTAGCACACAGATACGTCCTTTGTACCACAAAACTCCTTCTTCATCTTCGGTGAATCCGGGTACCTTCCTTGTACCGATACGACGTTTGATTCTGTCGATACTATCATTTCCTTTTTGCGCCTCCTTGATTTGACTGATCAAAGTGGGTTGAAGTTCTATGCTAGCCAAAAATCCTTCACTTACTAGATCCATTCTGAAATCTTCCAACTGCTTGTGCAAACTTGGTTGCTCCTTCAGAATCATGGTGTTCAAGCGACACGGCAATCTACTAAGAGCATCTGCTACCACATTGGCTTTTCCGGGTGATAGTGAATGTCAAGGTCATAGTCCTTGATTAGCTCTATCCATCTCCTTTGCCTCATATTTAGCTCCTTCTGGGTGAAAATATACTTCAGGCTCTTGTGATCCGAATAAATCTCACAATGGTTACCCATGAGGTAATGCCGCCATGTCTTCAAGGCTAAAACTACGGCTGCTAGTTCAAGGTCATGGGTTGGGTAATTCTGCTCATGTTGCTTCAGTTGTCAGGATAGATAAGATATGACTTTGCCTTTTTGCATTAGCACACATCCGAGAGCAATCTTGGATGCATCACAAAACACATCAAAAGGCTTCGTGATATCCGGCATAATCAAGATTGGGGCTGAGATCAATATTTTCTTAAGATCCTAAAAACTTGCTTCACATTTGTTAGTCCATTCAAACTTCTTATCTTTCTTTAACAATTGGGTCATGGGTCTTGCGATGCTCGAGAATCCTTCTACGAACTTGCGATAATATCCCGCTAATCCGAGAAATGCACGAGCTTGGGTTTGAGTGGTTGGGGCTTGCCATTCTTCAACATCTTTAACCTTGGCAGGGTCAACAGCAATTCCTCCTGCCGACACGATATGTCTGAGGAATCCTACTTCCTATAACCAGAATTCACATTTGCTAAACTTGGCATACAATTGATGCTCCCTAAGGGTTCCAAGGATGGTCCTTAGGTGTAGCTCATGTTCTTCTTCTGATTTGGAATAGATCAGAATGTCATCGATGAAAACAACGACAAACTTATCCAGGAAGTACATAAAAATCTTATTCATGAGGTTCATGAAATAAGCGGGGGCATTGGTTAATCCAAAAGACATGATGGTGTACTCATACAGTCCATATCTGGTGGTAAAGGCAGTCTTTGGAATATCCTCTGCGCGAATCTTGAGTTGATCATAACCAGTTCTAAGATCAATCTTTGAAAATACTTTGGCACCGGTCAACTGGTCAAACAAATCTTCTATCTTCGATAGTGGTTACTTGTTCTTGATGGTGACATCATTCAGCTTCCGATAATCTGTACACAAACGGTTACCTCCATCTTTCTTATCCACGAACAAGACAGGTGATCTCCAAGGCGACGCACTGGGTTGAATCAGTCCTATCTCCAGCATAGCATCCAGTTGCTTCTTCAGCTCCACTAGTTCAGAAGGGTTCATACTATAAGGTCTCTAAGCTATGGGTCTGGTTCCAGGGATTAGTTCAATGATAAACTCGATATCTCGATCTGGGGGCATACCGGGCAAAACATCTGGGAATACGTCGGGGTATTCATAAACTACTCTGACTTGGTCAATGGTTGGTTGGTCTAGACTCTTGTTACACTTGAATTGACGGGGCAAGGTTTCAGATACACGCTCTACTGATACTCCAGTGGTGCTAGTCATGGTTATGGCTTTCTTGGCACAGTCGACTAATCCTTTATGTTTTGACATCCAATCCATTCCTATACTACTTCCAAACCTTTAGTTCCAAGTACTATTAGGTTAGCATAAAAATATATGTCATTGATTCTGATAGGTACGGACTTGCAAATTTGTCTTGCTTTGGTGGTTGAACCAGGTATTTTAACTATCAAAACATGCTTCAATTTGGTTGGTTGAATCTTACTAGTGCATGCAAATTCTTATGTAACAAAAGAGTGCGATGCTCCAGAATCAAACAACACTCTTGCAAGTACTGAGTTAACAGAAAACATACCCGGCACGACATCTGGCGCTTCTTGGGCTTCTTCAGCATTCATGTGAAACAGACGGCCGTTGCGGTTGAGCGAGTTCCCTGGGGCAAATCTTCTTCCAGGCTGCACACGGCGCTGCTGTTGAGCTGGGGCATTCACATTGGGGGCTGCTGCAAGCTTCTTGGGGCACTCATTGGAGTAGTGACCCTTGGTTCTGCATTCATAACAAGTAACTTGAGACTTATCTTTTCCTACAACAGGCGCAACATTGCTTCCAGTTCTTGGGGAACTATTGGTGTTGTTGGCGTTGCTATTGTTGTTGAACTTGGGCGATGCACGATTGAAATTGTTGGAGTTGCCGGGGTTGTTGTTGTGGTTTCCTTCGGGCCCTGGGTTTCCTCCTCCATGGTTGGGATAGGTTGGACGGTTCATCGGGGGTCTATTGTTTCTCGGGGCATATCCTGCAGACGGGTTGGGGCGATACTTTGTGGTATGGTGGGTTCCTGGTTGATGCATCATTCAACGCTTGCGGTTCTCATTGGCTTGGTTGATCTTGCCTTCCATCTGAATGGCAGAATCCACTAAGGCTTCAATGTCAGCAAATGGAATATTGACTAACATTGTATGCATCTCATCATGCAGACCATTCAGGAATCTCTCCTTCTTCTTGGCTTCAGTGTCAATCTCATCTGGTGCATACCTAGCTAATGACAGAAATTTGTCATGGTACTCCACTACTGTCATCCTCCCTTGCTTCAATTCTCTGAATTCATCTCTCATCCTCTTGATTAAACCCGGTGGCACATGGGTTCTGCTAAACTTGAGTTTGAATTCATCCCAAGTCATCATCTGTCCTCCATTCATGGCGCGAACGCTATTCCACCAAGCTCTTGCATATCCTGCCACATAGTGGCTGGCAAACTGTACTTTCTCATTGGCCTCCACTCCTATGACTTCTAAGTTGTTCTCCCTGGTCTACAGCCACTCATCCGCATCTAAGGGTTCTTCAGACTTACTAAAAATGGGTGGATTCGTGTTCTGAAAGTTCTTGAGCTTGGATCCATGGTTGTCCTAGTTTCCATGGCCTTGATTATTATTGGCCATCTGAGCTACGTGTTGAAGGGTGGCTAGGTTGTCTTGACGTTCGGCTCTTTCAGTTGCACGGTCTGAAACCAACATTTGCAAGATTTGTAGCATTGGGTCCGGGGATGAACTGCTTCCTCCGCGAGGCATCTGAAGATTGAGATAGATCATAAGACAAGAGGGAAATTTCTAAGGTTCAGGGGTTTGTTTTTGAAAAGTTTTCAAAGTTTGACTCAGGTTTTTCCACTAGCAACTTGCTTTTCATTCATTCATAGCACACAATACAAACACACACCACAACAAGGAAATAGATGGTTTTAAGAACCATTCTGTGAAACTACGATACAATAGGACCGGATACAACTCACTAACGCTAGTGCTCAAGTGTTACTACTCATCGGAATCAGTGTCTTCATCATCATCAATGAAAGCGGAGTCATCATCATCAGTGTGGAAGTCCATGGCTTGGTCCTCCAGGAAGTCATCATCATTGCTGAGGTAGGAGTAGGGGTCTCCACGGATATCTTCACATGCATTCTCCCTCTCCTCAAGCTGCATGCCCGCTCATGGATGGTCTCCTCCAAGTCTATCACCTTGTGACGAAGGCGAGCAATAATGCGATCTTTCTTTTCACGAACATGGCGAAATGACTTGCGCTCCTCTGCAAGGATGGCGATGGTCTGGTCCTTCTTGATTGCGATGGCAAAGTTGTGGTTGGCGTATGCGCGGGTATTTTCCAACTCCTTCTGCCTATCATACAGCATGAAGTCAAGATGATCCACCTGATGCTTCAGCTCGGGGTGACCTGGTACCTCTAATGTTTGTCCCATAGCATCATGCCTTGCATAAAACTCAAAGCGAGTACCCTTGATCTGATTGATGCTTTGCCCACACAGACAGGCAAGAGCTTCCTGCATGGCCCTGGCGAGTCCATCTAGCCAGTTGTTCTCTCTTAAGGTGAACTGGATTACCTCTGATGTGGGGGCTTCAATCTTGCTCTGAGACTTGCAACAATCAGCCACTAGAATTCTCCTCCTTGCTGATCGTTGAGCTAGGCTTCGAAGAAATCGGGGTGCGGGCGCTCCAGAAGTTCCGAGAGTTGGTCCAAATCACGCTCAAAGATGAGATCTCCTCCATTGCCCAACTGATAGAAATTGTTATACCTCACGTCCATCTATAAGAATGAAGGATGAGTAAGTTAGTAGAGTGATCAAGTGTGTCAAATTTTATGTAAGTTTGCAAGAATTTTTTAGGAACACGAATTTTCATGAAAGAATCTAAGTGGTAAGAATGAGAATAGGTTTTCATAAATACTCACTTCTTATTTTTGAAACTAAGTTTTTGATTAAGCGTCCATTCTAACTAGGGTCTCCTATGGTCAGGATGGCTCTGATACCAACTTTTCAACACCCGGATTTTTAATCCCAGATGCCTGTTATGCCATACAACACAATCCCAGGATTACCATTTTTGCGAGATATAACAGATTGGTACCATAGTTCATCATCCATTACAAACCATAATAAAAGTCTTACAAATAAAGGATCTCATGATCCAGTCTTAATACAATCAACGCAGCAGAAAATATAATAATGGTAGCATGGGCGAAGCTCCATCTTCAGGGTCACATGCAATGCTGATGATGGGAGATGATCCTAGTTGTTGTAGACTTCCTGTTATCCATCATCCTGGTAGTCCTCCTCATAGTCTGGCCACGGGAATAGCCAGGGACAAATCCATGAGTACTCTTTAAGTACTCGCAAACTATCTCTAACAAGTAAAGTGGTTCAAGTAGGAATACTAAGCTCTAGGTTGCTTTGCAAAAAGCCAGGTTTATTTATAACTGAATTCATAAGTAAACAAACTTGTTTAAGGTTTTATAACACCTAAGTGGAAACTTAGTTTTCATGTTCACAACCCTGTTGTGGTCAAGTCAAAGTCATGATTCATTTCACAAGTTATTTTGAAAACATCTGACGACGGAACAGTATGGCCACTCCAACTTTCCATAACCGCGGACGCGGCTATTCGAATAGTTTGACACTCTACAGAGGTGGTACACTTTCACCACAACATTCTATACATCCGTCAGGAACAATCCTGAATCACCATACTCAGTATGTAGATAATAAATCCAAACCTTTCAATTACACACCCTAGTATAGGCACCTCCCTTATGAGTTTGGCCTCCCAACCATGACCATCTGTCATCTTGGGAACTGCATAGGTGGACAATCATCACGAGGTAGCCTCAACTCAAACCTCGGTCGCAAGGGAATCCATACTAAGATATATAAACTTCCAATCAAGCCCTACCCAAATTCCAGTATTGTGATTGTACGATAACATTGGAATGGTATCGTATCCAAACACAACCATCAGTTTTATAAAAGGGCTAAGGCTCATGCCTCAACATTTTCATCATCAAATCATCTGGTGTTCATAACACATGTCAAAACATTTCATTAGAATGACTCGTCATTCTAAGGATTAAATAATCCTTTTCACCGGTATTCCCATCTAAAGTGATCAAGTTTTATGCTTAGCACTAGCCACTAAAGTTTGGGGTAATCATTAATGAGGGGTGCTAATAAAGTGTGACTTATCTAAGTCTAATCTCATTCCTCAGTATGACATCTAGTTCTATCTAGCTTAGGCCAAGTAATATGCTCTTTATGCTACATCTAATAACTTTCCAAAATTCACAAGTCACTAAGTAAACCTAAATAAAGAGCTTTGATAAAGAAAATAAAATAATCAAGCTTGCAAGTAAAACTGAGATTTAGTATACTCAAGGTTGTCTAATCAAAGCATGCCTAATGCATTGCATATGTTATCTAGCTTGCAAAGTTGCAAGTGTTAGCTTGCTAGGATGGCTTTCCTTGAGTAGTGAAGTGGTTGAAGTTCTCCTCTGCTTCGTCTTCATAGTAGTCTCCTTCCTCTTCGTATCCTTGGTCGGTACTAGCGTCTATAAATAAATACGAGGTACAAAATCATCAAACAATACTTAACTACTTCTATTAGGCACACAAGGTTCACACTAGATGATCTAGCATCATCACAATCATCACATGGATTAAAGGCTTAGTCTTATTTATTTTATTTTAGAAAAGTAATTTCTACTCATTGAAAACTACTTAAGATTTAATATTCTCCAATTAAAATATGGGATCATATTGACAAATGTCATCACCACATATTCTAATACTTAGGAATGTGATATAAAGTGGTGTCACAATTTAATAATATTTAACCTTATTATTTTAATTAATTGAAGTGACTAGAAATGCCTGTGGGGCATTCTTTTATTACTTGCCCATTATTACTGCAAGTAAACCTAGATATTTTTATATATTCAAAAAGATCTTATCAAATGTGATTTTTGAGAGTTGGAATCAACTCAAAAGCATCTATGGTTGAATTTTGAAAAATGTTTGAATGCAGAAAAGTCTCTGCCTTGTTATTTTTACTATAGGTGATCTATAATTTCAAATGGTTTGAATCCAACGTCCTTGGATTAAGAATTTCCATACATTTCTAACAAAATTAGTTTCATATAATTTGGTTCAGTAAAACTATCTGAATTGATTTTTGAATCAACAGATAGAACTAGGTTTGAAACTAAAATGAAAAATCTATATTTAAACTAACTGGGTCACGCGGGAACTAAACTGGGCCGACCCACTATGCACAGCGTGCACGCGGGCTGGTTTTAAGTGGTGTCCCCACTCGTCAGTGAGACAGGGGTGGTGAAGGGGTATGGGTTGATTACGACCATAGGATTAGATGCAGGATCAATGGCTCACGGCCATCGTCCTCATCTGAACAGGACACGACGGGGACGAACCCTAGCATGGCTAGTGGGGTCTTGGGAGGATCACCGGGGCTCAGGCAAGGGTCGGCGATAGTGGCGAATGAGATTGTCGACGGCGGCGGTTCTCCTGGTACTGGTGGCGTCTCCTAGGGTGGCCGCAATCGATGGCGCCCTTCTCCTCCAGTAGCGGCGGTCTCCGATGAAATTCCGGCTGCCTGGTGCTCGCCTTGCTCCGGGAAGAAGTGGGAAGGATCAGTGAGGAGTGGTGAGTGGAATTGTGTGGAGAAATGGTGCGGGGGGGGGGGGGGGGGGGGGGCTCCTTTCATAGGCGAGCGAGAGAGGCCGAGCGACATGGGCAGAGCTCGTCGAGGTATGCGTTACAGCAAGCTACTGGCATGGCACGGGGCCTAGGACGGTGCGCGGTCTCCTAGCGATGCTCAATGAGGTAATGGCGCGGCAAGGGGCGGTGTGGTTGGGTCTGGAACGTGCGGTGCTCTGTGCGGTACCGACGGCGAACTTCGCGGCGTGCGGAAGCTACGGGGCACGGTCGAGGAAATGGGCATGTCTGGTGGTCTCCTGGGACGGTGGTGATCATGTAGACGTGCGGCAAGAGCGAGGCGCGGTCGGGTTGAGTGGGAACGGCGCGTGAACTGCGGTGCACATCGGCATGGTCAACAGCGGCGCGGGCACGGTGTTTCCAGCGTCTCCTCTCTCTGTCCTTGAGCAAGGGCTGGTCTAGAGGGGGCAGCAAGGCACGGGCCGCATGCCAGACAAGGTTGGCGAGGCTGGCTACGCTTGTAGCTTGCTGTCGACGGTGGGGATGGCAAATGTGCTCGGCCATGGTGGCCACTGATGAGATGGTCGTGTAAATAGAGGGCTAGAGCTGCATAGACAAGGTTGGTGACATACTGGGAGTGTGGTGAGGGCTGGAGAGGGAACAAGTTTGGCAAGAACACTGCTCAAAATAGTGTTTGTTGTTTTATTTGATTTGTGCTCAGAAGGTGTTTGTTGAAATGGCCGCAAGAGATTTATATTTGAATTTTTCGATGAATTTTGGTGGGTGCATTGGTCACACACTGGGTAGTATCTGGTTGCTTGGATTTGTCAAGGTGAACTGGTTTGGTGGGGTTTTGAGAAATGGTGATCTTACCATATGAACTAGATTCAATTTTTAAATGTCATTTGGATAGGGTTGCCAAATGTTTCTGTGGGTTTGCAAGGTGGGCTTGGGTTCACTTTTACTTGGTCTATCAAGGGGTAAAAAGAATTGGATTTGTTTCTGTTAGAAATCTTGGACTAGAAACACTCAAAGTGGTCTAGTGGTTAACTTTGGTCAAAATGACCATTAGCTTATATTGTTTGTTTTTTAATTTCTACTGATTTGATTCTGCTTGAAAATGATTTAGATGATGTTGTTTTCATCTTTGAACCAATCCCTGCCATTCATCACAATCAAACAAGTCCATACAAGCATTCATGCATTCATCACATACACACATGCATTCATATTGATTTTAATTAACAAAAGTTTTTATTAACCCTAATTTTGGGTGATTGTAACTTGATAATCTTGATTAATATTTTTGGGATGTTACATTGATGGTGGCTTTTAAGTGAAAAAATCTTGTATTTTCATCACCAAGTTGTACCCATTTGATTTTCCCTCTTTGCTTCCGGTAGGTCTTTTGATTTTGCAGTAGAGTGATTATGTGAGATTTTAGGATATCCCTCAGATTCCATTCATGGATGCTTAAATTCTTCACTTCTTCTATGTTGTTTATGAGTTCAATAACAACATTTACTTTGTCAATAAGCTTCTTGAGACAAGGTAAGTTCTTTGCCCAGAGCTTAAGACTCCTTCTTACATTCTTCAATTTGGCATTAATGAGGAACGACGCCGTCTCCTATAATAAGGTCGTGGCTTCGGGCCATCTATGGATGCACTATAGTCGTGCCTTGAAGAAGCTTCTGGCTGGCCTTGGTCGTGAGGGGAAGCGGCGGCTTGGCGTGTCGACGAGGAAAACAACAAGATGGCGGGGAGTTATTCTGCTGCAAGATGGAGTGTCCTACATGGTGGCATGTCTCGCCTCCATGATTTCTGGCCGAAGAAGCGGCCCCTCCAAGCACTGGTTTGTCGGTGTTCTTTCAACCTCCTTGTTGGAGGCCCTTTAGGCCTTGTTTTGCAGATGGGGTTTAGAGTGTTTTACTCGGGAATTATCTGACGGGAATTGGGTGAAAACACTTACTTCACCCAATCCCCTCTCACCCGATCCTCTTCCCTGTTCAATCGATTTTCAATTTCGTGTCTTTGGATCGCATCTTGTTTCCCCCAAGAGAGGAGGCAGCGCCCTCGAGCAGCAGTCCAACACGCGAGGGGTGAGGCGTGTTTCTATTATGCCTAGACCAAACGAGTATTCTAGGGGATCGCTGGGGTTGAACCTACCCAAAACTCCTCTACAAAACAGCCCAGTCGTGGTTTCTGGTGTCTTTCAATGTGTCTGGGATAATACTCGGTAATCCTCGTCAAAACACATCTGCAAAACGAGCCCTTATGGAGATTCTGGCTGGAGTTTTCCATCTTACCATCACAAGTGGTTCGTCCCCGATGGAGGCAAGATGGCCGGCATCAGGATCTCAGCAACGGTGGAGAAGAGGACCAAGGACTTGATTGTGTTTTACTTTATCCCTTTTTGGTCCCTTTTATAAATTTTCAGGACGGTGTGGATTTTCTGTTCTTTAAAGGTCCACCGCATATGAGTTAATGCAGTGTTTCAGGGTCCTTGGAGACGCCTCCCCTTGTTCACGAAAAAAAAACTCTATCTTGATGTCCAACTGGGATATTCCAGGCACTCTGAACAACTTGCTTGAACTCACTGTGTTGTAACCAATAATTCTTAAATCTAAACACATTTGCTCTTGGAATTGTGAAATTTTTTATTGCTCAACGAATAATCGGTATAGTCTGGTGTTGTTCATGCCTCAGAAGTACAAAATGTAAATCTAGATTCTGTACTGCACACACTAGAAATCGCAGCACACCTTTACAATTACACACCAGATTCCATAGTGCAGACATTTGATGCCAAAAGAATGGCATGAAATGCAGCTAGTTCCCCAACCATTCGAAGCAACAGCAGAGGCCCCAGCAGAACTTTGAAGGATAGTCCCTTACAAAAACATCCCTGCTGTAGCCAACGACATAGAAGCTGAAAGATCGCTTGCGGTGAGACATTGTGACTCGGGTAACAGGCACAACTGAGATAATATGTCTCTCCGAAATGACCCTTGCAGATGGTGGAACTGGCAGCCGGCTAGCGACAACCTCTGAGGACAACTGGTTGAGTGGGTATGAATCAGCAAAGAAAGCAGGAGTGCATTGGTATGCCTGTATGTTGCATAGTTGCACCCCTTTGGCTCTATGAAAAACTTCTTCGGGAACCGAAGCAGCTCCTGTTGTTGCACTAACTTTTCTCGCTGACAGTGTCTTCCTGGAAACAGAAGAAATTATGAGTTAAATCACGAGTCAAGACAAGCAGTCAAACAGCATCGCAAACTAGTCCCTTTGAAAGACCAAACATGCAATAAACGACCAATTCTTTTATTTATCAAAGCCGTGTAGGTATAGCCTGTAAACAACAGTGCAAATATTACTAAGGCAAACAACTGCACAAGGCTACTGGGTATATCTCATGACTTTGTCATGCATAATGCTGCACTCGTTTGCAGATGAACAAAGACTGCGGTACAACTGAAAAATAGAAGTGGGGTCTCATAGTTTTGAAAATATGACCTGCCGGTTTTTATCTATTGAAACTTCATTTGATATGAGCGCTTTCAGAAAAGAGAAGACCGATTAGTAGAGTAAACACTAACACATGTTTAGAATGTATAAAATTATAAATCATAAGACTGAACTGAACTGAATGAGAAATTCAACCATCAATTAATATCCCAAGTGTTCTGCAAAACGTTTTTAACCTAAAGTTTCAGGCTTACTAAAACAATTAAATGAGATTTCGTAATAGATAACATTGTAAAAACACAGCAGGACAATTTGGGCCTTTACGAAAGAACACATCTCTTGAACTAAATCTTTTGGTTCTCTATTCTTTATCTACTCCACCTTTTCTCAATAAAAAATGCTGGACCGATTTCAGAAAAATATACTAGTATATAAGATTACCATCGAACATGAGCAGTGCTTTGGGCAAGAAGGGAACCACAGCCATCACATGTCTTGCATGTCACTAGGCCACGAGATCCACATGCTATACAGGGCAACATTCCTTGGCCATTGCACATTCCACATCTGACAAAGAAACACATAGTACAAGCAAGATGAATGTACCATAATAGATGTTCATCGAGTTATGATGTGACGATAAATGAGCTTCACTTGAGATGAATTGTATAGTCCCTATGTTCCAAAATATTTGATGTCAAGTATTTTGGAACGGAGGGAGTACTGAAAAAATGAATACAAAGAAGTGGCAGGACTAACACTGTATCAGATCCATCTTGGTGAGCGAGTAAACCCCTGCCGTGACATGCACTGCACCGGGTCATTTGATTTGCCATATAAAACCCATGCTGTTGACCAGCATTACAAGTAGGACATGGTGTCTCTCCACGACCCTCGCAATCTGTCGAAACATTAGAATATGAAATCAGGAACTTCTCAAAACCAGAAAGAACAAGGCTATGAAAGAAGATTGACGAGAAAAAAAAAGAACACTTAGCAAAGGTATCCAAACTCCTAACAACTTCAGAAATGAACCAAGATAAGTAAATATTCTAGTGATAAACACAACAGAAATATTCAATCACACAGAAGTCCACCTTTTATTAATTCTTCTCAAACAAGTTAGAATTTGGTTCACAACCATTGGGATCAACAAGGACTAATGGACAAAGCATATAGCTGATAAAATGATTAAGCAGTTTATATAGGATCTAGGTTTACTGCTGCATAGCGCTCAATAAGTATGAACTGACCATGGTTATTTCTATTCGACACATATAGATGGACAACTTAGGGGTATACAATTAGCATTGCTTTGATAATTTCATTACAATCTGTTGCTTTATATATAGACGGCTGACAGCTTGGACTCATAAACTTGGATATAAATAACAGTATATAAATGTGTTGCTTTATATGTATATTCTATCTATAAATGTGTTGCTTTATATGTATATTCTATCTATAACTAATTAATAATTTTAACTGCCACTTCGGCACATCTGGCTAGCTTTCAGGCCCAAGACCCACGCCCCTAACATTGACCTGATATAGCAGCTGGAAAAAAGGGTAAAATTATGATATTTGATGGGCCTGAGAAAACCGTTTGAGAAATTTGGTTGATGCATGTATTTGTAATTGCAATGCCTAATAGGATCTTTGACCAATATAAAATGCATAGACAGCAGGAAACACAATATACACCATCATTGTAGATAGGAATACAGAATATAAGTCATTTAGTACTTAGAAAAAAGATCATATTATGGAAAAACAATAGATAAGCTACATAAAATGTACACCCACTAAGCAAAAGAGCCAATACAAATGGTATAGTTATGCTAAAATCTCCAAAAGGAAGTTACATGTATACATGTTCTGCTAAATGAATATCATACCTAAGCATTTTTCAGGAACTTCTGAATGAGGAATCTTGACCATCACTTCTTTTTCCGGTACAAAGAGTAGAGGAAACTCAGACCTCAAATCTAGTTCCCACACAGAAAGAACAGGACCCTGGTGTCTTCCATCAATTTTCCCACCGTCATAAGGTTCCTTTTTTATTACGGTGTCCCTTTCCTCAATGAAAGTTTCCAAAGTTCCAACATATACATTGCAATCCTCGATGGATGTTATCTTCCATGTGCGGGCAGGCCGACTTCCCCAGCAACATCGATGCCCAACATGTTGAATAAGAAGCTGGCGGATCTCTACCTCATCCAGTACATCCCTATCAGAAAATTCCAGTCATGCAATGGATAAGTTGGTGAGTATTTGAGGAAAACAAGCATTGCAAACAATGTAAGGATGGGACAGAAGCGAAATAATGGGCAGGACAACAATATTATAATTTCTTTTGCCTGTGGAGAAACGTGGGTGAAACACAGTCCTTACAACTTTCATTTCAGTTCTTGATTTAGTACAAACTTACTTAGCAAGTATCCCTATTTACCTTCTGTCTTTTTTAGATTCCCTAAATGGGCTCTGAAATTGATTAACACCCAAAAATCGCAAATTTCTTTTGGAATGATGGGGGAAATCATAAGATCCATCTAGCAAACTAGTGTTCCATCTGTATGAAAAAAGATTATGGGGGGTAACGTATTCCTAACTTGTAGGACCTGAAGTTGTGTTGGGTTCTTGGATTAAGAGGTACATACAGAATGAGGGATCTCTCTGGAAAAGAGTGATTGACTCTAAATATAATACAAAGAACCCCAATATTCTGTGCTGCCATGATGTACAACCTTCTACTTTCTGGAAGGGAGTAATGTGGGCTTCTAGTGCTGTTAAGGTTGGCGATAGATGGAGTGTAGGTAATGGTAAACTTATCAAATTCTGGGAGGATGTGTGGTTTGGGAATTCCCCCTTAGCAACACAGTACTGGGATTTGTACTTTATATCTAATCACTAAAACCATTTATGAGGTGTGGGATTGTGAACAACTCAAAATGACTATGGGAGAACTTTTAGTGATGATCTAATGGTACAGTGGCAATAGGTGCTGGAGATAGCTAGAAGCATTGTCTTCCTGGAGGATGATGACCAACTTATTTGGAAATATGAGTCCAATGACATTTAGTCTTCCAGCTCCATGTATGAACTAGTAAATTTTAGAGGTGTAAAACAGATTTTCCTGCCTGCTGCGTGGAAGCTTAAAATTCCACCTAGGGTTCAGGTGTTCTTGTGGTTATTATCTCAAAATAAGATTATGACTAGAGATAATCTGAGAACTAGGGGGATAGCTAAATCTATGGAGTGTGAACTTTGTAAAGAGTTCGAATCTGTCCATCACCTCTTTTCAAATGCATAGTTTTAAAATTGCTGTGGAGTGATATTTTTGAGGTTTTGGTGTTTCAGTGAATAACTTTGAAGGTGTTGCATTGAAATGGCTCTGCAACAAACCTTTTATGCATTTGAATTCAGTTACTTTGGCTATTTTGTGGAGTATCTGGAATAATAGAATAGACTAGTTTTTAATAGAGTTACTTGGATTAATATGAAGCAGGTCTAGAGGCTGGTTCTTATGTATCTGAGGAACTGGAAGGTCCCATTCAAAGAACTGGATGGAGGAAAAGTGGGGGAATTCATGGAGAGAACACTGCTCAAGCTAAAAACGCCACTATCCCTGCCGGCCAGCTGATATGCAAGGGCTTCAAATTGATTTCAACCTAGATGTCCAGTGCTGAAGGCAAAACTCATCGTGGCCACGCAACAGTGGAGTACCTGGCAACGCACCCGGAGGAATCCTCTTCGATTCATGTAGTGCAGACGAAGAGCTATGTCTGAGCTGGGGAGCTGATGCAAGTTCTTGCCGTGCGTGTTGCTTTCATTCCAGAGCAATGCATTTGGAGTGAGTCTAGTCCGTGTGTGTGGTGTGACCGGCTCTCTTGTTCTGCAGATGCTTTGGGTCGTTTCACTTTTGAACTGTAAGCTTACTTTTAGTTCCCTGGTACTTTGGTAGTGTTTTTTCCTTTCGTTGTTTAGGCAAGTACTCTATGGTTTCATTTTAAAAAAAATGGGGCAAGGGAGAGATCAGTTCTTGATCTCCTTGCTCATTTTCCAGGTGCTCTGCTTTTTGTCCGAGAGCACATATTAGCAACATCGTTAGCACTACCATTGCATCTTCTTAATCGTTTATGTGAAGTATATACAGGTGGTTGCCAGTCTATTTATACATCATTAAGCACCGACCCAGTGAATGTTGAGTTTGGAAACTGAACAGGACTATAGTTCCATTTGATCATGCCAAACTATGTTGTTCACCCATAACTAGGTAAGAGATGGAATGCGTGTACAGATATACAAGTCACACCGTGATTTATTGCCTGTTATATGTACTAGTAACTTCCTACTTCACTTGTTTAGCTAACTGTTAAATTGTTCTGAGCTGGTCAGTCTACTGGCTTGGAATGGTACGCATTCCCAGCGTTAAAATGAGAACGGATACTAAATGGTTGTTCGGCAACTAGTTGACCAAACACTGGTTACGAGCAGAGCAGGACGCAACACAGACATGAACCACTCACCTGCCGACGCGCTGAGAAGGTTGGTAATCACCACCGTACGGGTACGGCCCTTGAGGAACGATCGCCAAACCTTGTGGTGTTCGAATCCAAAGGTTAGCATTACAATTGCACAAAAGATGGTAGGAATAAGGAAGTACTAACACCGAGGAACTACCATGCATATGCGGAGAAGCGGGAGTAGGCGACGGGGATGGGGATAGGACGGCGCTGTGGATGGACGGTGGGTAGACGACGTCATGGTGGGGCTCCGGGGCCGGGGGATAGTAGTTGGACGAGGAGAAGGAGGCGGCGGACTTGACCTCGGCAGCGCTGACCTCTGGGCCGCCGCTGCCGCCCCACCCTCCTCCGCCTCCGCGCAGCGCCAACGAGCTGCTCCGCCCCAGGTGCTGGTACTGCTGCTGGTGAACCGCTGCTGAAACGGAATTCGCACGATGAGATCAGCGATGGGGTTAGATCACACGGGTAGGTGGGTTCGGCGGAGAATGGAGGACCTGGCGAGGAGGAGGATGAGAGGAGAGGGCTCCGCTGCTCCTCGCGCTCCGCCTCCATGGTCATCGATGCGGAGGCTGATTCGATCCGATCGATCCGACCAAATTGGGTTTGGTCGCGGGCGTAGTGTGAAGAGAGCGGGAGGAGATGCCTGAGATTATAGCAGCATTGCAGCCTTCGTCGCGAAGGAAGCAGGATCGCCCTCTCGGCACTGTCTTCTCCAAGTCCTCCCTGTCAAATCATATCAAATCGCTATCAGTGTCAGTGTGAGGTGCCAACGACGGGCGACGATTTTTTTTTTTTTTGAGGAAAACACGGGGCAAGATTTATTAATTATTAGTAAAATACCCGTGTTAAAAAATTATCGTTGCTTATATAAATATGAAATGCACCAAAATATTAAGCCGGTCTCACTGCAAACATGAAATGCACCAAAATTATCGTTGCTTATATAAATATGAAATGCACCAAAATATTAAGCCGGTCTCATCGCCGTTGCTTATACATCGTTCCGTGTTCTCTCCGCCTTGACATAAACATTTTTCCCAGCTGTCCCAACCAAATGCTTTCCCTAGTTCCAACGCGTCAGAGAGCCATCCTCTCAACCCTAAGCATGAACACGGCTAGTCAACGGTGAGTGTTGTGTGGCGTGGGGTTGAGCATCATACTACCTTACCCAATACTTATCCTAAAGGGGCGTGCACACGGTCCGGTGTTCCCTAGTTTGATCTCACGAGCCAGCGAGGTAATCTCGTATCACCGTTGGATATCCAATGGAGGGCGGCTGCTGGTGAGCAGTGTAGTGTAGGGAAGAGCGTGCTCATGAGCTAATAGCATCTCCACTTGTCTACCTAGGACGCTCGATCCGGACCGATCCGGACGCCGAAATTTCTCCCAATCGCGTATCCAGAAACCTGTTTTCGTTTGGATTTGGACCAACTTTGGTCCGACTATCCAGGCCATACCCAGGATCCCGGGTACGTCCTGGAAACGCCGGACGAAGCGAATTCGGCGAGTGGACCCGTCCAGTCAGCATATATTCGTCCATATTCATCCAAAGTTTGTCCATATTCACCCAAAGTTCGTCCATATAGACCATATTCGTCCAAAGTTCGCCCATATAGACAATATTCGCCCAAAGTTTGCCCAAAATTCGGGCATATTCGCCATTCATATCGCCCATATCCGCCCAAAGTTCGTCCATATAGACCATATTCGCCCAAAGTTCGTTCGTATCGCCCATATGCGCCCAAAGTTCGTTCATATAGACCATATTCACCCAAAGTTCGGGCATATTCGCCTAAAGTTCGTCCGTATCATCCATATTCGCCCAAAGTTCGCCCATAGTGTCCATATCGCCATATTCGCCCAAAGTTTATCCATATCGACCATATTCACCTAAAGTTCGGCCATATTCGCCCAAAACTGCTTATATTCGCCCAAAGTTCGCCCAAAGTTTACGAAAATTTATTAAATTTTAGCCAAACGCGGGAACTCGCCTATATACACGAGCGGAAAACTCGGCGTACCCAGGCCAAAAACTTGTTTCGTCCGGCCTAAAAAATCCGGATTTCGACCTGGGTTCGCCCAACGAGTGAAGATGCTCTAAGGCCATGGAAACTATTTTTTATCATGATGATTTGGACGAGGTGACGTTGATATGGTTTTGTGTTTTTTGTGCCTTGTCCGACCCAATCGGATTCCGAAGTTTATATGCTTTAAATTGCTGATTTTTCTTGTAAGCCCTATGGTTGTAATTACAGTCAATTGTTGCTTCAGAGTTATCACCTAATGAGTATATATCATGTAAATCGCGTCTTGCTTGTTTTGAGGTTTAAAATTACTTCTCTTTTTTTTCGGAGAGTTATCAGAATAGGAAAAGGATTAAACAAATCCATCCATCGCGCCTCTAGGCTAATATTTTTTAAATAATACCTTTTTAAATTAATTTTTAAATAATACACTAAATTTAGAATTTTCAAATCTACCGCGACTGCAGCATATTGTGTGCCGACTGGCACTAACCGATACACCCACCGTGCACCGATTAGCTAGCTTAGGTGCTGTGCTCCGCGCTGCATGCGCTGCTCAGCTCCTGCTGCCTTTTAATCGAGCCAATTGTTACCTAAAAAGATTTGTGTGGTACTCCCTCCGTTTCAAAATATAAGATGTTTTAAATTTATGAAGAAAGTGAATCTAGTATGTAGGTTCACTCAAATTTAGAATGAATCTACAAGCTAAAAGAAGTCTAAATTCATCTTCTTCGCAAACCTAAAACATCTTATATTTTGAAACAGAGGGCGTAATTAGTAATTGGGGTGGCCCTGGAGCGGATGGCGGCCGGGCGTCGCCATGTGCCGCACAACCTTTTTTTTTTGCGTAAATTTCAGTTTTTACCTTCTAGTTTGTTATTTTTTTTACAGTAATTATCACATTTAACATTTTTTCATTTTAATTATCCCATTTAGCAAACATTGTGCTGCTTTTTACCCCTTCTATTTTTCTGAGCATTATGACAGGTGGATACCGATTAGGTTGGTTAAATTTTGTAGCACGGTTTCACAAATCACTCGCCCAGCTCTCGAACCGTCTCGCGACGACATCGTTTTGCTTGTTTGAGATTATGGGACTACATGTAAGACGTCGAGCGAGGGTGGTCAATAGGTGATTTTCGGTAATTGGCGGACCATGAGCTGACCGCCGGTATGAAAACGGAATCCCCTTCCATGTATGATTTGGTACTCTGTTATTTCTCATGTTAGTTAGGTTAGTTTAGCTTGATTTCCTCTTTAGGCTCGTCACTGATGCTACTTCTGAGGCAAAGAAAAACGTATTCAAGGCTTCAAGCACTAGACACGAGAAGGTGATAGCTGCTGCAAGGCGCTGCTTGTTTGTATCGATTATTTTGCCTTTTTCTTGTATATCTCACACGTTGAAACATGCATACACCAAAACGTCCCTCCACTATGTTGGGAGCGATTGGATTAGTACAGTTAGCTAAATTTGCTCAATACAAATGGATTTTTCTACATGAATATGTCACCTCCAAAAAAGAGAAAAACAATGTGCTCCGTCAACTGTATCTGATAGTCGGCACACGGCTGTAGAAATGCTCTGAGAATTTTAGAAGGGGTGAAAATTGACATAACTCTTTGCTAAATGTGGTAATTAGGATGAAAATTTACTAGATGGGGTAAATAGCGTCAAAATTATCAAACTAGGGGGTAAAAACTGGAATTTACTCTTTTTTTTCTCGGATGTGTTTATTCGAGGTCAATTTTCCATCGGTGTAGTGCGAAGTGCGGCAAATTTATGCAATTAATTTTGTGGGTGTTTTTCCATGAATCGTTGATAGATAGATAGGTAGATAGGCTATAAACGGAAGTATTTTTGTGGGGATCGGGCAAGAAATCAAAACGAAATTGACCGAGTTTTTACTCGGTAGGAGAGTCATATGAACTCCTTCAGAGTTAGCGACGGGAGGACAGGTCTAGCGAGTTGCCCGCGGCGTGGCCGCCTCTCCTCTAGCAGCTCGACATCGTCATCCAGCTGCAATCCCTCCGTGGCCGCCTCATGTAGCAGCTCGATGTTGTCGTCCAACTATAATCCCTCCTTGTCCTCGTCGTAGTTGCTGCCCATGGCGAGGCACGTGTTGAAGTGACCCGAGGGATTGGCGAGGCGGCGTAGTGAAATAAAGTTCCTATTTACTTGCTGGCGCGTGGGCGCTGGTTCGTCGAGTTGGGCGCGTCAAGTGTCGCACGCGCGGTTGTAACGAACGCCCTCCAGCGTGACAACGTGGGATAACGGGTCCATGTCCTTTTCTGTCCGTATCAACCCCCACTTCCCCTCATCCCCGCATTAACTCCCTTCCCGTATCGCTCGCTCTCGCTCTGCTCTCTCTCGTTTCCTCGCTCGCAACCGCCAGTGCGGGACGGATCCATTCCGGTGTTCTGGCGATTGGAGGCGGTGGTGGAGCCGTTCCGGCTAGGGGGAACTGGCACGGCCGGCGGAGGTCTACGTCAGGTCCCGGCGCGCAACCGGGGTTTTGATTTTCTCGGGGATTTCTCGCCAGAATCTGATGATTGGGCGCAGTTTAGTGGCGATCCTTGTAGGATTAGTCGAGCACATTTTCGTCACATTTTCGAGCACCGCGACGAATTAGGCGGTACGTTTTACCTCCTGATTCCATGAAATTCGTCGCCTCTCTGTGTGTTTTTTCACGCGATTTTGTGTAGTTCTCTCGGGGTGGATTGGCGCCAGGGGGTTCGCCTGTGATTTTGCGTGATTCTCTATGTTTTTGATTCACGATGGATTGCTCTATAGGGGTTATATGAAGCGCATTCATGTTGGTAGTCATTAAGGAAAGGGGATCTGGGGGATTTTGATGCGCACTGTTACCAGAGGAAAATAAGTAGTTGATTAGTTGCTTATGTTGATTAGTTACATTTGTTCTCAAATAAGTTGCCAGTACAAACATCGTTTGTTTCATACATGACAATATTAGTTGCTAGTAGAAGTTGTTGTTTCATAGTCTGTAATAAGAAACATGATTTAGTATGTGATAATAGAAGTTGCTTG
Source organism: Avena sativa (assembly GCA_916181665.1). NCBI lineage: Eukaryota > Viridiplantae > Streptophyta > Magnoliopsida > Poales > Poaceae > Avena > Avena sativa. The sequence goes on from OV702279.1 coordinate 33,861,182, forward strand.
TCTCACCCTATTAGTTGCTCAACCTGGCAAGTTTGTTGGCTACATGATAATAGAAGTTGCTAGTCTCACAGTATTAGTTGCTCATACTACTAGTTGATTTAGTAGTTGATTGGTTATTTTTTCTATTGATTAGTTGCTTTTGTTGACAAATAAGTTGCCAGTACAAACATCATTTGTTTCATACATGAAAGTATTAGTTGCTAGTAGAAGTTGTTGTTTCGTAGTCTGTGACAAGGATCATGATTTAGTCTGTGATAATAAAAGTTGCTTGTCTCACACTTTTTAGTTGCTCAACCTGACAAGTTTGTTGGCTACATGATAATAGAAGTTGCTTGTTTCGCACTATTAGTTGCTCAATCTGACAAATTGTTTCTGACATTTTATTAGTTGCTGAACCTGACATTATTTGTTGCCTACATGGGAATAGAAGTTGGTTGTCTGGCATTTAGTAGGTGCTACGACACGAGTAGTTGGTTTTCCCAACATGTTTATTGCCTATATTGGACTAGTAGTTGCACAGTTTTTATTACCATGGTGCCTATAAGTACTATTTTTCATGTCATGAGCAGTTTGTTTAACCAGACCTATCTGTTTTCTTATCTGACATAAGTAGTTGCTAAAGACAACATGTTTGTTTCATACATCTAAGAAGAAGTTGCTAGTTAAAGTTTTAAAACTTTTTCTGTGTTTCCATGCTATTGGTTAAGCAGGTTTGCATGACGATGAGTCTGATCCATCAACAGGTGGGGGCTCATCTTCAGGGAGCCAACAAACTAAGATTCCACCTACGAAGGAACCTAATAAGCAAAAGAAAATCAAGGCTCTGGCTAATCATGGACCGCCTTCTGCGAAGCAGTCTAAAAAGAGAATTGCAAAGAAACCTGTTGGTGATATTGTTAAAATTGCAAAGAATCCAAAGAATAAGGGGAAAAAGGTTGCAACCACAAAAATAGCGGACAACTCTGATGTAAGTTCTACTCATGCTATCTATATTGTACTCATGCTAAATCTTATTACTTGTCATTTTTTTTATCTTCAGTAGGTACTTGCTTTTCTTCAGTAGGTAGTTGATTTTTTGCAGTAGGTAGTTGCTTATATGCAGTAGGAAGTTCCTACTATGCACTAGGTAGTTGTTTAATTTCAGTATGAAGCTGCTTCTCTATGGTGGATAGTTGCTATTTTTCGGCCATATTTTGGCGCCTATATGGAAACTATATAATACATCTTTTTTTCATGCTTGAATTATAGGCTTAGGAAATTGGGGAAATCAGAACCAGGTCAATGCCTTCGCATTTTTTCACACTAAACAACAGTTTGACAGGCGCACAGAAGATTGCACTGATCGAGAAGAAGTTTGGTGGCATGTTGAACATCAGCGCATGCACCATGCCTCTTGAACTCAGTCAGTGGGTTATGAAGTGCTATGACCCCGACACCTCTGAGTTGATCATACCTGACCGCGGAAAGATACCGGTGGATACGGAAAGTGTGCACAAGATCTAGGGGCTGCCCAACTCAGGCTTAAAAGTGTGCTACGAGATGAATGTTGATATTACGTGGCAAATGTTGGAGGATTACGGTTTCCCACCAAATGGCAGTCCTGATCTTACCAGCTGTTGCAAGATGATTAAGGAGATGGGCGGGAAATCATACAATATGTTTGTTCGGGCTTGGGCTGTAATGGCCTACAACTTTCTCGCTCCCACAACTGGTCTAAAAGTTAGCCCACGCTGCTATGCTGCGGTATATGACGTTGACCTAATTCCCCGTACGAACATCTATCAGTTTGTTGTCGACCAGATCAGGCTTGATTTTAGTTCACTCAAAAACAACAAGTCTGTGTGTTGTTGTGTTTATCACTTGATGGTAAGTGTATAGTTTTTTTAATCATAGACAGATGTTCTATGTAGTTGCTTTTATGACTCATATAGTTGCTCAACACAGCCTGTTTGTTTCTTATATACAACTAAAATTTGCTAGAACATGTTCTTTTTAACACCTCTAGAGCATGTTTATCTCTTTTGTGTAGTTCTTTTTTACTGTCATATTAAGTTTTGCTTAAAAAAACCTGCTTTTGTTGCATATATGTAACTAGAAGTTTCTAGCTAAACACAAAGTTGCTCAAACCATCATGTTAGTTGCCTATATGATACCATGAATTGCTAATAACCATGTTTTCATTGCAGCCCCTTATAGAATATGTTTTTCATTTAATTCATATTTATTCTCCTGTTTTTTCCTGTCACGCAGTTACTGTACCTAGATTCCATAGAGGTTGACGAACTCATTAGTCAGTGTTACCCTTAAGTAGACGCTTGGGATAGTGTCTTGATAAATAGGATCAAAAAGAAAGACATGATCTAACCAGGGGTTTTGGGGGAACTGCAAGTAAGCGTGATATGCTTGTTTTTTTACATTTTTACTCTCCTTCTATGCCTACTTTTCTATATCAATCTTGTTTGAGTAACGTACTTTGTCTGTAACACCCATGTTAATTTGACTGTTTTAATGAAAGAATCAAAATAATTATTTGGTTTGAAAAAAAAAATTAATTAAAATAATGTGTAAAGTTATTAGGCATGTTTTGGATCAAATAAGTCAACAACTAGTAGCTTTTCTCGTGGATACTCTTGCATGCATGAAAGATTGAAACGAGTGTATTGTACATTCAGATATTTAGCAAGCTAGCTGCACCTTTGATCGGTGAGATATTTTACCTGGACATGCACGTAGGAAAACAGATGGCATTGGTTCTAGAAATTATGAGCTGAGTCAGATGCATGTAGAGTGTATGTGGAAACTTTCTAGCACAGGAAGGCTACGCGTCTCAATAAGAAAATATGCTTCTAATTAGCAGTATAGAAAAAAAAATAAAGCAGTCGGCAAAGCGGTAGATATTCTAGAGTATGCTTAAGCGGTGACCCAGATCTTTTCTCTCCGTGGCCTATAAAAAGGATTGGAAGTCACACAGCACATTAGAGTACCACAGCTATCACTAGTCACATTCCTAGGCATGAGAAGAGAAGATAGTAACCTGTACAGTGTAGAGGGTAGTAGGAGAAGGCAAGCACATGTCCCATCTCTCTCTATAAAAGCCTACTTAGTTCATTTCCCTATGTCTACTATGTACTTGACTTGATGGACATGTACTAGGCTTCTATGATTCATGCATGTCGATGGTGGCACATGCATGGATATGTCAGGAAGCTTGCTCTACTCTATTCCACTCACTTATAAATTCTTGTCAGTTCTACCTTTTTGACTTCTTAGCTCACGCATGCATGGTGTTACTTGGTCTAGTACTATTTCTATTGCTAGTCTATGATCTGTGATAGTACATGCATGCATACGGCTAGGAGGATTTGTACTACCCATTTCCATGTATCCTAGTGGTTGCTAATTCTTGTTTGGAAATTTCTTTCCTTTGATCCTATACTCCATCCGATAAGGAAATATTTTGTGCTACTCTTAGCAGTGGCAAGTTAGGCTTAAGTCTAGCTTAACCCCATGAATGGCTAGAGGACATGTTTCGGAAAAAGTTAGAGAATATTTGGAAAATCTGGTAATTTCTTTATTGTTGAATAGCTATTAGTTTTCGTCTAAAAATTCTTGTTTAACAAAACTCTGATATCACGACGGCAAAAACATTGTACCGGTCACAGTATAGGAATGGGACTATCTGAGTTCTCCGCTAGGGACGACCTTTGTCTGGAACGTGTCGGCGATGGATCCGTAGGAGCGGCCGATACTAGTATGTCAAAGTGTTCGGGTTTTAGCGGGCAAAAGAACACTGCTCGACTAGCGCCTGTGTGGTTCTGGTCGGGACTGTTTGCGTTAGAGTACCCCTCTGCAGAGTGTAAAAGCGTGAATATTCACCCCCGTGACTCCCGGGTCGGGAAAGCTTGCTGTCATGTGTGATACCAGTTATTTAGTTTTCTTTTCTTTCATTTAAAATCTTTTTAATCTATAATTATCTCTGTTTTTATAGAATCTCCAATACTCCTGTTTACTGAACCGGTGCCATCTCACAATGTTGTGCATGTGTGCTTGCTGAGTATGATTACATACTCACTCTTGTTTCTTTCTTTTCTTGTGCAGACGTAGGTACTCTTGGACATGATGGCATGGAGTAGGGTAGTAGTACGGGAAGGGGCATGAATAAAAGAACTTTGCATGTAACCGAATCTTTTGTACTGGCCAAATGATGAATAAAATGTTCCCTTGTGTTAGTTTTGTAGTAATAATTTTTCTTTAGCCTAACGTGTTTATAGTTGAAAAATTATAAATATGTGGCAGTTGTCAACCAGACCTACCATTGGGGCGTGACATTGTCAAAAAACAGCTCAAGGAAAATACAGTGACGCACAGCATGGAGGAATTTTCGGCGGATTGCTAAAGGCTGAACAGTTCGTCACCGCAAATTTGCTGCCAAATTACGACCAGTGTGTGAGTACCTCATTTTTTTAGTTGCTTAACCTGATAAGTTTGTTGCATGCATGACAATATAAGTTGCTTGTCTTACACTATTAGTTTCTCAGTATGACAACTAACTTGTGTTCTTATTCATTCTTAATAACAAACTTGTAGAGGAAAAGGAAACTTTCTGCTTTGGTCCATGTAGCATGCTCAGATTTTGAAGAGATCATGGCAAAGTTTGTCAATGGCATTGGTAATGTAGAAGAAACTATTGTAACTGGAAGAGGTCAACCAAGACCTACGAAGAGACAAAGAAAAAAAAGCAAGACGAAGAACCAGTGTTCGAAGAACCGATGTTGCCTGATGAGGACTCTGACAACTCTGATGAGGAAACCAGCGGGCAAGACTACGATCATGTGGTTTATCGCTGTAGTTTGTCATTCTTTATTTCAAATTACTTTTTTATCACTACCTTACTTTTACTTTTTTGGCCCTTTTGTTGTATACAACAAAGAATACATCGACAACGATGACGGCGACGATGACGAGTCTGACCAGCGAAAAAATGATGAGGATGACAAGGAAGGGGATGAGAGCAGCAGCAATGATGGTGATGATGATGATGGCGGCGCTAGGAACATAGGATCTGGCAGAGGAGAAGATGGAGACGATGGCAGTGACAATGACAAGAGCATGGATGATAGTTGCACAGATCAGTACTATGTTGAAAACAGAGAAACAAGGTCTGCCACAAGGTCGGGGGCAAAAAGAAGAGGGCAGCCGGAGGCGATGCTGAATAGACTTAGAAAGAACTTTCCTTGGCTACAGAACAAGTTAATCAGCCTAGTGGGAAATTACTGGCGCAGAACAGGGTTGAAGTTGCTTAGACAAGTAAGCAAGTTGCTCAGACCAGCAAGGAAGTTGTTTAGACCAGCAAGGAAGTTGCTCATCAGGTCAACAAGGATTTTGCTGGAAAAACAATTGAGGTAGTTGCTCAATAGCCAAGGGGGCAAGTTGCTAGTACCAGGGAGCAAGTTTCCCATACCAGTACAAAAACCAGGGAGGAATTTGTGCAACAAACCATGGAGAAAATTGTTGGTACTAGGAAGAAAGTTGTTTATACCAGGAAGGAAGTTGCTGCTGCCAGGAAGGAAGTTGTTGAATGTATCCAGAGAACTACTGAAACTAGGGATAAAACTGACTGACAACCCAGAAAGGTTGTTGAACAGAAAAGCATGGATCAAAATTCACAAACCAGGGAAGAAGTTTCCCCTATCGTGCAAGAAGTAGTTCATCAAAACAAGATTAAATTTGTCCAACAGACAATGCAGAAAAGTGTACGACAGACCATGAAAAATGTTGTACAATAGGAGACCAGGGGTAAAGTTACTGAGAGCAAAGGTAAAGTTGATGAGACCAGTGGTAAAGTTGCTCAGGCTAGTGGGAAAGTTGATGACACCAGTGGGAAAGTTACTGAGGCCATGGAAATAGATGGAGAACCTGCCCAGTAGCAAATACCAACTAGAGAAGTCACAGTTATCAAGAAGGCTAAATTGGTGGCTCGCGATGGAAAATTTTCTTGCAACGCTGGCATCCCATTAGTTTTGTTTGGCACCACTGTTTTGGATACTTCGAAAACTGGTCCTGATGCACTTGGAGGCGCCGTTGGAGGCGCCGTTGGAGGCGCCGTTTCTCAGATATTGAGCAGAACACTAAGATAGTTGGATCTGATGCACAGTCCAGGGAAGATATTGAGCAGAACACTAAGATAGTTGCTCAGGATAGGGAGGAAGTTGCTCCTGGACAGCATGGCGATGTTGGGAGCAGCCAAGAACAAGACTATGCAAAAATGCCTTTGTTGGATTTGTGAAAGATGAACGTTGGGAAGAAGAAGTTGCCAGAAATTCATCTCATCGAAGAACCCACCATCTTTGAAATGAATTCACAAAGTGAGTTGAAGTCTATTTTGCAAGAAGATATGAAAAAATCAGGTGACTCACAAGACACTAGTTTGGAATGGATCGATGGTGGCGTACAATGTAGTCCAGGGACTTTCAAGGGGTTTCTTGATTCAGTTGACATGGAGAAGAAGATGAATATGCAGTCCAGCAAAAGGGAGCCTACGAAACTGAAGGAACCAGCAAGGTCTGCAAAAAAATTCACAGAGAAGCCAACTACAAAAATAGGACATGCAAGTATGGCGCAAGAGCAACCAAGTTCAGGGTTCCTCAGGCAACTTCTACACAGGAACATACAACTTCTTCTTTGCCTCAAGCAACTAGAGTGCATATCCAGCCAGAGAGAATTCATGTGAAACAAGCAACTTCAGAGAATAAGCAGGCAACTTCTGCTGTTCTGCAGGCAATTTCTCCAACTCTGCAGGCAACTTCCCCAGCTATACACACAACTAGTGTACAGACCAAGGAAACTACAGTGCACCCAAAGGCAACAACACAGGAAAAACAACCGCTGAACAGCCCAGCAATGGAAAAAAGTGCACTTTAGCCCACCACCAACTAGACAGACTTTCCCGCCACCATCACCCATCTGAGGGAAAAAAGCAAACAAGTTGTCCGATCCCCAAGTGCAGGAACACTACTATTTATGGGTATGGTGAAGATGCCCATGAGGTTTGCAATAATGCTGCACGAGAGGCGCTGAAGTGTCTCCAGTTCACTGTGGAGTTTGCTCTCGTGGACCTGCACATATATGAGTACTGGGGCGTGTTTTTCTCCCTGGTGCAAAGAGAGCAGCAGCACCGCATGGAGATATCTCAGCTCCATCAGTATTATGAAGCCCGCAGGTAGGAAGAGTTGGAGAACCTGGAGCAGGAACATGATGGTTGTATCTATGAGATAAAACATGACCTCAATTTGGAGATAGAAGACAGAGATCGCTGGATTGAGCAGGCCGAGAAGAAGAGTAAGAAGCTTAAGAGGGAGCGTGATATGCTTGAAGAGATAACAAATAAGCAGGAAAGCCAGATCATGGAACTGAGGACTGAAAACAGGAAACTTCGTCAGAAACTGGCAGGAATGGAGACCGAGGAGGAGGCGAGCAGTGGCACCTAAAATAATATGACGAGAGACTAGTTCCTAGCCTCTAATAAACTAGATGTAGACTTTTGGCTTTGTGATGGATGTAACCTGCTAGGAACTAGTAGTAGTACTGTAGGTTGGTAGTAGTAGTAGTAGACTAGCTAGTACTTTATTTTGTAACATCACTAGTATCGCTGCTGCTTGTGGTGTCGATGGATGCATGTGTCGATGACAGGAACCTATTTTGTAGCTAGGGTGTGAGCTGTACTGCTGCTATTCCCTTATATTATAAAGTTATCTTATGTATGAAATAATGCATTGCCTAATGTTTAAGTTTTTTTTTCGTCGCTTAGATGAGTCACAACGGAGAGTTTTCCACAACACATCCGGGTGGTAGTAAGGACTCACTCGCAGCTGCAGCGGACCAACCCCTTTCTTCTAATGAGTTGCTACTGAATCTTTTACATCAACAACAACAAACACAAGTGAGGCAGGCTGAGATACTAGAGCACCTGTTGCAGCCAACAACTAAGGGGAAGGAGGGTTCTGATGGAGAACAACACGGCGGCATTCGTAAATTCCTACGACTGAATCCTCCTACATTTCATGGCAGTGCGAAACCACTCGAGGCAGAAGAATGGCTGACAGAAATAGAGAAGATATTTGATGCCATGCATTGTCCGGATGAAGAAAAAATGACGCTGGCTACATTCATGCTCCAAGGTGGGGCTTTCGACTGGTGGGAAGTGCACAAGAGTAAATACACTGAAGGATTTGTGGTTACATGGAAGTTATTTAAAGAAGAGTTCTACAAAAAGTACTTTCCTGAAAGTGTTCAGAGGAAAATGGAGTTAGCATTTTTACAACTTAAACAGGAAAGGAAGTCCGTCGCAGAATATGAAATTGAATTTTCTAGACTTGCTCGTTATGCTCCAATTTATGCCCAGGATGATGAAGCAAAAGCTCGACGGTTTGCGCAAGGACTTAGGCAACCAATTAAGGGACGCGTAGAGGTGTTCGAGCTCAAATCTTTTCGAGATGTCGCCAACAAAGCATTGACTGTGGAGCAAGCATATGTAGAAGAACAAGAGGAAGTAGAACAACAACGTAAGAAGATCAAAGTGGATCATCGAGGCCAAGGTAATGTGCAGAGGAAGATACATCAGAATTGGCGCCCAAATGTCCGTCCGATACCCCAGTCAAGAGGTAATAGTTGTGTCATTTGTCATGGAAATCATACGGCATTTCAGTGCGAGCAACGACGTGGGAAATGTTTTGGATGTGGTCAGGAGGGACACATGATCAGTGAGTGTCGCAGCTTTCAGAAGCAAAATGTAACCGGACCAGTAGCACCTAAGACACTGCCTGCACCACCAGCTCAATTATATTTACCAGCTCCCCCTCCTAAATCTAGTGGATTTTCTCAGCGTACAAACGATGGTTCTGGAAGGAAGCCAGCAACCGCACGTGCTAAGGTGAACAACTTAACTTAGCATGAAGCAGATGGAGACAACAACGTGGTGACAGGTATACTCCAAGTCTGCTACCAAAATGCATTCGCTTTATTTGATACGGGTGCTACTCATTCGTTCGTGTCGTCAAAGTTTGTCTATACCCATGCTCTAAAAAGTACTCCTTTAAAAAGAAGGATATGTGTAGAATCTCCTATGGCAGAGGTAACAGTTAGGAGTGTATGCATTGCTTGTCCTGTAGTAATAAAAGGGCACACCTTTTTGGCTGACCTCATAGTGCTAGATATGCATGACTTTGATATTATACTAGGCATGAACTGGTTAGCAGAAAATCAAGCGTTTATTGATTGCCAAAAGAGACGAGTGATACTCCAGATATCAGGTCAGCGTAAAATAGTCTATCAATCAAAGCAGAAAAATTCAGAGCGCTCTTTCATTATCAGTTTAGAGGTAAAAGGAAGAAATATTGAGGAAATCCCGGTAGTTAGAAATTTTTCTGATGTTTTTCCCGATGAACTACCTGGACCTCCGCCAGATCGTGAGATTGAATTCAGTATAGATATAATCCCTGGTGCTAGCCCTATCTCCAAAACTCCATATAGAATGGCACCCGCAGAATTGAAAGAACTGAAAAGGCAGCTTAAGGTGCTAGAAGAAAAACACCTTATCCAACCTAGCATGTCGCCATGGGGTGCACCTGTGCTATTTGTTGAAAAGAGCGATCATACTTTACGGTTATGCACCAACTACAGGGAGCTGAATAAGGTAACTATCAAAAATAAATACCCGTTACCTAGAATTGATGATTTATTTGATCAACTACAAGGTGCCCATGTATTCTCAAAGATAGATTTACAGTCAGGATATCATCAGTTAAAAATTAAAAAGGGAGACATTCCCAAGACAGCTTTTTGTACGAGGTATGGACACTATGAATATATTGTTATGCCATTTGGACTAACAAATGCTCCCGCAGCCTTTATGGATTTAATGAACCGCATATTCAAACCATTTCTAGATCATTTTGTGGTTGTTTTTATCGACGATATTTTGATTTATTCAAAGACAGAAGAAGAGCACGCAGAGCACCTTGAATTAGTTCTTCAAACACTAAGGAGTCATAAATTATATGCGAAGCTGAAGAAATGTGATTTCTGGTTGAAAGAGGTAGCATTTTTAGGCCATGTGATCTCAGGAGAAGGTATATCAGCTGATCCAGCCAAGACCAAGGCGGTGGTCGACTGGAAGAGACCAACTACTATCACGAAGATAAGAAGTTTTCTTGGTCTAGCCGGATATTATCGGAGATTTATTGAAGGTTTTGCACAGCTAGCGGCGCCTTTGACACAACTCACACGTAAAGGGGCAAAATTTGTTTGGAGCGAGAAGTGCGAAGAAAATTTTCAAGAATTAAAGCATCGGTTAGTAACTGCTCCTGTGTTAGCTGTACCGATTTCTGGAATTGGATTCACCATCTTTTGTGATGCTTCAAGTATTGGTTTAGGCTGTGTACTCATGCAGAACAATAAGGTGATTGCTTATGCTTCTCGACAATTGAAGCCGCATGAGAAAAATTACCCGACACATGATTTAGAATTGGGTGCCGTGGTGTTTGCTTTAAAAATATGGAGGCATTATTTGTATGGAGAACATTGTGAGATTTTTACAGATCATAAAAGCCTAAAATATATATTTACGCAGAAGGAATTAAATATGCGTCAGCGAAGGTGGCTTGAGTTGCTCAAAGATTATGACATCAACATAAATTACCATCCAGGTAAGGCCAACTCTGTTGCTGATGCACTAAGTAGAAAGAGTGATTGCAGCTTAGCATTTCTTGTAACTACTCAAAAGGACATCTTGAGAGACCTTGAAAAGTTGGGTATAGAAATAAAGGTACGTGGTTCCTCAAACCCCATCATGGCACTACAAGTTAAACCTGATTTGCAAGATAGGATACAAGTAAAACAAATGGATGATCCTTTTCTGCTGAAACTCCGAAGTGGAATAGAACAAGGCAATCCATCAGAATTCCAAATACGTTTGGATGGGTCTTTATGGTTGAGGGACCGCATATGTGTACCTGACAATTCAGACTTAAATATGGAAATCATGGAAGAAGCTCATTCCACACCATATACAGTGCATCCGGGTAGTACAAAAATGTACCGTGACATTAAAGGAAATTTTTGGTGGCCCAATATGAAACGGGAGATAGCGAAGTTTGTTCTTGAATGCCCAGTATGTCAACAGGTGAAAGTAGATCATCAGAAGCCAGCAGGTCTTTTACAACCTTTAGAAATTCCAACCTGGAAATGGGAAGGAGTTAGTATGGATTTTGTTACTGGGTTGCCTCGCACATCTGCAGGTTATGATGCTATTTGGGTTATAGTAGACAGACTTACCAAAGTAGCGCAGTTTATACCAATAAAGAAAACATTCTCACTGGAAAGGTTAGCCAAGTTATATATCAAGGAGATAGTAGCCAACTATGGCATTCCAACCTCTATTGTATCCGATCGTGATCCGAGGTTTGTTTCTAGATTCTGGAAGAGTTTACATACCGCACTAGGAACAAAATTAAATTTTAGTACAGCATACCATCCTCAGTCCGACGGTCAGACAGAATGAGTTATACAAATATTAGAAGATATGTTGCGAGCAAGCATGCTAGACTTCAGCGAAAAATGGGATGATGCGCTTCCTTTGGTTAAATTTGCCTACAACAATAGTTATCAATCAAGCATTGAGATGGCCCCTTATGAGGCTCTATACGGTAGAAGATGTCGATCTCCAATCTTTTGGGAAGAAATTGGTGAAAGGAAATACCTTGGACCCGAATTGGTTCAGCAAGCAGAGGAGAAACTACGCATTATTCATCAGCATCTCAAGGCAGCACAAAATCGACAAAAGAAACAAGCAGACCTCAAACGTAGGGAAGTAGAACTGAAGCCAGGTGACTTTGTTTATTTAAAAGTCTCTCCTAAGAAAGGAACAAGGCGCTTTGGTTTGCATGGAAAATTAAGTCCAAGGTACGTCGGACCATTTCAAATTATAAACAAGGTCGGGGCAGTAGCCTACCGTCTAGATTTACCTGCAAGTTTATCAGGAGTACACAACGTCTTTCACGTATCAACGTTAAAAAAATGTGAACAGCCGCCGGAGACAGTGAAATTACCTCTTGTCGAGCTCCGCCCTGATTTATCTTATGAAGAGTATCCCATAAAAATATTGGATTATAAAGATAGGGTCATGAGAAAAAGAACTATCCGATTTTTGAAAATCCAGTGGAGCAACCACACGGAAGAAGAAGCAACATGGGAAAAGGAGGATGATATCCGCACAAATTTTCCACATCTTCTGAATACGGGTAACTAAATTTCGAGGACGAAATTTTTATAAGTAGGGGAGGATGTAACACCCATGTTAATTTGACTGTTTTAATGAAAGAATCAAAATAATTATTTGGTTTGAAAAAAAAATTAATTAAAATAATGTGTAAAGTTATTAGGCATGTTTTGGATCAAATAAGTCAACAACTAGTAGCTTTTCTCGTGGATACTCTTGCATGCATGAAAGATTGAAACGAGTGTATTGTACATTCAGATATTTAGCAAGCTAACTGCACCTTTGATCGGTGAGATATTTTACCTGGACATGCACGTAGGAAAACAGATGGCATTGGTTCTAGAAATTATGAGCTGAGTCAGATGCATGTAGAGTGTATGTGGAAACTTTCTAGCACAGGAAGGCTACGCGTCTCACTAAGAAAATATGCTTCTAATTAGCAGTATAGAAAAAAAAATAAAGCAGTCGGCAAAGCGGTAGATATTCTAGAGTATGCTTAAGCGGTGACCCAGATCTTTTCTCTCCGTGGCCTATAAAAAGGATTGGAAGTCACACAGCACATTAGAGTACCACAGCTATCACTAGTCACATTCCTAGGCGTGAGAAGAGAAGATAGTAACCTGTACAGTGTAGAGGGTAGTAGGAGAAGACAAGCACATGTCCCATCTCTCTCTATAAAAGCCTACCTAGTTCATTTCCCTATGTCTACTATGTACTTGACTTGATGGACATGTACTAGGCTTCTATGATTCATGCATGTCGATGGTGGCACATGCATGGATATGTCAGGAAGCTTGCTCTACTCTATTCCACTCACTTATAAATTCTTGTCAGTTCTACCTTTTTGACTTCTTAGCTCACGCATGCATTGGTGTTACTTGGTATAGTACTATTTCTATTGCTAGTCTATGATCTGTGATAGTACATGCATGCATACGGCTAGGAGGATTTGTACTACCCATTTCCATGTATCCTAGTGGTTGCTAATTCTTGTTTGGAAATTTCTTTCCTTTGATCTTATACTCCATCCGATAAGGAAATATTTTGTGCTACTCTTAGCAGTGGCAAGTTAGGCTTAAGTCTAGCTTAACCCCATGAATGGCTAGAGGACATGTTTCGGAAAAAGTTAGAGAATATTTGGAAAATCTGGTAATTTCTTTATTGTTGAATAGCTATTAGTTTTCGTCTAAAAATTCTTGTTTAACAAAACTCTGATATCACGACGGCAAAAACATTGTACCGGTCACAGTATAGGAATGGGACTATCTGAGTTCTCCGCTAGGGACGACCTTTGTCTGGAACGTATCGGCGATGGATCCGTAGGAGCGGCCGATACTAGTATGTCAAAGTGTTCGGGTTTTAGCGGGCAAAAGAACACTGCTCGACTAGCGCCTGTGTGGTTCTGGTCGGGACTGTTGGCATCAAAGTACCCCTCTGCAGAGTGTAAAAGCGTGAATATTCACCCCCGTGACTCCCGGGTCGGGAAAGCTTGCTGTCATGTGTGATACCAGTTATTTAGTTTTCTTTTCTTTCATTTAAAATCTTTTTAATCTATAATTATCTCTGTTTTTATAGAATCTCCAATACTCCTGTTTACTGAACCGGTGCCATCTCACAATGTTGTGCATGTGTGCTTGCTGAGTATGATTACATACTCACTCTTGTTTCTTTCTTTTCTTGTGCAGACGTAGGTACTCTTGGACATGATGGCATGGAGTAGGGTAGTAGTACGGGAAGGGGCATGAATAAAAGAACTTTGCATGTAACCGAATCTTTTGTACTGGCCAAATGATGAATAAAATGTTCCCTTGTGTTAGTTTTGTAGTAATAATTTTTCTTTAGCCTAACGTGTTTATAGTTGAAAAATTATAAATATGTGGCAGTTGTCAACCAGACCTACCATTGGGGCGTGACATTGTCAAAAAACAGCTCAAGGAAAATACAGTGACGCACAGCATGGAGGAATTTTCGGCGGATTGCTAAAGGCTGAACAGTTCGTCACCGCAAATTTGCTGCCAAATTACGACCAGTGTGTGAGTACCTCATTTTTTTAGTTGCTTAACCTGATAAGTTTGTTGCATGCATGACAATATAAGTTTCTTGTCTTACACTATTAGTTTCTCAGTATGACAACTAACTTGTGTTCTTATTCATTCTTAATAACAAACTTGTAGAGGAAAAGGAAACTTTCTGCTTTGGTCCATGTAGCATGCTCAGATTTTGAAGAGATCATGGCAAAGTTTGTCAATGGCATTGGTAATGTAGAAGAAACTATTGTAACTGGAAGAGGTCAACCAAGACCTACGAAGAGACAAAGAAAAAAAAGTAAGACGAAGAACCAGTGTTCGAAGAACCGATGTTGCCTGATGAGGACTCTGACAACTCTGATGAGGAAACCAGCGGGCAAGACTACGATCATGTGGTTTATCGCTGTAGTTTGTCATTCTTTATTTCAAATTACTTTTTTATCACTACCTTACTTTTACTTTTTTGGCCCTTTTGTTGTATACAACAAAGAATACATCGACAACGATGACGGCGACGATGACGAGTCCGACCAGCGAAAAAATGATGAGGATGACAAGGAAGGGGATGAGAGCAGCAGCAATGATGGTGATGATGATGATGGCGGCGCTAGGAACATAGGATCTGGCAGAGGAGAAGATGGAGACGATGGCAGTGACAATGACAAGAGCATGGATGATAGTTGCACAGATCAGTACTATGTTGAAAGCAGAGAAACAAGGTCTGCCACAAGGTCGGGGGCAAAAAGAAGAGGGCAGCCGGAGGCGATGCTGAATAGACTTAGAAAGAACTTTCCTTGGCTACAGAACAAGTTAATCAGCCTAGTGGGAAATTACTGGCGCAGAACAGGGTTGAAGTTTCTTAGACAAGTAAGCAAGTTGCTCAGACCAGCAAGGAAGTTGTTTAGACCAGCAAGGAAGTTGCTCATCAGGTCAACAAGGATTTTGCTGGAAAAACAATTGAGGTAGTTGCTCAATAGCCAAGGGGGCAAGTTGCTAGTACCAGGGAGCAAGTTTCCCATACCAGTACAAAAACCAGGGAGGAATTTGTGCAACAAACCATGGAGAAAATTGTTGGTACTAGGAAGAAAGTTGTTTATACCAGGAAGGAAGTTGCTGCTGCCAGGAAGGAAGTTGTTGAATGTATCCAGAGAACTACTGAAACTAGGGATAAAACTGACTGACAACCCAGAAAGGTTGTTGAACAGAAAAGCATGGATCAAAATTCACAAACCAGGGAAGAAGTTTCCCCTATCGTGCAAGAAGTAGTTCATCAAAACAAGATTAAATTTGTCCAACAGACAATGCAGAAAAGTGTACGACAGACCATGAAAAATGTTGTACAATAGGAGACCAGGGGTAAAGTTACTGAGAGCAAAGGTAAAGTTGATGAGACCAGTGGTAAAGTTGCTCAGGCCAGTGGGAAAGTTGATGACACCAGTGGGAAAGTTACTGAGGCCATGGAAATAGATGGAGAACCTGCCCAGTAGCAAATACCAACTAGAGAAGTCACAGTTATCAAGAAGGCTAAATTGGTGGCTCGCGATGGAAAATTTTCTTGCAACGCTGGCATCCCATTAGTTTTGTTTGGCACCACTGTTTTGGATACTTCGAAAACTGGTCCTGATGCACTTGGAGGCGCCGTTGGAGGCGCCGTTTCTCAGATATTGAGTAGAACACTAAGATAGTTGGATCTGATGCACAGTCCAGGGAAGATATTGAGCAGAACACTAAGATAGTTGCTCAGGATAGGGAGGAAGTTGCTCCTGGACAGCATGGCGATGTTGGGAGCAGCCAAGAACAAGACTATGCAAAAATGCCTTTGTTGGATTTGTGAAAGATGAACGTTGGGAAGAAGAAGTTGCCAGAAATTCATCTCATCGAAGAACCCGCCATCTTTGAAATGAATTCACAAAGTGAGTTGAAGTCTATTTTGCAAGAAGATATGAAAAAATCAGGTGACTCACAAGACACTAGTTTGGAATGGATCGATGGTGGCGTACAATGTAGTCCAGGGACTTTCAAGGGGTTTCTTGATTCAGTTGACATGGAGAAGAAGATGAATATGCAGTCCAGCAAAAGGGAGCCTACGAAACTGAAGGAACCAGCAAGGTCTGCAACAAAATTCATAGAGAAGCCAACTACAAAAACAGGACATGCAAGTATGGCGCAAGAGCAACCAAGTTCAGGGTTCCTCAGGCAACTTCTACACAGGAACATACAACTTCTTCTTTGCCTCAAGCAACTAGAGTGCATATCCAGCCAGAGAGAATTCATGTGAAACAAGCAACTTCAGAGAATAAGCAGGCAACTTCTGTTGTTCTGCAGGCAATTTCTCCAACTCTGCAGGCAACTTCCCCAGCTATACACACAACTAGTGTATAGACCAAGGAAACTACAGTGCACCCAAAGGCAACAATACAGGAAAAACAACCGCTGAACAGCCCAGCAATGGAAAAAAGTGCACTTTAGCTCACCACCAACTAGACAGACTTTCCCGCCACCATCACCCATCTGAGGGAAAAAAGCAAACAAGTTGTCCGATCCCCAAGTGCAGGAACAACACACATACAAGATGACGCTTACAAGGTCCAGGTCTGCTATCGATATGGAATGCTCATCTTTCAGCCGAGGTCCAGATTTTGATAATGACGATGGTGCAGAAGTTGATGATGATGATGATGATGATGATGTTGCTTAGAAAGTTCAAGCTGCTTAATCTATTGAGCTTGATGTTTTAGCGAACATCGATCCTAAAGAGATTGAGAGAGTGTGTGTTGAAGAAAAAAATCTCTCGGAGGGCAGTGGGTCAGGCAGCAAACATTGGAGACAATGAAGAATCACATGGCATGCTGCAAACGCACGACAAAGCCCCTACCCCCGCAGCACCAGATGCAGGAACTGATGGTTCAGGCAGCTCCAAAACTCCTCAACAGTATGTGAGAAGGTTAATCAAGCCTCCCCCTTGCCAACTATCACCGTACGTCAATGTAGACAACAAGAAACAGTTCATAAGCACGGAAAGTGCTAACAAGCTATATGCAAAAGTAATTCAGCACAGAGGAAGTATCAGAAAAAACCAGCAGAAAATTAGCGAAAGGTGGTCTTTCTATTTTCCCACTGTTTTTTTAACTTCTCTTCATCGCTTTTTAGTTACAGTACAAGTTGCTTATACAGGATGCATAGTTGCTTACTGATAGAAAAAGTTGTTAGAATACATGTGTTTTGTTGCCAACTTGACTATGTGTCTCACGAAAACTACTTTGTGCAGCCCGATAGTCGTCAACTATGCACCTATCATGTTAGAACATGGGAGCTTGCAACTTCTTTGAAACCAGGAGGATGGCTCCACACTTCGGTTATGGAAATTGGAATCATGGCGATTGCGAAAAACATTCCTGAAACTGCAAAGAAGATAGTCATGCCTTTGAGGATATCTGTAAGTGAAATCACATCTCGAACCAACCTTGTTTACCTTTTTTCGAACCAACCTTGTTTCATTAATCATAGTCACTACTTTTTTGCTATTTTTTCCAAATACATGGCTACAGGATTTAGAGTTTAATCGGAAAGAACTGAAGGTACTGTTTAGCAATTCAAGGCATTTGGACCGACAAGATATGATACGTACACTTTCCCACATGAATAGAACACCCAACACCCCCACACCACTTCTTACTACTTGCTTTCTTTTTTTAGGCCTCTAGTTGCTTACTTCAGCTTACTTTGTTGCTTTTCACTATGACACTAGTTGCCTAACTAGAAATAAAAGTTGCCTCAATAAGTTTTTTACTGTGCAACATTTGAAAAGTTACTCCCACTATCTCAGTATTTGCTTTATATATGTTAGTACTTGCTTCTGACTATACCACAACTTGTCCAGCTGTAGCTTTTTCCTACAAAAAAAATTAATACTATCTATGTCGGTCTATGTTTCTAGTTGCTTCATCAAGCTCACTAGTTGCCTGTACAATGTAAATAGTTGCTTCCCTACAGTTAATTAATTGCCTAACTACACAGGTTATGTTCCCAATTATCCAAGCCCTCAACCCAAAAGCAAAGGATGTTGTCAACCATTATTGATTGTTCAACTTAAACATCAAAGACAAGCAATTTCAGATCCTTGACTCGTGGAGGACAATTGAGGATAAGGTTCTGAGGAAATGTTACAAAGCCATCATTGCATCTATTCGCATTCACTGGGATAATAACTACGGTGCATCCAAAGTCAAACTTGACAATTTTTGTGTTCAAGAAATCCAAGTTCCAAAGCAGAAAAACAAGTAAGCAATCTCAGCGAGCAACTTTCCCACATGCATACTTTTTTTCTTGTTCAATGTTAGTTGCTCAACCTATTATTTGCTTGCCTCACACTGTTAGTTGCTCAAACCAACCTGTTAGTTGCTTGTCTGATAATGTAAGTTGCTTAAACCAACCTATTAGTTACCCCTCACACTAGGAGTTTTTTGACACTAGGATTTTGTTTACCCTATCATGCTGTTTTTGACTGAAAGTTGCTTTTGACTAGCATTTATTTATTCTGGGACCTGACATTTTGTTGCCTACACAACACTAGTTGGTTTGCCCAACATGTTTATTGCCTATGTTTGTTCGAATACAGCCATACTGAATTTTTTCTTGTGTTTTATAGTGATGACTGCGGGGTTTTCACCCTAATGAACATCAATTCCGATGATAGAGCATCTCAGAACTACTCAGCAAAGGATATCCCAGACATCAGGAAAATAATGACAAACAGTTGGGTCACATCGGAGGACAACAAAGCCGACTGGAAGAAAGTCCTCAAGCTTTAAGCAATGAAGGCATGCCCTGCACAAACTCTAATCTCCATTTGTCTTTTTAATGTTCATATCAAATGTCTATAGTTGCTCAAGATTACATACAAATTTCTTTCTTTTTTGATCTTTTTGCTTGATTGTTTTTGCTTATGTGGATTTAACAGTGCCTAGTTGCCACTTCAAATGCTGAAAGTTGCTTTTCATAGTCGCAAAGTTCCCAGAGAAAAAAAAAGTTGCTTATCTAATAAAAACTGCCAGGAATAATGGTACTAGTTGCCAGAACTATAATAAAAAAGATAAAACAGTGACAAGACCAAGTTGCCACAGAACTAATAAAAGTTGCCTAGCTGTAGTGAAATTAACCCTCCAGTTTCTTACATAGTTGCCTAGCCTATAAATTTGTTTCTACCTACACCAGCCTCTACACATGTTGCAGAATTGTGCTCGAATGAACCACAGGTCCTGCACTGGTTTTTCTATTTTGGATGAAGTTCAAGGACAGATTTTGTTCGATGTGCCTTTGTTTGACCTTTGGTAGTTGGCTTTGGCGGGTCCCTAGGAATAATAGGATCAATAGGGGCACTTGCCGACGGTTCAGCAGCAACAGGTTTCTTCTTTTTCTTCCGTGACTTGTTCAGTTGAGTGATTTCCGTTGCCGCATCACGCATGTGTTTGTTCACAATCGCAGTAGCTTCATCTGTTGTGCAAGCCACACGAGCAAGTTTCTGAAACGACATGTTTAGGTTTGCATGTCGCACTTGCTGATGTGGCTGTGGTGGCATCACATCTGGCTGCTCTACAACTTCGGCTTCCTGTCCACCAGATACTGCTTGTGGCATCCACCTTTTTAGTATGTACCTCTCGGGTATCACATCAACACCAAGGTGGGTGAAAACCTTCAATATGTGGCAACAAAGCATGCCATCCCTATCAAACTTTGAACACTCGCATGAGTAGATGCCTTCATCCTTGTTCGCTATAACCATGTAGGTCCTCGCCCCATACTTGGCACACAATGTCCTATTTGGCTCAAGCCTGTAGTATAAACCACCAAAGTGACTCACATTGTACCTGGAAATAAGCTCAAACCCATGTCGAAACTTCAAATATATGTCTTTGCAGTACACATTGAAAGCCTGTTCCTCAATGGGATATCGCGACCATCTCTGGACCTCAAGAAATTTTGTACGGTAGTTGTTGCCACCCTCCTTCAGCAGCACATGCACTTGGATCTTCTCATACTGTTTCACAAAGTTTAACTGTGACTTGTGTGGGTTCACATAGCGTTTCAACACCGCATTAAACCCCTCACTACGCTGCGTGGATTGGAGGAAAGGGAAAAACTGGTGCAGGAAGTAGCAAGGAACCCACTTGTCCCTAATGGCATACAGCTCCCTAAAGTGCGAGTGTCCAGCAGCAGCAGGCCACTTGCCTAAAAACAGAGTCCATTTCGCCTCAAACTCCTCTGGGAAAAGGTGAAGTCTATGCAGGCATTAAAATCTTCAGCTAGACCAAGGTTTCTGCCCAGTACAGTACCACACTTAGTCTATGATTTCTGCATGATGTGCTAGCAGCAAAAATGGTGGATAGTTGCTAGTAACATCCTTTCAATTGACATCTTCATAGCAACGTCTTGGTCAGTGATGATGTTGTCCGGTTCTCGACCATTCATCGCGATAAGGAAACTCTCAAACAACTAATCAAAACTGGTTGCCAACTCTTGCCTCACAAACCCGTAGCCCAACATGAGATTGCCCATGCTTGTTGATCCCGATGAACGGTGTAAAGGGCATATTGTACTTATTCGTTAAGTACGTGTTGTCAAAGGATACACGGTCATGGTAAGCCTCAGCATATGCTCTCCTAGCAGGCCCATCAATCCAGAAGATGTTTTTCACCCTGTCCTCCTCATCACAATCTAATCTTAAGTAAAAAACAGAATCCTTCTCTTTTTTCTCTTGAAAATGGTTGATCACTTCGGTCATGTCGCCTTCTTTTCTTTCTTCTACAGTCAAAGTTGCACAGTAGTTGGTGATAGTTTTGGCAGTGTACGGGGCTAGCAACTCCGAGCCATAGAAATCTAACATTATATCCATCATTCTCCCTACAAAAAGTAAATTGTAGAAAGAAAACGAGTGAGGAAAACTTTATTTTTACAGT
Organism: Avena sativa; assembly: GCA_916181665.1. Classification (NCBI taxonomy): domain Eukaryota; kingdom Viridiplantae; phylum Streptophyta; class Magnoliopsida; order Poales; family Poaceae; genus Avena; species Avena sativa. The sequence goes on from OV702279.1 coordinate 33,882,439, forward strand.
AGCTACTAGCAACTAACATATTGATTTCTGCCAAGGTCTATATTTCTAGCTAGCAACTAATACATTCTGTTCTGGCAACTTTTTCCTGATTACTTTTTTGAAATGCAGCAACTTTAAGGAGGCACATAGTAATGCACTAACATACAACTAGTTATCACTACCAAGCAACCTTTTGTTTCCTTCAAACCATACAGATAGTTAGCGCTTGCAAATAATCATATAGTACGAGAAACTTAATCTGTTACACCAACAACTATGTATACTGCAACTAGCAACTTCATCTGGTGTTCCAGCAACTATGGCTATAGCTAAAAAAAATACATGAATAGATTTAGTAACATACCAGCAGTCAGGTTTGTGCTGTGCAAATTCTTCACGAAATCTTTTCCTCTGCTGGTATACCTTGGTTTGACCTAAGATACTTGTTCAACGATGGCTTGTGGACAAGAGGATGATTATGCTCCGCTGCAAAAGCAATAACTTCCCATCTACCATCCTTTAGCTTTACCACCATCTCCGCCTTGCAATTAGTTGGTATTATTGTCTCCCTTTTCCGCTTCTTCGGATTCTTTTTTTGCCCTTTCTTCTTAGCAATCCTAGCAACAATAGATGCAAGTTTTGCGTTCTGCTGGTCCTCCTCATCCGATGATTCTGAGGATGGTACTGGCCCAACTACATCTGGTTTGTCACCTCCGCCATCATCATTCCTAGGTTTCCTGAATTTGTTACATACAAATTGCTGTTTATCAAGCTTACTGGTGCACGCTGACCTTTCGTTCCTATTGACCTTGATTGAAAATCCAGTCCTAGCAGCATATGCGTTGTAGTGTTCCTTAGCACCCTGCAGCGTGTCATAACACATTCCAATATGTGGGTCCATTGGCTGAGATGAAGCCTCATTATCATCTCCATCGTCTTGGGAAAGCGATGTTGTAAGAAAGTTGCCTACAGATGCTACCAAGTTGACTACTTATTTCAATTAGTTGCCTACTGTTCATATGATGTTTCTCTGAATTCAAAAAACTGATGTGTTAAGTTGCCAACCTATTCTGTTTATGCATGGATTTTTTTTCTACTTACAATTTTTGCTATTTTTTACATGCTGGTACTCTATGTAGTTGCCATGAACAAAGGTTGCCTCAGACACAAAAGTTGGCTCAACTAAGATGCAAGTTGCAAACTATTAGTGAAAAATTTCCCATATTTTTATGAAAAAACATTAAATCGTTGACTCAGAAAAAGATTTTTTACATGGGGGATCGTGTGTGGGTAATTGGTAGGCCATTATTTCTGATGAAAAAGGAGTATGTTCATGTTAAAAAGAAGTTTCTTGCAATGTAATAGAAGTTTCCTGCGATGTGATAGAAGCTGCTAGGAAACAGGAACTAATTGCCTATCCTCAGAAAAGTTGACTAAACAGGAAAAAATTGCATCCACCATTAAAAATAGTTGCTAAGAAACAGGAAATTTTTTCCTCCAACATCAGAAAATGTGCTACGTAAAAACATGACAAGTTTCAATTTTTCCATCTGAACTGCAATCTACGAAAAAGAAGTTGCTTGGGATATGATAAAAGTTGCTACAAAACAGAGAAAAGTTGCTAAAAACCTCACAAAAGTTGCAACTTTCATCTAAATTGCAAGAAACAGATAAAAAAATCTAGAAGGACATGGCAACATAGGTTTTCTAGGAACTGAGGAAATTATTAAGGAGCATAGCCAAGTTGCTTATGTTTGGCACAAATTTAACTTCAGCAAAAAGAAATCAATAAGAGAATAGCAAAGAGAAAAATATGGATGAATACCTTTGTTGAATCTGAGAGAGCAATTCCAGACGTAGGTGCGTTTCTTGAGCTACTCTCTGCATGGTACATGTTCGTATGATTGAGGATCGGGATGTTGCCATGTTTTGGTGAGTTCATGGAGCCAACAAAGAGGAAGCAATGTCGGCTGGGGATGGAGGAAAAAGACGATCTAGGGAACGAGATCTGGGGGCAGTAGGGTTAGAGAGAGGACATGAGGATGGACAGGCTGGCGCGGGACGCGGGGGATCACGCGCTAGGGCGCAGTGGGGGTTCCAGATAAAGGCAAACGAGCGCTCCTCCCTCGCAGGAACCGAGGAAAAGCAGTCAAAAACGGACAAAGGAAACTTTTCAAAAGTGAAAGTTGCCCAACTGGCAAACCTAGCGCGCCCTACTCATTCTTTTGGCGCCCGGATGCCCGCTAGACTCGTCCAATAAAGTTTGAGGGCTCTTTACCTAGGCGTGCAATGAGATCCGTAAGAAGGTCAGTTATTGTAGGGCATGCTCGATCGTGTTGGAGCCGGACTCTGCTGTAGGCCAGGCTCGATCCAGTTTAAGGGCGTACGTACCATGTTCGTTAATAGATTTAACCTGTCCCTATCGTGTGATCTCAGGACTTTGGGACAACGGACTACGTACAAAAATTTCGTAAAGACAAAAACGACGTAAGGAAAATTATATGGTAAAGATGGAGTAAAAATATATTGTTCACGAGATAGTTCAAATGTAAATTAAGAGAAGAAACTATTCAATTGCAGGAATTGTGCAATCTAAAACCGTTCTAATTCAAAAGGAATTTCAGGAGATAGTTCATGGACAGCTATATTTGCTTCTCTTGGATAGTGAGCAAACTCCAGCGTTCCAATTCTTCCCATCAAAATGAAACAATTTCCATAAACCACATTCCATGATCTTATTAGCTAAGAACTGTGCTAGGTGATAGGCGATGATTTTATTAGCTAAGGACTATATGCTAGACGCGACGAAAACCAACGCACAACAAATCACTTTATCTTATAAAACTGTGCTACCTTCTTTTAAACATTATGTTGAGCTGCTGGACCTGGGCCATGTGCTCCAATTCTCCTCCCACTTTCCTTTTCTTTGTTCCCAAATTCTTCTCGAGGCCCGCGCGCTAGACAGACGTGCCGAGTGCACCTCCTCACGCCGTCCGATCGTGCCCCTCATGCCGCTATCCACGCATTCCGTGCCTCGGGCGGTTTCCGGTCTGAATAACACGTGGTCGTGGGTGATGTGGCAGCGCACTGTTTTGTCAAACCGAGCGTCGTCCGACCTGTTTTGTCAACTCTCCTAACCCACTCGTCCTCCTCCCCTAGATCACACCCACCCGGTGCGATATCCTCCTCCATCTGACCAACTCCTGCCGTCGGCGTGATCAACATCACCTCAATCTTACCCTGCTCCCGTCTCTGGCCGCGACTGTACCTCGCCCTACCCCATCTATGTCCGCCACGCGCTCTGGGCCACGCCCATCACCGGCCTCCACCGCGAACCGACACCACCCCTTACTCTGGCCACCACCGTGCATCATCCCGCACCGCCCCTGGTTCTCTCCAATCACCACCCGGTGGATCCAATCAGGTGAGGAACTGAGGATAGAGGAGAGTAGGCAAGTAGGTCAAGGGATAGGCCCTGGGATGGAGACACGACTCGATTTTATTTACTCATTTACAGGATACGTACAGACGCTGCAAAGGATGGCAGTGGGTACCTATTTAGTAAAAAATAAACTAAATTTTGGCAAAACACCACTTTTTTAAAAAACTAGTTCATTTATTTGAAATCGACTAAACTAGAGGATACCCTAAAGGTTTCAAAGTTACATATGTAGACGTTGCGCCTAGAACAAGCATGGATTTATGGAGGCTCTTCTCCGTTGATTTATGAGGAGGACCATGAGAGAACAAAGCTTGTTAAGAAAATAAACGACTAAATTATTTAAATGCTTAAGCGTGAGCTGTAGGGAGCTCTCTCAGCGATTCTGCAGCGTGTCTGTGTGTTTCCTTCTCTCTGCATGTGGGCCTTTTTTGGTGTCTCGCTGGACGTGGGCCTTTTAGCACGTCGCTGCTTCTCGGTGTTGTCCGTGCTAGGCCTCGGAATCTCTGTAACTAGGAATTGATCGGGGTGTGCGTCTGAGTCTCTTTGTTTTACTAACATGTGGCCTGCTCTTTCGGGGCCCTTTCTGTCATTCACCTTGTAGTTTGGATGGGCTGGTATTTTGTGTGTTCGATTGTGGGGATGGGGTAGCGTGTCGTCTGGTTATCTCCTGAGGTTTGATTGGTTCATTTTTTCTTTTCTTGCCGGTGGAGGATTGGAGACAGAGGTGGTGTTCCTTGTCTGTGGGATTGGAGACGATGGTGTTCCTGGTCTCTGCGATTGGAGGCGGTGGGATTGGAGGTGGTGGTGGTGTTTTTGGTCTGTCGTTGTTGTGGTGGTGGCACGACATATGCCATGGGTAGGTTTAAGTTGGGGCCAATGTGCACTAGTGGGATCCAGGGAGGGATGATGTAGTGGTTTCTTCACACAAAATACAAAAACTAGATCTTTACTTTGATCAATAATGGCTACACTTTCTCCTTGAGTTGTATAAGCAAGAGGAAGAAGAAGCTCTTTTGTAAGCTCTAAGTGTAAAAATGAATCCACCCCTCTACTAGGAGGCCCTGGCTCACCTTATAAAGGGGTGGCCAGGTTACAACTAAGGTTGACGTGGATAGCGTATTCCTTGAATATGCTTGTCCCAAAAGGGTAATTTGGTGGGAGCATTTCCGTGTCTCCCTTCTATCGACGACAATGACCCAGAGTCCACGAGATGTGAGCGTTAGGCTCTGGGACTATCACCTCCGTGACGCCTCTTCTGCCCCTCTATCCCTCTAACCTTTGTCCATAGCGCTTGGCACTGTACAGATTCGTGAGAGAGACAGTGTGCAGTGTTGACTTCGGGGTTCACTCTCTCCTTCTCGAGGAAGCTTTCCTATGACTCTGCCTTACCCTGTATGACTCGTCCAAGCCCTCAACTGCAAGTTCAAGGCATAGTAGATCATGTGCCGATGTACCTTATATTTAGGCCGAGTCAGGCTTAGGCCTTCTTGACTCGGGTTAATTCGGTTGTTACTCAGCCGGTTCGTGTTTAACCCGACCAAGTCACTCCCTGCGTAGGTAAATATCTTTAAGGGCTTTCCCCTTTTTCCTTATCTTGACCCTACCTGGGGTCATCCCCCAACATTAGTCTCCGAAGCTAGTGCGTTCCTGTATACTTTAGTCGGCAAGGCCACAACAGGTTCAAGATACTCGAAAACTATGTTCCAGTTTTTCGACTTATCTTTCGGTCAGCTCTTTTTTGAGATATATCTTGGTTCACACTTTGTCATTCTTCCGACTTACTCCGGTATATTTCGAGATAAGACTCAAATTATTGAGTCAATTTTCTTCATCCGGGTTATTTTCCTTAGCTTCTCTTGTAAGTTTCATCCTATGTGTCGTAATCATTGCATGCTACCTCATTTTTTGGGCCGCAACAGTGATTACTGATATGGGGACAGCTATCACTGCGAGCGGTCAGGCCTCGCAGTGCCACTTCGATTACCGCAATGGTTACTACGGTCGGATCGTCTCCTGTGCCGTGTAACCTCAGGTGTGGATCTACTCGGCGGTTGCCAGCGTGTATGCGGCAACTGTCGCACCCGCACGATCCCACTACCGCTAGCGGTTTGGGGTTATAAATGGGGGAGTGAGGGTGAAACCCTTAGTCACTTTCCCCTGCTCCCATCTTTCTCATCTTCCTCCCTGCGCTGCCGCCGTGGAGCTTTCTTTGCCGCGACTACGCTGCTAGTTTCTGGCTTTAGCCTATCGCGCTGCACGCTCGCGTCAAGCCTTTGCTCTGCTCCGGCCCTATTACGCTGCTCGTGATCTTGCCTTCTGCCACTAGCATTTCTTCCTCTTTTTCCTCCTTCGACGAACCCATGTCAAGCTCTCACACCATCGCCATCGACGGAGAAGAAGACACCGCCACCGTCTCGGAGCATGGTTCCTGGCAAGGGTCTACGGTGACTCGGCGAAATATAGACTGGCTCATCAAGACGCGCCACATCCCTGCCGAGATAACTTGCCGATTACCCGGTCCGGAGCTCGCTCCCATCGTTCAGCCGGGCAAGTTTTTAGTTTTCTTGTCGCATTTTGCTAGAGGATTCAGTCTCCCTCTTAGCAATTTTGCCAAGGAGTTTATAGAGTTCTTCGACCTCCATCCTCACCACCTGCCGGCTAATGTCGTTACTTCTCTATCGATGTTTATATCGGCCACCGAAGGATACTTCGGCCTTTGGCCCTCCATAGTAGTTTGGTCCAAGTTTTTCTAGATCTGAGCCAACATTGTGCCGGATGAAAGCCTGCGACCCGTCAATTAATCTCTGACCCAGTGCGGCGCCGCCTCCATCACGTCTAGGAAGAAATCCATCTCCCCCTGAGTCACAGGCCTAAATTCATGCAAGAAATGGAAAAGGTCGTTCTTCTACGTGAAGAACAATACTAAGGAGGGCAAGATCCGGCTGCCGTCTTTCTCTGTCGGCACGCCCACTAAGAAGAATTGGAATTATGATCCGAAGAGGTCCGATGCGCTTGTCAAGTCATTCGAGCTTTGACTCAAGGAGATGACCCGGGCCAAACTGCACGGTGAAGATCTGATGGCTGCTTTTGTTAGCAGCCGAATCTGCCCACTCCAGAAGCGCTCGCACAAGTTATGCTATATGAGCGGTCCTTTGGATCCGAATCGAGTCTCCACCGTCGAGCTCGATGATGAGAAGATTCGGAAGCGTGTGCGAGCTATCTTTAAGATGGACATGGCCAAAAATTGGCAGTGGGGAATGAAGCCCTTTACCCGTGAGAATCCCCCTCCCAAGGTAATTCAACTCCGACTCATTTCTTTTGAGTCATATTTTACTTTTGTTATACAGATTATCTAATTTCTTTCTTCTATACTTGTATTCTTTAGAAATTTGACAAGCAATATGTGGAAGATGGAGAAATTCTTTCCCTTCCTTGGAGCAAGGATCGTGATACCTCGGATAACGGCGAGCCCGATTCAGAGGAATTCATTTCAAAACCGGACTCGCCCCCCGTCCAAACTCGGGGTAAGGCTTCCAACCGAACCGAGGATGATGACTCGGACGAAGTTGAAGTTATCGAGGTATATGATCCGGTGCCCATCTCATATGCCTACCTGGATCCTTTTCCTCCAGCTAACCCAGCTGGCCAGGTGAACAAGGTGGATCCCCTTTTCATGGGAGGCCGAGTGCCGGTGAGGAAGCGGGCCATGCTGAAAGATCCCTCGGTCGAAGATCCCAAAAAATGAATCAAGAGATCCTCCAAGAGGGCTCCTAAGCCCAAGGTTATGCCCGGAGTTTCTGGGTAAGTTCCCTCAACCGAACTAAACTTGTATTTCTTGTTTCTCTCTTTCTTTTTCTTACTTAATTTTTTTTCACCTTTCCTATCTTGGCATTGCTCCTCTTGTTATTGAAAAAAGTGGTTCGAGTATGGCCCATCCCATCACTCGGCCACCATCACCACCTCCTCAGAATGAGGTCCGGGTTCCTAGCCCGGCTCGAGATGATCCTTCTCCTGCGCCGACTAACAGTCCACCTCGGCAGGAGGAGGTTGAGGCTGGTGCTAGTGGAGACACCGACATCGCCATGCCGGATCAACCAATTTATCCGACAGTGCCTATTGAGATTGCCAAGGATCTGCCTACCGAGTCAGTGCTAGACAAAGTGCCTGCTATCTTGGCTTCCGCCCAAGCCCAAGATCTGTCTCCTTTGGCAACAAAATCTGCGTCATTGCCTTCCGACTCTTCCAAGACTCAGCAAGAAGGCCAGGCTCAGCAGAAGCCATGCTCGCAGTCTGCCTCTCCTTCTGCACCTCCAACGACCGCTCCAGCAGCAGCTCGGCCGACCAAATCTCATCCAATTGCCGAGGCATCTGCTAAGGCCAAGAAAACCGGAGTTTCCAAGCCCGTTCACCAGAATACTAGGCCAATTCCTTCTCAGCCTAGCATCGTTGAGATATTCCAGAAGGGTGCTCCCGCTTCCGTCTCTACTTTCGTTGCCGGGACACAAATGGTGCTTCACAAGAGCCCGGCGGCCGAGGCAGCAACCCAACAAGCACGAGAGGCTAAGGGCAAGGTGTTAATGAGCACTCTAAGTGGTGGGAGCCTCGGATCCTTGGAGGAATATGCTACAAATTGTAATGCTACCAATCAGGTCGAGGTTAGCTCGGCAACCAATCCAGGGATGAAACCTTTTTGTCTCCCCGATATCAGTCAGCGCTTACACCTTGCCAGCCGAGTTATCCTAGAAGTTGATACCATGAATGAGGTAAACACTTAGGACAACAATTATACGGTTTCACATAATATAGTATATGCCCATTAGTCCCCGAGCCTCCGGGGGATGATTTATCATCCGGTCAGATTCTCTACTCAACTATTGCTTTAGTGTAGCCAGGGTGCAAAAATCGAATCATTTTAACTTAGACAAAATTTGTCTTAGCTTTAGATATCTATCCACCTAGATCCGGATCAAGTTTTACTTGGTTCGGATCTTACAGTTTAGCTTCAATTATCCAGCCACCTAGATCCAGCTCAAGTTTTACTTGATTCGGATCTGACGTTTAGCCTCAATTATCCAGCCACCTAGATCTGGATCAAGTTTTACTTGATTTGGATCTTACGGTTTAGCTTCAATTATCCAGCCCCCTAGATCCGGATCAAGTTTTATTTGGTTCAAATTTTATGGTTTAGCTTCAAATATCCAGCCACCTACATCCGGATCAAGTTTTACTTGATTCAGATCTTATGGTTTAGCTTCAAATATCCAGCCACCTAGATCCGGATCAAGTTTTACTTGATTCGGATCTTACAATTTAGCTTCAGTTATTCTTCTGAATGCGATGTTATATATTTGTAGCTTGCCCATAATCGGCGCACATCCGAGTTCTAGAGGCTGCTCTTCTCTCATAGGAAGTTGCAGACAAAGTATACGAAAATGGTGCCCATTTTTATCAAAACTGGTGAGTTCACCAACTTTTACTTCCGATTTTCTTCAAGAATTTTCTCTTCTTCCAATTTCCCTGTGATTTGTATATCTGAGCTAACTTTTCATCTGCTTTTGCTCAACAAACTTGATAACCGGAACAAGGTGCTTACTGAACAAGTCGCCAAGCTTGAAGGTAATTTGGATTCTTTTTACTCCAACAATTATGTTATTGTACCCTTGTTTACTAAGTATCTCATGGTTTTTGCCTCGGCTCAGCCGATATAAATAGTCATGTAGCATCACATAAAGAGTGCGTTTGTATGCTTGATATGCTGCTGTATTTTCTAGAACAAGCAGGGGACCACTCGGCAAAACTGAAGGAGAAGGACGACGAGATATCTCGGCTATGTTCCGAGGTTGAGTCCTTGAAGAAGACCCACAAGTCTGAGATGGAAAATCTTGATCAAGAGTTCTCTCAGGAAAAGGACGAGCCGAATCTTCAAGTTCAAAAGGGGAAAGATCTCCTCAGCACTGCTGAGGCTACCGCTAGTTCCTGCAAGGACGAGCTTGCTCAGCTGGAAAGGAAACAATCCGGCTGGGAGTCCGACCTTGCTCGGATTATTCAGTTCATCCTTAGTAAGTTTTTTCCATACTCATGAATCTTGTCCGAGTTATTATCTACCACTTTTTGCTGATTTGTGTGTTGCTCCCTTTTCAGACAATTTTTCAGAGTGCAAGACTCAGAGGCGCTGAGTGCGTTGTGAATGTGATGATGGATCGGTTGATGTAGAGCCAGTTGGGAACCCCAAGAGCAAGGTATGGTGAGCACAACAACAAGTTTTCCCTCAGTTATAGAACCAAGGTTATCGAACCAGTAGGAGAAAGAAACCACTTCCGAAGGTGTTGCTAGCAACGTGAAACCTACACACAACACAACCAAAATACTTTGCCCCAACTTATCAATGAGGTTGGCAAGCTCACTAGTTTTGCTGAAAACAAAGGATTAAACGTATAGTGTGGAAGAAAGTAATTGCTTGTGGTAATTACAGAAAGTAAACAGTAAACAATAGATAGAATATCAATGGAAAGGAATGGACCAAGGTCCATAGTTCACTAGAGGTGTTTTCTCCATAAGATAAATAACATGCTGGGTGAACAAATTATAGCTAGGCAATTGACAAATAGAGAATGCATAAAAATGCATGTACATACATGATGATCACTATGAGATTTATTTGGGCATTACAACATGATACATAGACCGTAATCCAACTCCATCTATTACTAATAATCTACCTCCAGGATATCATCCGAACAACCCTCGGGTATTAAGTTGCAAACAACAGATAATTGCATTAAGCAAAGTGTGTAATGTAAACAATACAATTGCCCTTGTACAAAGGATTGTTGCTTTCTCCCTAGTAGAAACATCACATCTATAATCTTAGATGTTTCTGTCACTCTCCCAGATTACTAGAGGCATGAACCTACTATCGAGCATAAATACTCCCTCTTGGAGTCACAAACAAATACTTGGCCAAAGTAACTACTAGCAATGGAGAGCATGCAAGATCACAAATAACATAGACATGATAGAACAATAATCATCTGACATAATACTCAATATCCATTGGATCCCCGCAAACACAACATGTAGCATTACAATAAGATGATCTTGATCATGATAGGCAGCTCACAAGATCTAAACATGGTGGCACAAATAGGAGAAACAACCATCTAGGTACTGCTGTCGACCCATAGTACAAGGATAAACTACTCACACATCACTCCGGAGGCAGGCATGGTGATGAAGAAGGCCTCCGGGATGATCTCCCCTCTCTGCCAGGGTGCCCGGAAGAGCTTTAGATCCCTCCCGATATAGGGACGATGGTGGTGGCGGCTATAGAATTTTTCGTGGAATTTCGATCTTGTCATTAGGGTTTTCATCTCGGGAGGGGGGGGGGGTTTATAGGGGAAGGGGCAAGGTCGATGGAGCGCCAGGGGGCCCACACCCTAGGGCGGTACCTCCCTAGCTGCGCCTGGCCCAGGTGTGGCTGCCTTAGGGTGCGTCTCCCTCTCGTTCGGGCTCCGTGCCGTGTCGGAAAAAATAGGAACTTTGGCTTTTGTTTCATCCAATTCCAAGAATATTCCTTTGCTAGTTTTTCTGAAACCAAAAATAGCAGAAAACAGGGAACTGGCTCTACGACACTTGTTAATATGTTAGTTCCAGAAAAGTCATAAAAATGCCACAAAGTGTGGACACAACATAATATAATTGGTGCAAAACAAGCATGGAGCATAAAAAATTATAGATATGTTTGCAACGTATCAGCATCCCCAAGCTTAAATCCTACCCGTCCTCGAGTAGGTAAGTGATAAAAAGAATGATTTTTAGGTGACATGCACCATTGATACATCGTAAACGTATCTATAATTTTTGATGTTCCATGCTTGTTTAGTATCCACTTTGCTTTGTCTACACATTGAGGTATTTTTATATGTTTTTGGGACTAAGCTATTAACTAGAGGCCACAGTGCCGGTTGCCTGTTTTCTGTTGTTTTTGGTTCCAGAAAAGTCAGAAAATGAATATTCTCGGAATTGGACGGGACAAAATCCAAAGTGAATATTTTACCAAGCAGAACACGGAGCCAGAAGACGAGACCGAGGAGGGCCTCAAGGGGGCCACACCCCTGGCCGCGCAGCTAGGCCTGGCCCACGCCTGGGGGGGGTGCATCCGCCTCGGGCACCCCCTCGTCCTCCCTCTTCGCTTATAAGAAACCCCCGATACCTAAACCCTAAGTACCTGATCAATATTCCATGATACATTCCACAGCCGACGCCACCATCGTCCCTAGATTGGGGGGATCTGAAGCTCTTCCCAACACCCTGCCGGAGGGGAGAGATCATCCCGGAGGCCTTCTTCATCACCATTCCAGCCTCCGGTATGATGCGTGAGTAGTTCCACCTTGGACTATGGGTCCATACAGTAGCTAGATGGTTGTTTATCCTCCTTTGTGCTACCATGTTTAGATCTTGTGAGCTGCGTTCATGATCAAGATCATCTATTTGTAATCATGCATGTTGTGTTTGCGGGATCCGATGAATATTGAGATTACTATGTCAGATTGGTTAATGATTCTATCTTATTGATTCTATCATGTCTGTGTTGTTTGAGATCTTGCATGCTCTCCGTTTCTATTAGCTATCTTGGCCAAGTAGATGCTAGTGACTCCAAGAGGGAGTATTTATGCTCGATAGTGGGTTCATGCCTCTATTGAATCTGGGGAAGTGACATAAATCTCTAAGGTTGTAGATGTGTTGTTGCTACTAGGAAGAAAACAACAATCTCTTGTTCATGGAACAATTGTATTGTTTAATTTACACACTTTGATTAAAGCAGTTATCTGTTGCTTGCAACTTAATACCGGAGGGGGTTCAGATGATAAACTGAAGGTGGATTACTAGTCATAGATGCAGTTGGATGGCGGTTTATGTATATTGTTGTAATGCTCAATCAAATCTCATAGGATCATGAATGTCTAGTATTTCATTGTTATGCCTTGCTCTGTCCTGTCAATTGCCTCGCTGTAATTTGTTTACCCACCATGTTATGTTGTTTATCTTAAGGAGAACACCTCTAGTGAACTGTGGACCCCAGTCCAATCTTTACCATTGATACATCTTCCACTGTTACTGTTTACTTTCTGCAAGCCACCATCACCTTCTACACCATACATTTAATCCTTTGTTTTCAGCAAACCAGTGAGATTGACAACCTCACTGTTCATTGGGGCAAAGTCTTGAGTTTGTGTTGTGTAGGTTTCCAAGTTGCTAGCAACACCTTTGAGTCATTTACTTCCTCCTACTGGTTCGATAACCTTGGTTTCTACTGACGGAAGAACTTATTGCTATACTCATCACACCTTCCTCTTGGGGTCTCCCTACGAAGCTCTACAGTGATCTAAGCTGCAATCAAGCTTTTCTAGCGCCGTTGCCTAGGAGGCTAAGGACGGCTTCACAAGGAGAGTCCTTCACAACCTTTCTCTTTACTTTGTTTTTGTTTTTCTTAGTTTCTTTTGCCTTGTTTTGTTTGCTTCTTTTTATCAAAAATTCCAAAAAAATTAGTTTCGTTTGGTTTGCCTTTTCTTATAAAAAACACAAAAAGTTAGTTCCTACTTGAGTTGCTACTGCTGTTGGTTTGCTCCAGTTTTGCAAAAATGAATTCTGCCGATAACACCAAGTTGTGTGACTTCACTATCACAAACAACAATGATTTTCTAAGTACACCTATTGCTCCACCTGCTCCTAATGCTACCTTTTATGAAATTAAGCCTGCTTTGTTGAATCTTGTGATGAAAGAGCAATTTTCTGGTGCTAGTTCTGATGATGCTACTGCCCACCTCAATAACTTTGTTGAACTTTTTGAGATGCAAAAATATAAGGATTTAGATGGAGATATTATTAAGTCAAGTTGTTTCCTTTCTCCTTGAGAGGAAAAGATAAAGAATGGTTGCTATCCTTGCCTAGAAATAGTATTGATTCTTGGATTAAGTGCAAAGATGCTTTTATTGGAAAATACTATCCTCCTGCTAAGATTATATCTATAAGAAGTGAAATAATGAAATTTAAACAACTTGATAATGAACATGTTGCTCAAGCTTGGGAAATAATGAAATCTTTGGTTAAGAACTGTCCCACTCATGGACTGACTGCTTGGATGATTACCAGACTTTTAATGCAGGACTAAACTTCTCTTCAATAAATCTTTTGGATTCTGCTGCCGGAGGCACCTTTATGACCATTACCTTGGGTGCTGCAACAAAGCTCCTTGATAATATGATGGTCAACTATTCCGAATGGCACACTTAGAGAGCTCCACATGGTAAGAAGGTAAATTTTGTTGAAGAAACCTCCTCTTTGAGTGATAAAATTGATGTTATCATGGCTATGCTTGTTAATGGAAAAGCTCATATTGATCCAAATAATGTTCCTTTAGCCTCTTTGGTTGCTCAACAAGACCAAGTTGATGTGAACTTCATTAGGAATAATAATTTTGGCAACAATGCTTATGGTAATAACTATAGGCCTTATCCTCCTAATAATGGCAATACTTATCACGGTAGATCTAGAATGCCTAGTGAAGATAGGATTCTAGAAGTTGAAAGATCCACTAAAAACTTTATGCAAATGCAATATGAGCAGAATAAAATATTCACTAAAACTATGGAAGAACAATCTGCTATCTTGAAAACTATTAGTCGTAAACTTGAGAATTTGAATAGGGAAATTCCTAGTTTACAGTCCAAAATTTTGAGTGCTGAGAAAAATATTTCCTCTTTGTCTAAAGCACAGTCCTCTTTGATTAATAAAATGGCTGCTAAACCTGAAACCTTGGAAAGTACCTTTGCTGCTACTCATGTCATACCAGTTACTATTGATGAAAATGTTAGACTGTTAGCTCAACTACATGTTAAATGGGAAAGAGAAGCTGAAATTGCTAGAAACAATAGTGTGTGTACTATTACCATCACCAATATGGATGCCACCAAACCACAAGAAGTCCCTATTCGTCCTACCACAATGCCTAAACCCAACGAGTCTACTACCAGTGATGCTAAGTTTCATTTTGATCTTGATGGTTGTAATATCTCTAAAGTGATTATGTTCCTACAAAAGCTTGCTAGAAGTCCTAATGCTAGTGATATGAATGTAGCTTTCACCAAACACATTACAGATGCTCTCATTAAGATTAAGGAAAAAATTGAAACACAAAGCTTCTATTCCTAGGAAAGTAGAATATAGTTGGGAACCCATAATTAATATGCAACTGAATGACTTTGATCTCAAAGCTTCATGTGACCTTGGTTCTAGTGTCTCTACTATGCCTAGAAAGATTTATGAAATGCTTGATTTTCCACCTGGAAGATTGCTATTTAGATGTCCCACTTAATGATAATGCCAAGAAGAAACTTATGGGGAGTGTTAATGATGTTCTCATTATTGTTAACAATTCTTATGTCCCTATTGATTTCTATGTTTTGGATGTTGAATACAACGCTTCTTGTCCTATTACTTTGGGATGACCTTTTCTTAGAACTGTTGGTGCCATCATTGATATGAAAGAAGGAACCATTAAATATCAATTTCCATTCAAGAAAGGTATTGAGCACTTCCCTATGAGGAGAGATAAGTTGCTTTTTGCTCCTCCTTTGAAAGCAAAGTTTAACGTTAATGCTTCTTCATTTGAAAATATTTGATTCTTGCTTCTTGTCCCTAACTTAAAGGCATTAAAGAAAAGTACTTCTTGGGAGATAACCCAATAGTTTTCTTGAGTCTTGGAAGTTATTACTTCTGTAAAACCTCTCCTTATTTTTTTGTTTGATTTTTGTGCCAAGAATAACCTCTAATGAGAGGGAAGTAAGATTTGGGGAGTTGCTGTCCCGAAACAGATTTTGTGCTCCACTGTAAATATTAGTGTAAAATATCTGCAAGTTGGATTGAGCTGTAATGTTCGGAATAAATCCCCCAGGTTGTTAGATAACTTTAGTTAGTTCAACACTTTTTGATTTGAGCAACGGAAGGTGTTCGAAAAAATCGGTTTCTACCTGCTGGTCTGTTTTGACAGATTTCTGCCATTATTTGCATTTGCTTCTTATTGATTCCTTTTTGGGTTCTTTTTGGGAAATTGAGCTTTTTGAGGGAATTAATATAGTAGCTTGTGTATTTTAGTGAAAGTTTTTCTGTTTTAAAACTAAACCCCAAAGGTCTATTATCTTTTTAATGCACTAATGTTGCTAATGAAGATTGTGTGAAGTTTTGTATGAAGGAAAGTTTTTAGGTGTAAAGGAAGAATGATGTAATGAGATGAAGAATGGACAAAAGCTCAAGCTTGGGGATGCCACCTCGTTTCACCCAAAGAAATATTCTAGAGGTACAAGCATTGAAGCTTGGGGATGCCCAAGGCATCTCCTTCTTCATCAATAAAAAATCTTAGGTCTTTCTAGACACTTCATTTTTATTGTTTCATGCACTGTTGCGTTGTTCTTAGAGCGTCTTAGTTTTCATTTTTGGTTTTTTTTGCTTCGTTTGCTTGAATAAAGTAGTTGGACCCCCGTTTATTGCCGTGTTGTTTCAAATAAGTTGATTGGTGTTGGAGAGGAGTAGGAAGTTCTTGCTTTAGTAGTACAGAGGAGCTTGCTTTGATTGTGACTTAGACTTTATCATGTCATGCTAGATTGTGGGAGATCTGAAGCTCTTCCCGGGCACCCTGCCGGAGGGGAGATATTTTTGAGAATATGCCCTAGTGGCAATCATGTATGATGATATTTCCCATTGTATTTATAAAGTTATTAAGCTGTCCTTGTATGAGCATCTAAGGTATATCATTGAATATGTGATTCGGTTGTGGAACTATACATTCATGTTGTTTGTACTAAATGTCCTTGGTCATTGAGGTTGTACTGGACACACAACTTAGACCAATGTGAAAGTCGGCTTGATGACTCGGTTCCACTTGTCATGGGCATGGTGATGCTATCCCGACTTACACAGATTCAGCTAAAGAGTTTAGTGAGTCGGATTGACCCATATTGAGGTACAACGAACAAGTTGTCATTTGTATATCTCAATCAATATAATCCTTAGACCTAAGGTTGTTGCATAGTACGAGTTGAGGATCACCGACTTAGGTTCTGTCAAACGCTGATCCGTAACTAGGCAGTTATAGAGGCAGAGTTTGGGTCGGCTGAGAATCAAGCCGCGTGATGTGAATAACCAAGACGGGATTTTGCCCCTCCACTTGGAGAGATATTATCTGGGCCCTCTAGGATGATATGATTCGGAAAGCATGGCCGTGCATGACCCAGTTAAGTGTTAACCGAGGCGATCGACTAAGAGTTAGTCGGATGAATCACTTATCTCGGATCGAGAAGAGAGTTGGACTATTTAAGGGATGACAATTTTTCGCCTATAGTCTGACAAGGTATATCTTGAGGCAAAAGGGACTCGGACGCAAGTCACATTAGAAAGGCAAGTCGTCATGACTCTTTGGTACTTGGGAGTCGGCATATTCTGCTAGGAGCCGTTACCGACTGATCGATTGAGAGTTGGACTCCAATCGTGTCCATGTAGCCATGAGCCCGCAGGGTCACACACTTAAGATTGGGAGCAAGTTCGGATTGGATTTGAACCGGAAATCTGGTTGGGTTGGACCCAAGCCGGATTAGGACTAAGTCAGTGAGTCGGACTCGCGGTGACTAGTGTTATATGGGCTTTAGTGAATGGGCCAAGAGAGTGGACCCCTACCGAACAACTTCCTCCATCGGGACCGCCGGCTTCGCCCTGTCGTAGCGCCTTAGATGTCGTTGCAAGTTTCACAACGCCGGTAGATATTATATCTATGCATAACTTGGTTTTGCAGGAAGTTGTGAATGGTATGGTCCATGTGCATGTGATGTATGTGTGTAATCCATAAGTGCTCTGTGAATCACGGTTTTGTGAGCCGGCTGGAGCCTAGGTGCTGTCATATTATTGTATAACGACCTGCGTGTCAGATTCTCCTTGTAATTTACTTTACTAAGCTAGTGTAGCTGTTTGGAGAACCAGGATGGCATGCAAGGTGTTGTACATGTCGGCGACATGGAGTAATACTGCAAGTGACAAGAGTTGGCACGAGTCGAATTACAGGATTTATGGAGATGAATATTGCCATGAAGGGAGCCATACCATTTCACATTATAATTGCTTTATTTTGTGTTATTGTTATGTCTCTGTTTTACCTCTATTAGATAGTCGGTAAAATTAATCCCTCAAAGAAGGTCTAGTCGGTTTTCCCGCCAGTGTTTGTACCATCACAAGTCGGACATTTTTGGTAGTGGGCTCATAAAATTGAGGTGCTGCCAATTCTTTCCAACTAGGTGGGTTCGAGTCGGACTCTTACTGCGGAAACACTCGGTAAGCTAGACGGGTCTATCACAACGGTTGTGGGGATCGGGGAAAATTCGGACGGGAGCTGGGGCATGTGATTCCACCCGTCCAACATGAGTCGTATGGGATGCGATTGACAAGGAGTTGTCTACCTAGATCACTTGGCGGCTAGCGGTGATGCTAAATCTCACTAGCTGACTTGCTTATTTAGGATCCTGAATCACTAAGTAACCATCAGAGGGGTGTTGGTTCTAGTGGGAGAATAAAATATTAAAGTGTTTAATATGCTTGCTCTTTTATGAATACATGTCTTAAGTGTTTTGCATTTTTCTGTTGTAGATCATGCCACCAAGTAGCAGTCACTCTCAGATATCCGGTTTTGTGTTGAGAACTATCCTTGAGAAATATAAACTAAACGACACTAATTTTACCAACTGGTATCGAAATCTGAGAATTGTTCTCAAACAAGAAAAGAAGGACCATGTCCTAGACAACCCACTTCCAAATGAACCGAATGAGAATGCGACTGTCGCTGTCACCAATGCCTACCGTCGGGCTAAGGATGAGTCCATAGATATTAGCTGTCTTATGCTTGCTCACATGGAACCGGACTTGGAAAAACAGTTCGAGAATGTTGAGGCCTACGATATGATCGAAACCCCCAAAAGTATGTTCCAGGCTCAGGCGAAGACCGAGAGGTATCAAGTCTCTCAGGCTTTGCTGAGTTGCAAGATTAAGGATGGTGATCCACTCAGTCCGCATGTGATCAGGATTACGTGCAGTCTCTAGAGAGGCTTGGCTACCCCATTAGAGAAGATTTCGCTACAGATATAATTCTAAACTCTCTTCCTAGTGCATATGGGCAGTTCATTTCGAACTACCACATGCATGGTATGGATAAGAAGCTCACTGAATTGCATGGGATGCTCAAGCAGGCAGAGGCGGGTCTCAAGAAGGGTGCCAGTCAAGTGTTGATGGTGCAGAATAAGGCTAAGTTCAAGAAGAGTTCTTGGAATAAGAAGAAGGCTAAGTCGGGAGGAAAGCAGGCTCAGGACCCGGTCCCAAGCGCTTCCTCAGGGACTAAGCCATCTCCTTCAGCCGAATCCACTTGCTTCTACTACAAGGCGGATGGCCACTGGAAGAGGAGCTGCAGCAAGTATTTGGCTGATAAAGCCAATAGTGTAGGTATGACTTCCGACTCAGGTACACTTGTTTGCAATGTTATAGACATATATCTTGTTGATGCACCTAATAGTTCTTGGGTATATGATACCGGATCAGTTATTCACATCTGCAACTCGTTGTAGGGACTGGTAAGAACTAGGAGCGTAGCAAGAGGCGAGGTTGATATTCGAGTCGGCAATAAAGCAAGAGTTGCTGCGTTGGAAGTCGGCACGACGCAGCTTCATTTACCTTCCGGATTCATTATGGAACTGAATAATTGTTATTATGTTCCATTGCTCAGTCAAAACATTATTTCTGCTTCATGTTTGATGAGGCAAGGCTATGAGTCGAATATCAAGAATAATGGTTGTTCTTTGTATTTGAATGATATTTTTCATGGCTTTGCACCCGTCTAGGACGGGTTATTTATTTTGAATCTAGATGGTGAGTCAGTTTATAACATAAATGTTAAAAGGTTGAAACCAAATGATCTGAATATGACTTACTTTTGGCATTGTCGGCTTGGTCATATAACTTGGAAACGCATGAAGAAGCTCCATGATGATGGACTCCTAACTTCGTTCTACTTGGAGTCGTTCAAGACATGCGAATCTTGCCTACTCGGCAAAATGACCAAGACACCTTTGGCGAAGAGTTGTGAAAGGGCGTTCTACTTGTTGGGACTAGTACGTAGTGATGTATGTGGACCAATGAGCACGATAGCTAGGGGTGGTTATGAGTACTTCATTACCTTCACTGATGATTTGAGTCGGTATGGATATATCTACTTGATGAAACATAAGTCGAAAGCCTTTGAAAAGTTCAAAGAATTCCAGAATGAAGCACAAAATCAACTCGGCAAGAAAATAAAGTTTCTTCGGTCGGACCAAGGAGGCGAGTACATGAGCCATGAGTTTAATGACCATCTGAAAAGTTGTGGAATAGTTCCTCAACTTACTCCGCCAGGAACGCCACAAAGGAATGGTGTTTCAGAAAGGCGGAATCAGGCCTTGTTGGACATGGTACGATCAATGATGAGTCGGACAGATCTGCCTTTATCATTTTGGGGTTATTGTCTATAAACAGCGGCGTTCACACTAAACAGAGTACCATCAAAGTCGGTAGAGAAGACACCGCATGAGATGTGGACAGACAAAAAGCCGAGTTTGTCTTTTCTTAAGATTTGGGGCTGTGAAGCATTTGTCAAGTGACTTCAGTTGGACAAGCTCATAGCCAAGTCGGATAAATGTATTTTCGTGGGGTATGCGAGGGAAACCTTGGGTTACTACTTCTACAACCGAGAAGAGGGCAAAGCGTTTGTTGCTCGGAACGGTGTCTTCCTTGAGAAAGAGTTTCTCAGTCGAGGAGTAAATGGGAGCACGGTGCAGCTCGAAGAAATTCGAGAGGAACCGGCTAGTAGCGAGTCAGCAAAAACCTTGGAGGTTGAGCCGGTCGTGGTAGCTGAGCCGACAACAACACCTGTACTACAAAGATCGGCGAGATTACGAAGTGTTCGTGATGTATTACCGTTAGATAGTGATGAGCCGGCAAATTATCTGGAAGCAATGGTGGGATCTGATTCTGAGTCATGGCTTGGAGCCATGACATCCGAGTTAAAGTCCATGGATGAAAATCAAGTTTGGAACTTGGTTGATCTCCCAGACGGTGAAAGACCCGTCGAGTGCAAATGGGTCTTTAAGAAGAAAACTGATATGGATGGAAATGTTTCCGTCTATAAAGAACGTCTTGTCGCAAAGGGGTTCTGACAAGTTCAAGGAGTTGATTACGACAAGACTTTCTCGCCCGTAGTGATGCTTAAATTAGTTCGGATCATGTTAGCGATAGCAGCCTATTTCAACTATGAGATTTGGTAGATGGATGTCAAAACGGCTTTTATTAATGGAAATTTAACCGAGTACGTGTATATGATACAGCCCGAGGGTTTTGTCGATCCGGCTAATGCTGACAAGGTATGTAAACTTCAGAAATCCATTTAGGGGTTGAAGCAAGCATCTCGGAGTTGGAATATTCTCTTTGATGAGGTAGTCAAATCGTTTGGCTTCATCAAGAGTGATCATGATTATTGTTTATACAAGAAGTTTAGTGGGAGCAAAGTAAGCTTTCTAATCTTATATGTGGATGACATATTATTGATTGGAAATGATGTCCAGATGTTGCAAGAAACCAAGGAATCATTGGAAAGGAGTTTCTCAATGAAAGACTTGGGTGAGGCAACATACATCCTAGGAATCCGGATCTATAGAGATAGATCAAGGAGTCTCATTGGATTGAGTCAGAGTACTTATTTGGACAAAGTGTTGAAGAAGTTCAACATGGAATCGTCTCAGAAGGGGTTCTTACCGATGTCCCATGGTGTAAAACTTAGCAAGACTCACTTTCCTTCGACAACTGATGAGCGAAATCGGATGAGTGCAATTATGTATGCTTCTGCAGTCGGATCCATCATGTATGCCATGATTTGTACTAGGCCGGATGTTTCGTATGCTCTAAGTGTTGTGAGAAGATACCAGGCTGATCCTGGAGAGATCCACTGGACAACGGCTAAAAATATCCTAAAATACTTGAGAAGGACTAAGGATATGTTCTTGGTTTATGGTGGTGAAGATGAACTCAGTGTAAAGGGTTACACGGATGCGAGTTATCTTACCGACTTTGATGATTCTCGCTCGCAATCCGGATATGTGTTTATTATAAACGGAGGTGCTGTGAGCGGGAAGAGTTCCAAGCAAGAGACTGTGTCTGCGTCTACAACAGAGGGTGAGTATATTGCCGCCTCGGAGGCAGCAAAGGAAGCTGTTTGGATGAGGAATTTCCTCATGGATCTTGGTGTGGTTCAGGGCTCGTCCAATCCGTTGGACGTGTATTGTGACAACAATGGTGCTATTGCACAAGCCAAGGAACCTAGACAGCACCAGAAGAACAAGCACATACTCATGCGGTACCACCTGATTCACCAGTTCGTGGATCAGGGTGATATCAAGTTATGCAAGGTACACACGGATGCAAATATTGCAGATCCATTGACAAAGCCACTACCACATCCGAAGCATGAGGCGCACCTGAGAGCCATGGGCATTAGATGCTTAGACATGTGATGTCGGAAGATTGACTCTAGTGCAAGTGGGAGACTATTGGGAATATGCCCTAGTGGAAATCATGTATGATGATATTTCCCATTGTATTCATAAAGTTATTAAGTTGTCCTTGTATGAGCATCTGAGGTATATCATTTAATATGTGATTCGATTGTGGAACTATACATTCATGTTGTTTGTACTAAATGTCCTTGGTCATTGAGGTTGTGCTGGACACACAACTTAGACCAATGTGAAAGTCGGCTTGATGACTCGGTTCCACTTATCATGGGCATAGTGATGCTATTTCGATTTACACAGATTCGGCTAAAGAGTTTAGTGAGTAGGATTGACCCATATTGAGGTACAACGAACAAGTTGTCATTTGTATATCTCAATAAATGTAATCCTTAGACCTGAGGTTGTTGCATAGTCCGAGTTGAGGATCACCGACTTAGGTTCTGTCAAACGCTAATCCGTAACTGGGCAGTTATAAAGGCAGAGTTTGGGTCGACTGAGAATCAAGCTGCGTGATGTGAATAACCAAGATGGGATTTTGCCCCTCCACTTGGAGAGATATTCTCTAGGCCCTCTCGAATGATATGATTCAGAAAGCATGGCCATGCATGACTCGGTTAAAGGCGATCGACTAAGATTTAGTCGGATGAATCACTTATCTCAGATCGAGAAGAGAGTCAGACTATTTAATGCATGACAATTATTCTCCTATAGTCTGACAAGGTATATCGTGAGGAAAAAGGGACTCGGATGCAAGTCGCGTTGGAAAGGCAAGTCGTCATGACTCTTTGGTACATGGGAGTCAGCACGTTCTGCTAGGAGCCGCTACCGACTGATCGATTGAGAGTCGGACTCCAATCGTGTCCAAGTATCCATGAGCCTGCGAGGTCACACACTTAAGAGAGGGAGCAAGTTCGGATTAGATCTGAACCAGAAATCTGGTTGGGTTGGACCCAAGACGGATTAGGACTGGGTCAGTGAGTCGGACTCGCGATGACTAGTGTTATATGAGCTTTAGTGAATGTGCCACGAGAGTGGTGCCCATGTTCACTCCCTATATATAGTGGAGCACAGTAACCCAGAAGAGTTAATCGTTGATCGATTAGGTCATTCCATGTGTTGGAAACCCTAGCTCCACATCAGTCTTGCCATCGTAACGAACCTAGCATTTCGCCGCCGGTGCTCCTCCTTGTACATGTGGATACAAGCAGAGGTGTTGCACGACCAGCACCAGGACGATCGGATCGTAAGGACTGCACTGCATCAACTAACGCGCTTCATCAGTAATTCGCAACTGCATGTCTAGTGGTAAACCTTGTGGCTTTCTAGCTCAGCTAGATCTTGGGATCACCATGTTAAAGGGAATTTTTTTTGTTTTATCTCTACGTGGCCCAACAGAGATCATCCTGGAGGCCTTCTTCATCACCATGCCAGCCTCCGGTATGATGCGTGAGTAGTTCCACCTTGGACTGTGGGTCCATACAGTAGCTATATGGTTGTTTCTCCTCCTTTGTGCTACCATGTTTAGATCTTGTGAGCTCCGTTCATGATCAAGATCATCTATTTGTAATCATGGATGTTGTGTTTGCGGGGATCCGATGGATATTGAGATTACTATGTCAGATTGGTTAATGATTCTATCTTATTAATTCTATCATGTCTGTGTTGTTTGAGATCTTGCATGCTCTCCGTTTCTAGTAGCTATCTTGGCCCAGTAGATGCTAGTGACTCCAAGAGGGATTATTTATGCCCGGTAGTGGGTACATGCCTCTATTGAATCTGGGGAATTGACAAAAATCTCTAAGGTTGTAGATGTGCTGTTGCTACTAGGGACAAAACAACAATCTCTTGTTCATAGAACAATTGTATTATTTAATTTACACACTTTGCTTAAAGCAGTTATCCGTTCCTTGCAACTTAATATTGGAGGGGGTTCAGATGATAACCTGAAGGTGGATTACTAGTCATAGATGCAGTTGGATGGCGGTCTATATATATTGTTGTAATGCCCAATCAAATCTCATAACATCATGAATGTCTAGTATTGCATTGTTATGCATTGCTTTGTCCTGTCAATTGCCCCGCTGTAATTTGTTTACCCACCATGTTATGTTGTTTATCTTAAGGAGAACACCTCTAGTGAACTATGGACCCCGGTCCAATCTTTACCATTGATACATCTTCCACTGTTATTGTTTACTTTCTGCAAGCCACCATCACCTTCTACACCATACGTTTAATCCTTTGTTTTCAGCAAACTGGTGAGATTGACAACCTCACTGTTCGTTGAGGAAAAGTCTTGAGTTTGTGTTGTGCAGGTTTCCAAGTTGCTAGAAACACCTTTGAGTCGTTTCCTTCCTCCTACTGGTTCTATAAGCTTGGTTTCTACTGAGGGAAGAACTTATTGCTGTACTCATCACACCTTCCTCTTGGGGTCTCCCAACAAAGCTCTATAGTGATCTGAGCTTCAATCAACCATCACAATCTTGATCAAGGTATTGCAAAGCATTTATAGCTAGGATCAAAGAACTCTAAACATAAGCATGAAAGATATATTTCTAACAATAAGACATAGCAACTATGTTGCATCATGAAAGGAAACACAAAGGATCATGAATAATTCTTTGAAAGACATTTGTTTGTTTCACATATAGAAAACATAGCAAGAGTGGTATTCAGCTTGACCTTCATGGCATAGCAAAACATAAATGCATAGGACGCCTTCAAAGTTCATAAGGGTGGCTAGATACAAATAATTTAAGAAGAAGCAATAACATAATTATGAATCAGTCAACAAGTTTTGGGACAATGCACATTGAACTCAGAATGACAACTATGCTCTCTTAACTAGTGCATAAAGATAGAAGATGGAGACTCAACAAAAATTAAAAAAAGGCCCTTCGCAGAGGGAAGTAGGGATTAAATGGTTTTATAAATCTTCCAAAATTATGGTACTTATTATCTTTGAGCTCTCATTGCCACTATCATAAGCATATTGAAGTGATTAAGGTTAAAGTGAGGAAAAATATGAGTTATATTCTTGACAAATCACAAGATGAAAATCTCATGCCCCTTGATTATGAGTATCGATACCTCATGCTAATCAACTTTGGCCCCAGGCAAGTTATTGTCATTGTAAGGATATGCGTATCATAGAGAACCGCCAACGGGGTATCCCTTTCCCCATGACACAGGAGCTGTCCCATATCAAAATGACAAGGCAACATACAGTGAGTATCTCAGCGATCTTTTTATTTGCTATTTGCATAGTTTTTATTGAGGATGGTTCATAGAATGCCACTATGGTTTTGCTGCAAGTTTCCACCATGATTAGGCATGGATTAGGCTAGCCGACCAGGCGTTTCTCTAACACATATACAAACTCCATGGACCTGCAAGCTCCAATTTTATTTCACACCGACGGCATCCATAAACAAAAGAACATGATATCAACTAAATAGAATAAGTGCAATGTTGAAAGCGTGCCCCATGTCAGCATGGTTTTGCTAACTCCCAACTTACAATTTGCCAGCGTATAAGCATCATAAGATAGTCACAATGGTTGAGGTTTATTAAGTGCAAGAAATAAAGTGTTCCTTCAAGGTCGTGAGAGCTTTAACCACTATTTTTCACATAACAAAAATTTAATTTGGAAGATATATAAAACATGAATATACTTGGAATGGTGTAACACACCATGAATAGGAGTTTATAGTGGACTCTTTGGAATAACTTGGTTTCTTGGGAGTTGGATGCATGAGTAGAGCTCATATTCAGTATAGGTGGAGGCTAGCAAAATACTGGGAGCGACCAACTAAGAGAGCAATGATGGCCATAGTCATGCAGAGCGACAAAACATTATTAATAAAAGCATAAAGTGATATCACAAGTGAAAAACTAAATGATCATAGAGGTTAAGGTGACTGGTTCATAGTCATAACATGGTGTAAGCATGTGCCAAGTCAACCCAAATAAAGCATCAAAGGAGAATACCACAATATTATGCTTTTGTATGCTAAAACAACGCATGATTCTTTCATGGCACATTAAGCAATCTTAATTGTTTGAAAAAAGTCATGCTACAAAAATAATAACTAAGATTATGGTCAAATCAACATCTAACATGACATGATAAAGTCTAAGTCACAGTCAAAACAAGCTTATTTTTGTACCACCATAAGCATAAAACATTCTACTCTTTTCCAATACAAATCAACTTATTTGAAACAACTCACAAAGATAATAATCAATAAAGACCAGATAGCATGTCTCACATAACTACAAAGAAGAACTAAAAAGTTCTAAGAAAAAAAAGAAAACTAAAGCTAAATCAAGTGCTAGAAAAAGAGAACACTCATAGAACAATAAGAGTGAAAACTAGAGTGTTCTAGGCAATGAAGAACGGGGTGTGACTTATCCAAAAGAAGTGTGGTGGGGTCCAACCAACTTATTGAAGCAAACAAAACAAAATAAAACTAAAAACAAAAATAAAAATTCTCCAAGAACAACACATAGTGCATGAAGCAAAAAATATAGTATCTTGAAAGAAGGCCTGCGATTTTTGTTGATGATGAAGGGGATCCCTTGGGCATACCCAAGCTTTGACGCTTGTAAATCTTGGATATTTCTTGGGGTGACATGGGTGGCATCCCTAATCTTGAGCTTTTGTCCATACGTCATCTCATCACATCATTCTCTCCCTACACTTGAAAACTTTCTTTATACAAAACTTCACACAATCTTCATTAGCAACATTAGTGTATGCAAGATGATAAACCTTTGGGTTCAGTTTCAACTCTAGTAAATCATTAATTAAAACATAAGCTACTGTAGCAATTCCTTCTAAAAACTCAGGTGGTTAAAAGAACTCAAAAGAAATCGATTTAAGAGGCAAATGCAAATAATGGCAAAAATCTGTCAAAACAGACCTGCAGTAAAGACTGATTTTTTCCGAAAATCTTATGTTGCTCAAATTGAAAACTTAAAAACTAACAAAAGTTGGGTAAATACCAGAGGCATGCGCACAAAAAATTGCAGATCAATACAACGTTCTGGTATTTTTCACAATTTTTTACAGCGAAGCACAGAAATCTGTTTCGGGACAACAACTTCCCCAAATCTGACTTCCCTCTCATTAGAGGCTATTCTAAACCTAAAAAAAGGATAAGGAGAGGTTATGACAGAGACAATAACTTCCAAGACACAAAATATAAAAACTTACTGAAATAAAAAATTGGGTTATCTCCCAAGAGTGCTTTTCTTTAACGCCTTTCAGCTAGGCACCAAAAGCAAGAATCAAGTATTTTTGAATGAAGAAGCATCAACATGCAAATTTGTTCTAATAAGAGAATCAAAATATAGCTTCTTTCTTTTTTGAGGGAAGTGTTCAATACCTTTCTTGAGTGGAAATTATTAATGGTGCCTTCCTTCATATCAATAATGGCACCAATAGTTTTAAGAAAATGTCTTCCCAAAATAATAGGACAAGAAGCATTGCATTCAACATCCCAAACATAGAAATCAACATAGACAAAGGTATTGTTAACCATAATAAGAACATCATTAATTCTATCCATAGGCTTCTTTTTAGCATTATCATCAAGATGGACATCCAAATAACAATCTTCCAATGGTGGTAAATCAAGCATATCATAAATTTTTCTAGGCATAATAGAGACACTAGCACAAAGATCACATAAAGCTTTGAAATCAAAATCATTCACTTTCATATTAATGATGGGCTCCCAACCATCTTCTAATTTCCTAAGAATAGAAGCTTCATGTTTCAATTTTTCTTCTTTAATTTTCATGAGAGCATTTGTAATATTTTTTGTAAAAGCCATATTCATATCACTAGCATTAGAACTTCTAGCAAGATTTTTCAAGAACATAATTACTTCAGAAATATTGCAAACATCAAGATAAAAATCAAAATTATCATTCAAGGTAGTAGAACTTTTGTCTCCCATATTCTGAAAATTTTCAACATTTTTATTGGAAAAAGTTCCATTGTGTTTAGGCAATGTTGCAAAAGGAATGTGGACTTTGTCTACACCAATTAATTTAAAATTAATAGTAGGAGGTTTGCTAGCATTTGAAACTTTAGCATCACTAGTGGTGGTAATGGTACAAACCTTATTCATACTATTATTTCTAGCAATTTCATCTTCTCTTTCCCACATAGCATGCAGTTCAGCTAACATCTTAACATTTTCATCAATTCTAACTTGACGCGCAGCTGCGGATTACTGGTGAAGCGCGTCAGTTGATGCAGTGCAGTCCTCACGATCCGATTTTCCTGGTGCTGATCGCACAACACCTCTGCTGGTATCCACACGTACAAGGAGGAACGCCGGCGGCGAACTGCTAGGTTTGTAACGACGGCTGGACTGCTGTGGAGCTAGGGTTTCCAACACATGGAATGA
This sequence comes from Avena sativa, assembly GCA_916181665.1. Taxonomy (NCBI): domain Eukaryota; kingdom Viridiplantae; phylum Streptophyta; class Magnoliopsida; order Poales; family Poaceae; genus Avena; species Avena sativa. The sequence continues at coordinate 33,910,911 of OV702279.1, forward strand.
CCTAACCGAACAACGATTAACCTTTCTGGGTTATGGTGCTCCACTATATATAGGGAGTGAACGTGGGCTTTGCTCGCGTGACCCATTCACTAAAGCCCATATAACACTAGTCACCGTGAGTCCAACTCACTAGATCAGTCCTAATCCGTTTTAGGTCCAACCCAACCAGATTACAGGTTCAGATCCAATCCGAACTTGCTCCCGCTCTTAAGTGTGTGACCCCGCAGGCTCATGGCTACTTGGACACGATTGGAGTCCGACTCTCAATCACCCAGTCGGTAGCGGCTCCTAGAAGAACGTGCCGACTCCCAAGTACCAAAGAGTCATGACGACTTGCCTTTCCAATGCGACTTACGTCAGAGTCCCTTTTGCCTCACGATATACCTTGTCAGACTATAGGAAAATAATTGTCATCCCTTAAATAGTCTGACTCTCTTCTTGATCCGAGATAAGTGACTCACCGACTAACTCTTAGTCGATCGCCTTGGTTAACACTTAACCGAGTCGTGCATGGCCATGCTTTCCGAATCATATCTCACAAGAGGGCCCAGAGAATATCTCTCCAAGTGGAGGGGAAAAATCCCATCTTGGTTATTAACATCACACAGCTTGATTCTTAGTCGACCCGAACTCTGCCTTTATAACTGCCCAGTTACGGATCAGCGTTTGACAGAACCTAAGTCGGTGATCCTCAACTCGGACTATGCAATAACCTCAGGTCTAAGGATTACATTGATTGAGATATACAAATGACAACTTGTTCGTTGTACCTCAATATGGGTCAATCTGACTCGCTAAACTCTTTAGCCTAATCTGTGTAAGTTGGAATAGCATCTTCATGCTCATGACAAGTGAAACCGAGTCATCAAGCCAACTTTCGCATTGGTCTAAGTTGTGTGTCCAGCACAACTTCGATGACCAAGGATATTTAGTACAAACAACATGAATGCATAGTTCCACAACCGAATAACATATGTAATGATACACATCAGATGTTTATACAAGGACTACTTAATATCTTTATGAATACAATGGGAAATCTCATCATACATGATTGTCTCTAGGGCATATTCCCAACAGTCTCCCACTTGCACTAGAGTCAATCTTCTGACATCATATGTCTAAGCATCTAATGCCCATGGCTCTCAGGTGCGCCTCATGCTTCGGCTGTGGTAACGGCTTTGTCAACGGATCCGCAATGTTTGCATCCGTGTGTACCTTGCATAACTTGATATCACCCTGATCCACGAACTGGCGAATCAGGTGGTACCGCATGAGTATGTGCTTGTTCTTCTGGTGCTGTCTAGGTTCCTTGGCTTGTGCAATAGCACCATTGTTGTCACAATACACGTCCAACGGATTGGACGAGCCCTGAACCACACCAAGATCCATGAGGAAATTCCTCATCCAAACAGCTTCCTTTGCTGCCTCCGAGGCGGCAATATACTCACCCTCTGTTGTAGACGCAGACACAGTCTCTTGCTTGGAACTCTTCCCGCTCACAGCACCTCCGTTTATAATAAACACATATCCGGATTGCGAGCGAGAATCATCAAAGTCGGTAAGATAACTCGCATCCGTGTAACCCTTTACACTGAGTTCATCTTCACCACCATAAACCAAGAACATATCCTTAGTCCTTCTCAAGTACTTTAGGATATTTTTAGACGCTGTCTAGTGGATCTCTCCAGGATCAGCCTGGTATCTGCTCACAACACTTAGAGCATAGGAAACATCCGGCCTAGTACAAATCATGGCATACATGATGGATCCGACTGCAGAAGCATATGGAATCGCACTCATCCGACTTCGCTCATCAGTTGTCAAAGGACACTGAGTCTTGCTAAGTTTTACACCATGGGACATCGGTAAAAACCCCTTCTTAGACGATTCCATGTTGAACTTCTTCAACACTTTGTCCAAATAAGTACTCTAACTCAATCCAATGAGCCTCCTTGATCTATCTCTATAGATCCGGATTCCGAGGATGTATGTTGCCTCACCCAAGTCTTTCATTGAGAAACTCCTTTCCAATGATTCCTTGGTTTCTTGCAACATCTGGACATCATTTCCAATCAGTAATATGTCATCCACATATAAGATTAGAAAATTTACTTTGTTCCCACTAAACTTCTTGTACAAACAAGAATCATGATCACCCTTGATGAAGCCAAACGATTTGACTACCTCAACAAAGCGAATATTCCAACTCCGAGATGCTTGCTTCAACCCATAAATGGATTTCTGAAGTTTGCACACCTCGCCAGCATTAGCCGGATCGACAAAACCCTCGGGCTGTATCATATACACGTCCTTGGTTAAATTTCCGTTAAGGAAAGCCGTTTTGACATCCATCTGCCATATCTCGTAGTCGAAATAGGCCGCTATAGCTAACATGATCCGAACTGATTTAAGCATCGCTATGGGCGAGAAAGTCTCGTCGTAATCAACTCCTTGAACTTGTCGGAACCCCTTCGCGACAAGGCGTGCTTTATAGATTGAAACATTTCCATCCATATCAGTTTTCTTCTTAAAGACCCATTTGCACTCGACGGGTCTTGCACCGTCTGGCAGATCAACCAAGTTCCAAACTTGATTTTCATCCATGGACTTTATCTCGGATCTCATGGCTCCAAGCCATGACTCGGAATCAGATCCCACCATCGCTTCCGAATAATTTGCCGGCTCATCACTGTCTAACAGTAAAACATCACGAACACTTCGTAATGTTGCCGATCTTCGTAGTACAGGTGCTGCTGCTGGCTCAGCTGCCACGACCGGATAAACCTCCAAGGTTTTTGCCGACTCTCTACTAGACGGTTCCTCTCGAATTTCTTCGAGTTGCACCGTGCTCCTACTTACTCCCCGACTGAGAAACTCTTTCTCAAGGAAGACACCGTTCCGAGCGACAAACACTTTGCCCTCTTCTCGGTTGTAGAAGTAGTAATCCAAGGTTTCCCTCGGATACCCCACGAAAATACATTTATCCGACTTGGCCGTAAGCTTGTCCGACTGAAGTCGCTTGACAAATGCTTCACAACCCCAAATCTTAAGAAAAGACAAACTTGGCTTTTTGCCTGTCCACATCTCATGCGGTGTCTTCTCTACCGATTTTGATGGTACTCTATTTAGTGTGAACGCCGCTATTTCTAGACAATAACCCCAAAATGATAAAGGCAGATCTGTCCGACTCATCATTGACCGTACCATGTCCAACAAGGTCCGATTTCGCCTTTCCGAAACACCGTTCCTTTGCGGCGTTCCTGGCGGAGTAAGTTGAGGAACTATTCCACAACTTTTCAGACGGTCATCAAACGCATGGCTCATTTACTCGCCTCCTCGGTCCGACCGAAGAAACTTTATTTTCTTGCCGAGTTGATTCTGTGCTTCATTCTGGAATTCTTTGAACTTTTCAAAGGCTTCCGACTTATATTTCATCAAGTAGATATATCCATACCTACTCAAATCATCAGTGAAGGTAATGAAGTACTCATAACCACCCCTGGCTGTCATGCTCATTGGTCCACATACATCACTATGTACTAGTCCCAACAAGTCGGACGCCCTTTCGCAACTCTTTGCAAAAGGTGTCTTGGTCATTTTGCCGAGTAGGCAAGATTCGCATGCCTCGAACGAATCCAAGTCGAACGAAGTTAGGAGTCCATCATCATGGAGCTTCTTCATGCGTTTCCAACTTATATGACCAAGCCGACAGTGCCAAAAGTAAGTCATATTCAGATCATTTGGTTTCAACCTTTTAACATTTATGTTATAAACCGACTCACCATCAATATTCAAAATAAATAACCCGTCCTGGACGGGTGCAAAGCCGTGAAACATATCATTCAAATACAAAGAACAACCATTATTCTTGATATTCGACTCATAGCCTTGCCTCATCAAACATGAAGCAGAAATAATGTTTCGACTGAGTACCGAAACATAATAACAATTATTCAGTTCCATAATGAATCCGGAAGGTAAATGAAGTTGCATCGTGTCGACTTCCAACGCAGCAACTCTTGCTTTGTTGCCGACTCGAATATCAACCTCGCCTCTTGCTATGCTCCTATTTCTTACCAGTCCCTGCAACGAGTTGTAGATGTGAATAACTGATCCGGTATCATATACCCAAGAAATATTAGGTGCATCAGCAAGATATATGTCTATAACATTGCAAACAAGTGTACCTGAGTCGGAAGTCATACCTCCACTCTTGGCTTTGTCGGCCAAGTACTTGCTGCAGTTCCTCTTCCAGTGGCCATCCGCCTTGCAGTAGAAGCAAGTGGATCCGACTGAAGGAGATGGCTTAGTCCCTGAGGAAGCGCTTGGGACCGGGTCCTGAGCCTGCTTTCCTCCTGACTTAGCCTTCTTCTTAGTCCAAGAACTCTTCTTGAACTTAGCCTTATTCTGCACCATCAACACTTGACTGGCGCCCTTCTTGAGATCCGCCTCTGCCTGCTTGAGTATCCCATGTAATTCAGTGAGCTTCTTATCCATACCATGCATGTGGTAGTTCGAAATGAACTGCCCATATGCACTAGGAAGAGAGTTCAAAATTATATCCGTAGCGAACTCTTCGCTAATGGGGTAGCCAAGCCTCTCCAGTGACTACACATAACCAACCATTTTGATCACATGCGGACTCAGTGGATCACCATCCTTAAGCTTGAAACTCAGTAAAGCCTGAGAGACTTGATACCTCTCGGTCTTCGCCTGAGCCTGGAACATACTTTTGAGGCTTTCGATCATATCGTAGGCCTCAACATGCTCGAACTGCTTCTGCAAGTCCGGTTCCATGTGAGCAAGCATAAGACAGCTAATATCCGTGGACTCATCCTTAGCCTGACGGTAGGCATTGGTGGCAGCGACAGTCGCATTCTTATTCGGCTCATCTGGAAGTGGGTTGTCTAGGACATGGTCCTTCTTTTCTTGTTTGAGAACAATTCTCAGATTTCGATACCAGTTGGTAAAATTAGTGTCGTTCAGTTTATCTTTCTCAAGAATGGTTCTCAACGCAAAACCGGATATCTGAGAGTGACTGCTACTTGATGCCATGATCTACAATAGAAATTATGCAAAACACTTAATACATGTATTCATAAAAGAGTAAGCATATTAAACATTTTAATATCTTATGCTCCCACTAGAACCAACACCCCTCCGATTGTTGCTTAGTGATTCAGGATCCTAAATAAGCAAGTCGGCTAGTGAGCTTTAGCATCACCACTAGCCGCCAAGTGATCTAGGTAGACAACTCCTTGTCAATCGCATATCATGCGACTCCTGTTGGACGGGTGGCATCACATGCCCCGGCTCCCATCCGACTTTTCCCCGAGTACCGAGTGTTTCTGCAGTAAGAGTCCGACTCGAACCCACCTAGTCGGAAAGAATTAACAGCACCTCAATTTTATGAGCCCACTACCAAAAATGTCCGACTTGTGATGGTGCAAACACTGGCGGGAAAAACGACTAGACCTTCTTTGAGGGATTAAATTTTACCGACTATCTAATAGAGGTAAAACTGAGATATAACAATAACACAAAAAAACATTTATAATGTGAAATGGTATGGCTCTCTTCATGGCGATCTCCATCTCCACAAAGCCTGTAATCCGACTCGTGACAACCCTTGTCACTTGCCGTCTTACTCCATGTCGCCGACATGTACAACGCCTTGCATGCCTTCCGGGTTCTCCAAACAGCTACACTAGCTTAGTAAAGTAAATTACATAGAGAATCCGAGACGCAGGTCGTTATACAATAAAATGACAGCACCTAGGCTCCAGCCGGCTGACAAAAAACCGTGATTCGCAGATCACGTATGGATTACACACATACATCACATGCACATGAACCATACCATTCACAAATTCCTGCAAAAACAAGTTATGCATAGATACAATATCTACCGGCGTTGTGAAACTCGCAACAACATCTAAGGCCGTATGACAGGGCGAAGCCGACGGTCCCGCTAGCCGGATAGCGGGCAGGGATCGAAGGGGCAACACCCGACGATTTTTCCGAAAACGTAGATCTCATCTACGATCCGAACATGGATTCCGACCATCGTTCCGATTCGATCAAACTCTTTGATCTTCAATCACCGCTTCTGGATTTACGTGTCACAGTCTACCCCGATGGCGGAAGCCGACCGGTAGGGGTATGTTGTTCCACGACCTCAGAAGTATGATCACGGAAATTAGATCTACCATTCCCCGAGCACAGTTGATCCAATCAACTTCGTACAAAACCGATCTATCTCATAGATCGACCACCAAACAGCACATAGATCTCATCTACAGCCAACCGCATATCACATATGCGAGATCTAGAGCCTAAAACCAGAAGCTATCGCTCTGATACCACTGTTGGGCCACGCGGAGATAAAACAAAAATTTCCCCTCTAAAGTGGTGATCCCAAGATCTAGCTGAGGTAGAAGGCCACGATTTTTACCACTAGACGCACAGTTGCGGATTACTGATGAAGCGCGTCAGTTGATGCAGTGCAGTCCTCATGATCCGATCGTCCTGGTGCTGATCGCATAGCACCTCTGCTGGTATCCACACGTATAAGGAGGAACGCCGGCGGCGAACTGCTAGGTTCGTAACGACGGCTGGACTGCTGTGGAGCTAGGGTTTCCAACACATGGAATGACCTAACCGAACAACGGTTAACCTTTCTAGGTTACGGTGCTTCACTATATATAGGGAGTGAACATGGGCTTTGCTCGCGTGACCCATTCACTAAAGCCCATATAACACTAGTCACCGTGAGTCCAACTCACTAACTCAGTCCTAGTCCGGTTTAGGTCCAACCCAACCAGATTACATGTTCAGATCCAATCCGAACTCTTAAGTGTGTGACCCCATAGGATCATGGCTACTTGGACACGATTGGAGTCCGACTCTCAATCGACCATTCGGTAGCGGCTCCTAGCAGAACGTGCCGACTCCCAAGTACCAAAGAGTCTTGACGACTTGCCTTTCCAATGCGACTTACGTCCGAGTCCCTTTTGCCTCACGATATACCTTGTCAGACTATAGGCGAATAATTGTCATCCCTTAAATAGTCTGACTCTCTTCTTGATCCAAGATAAGTGATTCACCCGACTAACTCTTAGTCGATTGCCTCGGTTAACACTTAACCGAGTCGTGAATGGCCATGCTTTCCGAATCATATCTCACAAGAGGGCCCAGAGAATATCTCTCCAAGTGGAGGGGCAAAATCCCATCTTGGTTATTCACATCACATAGCTTGATTCTCAGTCGACCCGAACTCTTCCTTTATAACTTCCCAGTTACGAATCAGCGTTTGACAGAACCTAAGTCGGTGATCCTCAACTCGGACTATGCAATAACCTCAGGTCTAAGGATTACATTGATTGAGATATACAAATGACAACTTGTTCGTTGTACCTCAATATGGGTCAATCCGACTCGCTAAACTCTTTAGCTGAATCTGTGTAAGTTGGAATAGCATCTCCATGCTCATGACAAGTGGAACCGAGTCATCAAGCAAACTTTCACATTGGTCTAAGTTGTGTGTCCAGCACAACTTCGATGACCAAGGATATTTAGTACAAACAACATGAATGCATAGTTTCACAACCGAATCACATATTTAATGATACACATCAGATGTTTATACAAGGACTACTTAATATCTTTATGAATACAATGGGAAATCTCATCATACATGATTGTCTCTAGGGCATATTCCCAACATCTTAGTAGGAGGATAATATTTTCCAATGAAAGCATCTTTGCATTTAATCCAAGAATCAATACTATTTTTAGGCAAAGATAGCAACCAATCTTTAGCTCTTCCTCTTAAAGAGAAAAGGAAACAATTTAAGCTTAATAATATCTCCATCTACATCCTTATATTTTTTGCATCGTACAAAGTTCAACAAAATTATTAAGGTGAGCAGTAGCATCATCAGTACTAACACCAGAAAATTGCTCTTTCATAACAAGATTCAGCAAAGCAGGTTTAATTTCATAGAAAGTAGCTTCAGGAACATGTGGATCAATAGGTGTGCAAATGAAATCATTGTTTTTGGTGCAAGTGAAGTCACACAACTTAGTGTTTTCAGGAGTAGTCATTTTAGAAGGATTAAAGCAATCCACCAAAAATAGCAACTAAGTAGGAACTAATTTTTTTGTGTTTTTGATAAAAAGTAGCAAACCAAACAAAGCAAAAGAAACTAAGCAAAACAAAAAACAAAGTAAAGAGATTGGTAGTGAGAGACTCCCCTTGCAGAAATCTTCTTTCTCCCCGGCAACAGCGCCAGAAAAAGCTTGATGATGGCTCGATTGATGTAGTGCCTATTGGGAACCCCAAGAGAAAGGTATGATGAGCACAACAACAAGTTTTTCCTCAGTTATAGAACCAAGGTTATCGAACCAGTAGGAGAAACAAACCACTTCCGAAGGTGTTGCTAGCAACGTGGAACCTGCACACAACACAACCAAAATACTTTGCTCCGACTTATCAATGAGGTTGTCAATATCACTGGTTTTGCTGAAAACAAAGGATTAAACGTATAGTGTGGAATAAAGTAATTTCTTGTGGTAATTACAAAAAGTAAATAGTAAACAGTAGATAGAATAGCAATGGAAAGGAATGGACAAGGGTCCACAGTTCACTAGAGGTGTTTTCTCCATAATATAAATAACATGCTGGGTGAACAAATTACAACGGGGCAATTGACAATAGAGAATGCATAACAATGCATGTACATGACATGATGATCACTATGAGATTTATTTGGGCATTACAACATGATACATAGACCGTAATCCAACTGCATCTATGACTAATAATCTACCTTCGGGATATCATCCGAACAACCCTCTGGTATTAAGTTGCAAGCAACAGATAATTGCATTAAGCAAAGTGTGTAATATAAACAATACAATTTCCCTTGGACAAAGGATTGTTGTTTTCTCCCTAGTAGCAGCAACACATCTACAATCTTTGAAGTTTCTTTCACTCTCCCAGATTACTAGAGGCATGAACCTACTATCTAGCATAAATAATCCTTCTTGGAGTCACAAGCAAATACTTGGCCAAAGTAACTACTAGAAATGGAGATCATGCAAGATCACAAATAACATAGACATGATAGTACAATAATCAATCTGACATAATAATCAATATCCATCGGATCCCCGCAAACACAACATGTAGCATCACGATAAGATGATCTTGATCATGATAGGCAGCTCACAAGATATAAACATGGTGACACAAATAGGATAAAAAACCATCTAGCTACTGCTATGGACCCATAGTCCAAGGCTGAACTACTCACACATCACTCCGGAGGCAGGCATGGTGATGAAGAAGGCCTCCGAGATGATCTCCCCTCTCCGGCAGGGTGCCGAGAAGAGCTTCAGATCCCTCCCAATATAGGGATGATGGTGGCGGCGACTACAGACTTTTTCGTGGAATTCTGATCTTGTCGTAATGGTTTTCGTCTCGGGGGGTTTATATAGGCGAAGGGGCAAGGTAGGCGGAGCGCTAGGGGGCCCACACCCTAGGGCGGCATGCCCCTATCCGCGCTTGGCCCAGGTGTGGCCGCCCTGGGGTGCTTATCCCCCTCTTCTTCGGGCTCCGTGTCGTGTCGGAAAAAATAGGAACTTCGGCTTTTGTTTCATCCAATTTCAAGAATATTTCTTTACTAGTTTTTCTGAAACCAAAAACAACAGAAACCAGGGAACTGGCTCTGCAGCACTTGTTAATATGTTAGTGCATATGAATCAAACGACATGCTACTATAACTTCATATGCAATAATAAACACAGTAGCTAAGATAGAATTATTGGTATAGCAACATGACCCCAATGAACATCTAGCAAAACTACCGTATCCAAAGCAACAATATACTAGCACAAATCTATCAAAACAAGCTACCATGCAATAACAAGGTAAGCAATATACTTACTCCACTTATAAGCACGATCAACAAGGCAATGATAAATAAAGTATAATAACCATATGAGAGACTCTTTTAGAAATAGTCAACTAATTTCAACAGTAGCAACACTAATACATGTTAAATCAGTCTATCCATAAAATCTACAGCTAACCATATGTAGTCAATTGTATGTGCCATGATTACTAGACATATCTGAATACTACTAACTAGCAGCAGTACAATAGCAATCTACCAACTAGAAGATGGTAAGTGGTAACACGGTTCCAAGTGATGCACATAAACATGACTAAGCAGAGTTCATAGACCTAAATAACTTTAGTAGTACAACATAGTACAAACAGTATAGATGCACAACACGAACATGGCCCTCTGCACGACGTACGTGATGTAGACGCAATAGCTATTCAAAATAGTTTTTTAGAAATCGATTATAAACATACTTACATCCACTAGTGGGTTCTTAGGGGTAATTGGCACATTTTCTATGTGAAACTTAATCGAATCCGAGGTATGTAAGGTGGTCTGCACGCCCATTCCATCGATCGGCATTCAGTTCACCAGCACCGCCGTCAAATACAAGACTAAGGCCGGAAACTATGTCTAGAAGGTAGGCATATATGCGGATAGGATGTGGATGCAAGAATTTGTGCCGAAGCTCACCGAGTATGGCGTAATCAGCCAGTGAAGTCGATGAACTGGGTTCAAGGAGTGGTGGAGTACGTCCTTCACAATGAACGGATCGAGCTTCTGATTTCTTGGATCGGCCCTTCTCCTCCTTGCTGTCCTGGTGGTTTGGTGACGGAGTTTCATGAACTAGGATGGATGTGTGAGCCTGAGGCTCGGGTGGCGGCGTGAGATGGAACAGGAGGTGAATGGGCGTTCATCTGAGGCTATATAGAAGGAGGACGGTGTGTTCTTATTGATGTAATAAGAGTGAATGAATGAAAGGCGACAGCAGCAGTTTCCGGTGTGAGGCGTTTTGGCTAGCTACTGGTCAGTTGACTGTTGTCTGTGCGTTTGGGAAGAAGTAAAACAAGATGGCTCTTCGGCTGGGCCAGTTGGAAGACAAACCAGAAAAAGCTTTTGTGAGCTAGGCTCTGGTCCTATGCGTGAAAGTTGAGCGCCCGCTCAGCTGGGATGTATCGTCTCACTTGGCCAAACTAAAGTGCCGTATCGGTAGAGAGAAAATAAAAGAAGACAAGAGCAAGTAATCTAGCAATGTGTTAATGTAGCCTAAGACTAATCGATTTGGCGGTACACATATACGAATAGAGAGAGAAAATGGGATGGGTGCTTCATGCATACGAGCATGGCATGCACATGTGCATGTGCTTGTCCCAATAGAATTTGTTTGAAAAGAATCAAATAAGAAGCAAATTAGTAATTTAAAAACAGATTCAAATAACACTACTACAAGTAAATTTGAGAAATTAATCTCCTTCCTTTATACGCAAGATTAATTTCAAAATATTTGGAATTAATTTTTAGAAACTTTAAATAAAATATTTATTTTTATTTGACCAGGTTGCAACATCCCTTGGGTTAAAAAAATCGGCCTGTAAAAATCAGGATGTTACAATTCTACCCACCTTATAAGGAATCTCGATCCTGAGATTTGGCCTAAGAGAAAAGATTTGGAAACTCCACGCGAAGGGCATCCTCTCATTCCCATGTCGCTTCCTCCTAGCTATGGTTACTCCATTGAACTTTCTAGGACTTGATCACGTTTCTTCTAGTGGTCCTTAATTGCTCATCGAGAATTTTAACTGGATATTCCTCATAAGTCAAATCATTCTGAACTTCTATGTCATCCAAATAAGTTTTCCGAGCCTCTTCCTCTGGTTATCAAAACATTTATTCAATTGAGACACGTGGAACACGTTATGCACCTTGGACAGTTTCTCGGGTAATGCCAACTCATAAGCAACCTCTCCACGCCTGGAGGTGATTGAATAGGGTCCAATTATCGGGGTTCCAACTTCCCTTTCAATCCAAAACATCTCATCCAACGAAGTGGGGATACCTTTAGGTACACATCATCCCCCTTATTAAATACTAAATCATGACGCCGTCTACCGGCGTAGACTTCCTGTCTAGATTGGGCGGCCCGCAACCTTTCCTGAATCATCTTTACTTGTTTACCTGCCTCCTCAAGAGTGTAGGGTCCAAAAACTTGTTTTTGTCCCACTTCATGCCAATTTAGTGGGGTGCGACACTTTTGTCCATACAAGAATTCAAATGGAGGCATTTGTAATCTTGCCTGAAAGCTATTGTTATAAGAGAACTCTGTGTATGGCAGACTCTTGTCCCAACTGCGCTTGCAAGTTAAAGCACATGCTCGAAGCATGTCTTCCAATATTTGGTTCACTCCCTCAGTCTGTCCATCAGTCTGTGGATGGTATGCGGTACTAAAATTCAACTGTGTGCCTAAGAATTCATGGATCTTCTTCCAGAACCTTGACGTGAATTGAATACCTCGATCAGACACAATCTTTTTTGAAACTACGTGTAGACAAACAATTCTGGCCATATATAACTCAACCAATTTCTCTCCATTATATGAAGTCTTCAATGGAATAAAGTGAGCTGACTAAGTCAATCGATCTACGATAACCCAAATAGAGTCATATCCTGACGACATCCTTGGAAGCCCTCTGATGAAATCCATTCCGATTTCTTCCCATTTCCACTCAGGAACTTTAAGGGGTTGAAATAATCCTGCAGGCTTCTGATGCTCGGCCTTGACTCTTCGACATACATCATATCGAGATACATAATCTACAATTTCATGTTTCATGCTAGACCACGAAAAACTATCCCGAAGATCATGATACATCTTTGTACTTCCCGGGTGTATGGAGTATGATGAATCATGTGCCTCATTCATGATTAAATCCTTGAGTTCTTTTTGGTCTGGCACCAATAAACGATCTCATAACCAAATATTTCCCTTTTCATCCTCCTTATAGTCAGGTGCTTCTCCTAACCTAATCTTTGATTGAATCTCTTCGATTCCCTTGTCATTATTCTAAGCTTCTCTTACTTGATCCTTTAGAGTAAACTTGACTTCTAACATATCTTCCGTCTCAGCAAGACTCATGTTCAAGTTTAATTTTCTGAACTCCTCATGCAGTTCTGGTTGAGCTTCCTGAATCATAAGATTATTGCAGTAAACCTTTTTGCTCAATGCATCAGCTCCGACATTGGCTTTACCATGGTGATAATTTACGCCAATGTTGTAGTCCTTGATTAATTCCATCCATATCCTTTGTCTAATGATTCAAATCTGGTTGGGTGAAAATATACTTTAGGCTCTTATGATCTATATATATCTCACATCGATTACCAATAAGGTAGTATCTCTAGATCTTCAAATAATGTACTACGACAGCCAATTCCAAATCATGTGTGGGATAGTTCACTTCATGTGGACGTAGTTGTCTTGATGCATTAGCTACGACCTTGCCTTGTTGCATGAGAAAACAACCCAAACCCTGTTTGGAAGCATCACAATAAACTTAAAAATCCTTCCGAATATCTGGCAAAATTAGCACTAGAGCAGAAGTTATTCTCCTCTTGAGTTCTTGGAAACTGGTCTCACACGCTGGTGTCCACTCAAATTTGTTCTCCTTCTTGATCAACTGTGTCATCGGTCTCGCGATTCTTGATAAATACTCAATGAAACGGCGGTAATATCCCGCAAGTCCAAGGAAGCTGCGTATCTCTGACACATTCTTCAGTTGCTTCCAGCTCAATAGTGACTCCATTTTAGCTGGATCCACTGCTACCCCTTCGGCTGAAATAACATACCTAGAAAATCTACTTGTTTCAACCAAAATTCGCACTTGCTAAACTTGGCATAGAGTTAATGTTCTCTAAGCCTTTCTAGAACAATCCGTAGGTGTTTCTCGTGCTCTTCCTCATTACGGAAGTAGATTAGCACATCATCAATGAATACCACGACGAATTTATCCAAGCAATCCATGAAAACTTTATTCATGAGATTCATGAAGGAAGCTGGTGCATTCGTGAGTCCAAATGACATCACTAGAAACTCATATAGGCCATAATGAGTAACAAAAGTTGTTTTGGGTATATCTTCCGGTGGGATCTTTAACTGATGGTATCCTGACCTGAGATCTATCTTTGAGAAAATAGAAGCTCCTTTCAACTAATCAAACAAATCATTGATCCTTAGCAAAGGGTATTTGTTGTTGATGGTTACTTCATTCAGAGCACGGTAGTCCACGCACATGCGCATGGAACCATCCTTCTTATTTACAAACAACACCGGTGCTCCCCAAGGCGAGGTGATCGGTCTAATGTATCCCTTCTCTATAAGTTCCTGGATCTGCTTCTTCATCTCAGCTAGTTCATTTACTGGCATTCTATATGGTCTCTTTGCAATAGGGGCAGTACTTGGCACTAATTCAATGGCAAACTCTATCTCACGATCTGGTGGGAGACCTGGCAACTCCTCTGGGAAAACAACTGGGTATTCCTTAACCACCCTAACATCTGACACAACCATCTCCTTCAAGCTATTCAACAAACTGTTTACTGCAGTTTATGATGTTATCTCGGTCTTGTAATTCACCACAATTCCTTTAGTACTGGTTAATGATACGACTCTAAGGCCACAATCTATCATAGCTTTGTGTTTCCCTAACTAGTTCATGCCAAGAATGACATCTAACCCTTTAGAGTCTAACACTATGAGGTTTGCTACAAACTCTACTCCCTCGATCGTTATGATCACTTTAGGGCATTTTAAACCCGACATAAGAATTCCCCCTAGTGATTGTACTGCCATTGACTGACTCATACCCTTAGTTTTCAAATGGTGTTTTTCAGCAAATTGCTTGGAAACAAATGAATGAGAAGCTCCAGAATCAAAAAGTACCGAACCATAACATGAGTTGATTGGGAACATACCAAGAACAGCATCTGAGGCTTCATTAGCTTGTTCGGCTGTGACATGGTTGACTTGACCACGACCTGGCTGTCCTGAGGCCTTAGATGCGCCTCCTGGTGTAGGCAATATGCCTTTCCCACGTCCAACTGTTGGTGTCTTGGCAGTAGATCCCAAATTGAACTTCACTGGTGTCAGCCCCGTGTTCTTGTTCGGGCATGTAGCAGAAAAGTGTCCGTCTATGCCACAGTTGTAGCACGCCTTTCCAGCAGTGTGGCATGGTTTCCTCCAACTTCAGCTCTCGGGGTACGGTAGGGATTGTGCTGAAAGTTATGACTAGGCTTTGCAGACTTGGCAGCTGCTCCACGATAACCAGCGTGGTTATTCTTCTTCTGGCGTGAGCTTCTAGCTCCATGCTGACCCTGTGGTGCTTTGCGCTTTTGGTGTTCCTCTAACACACTCTTTGAGTTCTCTTGCACGAAAGCCTTGTTTACCAGGCTCTGGAAATTTGGAAAATCATGGGATACCAATATATCCTTCAGACCTGGGTTCAAACCCCTCAGGAATCTAGCAGTCTTGTCTGCCTTAGTAGGAATATATTCTTTACCATAGCGTGATAACTGAGTGAAACGGCCCCAATACTCAGATACTGACATCTTTCCTTGGACTAGAGCTCGGAATTCATCCCTCTTCAGCTCCATGAGACCATCAGGAATGTGTGTAGTGCTAAAAGCTTCTGAAAATTCATTCCAGGTGATTTCCTCAGCATCATCATGTGCATCATAAAAGATCTCCCACCAATCTGCAGCTACACCCTGAAGTTGGTGCTCCACAAACTTCACACGGTCTTGTGCATCAACATTGACAAAATTGAGCTTCTTGCAAATGTCCTTGAGCCAATCATCGGCTTCAATAGGGTCCGCTGATCTTGCGAAAGTAGGTGGCTTTTTTCCTCATGAACTCTACTAGCTTGGACTGTGGTGGAGGATGATGACCTTGATTCTAATTCAGGTTTTGGTTTTGGTTCAGATTCGCCATGTTGGCGTCCATTTACTGCAGTAACTGTGTTTGCATCAACATTAGTTGTTCCATGTTAGGTGTCGGCGGAGGTGGTGGCTGTTGTCCCTCATCCTCGGTATTGGTAGCAGTGTCATGGACTTCACCTTTAGCGAAGTTCTCCTAGAATGTCGGTCCGCGACCGCATCCATGTCCGTGTCCGCATCCACCATGACCACGACCTCGGTTGGCATTCATCCTATTGTCTCTCAAGATTAGAATAGACAAGAGGGAAATAAACTACCCCAAAACCGAACTTGCACGGACAAACAATTGGAACATCAAAGAAATCCAAATGAGAACCAAATTTGTCTTAAAATCTCACACGCAAAAAGGTTTAAGATAGAGTAGTAGATATACCACATATAGATCGGTATAGTCTACTCGACACACATGTAATTATTTAAAATAACTAACGTCTCAAGTATTATTAAATAAAGTCTCTGTCATGGTTCAGTGTAGTATACTCGTCCAGGTACCCTTGCGATCCTGCATTCGGCTGTTCAGGTGTGAAGCTAGACTCCTCTTCGTCCGAGCTTGCCGGAATCCTTTCTTCAGGCTCTGTTTCTTCTCCCCTGGAATGATCAGTAGGATCCTGCTGTACTGATGGTGGCGCTGAAAGTGCGAGCATCTATGCAATGGTCTGGAGAGAAAGACGATGCCTCGCTGCACGCTGACATTTCTTCTTCCTTGTGAACCGTACACGTGCATGGTACCGGATGCCGCGCGCATTGTCATAAAATGTCAAACGACGCTGTGCATCGGGTGCAGGTTGCAGTAGATCCATGCCATGTCCTTCGCCGCCACCATTGACTGCCAGAGCGGTCTCCGTAGCGACCTCAGCCATATGCACCGCGGCGATGGCATGTTCAACAGTAGCTTCAGCAGCTTCACGTGCAGCACTGACGGCAACTAAGGTTGTGTTAGCTTCCACCAATCTCTCCTCCAAAGTCCATGCTCGATCCTAATAGTGATGGATAAGTTGGCGTGCGTCCTCCAGCATACCGGTGACTGCAACCAAGTGATTCTCTAGTGTGAAGTTGAGTAACACCATGCAAGTGAGTGTGGGATTATTCTCATTCTGGTAGCTCATATTTTGACGAAGCGCACCTCCTTCATCTTGGTAGGCAAAGTAACGGAACTGTGTATTGCGTAACTCATCTTGGTACATACCGGCCATCCTCTGCATTGCCTGGTGAATGGTATGGATGGTGGCATCCACAAAGTCCTCTCCATCAGCAATGAATTGGTGCCCTCTTGTTCCTGTGTGGCTTCCACACAATTATAGGTTCGGAAACACCACCATGGTAACTTCATAGTCTCCTCGTCCCAGACATTCTGAAATGTGTATACAGTCGCTTCAGGGTCACGGTCGTAATCCAACCTCGTCAGCATGTCACGAAACTCTCGACCAAGGTTCCCAAACTCCTCGATCCGGTGGGTCGCAGGTACGGCCATCTACGCACATTTGAATAAGAGAAGAATATCAGTAACAATATTTTGTAAAAGCTAAAGGAATAGATGAGTAACACTAAGGAATCCTATTATTTTTTGTAACATATGTTTTATTAATATATGTGTACTAAAGTCTTTCCATTCTATCTAAGGCCACGTTACTAGGTCGACGTCGGCTCTGATACCACTTCTGTGAGGACTGGAACTTAACTTCCAGGCCCTCCTATGTACCTTTGTCAATCCCGAGATCAACGGTTGACAACACAACGAAATGATATCATTTCATAATGTTCAAAAATAAATTATTACAAAGTCTGAATAACAACATAGTGAAATGTCTAGTGACATTTATTACATCCAGAAAACAAAGCGGAAATATAAAATGTGTAGCGACTCCATCTCAGCCACATGCAGTCGATGTAGTCCACGAGGCCTCACTCATCAGCGTCATCATAGTAGTCATAGTTATCTCCTTCTCCATAGTACTCTGAAATGCTGGTGTACTGGCAGATGGATTCTGACAGGGTCTTTTAGTTAGATCCCCCAAAGATGTGACATGCCCATCGGTGCTCGCATCTGTGCCGAAGGCTCTCCAGCAGGCAGACACCTCATCAATGGTACATCGACATCAACACCTAAGGCTGACTAACTTACTTCACCAAGCCAGTGCCCATTATAGCATGTGATTGTACGGTTGGTCACAGTCTTCAAATCCAAGACTTATTAGGACCTCATGCAGAACAGATGTTGGATTGCCCCCTTCATCTAGTGAAGGGAAGCCAATCGCTCCTTCCTTTGATCCAGCTATCGCCTGCGCCAGTGTTTAGATGGTAAGTTTCACCCAGAGTAGAATAGAGTAGAGGAAGCAATAACGGCTAGCTCAGCGAGCTCAAGTTTCAAAACAGTATATGTGACCCGAGGGTCATCCATTTCCTCCGAAGAGGGGAGATCAAGGATCCTACTTATTATTGAGCATGGCTAAGCAATTCTACTCTAATAAGACTACTATATAGTATCTACAAAGGGTATTGTATGGCGACAGGTAGATCAAGATATGTGTGTAAGAAAAATACCATATATTTGTAAAACAATAAAATATAATGCACTTTATAAAGCTGGGATAAGACATGGTAAAGGGCATGCCTTCTTTGTCGTGAAAGTGTTCTTCTCCGAAATCTTGATCCTGCTCGAACCCGTCACTCCCTACGCGTCATAACGATGAACCACCGACAAATACACATTTCAAATAACCACAAATAAGATGCAAATATAAATATCCAATAAAAAAAGCCAAATAGGCTTGAGGGGTTTGGACGGTTCGGTATAAGGGTCGATTTACCATTCTCGATTAATAAAATAAGTTAGGAAAAATAATATGTTTCTTTGAAATATTCACGTCGCATAAATAAAATATGTCGGGCATAGACTATAGGCTAACTAGTCATACACATGATCATACACAGTGCATATGAATCAAGCGACATGCTACTGTAACTTCATATGGAATAATAAACACAATATCTAAGATAGAATTATTGGTATATAAACATTACCCCAAAGAACATCTAGCAAAACTACCGTATCCAAAGCAATAGTATACTAGCACAAATCTGGCAAAACAAGCTACCGTGCAATAACAAGGTAAGAAATATACTTACTCCACTTATAAGCACGATCAGCAAGACAATGATACATAAAGTATAATAATCATATGAGAGGCTCTTCTAGCAATAGTCAACTAATTTCAACAGTAGAAACACTAATACATGTTAAACCAGTCTACCCATAAAATCTACAGCTAACCATATATAGTCAATCGTATGTGCCATGATTACTAGACGTATCTGAATACTACTAACTAGCAGTAGTACGATAGCAATCTACCAACTAGCAGATGGTAACATGGTTCCAAGTGATGCACATAAACCTGACTAACCAGAATTCAAAGACCTAAATAACTACAGTAGTACAACATAGTACAAACAGTACATATGCACAACACGAACATGACCCTCTGCACGGTGTACGTGATGTAGACGCAATAGCTGTAACATCCCAAAAATATTAATCAAGGTTATCAAATTTCAATCATCAAAATTAGGGTTAACAAAAACTTTTGTGAGTTAAAAATCATATGAATACATGTGTGTATGTGATGAATGTATCAATACATGAATGGACTTGTGTGATTGTTGTGAATAGCAAAGAATGGTTTAAAGATGAACACAACATTATCTAAATCAATTCCAAGCAGAAACAAATCAAGAGAAATTCAAAAACAAACAAAACAAGCAAATGGTCATTTTTGCCAATCTTGCCCACTAGAGCACTTTGAGTGTTTCTAGTCCAAGATTTCAAATAGAAACAATTCCATTTTTTCACCCCTTGCTAGACCAAGTGAAAGTGAACCCAAACCCACCTTGCAAACCCATAGAAACATTTGGCAACTTGATTCAAATGACAATTCAAAATTGAATCTATATCATATGTGAAGATCACCATTTTTCAAAACCCAACCAAATCAGTGCACCCACCAAGTTTCATCCAAGCAACCAGAGACTACCTAGTATGTGACTAGTACACCCACCAAGTTTCATCCAAAAATTCAAATTCAAATTTCTTATGGCCATTTCATCAAACACCTTCTGAACACAAATCAAATTAAACAACAAACACTATAGTGAGCAGTGTTTGTGCCTAACTTGTTCCCTCTCTAGCTCACACTACACCCTTAGTAAATCATCTAACTAGTTTAACCAGACCTAGCTCAATGTAAACTTGACAATGCCATCAATGGTGACCATGGCCGAGCCCAAATTCCCACCCCAAGGTCGACAACAAGCTACAAGCCTAACCAAGCATAGCCACCGTGTCTAGCCAGCAAGCCACCGTCCACCGCCACCCCCTGTACAGGCCCCGAGCCCTGCCATCCACTGGACCACCCAGAATGCGCACGCCTAGTCTCTCTATGACCATCCCGAGAGCGCGTCGGAGCGCTTCGCTCGACCCGCTCGCACAGATCGTGCCCCGCCTTCGCCGCACGCGTACGTGACCACCATCACCCCAGGAACCGCCCAGACATTCCCGTTAGCCACCACATGACCAGGAGCGCATGTGTGCCAATAAAACTTCCGTCGGAGCCTCTCAGAGCGTCGACGTGTCCGACCGCACCGCACCGCCCGACGCCTCGCCATCAAGCCATTGAGCTTCGCCAGGAGGCAGCACACCGTTCCCTACCCCTAGCCATGCCGTTAGCTCGCTGTGCAGACGACCCTGATGAGCTCCACCTGCACCCTTCGGTTCCCTCGTTGCACTATAAATAGAGGCCTTCCCCGTTCGAACTCAGCACACCATTTATCACATCCCAATTTCAGCAACCTTGATTAATTGTCCAAAAGGCAAAAATTAGGGGGAATAAAAACTTTTTCTTGCAATGTGTGCTTACTTGTTTGCTTGTGCTCAAGCAACTGTTTGTGTATTAGTTGTGTCCTCCTCATCTCAACACTAGTTTACAAAAGCTATTATACAAAAGAGATATCTTGGCTCATCTTTCATTTTCTCAAATGTTCAGGCATTCCAAAACCTGATCCAAGATGACCTTGACACAACAAAATACTTTACTAGCTTCTATTAACAAAACTATGGAGACCTATATATTATCTCCTTATGTTTTCAAGACAGAAACTTCAACTACCCTTATATTAGGTTTTCCAAAACCTTTATCAAAACCTTTTTATTCCCATCTTGGTAGGAATACCAAGATGATCCTTATCTCCCTTCAAAGCACACACCCACTCAAAATACCCCTACTTACCTCAAGCTAGGCTTGATGGTAACCCTAGTATTAGTTATATAAGTAATAAGATGAATTGCCTTGATCTACTGTTTGCTGAATTGCCTTGATCTGCTCTCTGAGGAATTGCCTGGATCTGCTGATTGCCTTGTTTGCTTAGGAACTAGAGTGAGCTAATCTAGTAGCTCACCCCTTAGGACCCAATCCTTGCTTGTGATCATCAAGCCCATATCAAGAATCCAAGATTGGACCCCCTCTGTTCAATCTATACCTCAACATAAACCACTTGATGGACAGGATAAACCCTTGCCACCCTCTCAAATGTTTCCCTCTTGCATACTAGTCAAAATCACCAAATCTGCCAAAATGGCCTAGTCTGGATTTCTTATCTATATTCAATCTTTGGAGATCTACCTTTTCCAACCTATGTGCATTCTTGAGAATGTACTTGGACCATCTTGTAGTACATCTTTAGTACTACCAAAGTCCACTCTTACCCTTGGCTAAGCCATTCTATTTACCACTCATCCATGATAGTTTTGTAGTCAAGATATTAAACTTTTCTACAAATCTTATCATCTTGCCTACTTTGGCAGAAACTCACACCTACATGCCACCTCCCCTTGACCAACTAATTTCTTGGTTATGAACTAATAACCATGTCATATCAATCCCCACTTCACTTGTTTAAATTGGAGCCTTGTGCTTCTTAAACCCACATGGTTTAGGAGGCTACCTGATGTATCTGCTATGGTAGCCTTATCTTCAACAAAGTTTGCCATCACTCCATAACCACCTCAAATGCAAACAAGCCCAACCCTTTATTGCATGATAAACTACAGAACTTGGTCTACCTATCCATATACCTCTTGTACCAAGGTAAGCTCTGAGCTCCCTAATCCAACCCTGTTTAGGTGGCATCAAAATAACTAAACCTTAGATCCTCCCTTAGCTAGTTTCCACCCTTTTCACCACTTTTCTTCAAAACAAAGGTTGACCTTGATGCCCACATCAAGTTTACATCATCTACCTTGGATATAAGCATCCCCAAATAATTCCCTCAATTATTTGGATTTTTAAACTATTTTAGTTCCTTTACTTACCAAATTCTCAAAACCTTGTCTTTAAAGGCAAGTTTGTTTTTCTCTAAAGAACCTTGACAAATCAAGGCACATTTGATGCCTATTTACGATATCCCATCGTTCCAACTCAAAAATAAATATTTTTGATATTCTTTATTATTTATTTTTGCCCTTTTTCTTAAATGGGAGAAATAAGAAATAATTCCCTAAAAATACTTTTTCACCTCAATAAATCCCAAAAATTTCTCCAAGGTGTGATATGGTATTTAGGACCATCTCACATCAAAAACCAAGATTGGCCAATGTAAAATATCATCTTAGCTTCCATAATCTATTTCTGCACTTTTTGAGTAA
This sequence comes from Avena sativa, assembly GCA_916181665.1. Taxonomy (NCBI): domain Eukaryota; kingdom Viridiplantae; phylum Streptophyta; class Magnoliopsida; order Poales; family Poaceae; genus Avena; species Avena sativa. The sequence goes on from OV702279.1 coordinate 33,933,510, forward strand.
GTGCATTTAAATGGGATTATAATCACTAGAAAAACCCCATTTAAATCATGAAGATATTATTTGACCTACTCCTCCTACCAGTACCATTTCCACACTTTGCCCAATGCAAGTTTATCAACTTCCTTCACAAGCACCAAATGGATCAACATTTTGTAGAACAACCAAACTAGATTCAAACCAAAACCAAACCAGCCCCAAACTTCCCAAGCACTCCTCCACAGCATCATCACTCTCTCCTGGTCGTGCACAGTAACCCAAGCCACTTTAGCACCTCCCCTCCCTTGTCCCATGTGCTTGCAAGAGTGAGAGATAGGCATCCATATCTTGCAAAGATCTCTCCCTCTTAAAAGCCACAACAGCCACTCCTCTCCCCCTCTCTGGTCGAGCACCTGGCCCCACAACACCACCCAGCACCACCCATAGCAGCCAATGGGCAGCCATCACCCTAGCCCTTGTCCAAATAAAATTTTGTCCACCCCACTTTGGTTTATAAGGCCACAGGCCATTACATCTCCTCTCCCCTCTCTCATTTGCCCCTAGCATGCCCCACTCTCCTCCCCAGAACTCCCTCTCCCCTCCCCAGCTCTTTCCTGCTCGAGAGAAGAAAAATGGCCTCTAGTCCATTGCTCAAACTCTGAGCATAGTACTCACTCCTCTGCTCCACTCTCTCTGCATGTCATTCTCTTGAACTCCCCTCTGGATTCTGAAGCTAAACCACCCCTTCCATTGTGCAGTAAGGACGACAGGTGGCCTCCCCGGTGAACTCTGGCGAGCTCCCTCTCGGTGGTATTTGCGTGAGGACCTCCCCGACGCCAGACCCACCCCCATCCCTGAGACCCTCGGTGTGCACCGCGTCGACCTAGCCCCTCCTTGACCTCCCCCGAACCCTCGGTGAACCTCCCCGCATCTCCTCTGACTCGCCCTAGGGTTCCATCCCCTCCCACTTAGCGAGGAAGGAGAAGGCGCCCGTGCCGTCGGATTTCTCCAATCCAACGTCCAGGGTCGCCCCTTACCTCTTTGCCCGGACCCCCGCGGGCAGGCCGACTGTTGTGCCGCGGGTGCTCCCGCGTCTCCCGCACGCGTCCAGCGCCGTTGGGCCGGATGCCCTCTGGCGGCCCATTTCCTCTCTGGATCTGGCCCGTTGACCACCCCAGCCCTTCCCGTTTTGCTGGAATTTCAGATCTTCAGAATAGTGGTTTGGTTTAATTCAAAATGAATTGGTGAAATGCTTCAAACTATTCATATCTAAAATTTCTCAAGTACTTGTATGTTTTATCGAACATGCAAAACCAGTTTTGTACCAAAACAATGTCTGGAATAAAGATGATAAATAATCTACCAAGATCTATCCAGATCACTAATTAAACTCTACAGATAGTTTCCAAAACCCAAATGGAGTGAATATAATTTGTAGTGGAAGGTATAATCCATACTTTGCAGGTCCCACGGGCCCCATACTTATTTGCTTCATAGTTTCTTTACTATTAAAAAGAAGTTGGTGTTGGTACGTCCACTTTGACATCAAACATCCACTTTGACATCAAACATTGAAACAATCTAGACCGTCCGATTTTTTGCACATCCAATACGTTTGTAAACAACAGTTAAGGAAGTATATTATGTACCATCAATTAGGAGATATGCTAATCATCTGTTTCCCCTAAAATTTATTGCGTGGGACAAGAGAAAAAAAGGAAACAATAGTAACCCCCGATTGGTTTCGTCCTTAAATTTTGAAACAAATCGAATCAATTAGTAACCGGAGATCGTTTTCATCCTATTATTAGTTTGGAAAAAAACCAATCTAGCATTAAATCGCAGGATGTACTCCCAGCTGTATCCATGGAGACGCATGCAACAAGTCCAAATGTAAGCGAGGCGCCAATGCCCCAGATATTGAACACGCGACCTTGGCCGTAAAAAATTTTACTGAAAGATCGTTTTATCGGACACCAATATTTTCACACAATTCAATTTTGTGAGAACACAAGTTTTCTTTTCTATAAGGGAGGCGTGCAACAGAATAAAAAGGAGAGGTTGTATCTCTCACTTGGCATTCTCTTCATTCTCTATCGTGAGACCACATAAATACATCACAAGCGAAACTGGTGGATTTTCTTCTTGAAACTCAATCCGAGAAGGGGAAGAATATGTATTCAATCTTATTTAAGATTACGACTAGGTAGTTCTAGAGCAAGTTCGACAATCCCGCCTCGCCTTAAACTCCTAGGATGAATTGGTCCGCGTCCATGTTCCCAGCTCTGCCGGCATGACCTCAGAGACACACAATAGAACTTGGGGTCTATCCGCAAGTTTGCATAAAGAAAATGAATCTTCGATTTTTTATTAATACATAGTATTTACTCAAAAAAGCGAATCTTAAATTTTTTATTAAGACATATTTACGAAAAAGTGAATCTTTAAATTTTCATCAAGACATATTCGTATGTTTCATAGACTGCTCCTAATGACATATTTACAAGGACCAAGCAGGTTCATGGTATGGCCTAGGGCCCTTCACCATTGGAGGCTGAGTAGATGATATGCACAATTTAACGCATGACATGAGTAGATCATATCAGATAAAAATAATAGCGGGTTGGCAATGTAAGGTGTGGTAGATATAGAATAGAAGCAAATTAGATCAAATCTTATTGCACAAACACGATATTATTTTTGATCTAGACTGTAGACAGGTTTAATTTTGATCAATTTTATCATTAAATAGACAAAATGCCCTTCATAAGCTTTTTTTGAATCAATGAACGTATATAAAACCATTATACTCCATAACTAAAATCTCCAAGGTATAGCTACTTACAATTATACGAGTAAGCTAAGATAAAACAAAAAAAACTCTTTAATAAAATTTCTGAATGGTGCCCAACAGAAAACAGAAAAAACCACACAAAAGTGTGTACCTACAATAATCATGTATGAAAAAAACTGAGTTTGAGCAAGGTGGAACCTTAATTGTCTTATAACACTACAAGGTGTCTTTTTTATACACATGAGTATTCACATTCATTACATATCACATCATATATGTTGTGAGTAAACAAAAGACCGTAGCAGCGCACAGGTATTCAGCTAGTGTTGGTAGAAAAAATATCAAAATCAAGACTTTTATGACTTTAGAAATTTCTATAGGTCAAGCAAAATGAGTTTTTGACCTAATTCCAACTCCCCTTGAACACACATAACCATATGCACCATAATCCATCAGCTCATAATTTTATGAGTCTCTGTTGAATTTTGGTCAATTAAACTATTCAGTGCATGGTTTAGTCACTAATAAAATCATTACAATAGCTCTGTAACTCCAAAAAGGTTTATTCCAATTTATACAGAAAGGTATTATCAATACCTAATATGTTTCCTTGGAATCACCTAAAAATATTCTGTAAATTAAATCTTATGAAAAAGACAAATCCCATCCAGTACTGTCTTTGGGAATTTCTCAAGGGCATTCTGGTAATTGTTTTGAGGTGATTCCAACTCCTCTTGTTTCAGTCCACTAAATACTACCTTTTTACACAAGTAAATAATTTTTGGAACTCCAGAACCGTTTTGGTGAATTATTTCCTAAAATTAGGGTTTTAATCACTATAAAATCCATTATAATTCAAGGGAAATTGATAAAATGGTGAAACCAATTTTGTTGGATTCATTCTATCAATACCTATTTGATGGTATCATTTTTATATAATGGTATCATTCAGATCAAGTCCTTGCTCAAAAACCCTTTCTTAAGTAGTTCCTAGACTGTAAATCCAAAGGGAGCCTCTCCCTAATGCCTCGAAATCTTTTGATAATCGTATCAAACCAAACCCCCAACATCCTACAGATATATATCATGTATTTATCTTTTGCTTACTGTATGGTTAGATTCTTGTATGCCTTGTATTGATTGTGGTGTTGTTTGTTGCATGTATACTCGATAACGGCGATAGTTGCGTTTGTGAGACGCCGAGGAGAAGAAAGCATCGGGTTATTCTTATTATTGCTATTATTGGTTTTCAGGTATTATAAATAAGTCAAGGGACATCTCGCTGGTAACAGGAAAACCACTATTCTTGAACTCCTATATTAACCTACTCCTTTGTATCAATTGTTTTATATCTCGTTTATGAACTGCACGATTAAATCGCATAGTTTGTTTCACACAAAAGGCGTGAGTAACTTGGCTCCTCCAAGTTATGGATGAGTGTCCATTAGGACACCTACCCCATTGACACCCATTTTTAACCCCTTTAGATCGAGGCCAAGATGATTAGCATCTTCCCTCTTGAAACCACAGATTTTCAATGATAAAACTATTTTGGGTTATACCCTACTACTAAGTTTTCAAAATAAAACCCTTAGAAAGAGGCATCGTTTCTGAGTGGAGTTTTTACTAAAGAAGATATGAGGAGGATGAAGAGAAAGTCAAACAAGAGAAAGAAAACTACGCCTTCACTGGAACAATTTATCCGTGCAACCACACTACCCTAGTCGCTGGGGCTTAACTCGTAGTTTGTGGTATTTAGCCGGGGCTGCTCGTACTTGCTAAAGGGGAGAAATCCCTTGAAATCCGGACTATCTGGGACAAGGTACCGGTGCAACAATTGGGTCTCTCACGGACGGTATGACTTAAGGTAAGTACGGCTGGGAGTGGAGTCAACATTGCTATCTGCCAAACTACGGTTTGGAGGTAGGGCCCAGTACGGGAGGAAGGTCTATGGACGTCGTGCGACATACTCGTACCAGAGAGAATAACCCAAAAGGAAAAGTCGCCTTTGCTAGGGATGGACAAATGAAAAGTTAGGTTTGATTATCCGAACCCCCGTCTACCGTGTGTAGCAGTCCGTGGTTTTATCCCGGCAGATGTATTGATTCTTGTGGGTAAAGTGCAGAAACTCTATAGAGTCTAATCTATTCGAATAGCCCTGTCCACGGTCAAGGACGGTTGGAAAGGTGATTGCTAGGAGTACCCTTGGGATATGTTGAGATGAATAAAAGGATGTGATTTGGTCACAAGGAAAGATAAGAACGATTTTGGTTTTGACCAGAGATGGTCGAAGATGTTTTAAAAAGGATTTTACTATAAAAACCGTTTTCAAAGTTTTTAACAAGGATGTGGAGATGTCGGGATTATTCTAAAAGGAGGCATATTTTCCAAAACCACTTTTTCAAAAAAGATATAGAGATGCCAATGTTAGGTCTTTCAAAGGCAACTATAGTGTAGAGCTATCTCGCCACAACCCGATATGCATTATCTTTGTTACCTTGTCTCAGTGGTTTGCGAGAACATTCAAAGTACTCATCAGCATTGTCCCTGGCTATTTGCTTGGCCAGATTGCAGATGTTAAGAAGTGATGAAGGTGCCGACGTCTATATGAGCTAGGCCGTCTTCCGAGTCAGTTGACTGTAGGTTAAGGCATTACATGGGCTCTGCGCTTGAAGACTTCCGCTACTTGTGTTATATTTGCCATAATGGCCACTCTGTAAGTTTTGTAGTCATTACTTTATGGATGATGTAATGATACTAGTAGGTTATGCTGACGGCTCACTGATCATGGGAACGTGAATTGTATGCATAATGGGTATTCTCGGACCGTAAATCCGGGGTGCCACAGACATGGTATCAGAGCCATCCTGACTGTAGGAGACCTTAGTTAGCATGGACGTTAGACATGACAACCCCTATTTCTGAAAACACCGGCTTTCGGAAACTATTTCTCAAAAGATTTTCGAAAGATTTCTTACCTCATCTTCTCTAACTTAAACGAATTGAAAATGGATTACTCTATAGCTCGTCTACTTCAACTAACCTGTTTTCACAAACAATGTCCGACCCTAAGACTATGAAGACAAAGAGACCCCAAGACAAGCAAAACAAAGGAGCTACCAATGACGAAAGACACTACAAGATCTCCCTACCAATGGAGTCGATCAACGCCCCCCCAAATCTAACAAGTATGGCACCGACGACAAAAGACAGCAGGACAGAAGTTGAAACCCCCCTAACGTCCGTACTTAGGATTAACACCCCAAAAATAGGATTCCTTTTTTATGGCGTGTAGTCACCTCCTTCGTACTTATGGTATGACTTTTTTTATTATCATGTGCGTGTGCTTGAAATGTGGATTGTTTGCCCTGGATCATCCGATCCTAAAAGTTCTGACCACCTTGCTGGCGTATCCCGATGTTAACTCCCGCAACCCCATAGCTGGGAAACCTCTCCTTAGCAGGATGACCACATAAGAAAGTCTCGTTAACCACATGTAAAGCCATAAGGTGGAAATACTGTGTCTTTCCACCCAACTCCAACAAACCCCTACTGACATGTCTTTGCCAATCATAGCTTTCCAACCAATATTATACCTCACTATTTCCTCTACCCTCAAGCTCGGAAGACTAATTTTGTCGCACCATTTCATTCTACAGCCGTACTCTATCTCCACCAGAAAACCCTGCAGATGGCTCCCTCCCGCTCAGAAAGCATCATTATTGGAGAAAGCTTCTGGCCCTTTGAAAAGCAACTACATGATCTACTGAAGATCATCCGTCATCCCCCACCTAAGATCTAAGGGACGGAGCTTCCTCGCAACAATTCAAGCATAGCTCAGTGGGTCATCAAGGCCACCATTCCCGCGCGTGAGAACGACCCCGAGCCCATCATCTTCACCTTCATTGATCACAACTGGGTAGATGGATTCGTGCGAGCAATACAACATATCATAGCACGCCTTTGCAAGATCCATGAAGAAGAGCTAAAAGATACCTCTTATCACCTGTTCGGGAAGCGTGACAAGGATGGACTTCTGACCGAATCTTTCCACACCTCCTGCACTGGAAATCAGCTAGAGAATATGGAATACCTCCTGCAACGCCATCAGGAGGATCTCGACAAGACCCGTCATCAGAACATCCTCATGCGTATGGATCTCGCCATACTTCGTACCCGGGAGAAAAGTCTACAAGCCGCCAACTCTTGTCTGGAAAGGAGAGTGGCCGCTCTAGCCTCTTCCACCTCTGAAGCTATCAACTCCGAGACTGAGAATGAAGAGTTGTCCTTCTATGAGTATAAACCTATCTTCCCGTCCACCCCACCAGAAGACCCACCTACAGAAGAAACTCTGGAAGCAGACACGACCCTCACCCTCACTGCCGAAGAGTTGAATATTCCCCACACCCCTGAGGATTTGCAGTAGCCGAAGTCAATGCGACAACTCAAGAAGGACAACCAGAGCCAAGCGATACCCATGGAGTAGTTTTCCTCCCTCGACTCACCCCTGTGGTGTAGTGTAGCACCTATGTATCGTCCCAAGACCTATTTTGTAAAACACTTAGTGCCTTGTCTCCATGTGGCACAGACCTGTTTTGTAACCCTTAAGCACCTCCTCCACCGACCGTCTTGAACCTGCTAAATGTATGGATTACATGCAAGTGTGATATCCTTCTTTGCATGTTTCACCCCCGCCGTTGCATCAGACCAAACCGGAATGACCCTATTCCAAAGGACCTCGTTTCCTAGACAGCCAAACTCCAATGACATCCTCCAACCCGTCGGACCCGTAACCGCCCAGAACTAACTACCCGAAATCTAGTAGGCGCCGCTCCGGTAGACCATCTAACTCACGAAACTGTTCTGACGACGTCGACAGAGTTTACCACCATGAAGGAAAGGTGTAGCGCCTTACCCCGATATCATCATACGACTCCAATCAAGAAATTCGGCGATTTTACCAAGATCCCCTAGTGTCGCTCTAAGGGGGAAACACTGCGTCTTTCCCACCCAAAAATCAATAGACCCCGGGAGTCGAACACTAGTTAGCATTAAGTGATGACCCACCCCTCCAACTCCAAATCATCAACCCTGCAAGAAGGACGACAATCAACACTTACACAGAATCAGAAGGAACTTCAGGAAGGTCCTCCACTCCAAGGTTGACCGCCCAGTCAACACCCTGTGCATCAAGACCTTGAAGAGAGAAACGTCGATCACGAGGCGAAGAAATAAAGAAGACTCAACTTTCTGTCCCGCCTCAAAAGGAAGTACCCTCGTCGACGCTAAACCTACCTAGACTTTTCCTAAGGGGAAAAGACTGCTTCTTTTCCACTTGTTTCATCTAAACCACCCGATCCAAATCCCCCCCCAGCTCCGAGCTGTAGTTGACCCTGCCTGTTTGTTAGAAGACCTGTTGGCACCACTTGTTTTCCCACCGCTGAAATTGTTAAGCAGATGTTATCACCCTAACCCTACTCCTCCCTAATCTTGGGACGAGATTATTTTAAGGGGGAAAGGTATGTAACATCCCAATTTCAGTAACCCTGATTAAATTTCCAAAAGGCAAAAATCAGGGGGAATAGAAACTTTTTCTTGTAATGTGTGCTTACTTGTTTGCTTGTTCTCAAGCAACTGTTTGTGTATTAGTTGTGTACTCCTCATCTCAACACTAGTTTACAAAAGCTATTATATAAAAGAGATATATTGGCTCATCTTTCATATTCTCAAATGTTCTGGCATTCCAAAACCTGATACAAGATGACCTTGACAGAACAAAATACTTTACTAGCTTCTATTAACAAAACTATGGAGACCTATATATTATCTCCTTATGTTTTCAAGACAGAACCTTCAACTACCCTTATCTTAGGTTTGCCAAAACCTTTATCAAAACCTTTTTGATTCCCATCTTGGTAGGAATTCCAAGATGATCCTTATCTCCCTTCAAAGCACACCCCACTCAAAATACCCTCCTTACCTCAAGCTAGGCTTGATGGTAACCATAGTAGTATTTAGATAAGTAATAAGATGAATTGCCTTGATCTGCTGTTTGCTGAATTGCCTTGATCTGTTGTCTGGGTAATTGCTTGGATCTCCTGATTGCCTTGTTTGCTTAGGAACTAGAGTGAGCTAATATAGTAGCTCATCGCTTAGGACCCAATCCTTGCTTGTGATAATCAAGCCCATATCAAGCATCCAAGTTTGGATCCCCTATTTTCAATATATACCTCAACATCAACCACTTGATGGACAGGATAAACCCTTGTCACCCTCTCAAATGTTTCCCTCTTGCATACTAGTCAAAATCACCAAATCTGCCAAAATGGCTGTCTGGATTTCTTATCTAGATCCAATCTTTGGAGCTCTACCTTTTCCAACCTATGTGCATTCTTGAGAATGTACTTGGACCATCTTGTATTAAATCTTTAGTACTACCAAAGTCCATTCTTACCCTTGGCTAAGCCAATCTATTTACCACTCATCCATGATGGTTTTGTAGTCAAGATATTAAACTTTTCTGCAAATCTTATCATCTTGCCTACTTTGGCAGAAGCTCACACCTACATTCCACCTCCCCTTGACCAACTCCTTTCTTGGTTATGAACTAATAACCATGGCCTATCAATCCCAACTTCACTTGTTTCCATTGGAGCCTTGTGCATCTTAAACCCACATGGTTTAGGAGGCTACCTGATGTATCTGCTATGGATGCCTTATCTTCAACAAATTTTGCCATCACTCCAAAACCACCTCAAATGCAAATAATCTCAACCATTGATTGCATGATAAACTATAGAACTTGGTGTACCTATCCATATACCTCTTGTACCAAGGTAAGCTCTGAGCTCCCTAATCTAACCCTGTTTAGGTGGCATCAAAATAACTAAACCCTAGATCCTCCCTTATCTAGTTTCCACCTTTTTCACCAGTTTTCTTCAAAACCAAGGTTGACCTTGATGCCCACATCAAGTTTACATCATCTAGCTTGGATATAAGCATCCCCAAATAATTCCCTCGATTATTTGGATTTTTAAACAATTTTAATTCGTTTACTTTCCAAATTCTCAAAACCTTGTCTTTAAAGGCAAGTTTGTTTTTATCCAAAGCACCTTTCCAAATCAAGGAACATTTGATGCCTATTTACCATATCCCATATTTTCAACTCAAATTAAATATTTTTGAGATTCTTTATTATTTCTTTTTGCCCTTTTTCTTAAATGGCAGAAACAAGAAATAATTCCCTAAAAATACTTTTCCACCTCAATAAATCCCAATAAAATTCTACAAGGTGTGATATCGTATTTAGGACCATATCACTTCAAAAACCAAGCATTACCAATGTAAAAATATCATATTATCTTCCACAATCTATTTCTGCACTTTTTGAGTAAGTGCATTTAAATGGGATTATAATCACTAGAAAAACCCCATTTAAATCATGAAGAGATTATTTGACCTACTCCACCTACCAGTACCATTTCCACACTTTGACCACGGCAAGTTTATCAACTTCCTTCACAAGCACCAAAGGAATCAATATTTTGCAAAACAACCAAACTAGATTCAAACCAAAACCAAACCAGCCCCAAACTTCCCAGGCACTCCTCCACAGCATCATCTGTAACATCCCATGTTTTATTATATGATGTTACTAGAAGCATGCATCATCCTTGCATCATTGGATCCTACAAATGAAGTTGAAACAAAACCTACCAAAACCCTAATAAAGATTTCTCCCTATGTGAGAAATACTGATGTATTCATGCTTGAACCTTCTAAAAACTATGTAAAAACATTAAACCATGGTCCTATGTTGACCACCTTATTTTTACAAAAATTTGAAAACAAGTTTAACCAAGTTTGGAATTAATATGCAAAATTTATTAGGGAATTAGTAAAAACAAAAATAGATAAAAGCAAAGAATAAAAAAAAACCCTAACTAGCCTAAACGGGACAGTTAAGCCGGACCGTGAGCTATATACCGCCGCCAGCCCAATACCCCTCCCCCGTCCCTGTCGCCTGCGCGGCACGCACCTCGCACTAGCCCACTTCCCTCTCCGCCATCGACACGCGGGACCCACCTGTTCGTCCCCTACCTCGAGCTGGAGTTCGCCTGCAGCACGTTTGAACGGAATCCGGTAGGATTCGTGGCCGATCCTAGCCCCTCGCCCAAGTTTCCGCCCCCATATAACTCCCTGCAACCCTCGGCCTTGCGTCGTTCGAGTTTTCCTTCTCACAAACCCTAGCCCAAAGATCTCTCGCGCCGGCCGCCGTCGGGTTGTTCTCGCCAAGACGGTTCGGAACCCCCTTGCTCTCTTCTTCCCCTAGAACTTTCCCCCATCCACTACTGATTCGCTTCGTATACTTCTCCCTCTCCCTTCTGCTGCCAATCGTCGGGAATTGCTCGCCAACGTGTCACTAGAGCTTGCGGGGACCGGCAGAGCCGTGCGGCTGGACGAGGAAGAGAAGGCCGAAGCCGATCTCGCACGCGGGACCGCAAGGAGGAGCCGCGCGCCGTCGTACTCTCCGCTTCCCTGAAGAGCCACCGCAGCGCCGCCGACGACCACGTCCGACAGAGCCGCCGCCGTCTCGCCATCGACGCCACCGCGGTAAGTCGCCGCCCTTCCCCCGTCCGTTAGATTTGCAAGCTGCGGCTCAGATTAGAAGCAAACCCGAAGGGGTACGCGCCTATCGCGTCGCGCCGCGTCTTCTCGCCGCATCAGCGCGCCGCGTCAGCACCGCTTCACCTAGCTGGCCCAATCAGAAACTGCCACGCGTCGTGTTCTCGGTTAGGGTTAATTTTATTTGGCAGATTTAGTTTAAAACTTGCAAAATTCATAGAAATTTAATTACTTGGCCAAATTTAGCATATAATATACCGTTGGATTCACAAAACTATGTAGAACCCAGATCTGCAATAAAATTCCAAGTTTACAGTAGGGTTTTGGGTGTAGAATTTAATCTCTAGATTAGAGTGTTTAATCTATAGAAAAATAATTAAAACTCTGATTTAGTTGATTCTTGTTGTGATGACTTTGTTTTCACAACACCTACTGAACAAAATTATGGAACATTGCTTAAGAACATTATATTTGATTTGGGGCTAAATTAGATGGTTGGATCTACTAGTCAGCCAATATTTTAGAAGTAAGACCCAAATTTTGGTAACCCGTGGGAAATCAATATTAATAACATCCCTAAAACAATTCAAATCCAATTATACTACCTTGGTCAATTTATAAAACAAATCTTGCATAAGTACCATGATGCATGCATGCATATTATCTCTGTGGCATATTTTGATTAGATCCATGTTTGTGTTTCGTTAGATTGTCCGGAGTGCGCTGAGGAGTGCTATTGTGTAGAGTGCTGCTCGGATCAAGGCAAGATACACCATTTGTTCATAATTTTGTCCCAGTTTTGATTCTGTGCATGTGATCTTCAAAATTCTGTAGTATGCATGTGTAGGATGTTCTAGTAGAATTTTTCCTTAGTATTATTTTGCAAGTGCGATGATTTTGTAGTATGCCATGAGTAGCTCTATACTTAGGATTTCCCCTCCTAATAGGTTCCCCTGTTTTGCTAAGTATTGCTTATGCTATATATATGAATGGTACCGTTGGGGGGTTTGAAAGAGAATGAATTTTTCTAAGTATAAAGGCTCTCTTGAGCAAACTTTTCTTCTCAAATCCACTTCAAAATAAAACTAAGTTTTCTTCTGGGCGGAATGGTTGTCGGGACAACGAGTGAGATTTTGGTGGAGGACGGCCGCCTAGGAATCAAAGAAGTCTGCCATGTTTCGGAATTCAGAAGCTTCCAGTGCAACCACAATACATATGGGCTCTGTCTTGGCCTAGTACTTAGTGGGAAACCTCACCTGGGTACCAACATTTGGAGGTTCTTGGCACGGTTGGATCCAGAATGTAGAGGGGCTACTAAGGGAAAGCCTCGCCATGGTCTTGTCTATAAAAGGACTTGATCATGGATTGTGGGTAAAGTGCACAAACTCTCGAGAGTATTGCAATCTGATCGATCAGCCGTGTTCACGGAAACAGAACAACATTGAGCCTCTGAAGGATGGAGCCTCTGAAGGATCTTCCTCTCTCTCTTTTAAAACTTAAAGTTTTCTAAAAACCCAAGGCGTGAGTCATATCGCTATTGGGAGGGTTTTGGGAACTTGGTGAGTAATATCCAAGTGTTAGGTTGGTTGGACACTTGGTGAGTAATATCCTCGTGTGCCATTCGACCATATGTTACTTGAACTAAAGTTTACAAAGTAGGGAAAATGTTCTCTTATTCTCTCTACTTAAGAAAACTAGCTTTGAGCAAATTAACTCTATAGCCTAAACTAGCTTGCATATAGAAATAGTCTTTTCTTGGTGTAATTTGCCAATACATTCAAAGTATTGACCCAACTTGTTGGCTGCACGTCTTATGTGCAGAATCTGAAGATTGAAAGGTGCGTAGGGATCGCGATTCTACACTCGACAAGCCTGGGGCGTTGATGGACTCAAGCTGCTTTTATGTTTCCGCTGTTATTCGAGCTAGACTTATGCTAAGAAAATTTGTAATAAATTCATACTCTGGATTCTCCGTGTAATAAAGACTTTGTGTTTTACATGATATTCATCGACTGTGAGTGCTAGCTATTGATCCAGGGACTAGCATGTAAATCACAGGGACTTAGGATCTTTACTGATCCAAGGTCACTACATATGGTATCAGAGCACATCGTTGCCTGTAGGACGTGACCCTAGGACTGGAACCACCTTTAACATATGCGCCTTACTTACTTTTCTACTAAGTTATTTTCTGCACTTCTAGTATTTGCTTTCCTCTACTTGATAAAGTATCTAATTTTCATTCTTGTAACTTAAATATGACAAGCTTCCTCTACGACACTGTCGCGGACATCGAGCCCCTTCGCTTTGGTGGATGCCTCATGGACCTTCTCACGCGTTTGGACCTCCCCCTCCCAATAATCTAGGGGAGCACAATGAAGAAACTCCACAAGGACGGCTGTTGGGGAGTCAAAGTCATCCAGCCAGGACAAGATCGAGGCAAGAACCCAGAGGAAGACATAGCAATCCACATTGTTAGCGACTCCAAGGAGAAGGCCCTTAGCATCAGTTTGCAGCAGCTCATTGGTCGCCTATGCGGACGCCATGATGAGGCTCTCCAAGGACACTGCGGCGGCCTCTTTGGAAGACGAGATGAGGAAGGAATTCCCATGGAGTTAACTTTTGAGGAAAGGACTTCTACCAAGTGCCGAAGGACCCAATATCAAGACTTGGAGTGCCACATTCATGACCTTGAAAAAGGTAGCTTCCTCGAGATGTTAAAGAACGATGAGCTATGCGCTCTCATAAAGGAGAAGGAGGAAATTATCAAGCAGCAGGAGGAGGCAATGAAGCTCCAAGAGATAAAGTTCCAGGACCAAGAGAAGAAGTTCGATAACCAAGAGAAAAGGGTGATAAATAAAAACAAGAGGATTAGGGAACTCAAGCAGGAAATCGATGGAACTGAAGTGCAAACGGAAGGCCTTTGAAAGATAATCAATGATGTGCATGCTTCCAAGAGGGACTTGGCAAAGCAACTTGAAGCCGCAAAGAAGTCAAGTATAGTGGAGGAACTACAAGGCGAGAAGAAGGAACTTCAGGAGCAGCTAGAAGCCACTACCAAGAAGCTGCAGGATGAGATAAAGAACCTCCAAGAGAAGCTTGAAGCCACCACAAAGGAGATGGAGTTGTACAAGACAACCATAGAGCAGGAAGGCTACTCGTTCGAGGACGAGGAAGAGGAAGGCGTGGAAGATGTGTAATAGTTGGACCACCTTTAATTCTATAGTAGAACATCATTCGCTATTGTAATAAATACCAAGACATTTTGGTTTAGTTAAACTTGGTTGATTTCTGTGTTAAGTTGTGTTAATGTGTCTTGTGTGTCTTGTGTGCTTGGTGTGTTTTCATAAGGGTAGGAGTTTACTACTTAGTCTTTCTGTCTATTTCTTAACTTGTCTCTCAAACCCCACAAATGCCGCCAAGACGTGCGAACACCGAAATTCCTCCAGAAATTGCACAACTTCTGGCCACTCAGAACCAGCTGATCCAACTGCTCACTTAGAACATGCAAAACAACAACAACAACCCGCCACCACTGCCACCTCCGCCACCACCTCAACAGAATCGCTTGACTCGGTTTTTTAGGTTGAACCCACCTAACTTCACTAGCAGCGCTGAACCAATCATCGCAGATGAATGGCTCCGTACGATTAACAAGAAGTTAGACACTATGCAAGCTGTCGGAGATGACAGGGTACGTTATGCCGCGCACCAGCTTGAAGGACCGGCTGCAGAATGGTGGGATAACTATCAAGTCACCCAACCGGATATTGATGCTATCACTTGGGATCAGTTTGAGTTGGCTTTTCGCACTCATCATGTGGCTGCTGGTGTCATGACTCTGAAAACGCGCGAATTTCGCGACCTACACCTGTTGCACCGTTCTGTCATCGAGTATGGTGATCTTTTCAAAAAAACTAGCCCGTTATGCACCCGATGATGTTTCCACTGATGCCAAGAGACAGGAGGAATTCTTAAGAGGACTCAATGACAAGATATCTATTCAGCTTGTGGCACAGAAATTTGACAACTTTCAGGAACTCCTGGACAGAGCCATTGTGGTTGAATCCAAAAGAAAGAGCATAGAAAACCGCAAGAGGAAATCTAACCCTCACAAGCACTCTGTTCCGTACCAGAAGCAGCGCACTTCCTCACCACCACCTTATAACAATAATGGCCACAACCATAACGGTCATCACCATGGCGGCCACAAACACAATGGGCATAAAAACCGCAATGGGAATGGCAGCAATGGGAAGGATCTCAGTGAGGTGACATGCTTTAAGTGCAACAAGACAGGGGACTATGCAACCACTTGCCCCGAGGATAAGAACGGCAATGGCAATGGGAATGGAAATGGACACAACCATGGCAATGGAAACGGGAAGAAGCCAAATCCGTTTGTCAAAGCCACGGTGAATCATGTCTCTATGGAGGATGCTTGTGACGCACCAGACTCCGTGATTGGTAAGTTCAAGCTCAATTCTATTTCCGTAGTTGTTCTTTTTGATACCGGTGCATCGCATTCATTCATATCGAGGGTATTTGTGGATAGAGGCAAGATACCTACGGAGACTATAAACTTTCCTCTAAGGGTAAGTTCTCCTGGGGGAGAAATAGTGGCAAACTACGGTTGCCGGGGATTAGAACTAAGGATTGGGACACACATCTTTCCCACAATTCTACTAGTTCTGGAGTCACAAGGATTAGACATAATCTTGGGCATGAATTGGATGACCGAATATGAAGGGGTCATAGATTGTGCCAAAAGAACTGCCATGCTCACAACACCGGAAGGGAAGAGAATTCGTATCAAGTCAAATTTCGCACTTAAGGAAGCCATGGTGAACTCTATTAAGGGTGTTAGCTTGGAGGATGTACCTATTGTAAAAGAGTACCCAGATGTCTTTCCGGAGGAGCTACCCGGAATGCCTCCCGACCGCGATATCGAGTTCCTCATTGACTTGATGCCGGGCACGGGGCCGATAGCTAAGAGACCGTACAAGATGGATGTGGACAAGTTAAAGGAACTCAAGAAACAGCTTAGGGAACAATTGGACAAGGGATTCATCCAACCTAGCGGGTCATCTTGGGGAGCACCTGTCCTGTTTGTGGAAAATAAGGATAAAACCAAGAGGCTGGTTGTGGACTACCGCTCGTTGAACAAAGTGACAATCAAGAATAAGTACCCTCTGCCTAACATCAATGACTTGTTTGACCAGTTAAAGGGAGCCAGTGTGTTCTCAAAGATTGATCTGCGATCAGGCTACTTTCAGCTAAAAATTCGAGAACAGGATGTGCCCAAAACAGCCTTCACCACAAGATACATATTGTATGAATACACCGTGATGTCGTTTGGTCTAACCAATGCCCCGACATACTTCATGACCATGATGAACAAGGTGTTCATGGAATATTTGGACAAGTTTATCGTGGTATTCATAGATGATATACTCATATACTCCAAGGATGAAAAGGAACACGAGAAACATCTGCGCCTAATTATGGAAAAACTAAGAGAACACAAGTTGTATGCCAAATTCAGCAAATGCGAATTCTGGTTAAAGGAAGTAGGATTCCTCGGTCATGTTGTTTCGGCAAAAGGAGTTGCCGTAGATCCTAGTAAGGTAGCCCCCGTGACTGAATGGGAGTCACCTAAGAATGTGGGAGATATTCGGAGTTTCTTGGGCCTCGTAGGATATTACCAGAGGTTTGTTGAAAACTTTTCCAAAATAGAAAAACCCATGATGGAACTACTCAAGAAGGAAAATAAATTCCTATGGACCGAGGCATGTGAAGCAAGATTTCAAGAATTGAAGAAACGTCTCGTAACGGCACCAGTTCTGTGTCTGCCCGATATCCAAAAGAATTTTCAAGTCTATTGTGACGCATCTCGACAAGGACTTGGAAGTGTATTGATGCAAGATGGGAAAGTGGTATCCTATGCCTCCCGACAACTTAAGAACCACGAACACAACTACCCCACACATGATTTGGAACTTGCGTCTGTGGTACATGCACTCAAGGTATGGAGACACTACCTCATGGGCAAACATTGTGATGTGTTCACAGATCATAAGAGTTTGAAGTACATATTCACCCAAAAGGAGTTGAATATGAGACAAAGAAGATGGCTTGAACTAATTAAGGATTATGACTTGGATTTATAGTACCACCCCGGAAAGGCAAACGTGGTGGCCGATGCCTTAAGTCGTAAGGTTTATGTGAATGGACTAACCGCAGGGGAACTTCCAGAGGATTTATGCAAGCAATTCAAGGATCTCAGGCTAGAGATAGTTCCGAAAGGACACGTAGCGACTATGGAAATAGTGTCTACTTTCCAAGAGAGAATCAAGGAAGCACAAAAGGGAGATAAAGAGTTGGAGGAAATAAGAGTCAAAATAAGTGAAGGCAAGACGAAAGGATTTCGTCTGGACGAACAAGGGACCCTTTGGTATGGGAAGCGTTTGTGCGTTCCCAATGACCCCGACATCAGGAAGTTGATTTTACAAGAAGCTCACGATTCACCTTACTCAATTCACCTAGGTAACACGAAGAT
Organism: Avena sativa; assembly: GCA_916181665.1. Classification (NCBI taxonomy): domain Eukaryota; kingdom Viridiplantae; phylum Streptophyta; class Magnoliopsida; order Poales; family Poaceae; genus Avena; species Avena sativa. The sequence goes on from OV702279.1 coordinate 33,951,464, forward strand.
GTACGTGAATGTGAAGGATAGATTTTGGTGGAATAACCTAAAAAGAGAAATTGCCGAATATATTTCTTTGTGTGACGTATGCAATAGAGTTAAGGCCGAGCATCAGAAACCGGCCGGATTACTTCAACCGCGACCTATACCCGACTAGAAGTGGGATAAGGTAGGCATGGATTTTATCACGGGATTGCCGCGGACTCATTCAGGATTTGATTCTATCTGGGTAGTGGTGGACTACTTCACCAAGGTGGCTCACTTGATTCCCGTAAAGACCACTTATACAAGTGCTAAGCTTGCCAAGATATACATGTCAAGGATTGTAAGTCTGCATGGTGTTCCCAAGGGAATTGTGTCAGATATAGGCACCCAATTTACTTCAAAGTTTTGGCGACAACTACATGAGTCTCTTGGAACCCGACTAGAATTCAGTACTTCCTTCCACCCTCAAACAGATGGCCAAACGGAAAGGGTGAACCAGATTCTGGAAGATATGTTAAGAGCTTGTGCACTAGACTATGGGTCTAGTTGGGACAATAATCTGCCATACGCTAAGTTCTCGTACAACAACAGCTACCAGACAAGTATCAAGATGGCCCCGTTTGAAGTTCTGTATGGCAGGAGGTGTAGGACCCCGCTACTATGGAGTGGAGTTGGTGAACGTAGTCTTTTTGGACCTGAATTGATCAAGGATGCCGAAGAAAAGGTACGACAGATTCAGGATAGGCTAAAGGTAGCCCAATCCCGAAAAAAGAGCTATGCTGATTCCAAATGCAGGGATGTGGCTTATAAAATAGGGGACCATGTGTACCTCCGAGTTTCACCACTACGAGGAGTTAAGAGGTTCGGAATCAAGGGTAAGTTAGCCCCACGATTCATAGGACCATATAAGGTTCTGTCCCGCAGAGGAGAAGTTGCCTACCAGTTGGAGTTACCAGAAGGAATAACTGTTCATGACGTGTTTCATGTGTCACAACTAAAGAAGTGCCACCCAGAAATGGCCGAAACACCGCTAAGAGATACAGTTCCCCTAGATGAGGTTCAGTTGGAGAATGACCTTACCTATGAGGAAAAATCCATCAAAATACTGGAAACAGCCGAAAGGATCACCCGCACTAAGACTATAAGATTCTGCAAAGTACAATGGAACCACCACTCCGAGGAAGAAGCCACGTGGGAGCGCAAAGAAGATTTGAAGGCAGAACACCCACACCTATTTGCTAGCCAGCCCGAATCTCGGGGACGAGATTCTTCCTAAGGGGGGTAGGTTTGTAACATCCAGGTTTTATTATATGATGTTACTAGAAGCATGCATCATCCTTGCATCATTGGATCCTACAAATGAAGTTGCAACAAAACCTACAAAAACCCTAATAAAGATTTCTCCCTATAGCAATACTGATGTATTCATGCTTGACCCTTCTAAAAACTATGTAAAAATATTAAACCATGGTCCTATGTTGACCACCTTATTTTTACAAAAATTTGGAAACAAGTTTCACCAAGTTTGGAATTAATATGCAAAAGTTATTAGGGAATTAGTAAAAACAGAAATTGATAAAAGCAAAGAATAAAAAAGCCCTAAATAGCCTAAACGGGCCAGTTAAGCCGGCCCGTGAGCTATCTACCGCCGCCAGCCCAATACCCCTCCCCCGTCCCTGTCGCCTGCGCGGCACGCACCTCGCGCTAGCCCACTTCCCTCTCCGCCACCGACACGTGGGACCCACCTGTTCGTCCCCTACCTCGAGCTGGAGTCCGCCTGCAGCACGTTTGAATGGAATCCGGTAGGATTCGTGGCCGATCCTAGCCCCTCGCCCAAGTTTCTGCCCCCATATAACTCCCCGCAACCCTCGGCCTCGCCTCGTTCGAGTTTTCCTTCTCACAAACCCTAGCCCAAACATCTCTCGCGCCGGCCGCCGTCGGGTTGCTCTCGCCGAGACGGTTCGAAACCCCTCTTGCTCTCTTCTTCCCCTGGAACTTTCCCCCATCCACTACTGATTCACTTCGTATACTTTTCCCTCTCCCTTCTGCAGCCAATCGTCGGGAATTGCTCGCCGACATGTCGCTGGAGCTCGCGGGGACCGGCAGAGCCGTGCGACTGGACGAGGAAGAGAAGGCCAAAGCCGATCTCGCACGCGGGACCGCAAGGAGGATCCGCGCGCCGTCGTACTCTCCGCTGCCCCGAAGAGCCACCATAGCGCCACCGACGACCACGTCCGACAGCGCCGCCGCCGTCTCGCCATCGACGCCACCGCGGTATGTCGCCGCCCTCCCCGGTCCGTTAGATCTGCAAGCTGCGGCTCAGATTAGAAGCAAACCTGAAGGGGTACACGCCTATCGCGTCGTGCCGCGTGGCCGCCGCATCTGCTCGCCACGTCAGCACCGCCTGCCACGCGTCATGTTCTCGGTTAGGGTTAATTTTATTTGGCAGATTTAGTTTAAAACTTGCGAAATTCATAGCAAATTAATTACTTGGCCAAATTTAGCATATAATATACCGTTGGATTCACAAAACTATGTAGAACCCAGATCTACAATAAAATTCCAAGTTTATAGTAGGCTTTTAGGTGTAGAATTTAATCTCTAGATTAGAGTGTTTAATCTATAGAAAAATAATTAAAACTCTGATTTAGTTGATTCTTGTTGTGATGACTTTGTTTTCACAACACCTACTGAACAAAATTATGGAACATTGCTTAAGAACATTATATTTGATTTGGGGCTAAATTAGATGGTTGGATCTACTAGTGAGCCAAGATTTTAGAAGTAAGACCCAAATTTTGGTAACCCATGGGAAATCAATATTAATAACATCCCTAAAACAATTGCAATCCAATTATACTACCTTGGTCAATTTAGAAAACAAATCTTGCATAAGTACCATGATGAATGCATATTATCTCTGTGGCATATTTTGATTAGATCCATGTTTGTGTTTCGTTAGATTGTCCGGAGTGCGCTGAGGAGTGCTATTGTGTAGAGTGCTGCTCAGATCAAGGCAAGATACACTATTTGTTCATATTTTTGTCCCAGTTTTGATTCTGTGCATGTGATCTTCAAAATTCTGTAGTATGCATGTGTAGGATGTTCTAGTAGAATTTTTCCTTAGTATTATTTTGCATGTGCGATGATTTTGTAGTATGCTATGAGTAGCTCTATACTTAGGATTTCCCCTCCTAATAGGTTCCCCTGTTTTTCTAAGTATTGCTTATGCTATATATATGAAAGGTACCGTTGGGGGGTTTGAAAGACAATGAATTTTTCTAAGTATAAAGGCTCTCTTGAGAAAACTTTTCTTCTCAAATCCACTTCAAAATAAAACTAAGTTTTCTTCTGGGCAGAATGGTTGTCGGGACAACGAGTGAGATTTTGGTGGAGGACGGCCGCCTAGGAATCAAAGAAGTCTCCCATGTTTCAGAATTCAGAAGCTTCCAGTGCAACCACAATACATATGGGCTCTGTCTTGGCCTAGTACTTAGTGGGAAACCTCACCTGGGTACCAACATTTGGAGGTTCTTGGCACGGTTGGATCCAGAAGGTAGAGGGGCTACTAAGGGAAAGCCTTGCCATGGTCTTGTCTGTAAAAGGACTTGATCGTGGATTGTGGGTAAAGTGCACAAACTCTCGAGAGTATTGCAATCTGATCGATCAGCCGTGTTCACGGAAATAGAACAACATTGAGCATTTGAAGGATGGAGCCTCTGAAGGATCTTCCTCTCTATCTTTTAAAACTTAAAGTTTTCTAAAAACCCAAGGCGTGAGTCATATCGCTATTGGGAGGGTTTTGGGAAATTGGTGAGTAATATCCAAGTGTTAGGTTGGTTGGACACTTGGTGAGTAATATCCTCGTGTGCCATTCGACCATATGTTACTTGAACTAAAGTTTACAAAGTAGGGAAAATCTTCTCTTCTTCTCTCTACTTAAGAAAACTAGCTTTGAGCAAATGAACTCTACAGCCTAAACTAGCCTTGCGTGTAGAAATAGTCTTTTCTTGGTGTAATTTGCCAATACATTCAAAGTATTGACCCAACTTGTTGGCTGCACGTCTTATGTGCAGAATCCGAAGATTGAAAGGTGCGTAGGGATCGCGAGTCTACACTCGACAAGCCTGGGGCATTGATGGACTCAAGCTGCTTTTATGTTTCCGCTGTTATTCGAGCTAGCCTTATGCTAAGAAAATTTGTAATAAATTCATACTCTGGATTCTCCGTGTAATAAAGACTTTGTGTTTTACATGATATTCATCGACTGTGAGTGCTAGCTACTGATCCAGAGACTAGCATGTAAATCACAGGGACTTAGGATCTTTACTGATCCAAGGTCAGTACATCATCATTCTCTCCTGGTCATGCACAGTAACCCAAGCCACTGTAGCACCTCCCCTCCCTTATCCCATGTGGTTGCAAGAGTGAGAGAGAGGCATCCATATCTTGCAAAGATCTCTCCCTCTTAAAAGCCACAGAAGCCACTCCTATCCCCCTCTCTGGTCGAGCACCTGGCCCCACAGCACCACCCCTAGCAGCCAATGGGCAGCCATCACCCTAGCCCTTGTCCTAATAAAATTTTGTCCACCCACCATCACCCCCTTTGGTTTATAAGGCCACATGACAGTACAACTCCTCTCCCCTCTCTCATTTGCCCCTAGCACGCCCCACTCTCCTCCCCAGAACTCCCTCTCCCCTCACCAGCTCTGCCCTGCTCGAGAGGAGAAGAAAAATGGCCTCTAGGCCATTGCTCAAACTCTGAGCATAGTACTCACTCCTATGCTCCACTCTATCAACATGTCATTCTCTCGAACTCCCCTCTGGATTCTGAATCTAAACCACCCCTTCCCTGATGCAGGAACGACATCAGGTGGCCTCCCCGGTGAACTCCGGTGAGCTCCCTCTCGGCCGTCTTCGCGTGAGGACCTCCTCGACGCCAAAACCACCTTTCCGCCCATCCCTGATACCCCCGGCGTGCACCGCGTCGACCTGGCCCCTCCTCGACCTCCCCCGAACCCTCGGTAAGCCTCCCCGCATCTCTCCTGACCCGCCCTAGGGTTCCATCCCCCATCCTTATCGCGAGGAAGGAGAAGGCGACTGGGCCGTCAGATCTCCTCCAATCCAACGGTCAGGGTCGCCCCTTACCTCTTCGCCCGGACCCCCATGGGCAGGCCGGCTGTTGGGCCGCGGGTGCTCCCGCGTCGCCCGCGTGTGTCCAACGCTATTGGGTCGGATGCCCTCTGGCGGCCCATTTCCTCTCTGGATCTGGCCCGTTGACCACCCCAGCCCTTCCCCTTTTTGCTGGAATTTCAGATCTTCAGAATAGTGGTTTGGTTTAGTTCAAAATGAATTGGTGGAATGCTTCAAACTATCCAGATCTAAAATTTCTCACCTGTATGTTTTATCTAACATGCAGAACCAGTTTTGTACCAAAAAAAGTCTGGAATAAAAATGATAAATCATCTACGAAGATCTGTCCAGATCACTAATTAAATTCTACAGATAGTTTTCTAGATCCAAATGGAGTGAATCCAATTTGTATTGGAAGGTATAATCCATACTTTGCAGGTCCCACTGGACACATACCCATTTGCTTCCTAGTTTGCTGGTAGCAAAAATATCAAAATCAAGCCTTTTATGACTTTAGAAATTTCTCTAGGTCAAACCAAATGAGGTTTTTACCTAATTCCAATTCCCCTTGAACTGACATAACCATATCCTTTATAATCCATCAGCTCATAATTTTATGAGTTTCAGTTGAATTTTGGTGAATTAAACTATTCAGTGCGTGGTTTATTCACTAATAAAATAATTACAGTAGCTCTGTAACTCCAAAAAGATTTATTTTAAATTCTAAAGAAATGTATTCTCTGTACCTAAAATGTGTCCTTGGAATCACCTAAAAATCTTCTGCAAATTAAATCTGATGAAAAAGACAAATCCCTTCCAGTACTGTCTTTGGGAATTTATCAAGGGCATTCTGGTAATTGTTTTAAGGTGATTCCAACTCCTCTTGTTTTAGTCCACTAAATACTACCTTTCACTCAAGGAAATAGTTTTTGGAACTCCAGAACAGTTTTGGTGAATTATTTCCTAAAGTTAGGGTTTTAATCACTCTAAAATCCATTATAATTCAAGGGAAATTGATAAAATAGGAAAACCACTTTTCTTGGATTCATTATATCAATACCTATCTGATGGTATCATTTTTATACAATGGTATCATTCAGATCAAGTCCTTGGTCAAAAACCCTTTCTTAAGTAGTTCCTAGACTATAAATCCAAAGGGAGCCTCTCCCTAATGCCTCCAAATCTTTTGCTAATCGTATCAAACCAAACCCCCAACATCCTACATATATATATATCATGTATTTATCTTTTGCTTGCTGTATGGTTTGATGCTTTTATGCCTTGTATTGATTGTGGTGTTGTTTGTTGCATGTATACTCGATAAAGGCGATAGTTGCGTTTGTGAGACGCCGAGGAGAAGATAGCATCGGGTTATTCTTATTATTGCTATTATCGATTTTCTGGTATTCTAAAGAAGTCATGGTACATCTCGCTGGTCACAAGCAAGACAATATTCTTGAACTCCTATATTAACCTACTCCTTTGTAACAATTGTTTTATATCTCGTTTATGATCTGCATGATTAAGTCCCATAGTTTTTTCACATAAAAGGCGTGAGTAACTTGGCTCCTCCAAGTTATGGATGAGTGTCCATTAGGGCACCTACCCTATTGACACCCATTTTTATCCCCTTTAGATCGAGGCTAAGATTATTAACATCTTACCTCTTGGAAACCACGGATTTTCGATTATAAAACTATTTTGGGTTATACCCTACTACTAAGTTTTCAAAATAAAACCCTTGGAAAGAGGCATCGTTTCAGAGTGGAGTTTTTACTAAAGAAGATATGAGGAAGATGAAGAGAAAGTCAAACAAGAGAAAGAAAAGGGATGTTCTACGCCTTCACCGGAACAATTTATCCATGCAACCACACTACCCCAGTCACTGGGGCTTAACTCGTAGTTTGTGGTCTTTAGCCGGGGCTGCTTGTACTCGCTAAAAGGGAGAAATCCCTTGAAATCCGGACTGTCTGGGACAAGGTACCGGTGCAACAATTGGGTCTCTCGCGGACGGTATGACTTAAAGTAAGTACGGATGGGAGTGGAGTCAACATTGCTATCTGCCAAACTACGATTTGGAGGTAGGGGCCAGTACGGGAGGAAGGACTATGGACGTCGTGCCACATACTCGTACCAGAGAGAACAACCCAAAAGGAAAATTTTCCTTTGCTAGGGATGGACAAATGAAAAGTTAGGTTTGATTATCCGAACCCTCGTCTATCGTGTGTAGCGGGAAGTGGTTTTATCTTGGCGGATGTATTGATTCTTGTGGGTAAAGTGCACAAATTCTGCAGAGTCTAACTATTCGAATAGCCGTGTCCACAGTCAAGGACGGTTGGAAAGGTGATTTCTAGGGGTACCCTTGGGATATGTTGATATGAATAAAAGGATGTGATTTAATCACGAGGAAAGATAAGAACGAGTTTGGTTTTACCAGAGATGGTCAAAGATGTTTTAAAAAGGGTTTTACTATAAAAACCGTTTTCAAAGTTTTTAACAAGGATGTGGAGATGTCCGGATTCTTCTAAAAGGAGGCATATTTTCCAAAACCTCTTTTTCAACAAAGATATATAGATGCCAATGTTAGGTCTTTCAAAGGCAACTATAGTGTAGAACTATCTCGCCATAGCCCGATATGCATTATCTTTGTTACCTTGTCTCTGTGGTTTGTGAGTACATTCAAAGTACTCACCGGCATTGTCCCTGGATATTTACTTGGTCAGATTACAGATGTTAAGAAGTGACGAAGGTGCTGACGTCTATACGAGCTAGGCCGTCTTCCGAGTCAGTTGCCTGTAGGTTAAGGAATGACATGGTCTCTGCGCCTGAAGACATCCGCTACTTGTGTTGTATTCGCCATAATGGCCACTCTGTAAGTTTTGTACTCGTTACTTTATGGATGATGTAATGATACTAGTCGGTTATGCTGGCTCACTGATCATGGGAATGTGAATTGTATGCATAACGGGTATTCTCGGACCGTAAATCCGAGGTGCCACACCATTCCACTCCCCTCCATCTCTCAGAACCACCCCACTTCTTCCCAGAGCAAGGCGAGCACCAGATGGATGGAATTTCATCGGAGCTTGCCGCTGCTAGAGGAGAAGGGCTCCGTATATTGGAGCCACCCTAGGAGGAGCCACCATTACTAGGAGGATCGCCATCATTGACTTTGTCGATCTCCCCCAGCACCGACCATTGCCGGAGCCCCGGTGAGCCACCAATGACCCCCACTGGCCACGCTAGGGTTTGACCTTTCCGCGTTCTGATCAGACATGTATGATGCACCTCAGCCGTAGATCTTGCTTCTAATCCTACGGCCCTAATCACCCCGTACCCCTTCGCACCCCACTGTCTCACTGACTGGTGGGGACAATCACTTAAACCTCCTGCGCGCTCTATGCATAGTGGGCCGGCCCAGTTAACGTTCCCGTGTGACCCAGTAGTTTGAATTTAGGTTTATCAATTTAGTTTCAAACTTAGTTCTATCTATAGATTCAAAAACCAATCCAGAGAGATTTACTAAACCAAATTGCATGAAACTAATTGTGCTATAAAGGTGTTGAAATTCTTAATCCAAGCCCATTGGATTCAAACCATTTGGAATTGTAGATCACCTATAGTAAAAATAACAAGGCAACGAATTTTCTGCATCCAAACATTTTTCAAAATTCAACCATAGATGATTTTGAGTTGATTCCAACTCTCAAAAATCACATTTGATAAGACCTTTATGAATATATAAAATATCTAGGTTTACTTGTAGAAATAATGGAAAAGTAATAAAAGAATGCCCCATAGGCATTTCTAGTCACTTTATTTAATTAAAATAAAAGGGTTAAAGCCTATTAAATTGTGACACCACTTTAAATCACATTCCAAAGTACTGAAATATGTGGTGATGACATGTGTCAACATGATCCCATGTTTTAGTTGGAGAATATTAAATCTTAAGTAGTTTTTCAATGAGTAGAAAATACTTTTCTAAAATAAAATAAATAAAACTAGTGCCTTAATCTTTGTGATAAAAGTGATGATGCTAGATCATCTAGTGTGAGCCTTTGTGTGCTAAATAGAAATAGTTAAGAATTGTTTGGTGATTGTGTAATTCGTATTTATTTATAGACGCTAGTATCGACCAAGGATACAAAGAGGAAGGAGACTACTACGAGGAAGAAGCAAAGGAGAACTTCAACCACTGTCTGCACAAGGCAAGCTATCCTAGCAAGCTACTATATTAGCAAGCTTAAACCTACAAGATAACCTATGCAATGTATTGTGCATGCCTTGGTTATAGCACTTGATGATACCAAAACCCAGTTTTACTTGCAAGCTTAATTATTTTATTTCTTTTTCAAAGCTTTTATTTGTGTTTACTTAGTGATTTGTAGATTTTATAAAGTTTATTAAAGGTAGCATAAAGAGCATAAAACTTGGCCTAAGTTAGATAAATCTTGATGTCATCCTGAGGCATGAGATTGAACTTAGATAAGTCGCACATGATTACCACCCCTCATTAGTGTTTACCCCCACTTGTAGATGCTAGTGCTAAGAATAAAACTTGATCACTTTAGATGGGAATACTTGGTGAAAATGATTATGAAAACCTTAGAATGATGAGTCATTCTAATGAAATGTTTTGACATGTGTGTGGGGGTTCGTAGCATGGAAAACAAAAAAATTCTACCGCATGCATACAAACAAGCCAAGATCTATCTACTAGATTGTAGAAAAGAGTCGATTAGAGTACTCACCCTTGAAGATTCCAAAGTGGTTAACGAGAGCAGATTCTCGAGGGTGATGTAGTCATACACTTGCCGATCTCAAGATCGCATAGACGATCCTTCCGGCGCTGCGTTCCGACAGCGCTTCCGCAGTCGGTCACACATTCGGTACTCGATGAAGACCTTCCTCTCCCTTGTTCTAGCAGGTAGTGGAGGTTGTAGTTCTCCCATCGCGATTCCAGCAGCACGACGGCATGGTGTCAGAAGTAGAGGGAAGATCTCGCAGGGCTTCGCCTAAGCCGGTGCGAGTTATGGTGGATCTAGGGTTTCCGGCGATCTAGGTTTAGAAGGCCGGAGAGGAGGAGGAGGTGTCAACGGCGACTAGGGCGACGACGGCTTGGGCGGCGACGACGACGCACGGGTGGGGAGGGCTGGTGTTGTGTGCTTTGGGGCATCCCTCCCCCTCTATTTATCTGAGGGAGGGTAGCTTGGGAGAGGGGAGTTTGAATCCATACCCAAACCCAATTTGGATAGAAGGAAGGACTCTTTCCTTCTTCCACTAGGAAACTATTGTTCCAGTGTGAATTTTCAAACCTCCCCTTTGACTTTCAATTTAGATCTTTATTTCTCTCACAAATTCCCAACCAAAGTGACCTAGGACATGATCCAATCATTCCACTTAACCATGAAACATTCATGGACCATTCCCCTTCCGGTCTGGTGAACCTTCTAGACCCTTCTAGAACCTCTCCGATGAAAACATCGAATTCCCGAACCTCAGAATCGAACTTTCCTTGTATGAAGCTTATTCTCCGGACCATTCCGGGTCTCCTCGTGATATCCCGGATCCCATCCGAGACTCCGAACAACATTCGGTTTCCCTACTTACATTCCATATCTACTAAACAACATCGAATCCTTATGTGTGTCTCCCTGCGGTTCGTGAATTATGCGGACATGACCGAGACACTTCTCCGATCAATAACCAATAGAGGAATCTGGAAATTCATATGGCTCCCACATATTTCTACGATTACTTTGTGATCGAATGAACCACTTACATACGATACCAATTTCCCTTTGTCTCCCGATAGTTTACTTATCCGAGGTTTGATCGTCGGTATCTCTGCATACCTAGTTCAACCTCGTTACCGATAAGTACTCTTTTCTCGTTCCCGTGATATGTGATACCTCGTGAGCCAGTCACATGCTTGCAAGCTAATTGGATGACATTCCACCGAGAGGGCCCAGAGTATATAAATCTGTCATATGGATGGGAAAATCCCACTCTTGATCCATGTGCCTCAACACATACTTTCCGAACAGTCAATGCCACCTTTATAGCCACCCAGTTATAGTGTGGTGTTTGATGTCATCAAAGCATCCTTCCAGTGATGGTGATTAACATGATCTCATGGTAGAAGGAATTAGGTTAGTATGTACCAGAAAGCTTATAGCAAACAAACTATTGAAATGACTTGATCTTTATGCTACGCTTATCTATAGGAGTATGTCCATCATACCATTCTCCTAATGATATGATCTCGTTGTTAATAACATATCAATGTTCATGATTGAGAAACCACGATCATCTATTAACCAACAAGATAGTATTATAAAGAGGCTTTACCAGGGACTCTAATTTAGTTTACAAAATCACACAAGTATTAATGTTTCCGGTTAATACTAGTATAGCATGAATGTAAACATTTATCATAAATACAAAGATATAATAATAACCACTTTTATTATTGCCTCTAGGGCATATCTCCAACAGTCTCCCACTTGCACTAGAGTCAACTAATCTAGATTACATGGTAATATACCTAACACCCATGGCGGTTTGGTGCTGTTCATGTTTTGCCCTCAGGAAAGGTTTAGTCAACGGATCCGCCACATTCAGATTTGTGTGTACTTTGCAAATCTTTATGTCACCATCTTGGACATGGTCTCGAATAGCGTGAAAACGTAGCTTGATGTGCTTCAACTTCTTGTGTGGCCTTGGTTCTTGTGCATTGGCTATGGCGCACATGTTATCACAATAGATAGACATTGGGTATAATGCACTTGGAACTACACCGGGCTCTGTAATGAACTCCTTCATCCATATCGCCTCTTGTGAAGTCTCCGAAGCATCTATGTATTCAATTCAGTTGAAGATCTCGCCACAACGCTTTGCTTTGCACTCCTCCAGCTAACTGCTGCACAATTCAAAGTAAATACGTATCCAGATTGAGATTTAAAATTATCCGGATCGGTGTTCCAACTAGCATCGGTGTAACCATTAACAACGAGTTGTTCATCACCTCCATAAGAAAGAACCATATCCTTAGTTCTTATCATGTACTTAAGGATGTTTTTGTCTGCTGTCCAATGATCCACTCCTGGATTACTTTGATATCTGCTAGTCAAACTAACAGTATATGCAATGTCGGGTCTAGTACATAGCATGACATACATAAGAGATCCTATGGATGAGGCATAGGGAGTTTTACTAATTCTTTCTCTATCTTCTGCCATTGCAGGACTTTGAGTTTTACTCAAGGTCGTATTGGGCAACATGGGCAAGAACCCTTTCTTGCCATCTTCCATTCCATACCTCTTTAGAACTTTGTACAAATATGTACTCTATGACAATGATATTAGGCGTCTCGATCTATCTCTATAAATCTTTATGCCTAATATGTAAGCTTCTTCGCAAAGATCTTTCATTGAAACACTATTATTCAAATAATCCTTGACACTATTAAGAAGGTCTACATCATTCCCAATCAACAATATATCATCTACATATAGTATTAAGAATGCTACAGAGCTTCCACTCACTTTCTTGTAAATACAAGCTTCTCCATAAGTTTGTATAAAACCAAAACTTTTGATCACCTTATCAAAACATTGATTCCAACTCCGGGATGCTTGCTTCAATCCATAAATGGACCATTGAAGTTTGCATACCTTGTTAGCATCTTTCGGATCAACAAAACCTTTGGGTTGTACCATATACAAATCTTCATCAATGTCACATCCCAAAATTTTCCAAATTTCGAAATGTGAAAAAATAAATAAACAAAATAAATGATTATTGAAATTTAGGGTGAAAAGAAACTTTTTGTTTCCAAATGGAAACATCAAAACCCTTCTTGAACAAACTTTGAATAAAAGGGAATCTAGCAAATTTCAATCAAGTGAAATGCATTCATCAATGAATGTATCTTGAAATTTAAACATTTGGAAAAGTAAACGAAAACCCTAAAAAAAACCTATGAAAGAAATCATTTCCAAGATTACTCTAAGACTATGGATTTGATCCATATAAAAATCTATCAACAAACAATTTTAAATGATCAGGAATGATAAATAAAAATATTATAAAACCATAGCAATTGGTTTCATTCAATTTGGAACCATGGATAAAAACTTATGAATTTATTAAGATAAAAGGAAAATAAATTTCAAAGCTAATAAGCTCCTATCTAAAATCCTCACCAAATTATGAGCAAAATAATCCTAAAAGGATTTAAAACGATATACAAGTATTAAATAAAATCATACAAATTGGAATCACCAATTTTGGATGTATAAATAAAAAGATACGGATTTTATAAGATAAAGAAAGAAATAAATAAATAAGGAATATTTAAAAGCCAAATTAAATATTGGCCAAATCCGTAAACAAATGGAAGTTATTAAATAATAAAAAGAAATAAAAGATTATTTAAATAAAACTATATAGGCTTTGAACCATATTCAAATTTTATTTAAATAAAGACAAGTTGCCTAAACTAAATAATAAATCCTTATAGAATTATTTAGGGGACAATTTAAACCTTGAATTAAATCCATAAGCAAAGGGAATAGACATAATTCAAATCCAAATAAAATAAATGTATAAAGAATATTCAAATAAAAACATATAGGATTAAACCATATTCTAATTATATTTAAATGGAGACAAATACCTAATGAAAATGATTAATTAAATCATGAGAAAATAATAAATTGGAATTTCCCAAGTGGAATAAAAGTTACTTAATTAAAATAAATGGAATCAAAGAATTATTTGAATAAAATTTATATGGGATTAAGACCACATTTTATTTTATTTGAATAAAGACAATTACCCAATTAAATGATTAATAAATCATATTAAAATATTTTAAATAATTCAAAATTAATTATTTAACACACTAATGAATAAATAAAACCTACTAAAAAAGGTTTGGTGAAAATTAGAATTCAAATAAGAGTTTGAAAATATAATTAAAATCTTATTTGAATAAAGGCAAGTGCCTATTATAAATAAATAATAAACCATAAATGAATAAAAGAATTATTCTAAAATGAACTTTAAGTCACATTTATAAACAGTATAAAACCTACTGAATTTTTTTGAATGGATTTGATGATTAAATCTGATTTCAAATAAGGGTTTGAATTCAAAACAGAAAAATGGAAATAGAAAAAAAGAAAAAGAATAAAGAAAAATGGAAAAGAACCAACCCACTAACCAGGCCCAACTAAGCCCAATAGCAGCCCACCCGACATCTCTTCTCCCACGAACCATTTTCTTTCACCCGCGGACGTACCCCCCACGCTCACTGACACCTCAGTCCCACGCCACGTAGGCATCGTCTCCCTCACCCACCACGACCTGTTCTTCCCCCTCGCTGCTGTTTCTGCCAATTGAATGCGCGCTTGAATTCGCATCAACGCCACGCTAATTATGCCCAGCGACGGCACCCTCATAATCGACCACACCCCTCTCTGTTTCCCCCCATTCTCCCGCACACAATCGCCACCAGGCTGCCCCAAATTGCGTTTGCGCCACCACTGCCTCCGATGACATTTCCGGCCGATTCCGGCGACACTCAGACTCCCCACTGCCTCTGGAACCCACTAGCTTGTTCCCCATATCCTTGCGCATCTCCCAGTAGCACTAGCTCACTCACGCGCGCTCCGAAACATCGGCAAGGACAACACCACCTCGCCACCGACGGCTAGCTCAATTCTGGCGAGCTACTGACGCTAACCCCGAGCGCCCCTCATGTTCTGGTGAGTATACCTATGACCCTCAAGAGCGTACGTATCCTCCTGACGCATTCCCTCACTCGCTTGCATCCCAGGCACTCGTCATCGACCATGGCCGTGCGTGCCCGATCCAGTGAGAAACTCCGGCAAGAAATTCCTGTCGTCCTCGAGCGCCCCTTCGCCGACAACAACAACGTTGAGCATCCTCTCTTCACTGCGAACTCGGTGAGCCACTCCATACTCTCCCTGTCTTCCTGCTTCACCGAAACCACCGCGAACAGAGCGCCGCCACCGCACAGCCGCTGCCAGCGCCGCCCATCTTTGGTCACAGTTCTGTCAGCCGTTAGATCTTGATGTTGTGACATAGATAGATCCACTTAAATGAACCGTTATGTTTGATCTGTATCGCACGATTTGTTTTTAATCCAACGCACCACACTGCTCGATCCAGACAAATCAGTATGGACCAATAAGAACACACCACGTGGCCTGTGTTTTGATTTAAAAACAGAAACTTATCTATTATTAGATTGATTTTGTAAAATTCATAACTTTAAATATACACGTCCAAAATTTACAAATTTTATATCATTGGAATCAGGAAAAAGAATAATATCCAACCATGCCCTTTGTTTAGTATGTTGCTTCTGTAAAATTAGTTGTTTTTGCAGAAACATGTTTAGGCCTATTTTGAGCAGAAAATTTATTCTAGAAATGATTTTGGGGTAAAATCTTTTGCAAATGATTTGTTTTGAACCTACTGACCATAAAAACCAACTTGTAGATTTAAAAGTATATTTTGTGATGCTAAGGAATAAATCTTTGAATAAAAGCATTTTTAGTTAAATAAAAATGTTGATTATGGTTTAAAAATGCTTTTTGAGTAAAACCTTTGGAAAATGATTTGAATTAAACTCTCTGACCCTAAACACTAAGTTTTGGATTTAAAAATGTATTTGATTAACCTTAGAAAATTATTAATTTGATTAAAGGCATTTCTAGTAAAATAAAATGATGCTTTGTTTTAAAAATAGTTTTTGGGTGAAAACCTTTTGTAAATAGATCGTTTTTAAAACACTTTGACCATAAACATTAATATTGTTGTTTAAAAACATTTTGGATAACACTAGAAGTTATTCTTTGAATAAAATCATTTCTAGCAAAACAAAAGGGATTTAAATGGCCATTTTTACTAACTTGTTTTCAAATGACCTTGCCACTTATATAAATGACAAATAGGTGTTTTAAAATATTTATAACCTATTAGATATCACCGTTCCAAATAAAACAATATTTTGCATGCTTGCATGCATTGCTTTGTTTTGATTGTTCTATGTGATGAATTGTTTGAATGCTAGTTTTGAATTTGTGCCTTGCTTGATTGAATTGTAGTGAACTTTGAAGAGTGTGAAAATTGCAAGATCAAGGAGTGAACCTATATTATCTACTAAAAAGGCAAGTGGTGCTTCATACTTTGTCCCATTGTTTTCACTATGCATTAGCGATATTTCTAAGTAGGACTTGCATGGAATTTTTACTAAGTATGCTATGCCATGGGAAATCCTAGTAGATGATGCCTTAGTAGAATTTTACCTATGTTAAGATCCCTACTACTATCATGCTTAACCTAGCTAGTAGAAAACAAGGGTGGATTATATTCATGCTATGAAATATTTCTAAGTCTATGACTTGTGTTTTGTTTAATAAAACAACTCTGTGAATGAATCACCTGGGTGGAATGGTGTGAATGGGTTATGTTGAGTGGTTACACAGGCCCCATATTTATGGCCTACCCTAGTGTATATCACTTGTGGAAAGCCACCCAGGAACAAAGAGATTTGAGATGTCAAATGTTGAGAAGCTTCAAGTGCAGCCACATGGCAATATGGGCTCTGCCTGGATCATATAGGTTGCAATAACTTAGCCAAATGGACAGTTGGTTGTAGGGGTGATAGGTTTGCAGCGCGTCCATTTTGGTCTAAGGAAAGGATTCTGAAAGATCTTGTATCGATGCATGTCGAGTCTTGTGGGGAAAGTGCACCACCTCTCGAGAGAGTAAAATCTAAGTACTTAGCCGTGTCCCCGGCAATGGACAATTTAAGCTTCAAGACATGGAAGCTATCAAGAATCTCCTCATACCAATTTCTAAGTTAAAAGCTTGTGGTTGAACAAGGGTTAAAGGATCTTCAATCTTTGATTGGTAGATGCCTTGGGTGATTTTGACAGACAAAAACTTAGTGTTTACAACTTATAAGGAAAATCTATTTTGAGCAAAGCAAGCCTTAGAAGGGTTTCACGGCATAGTAAATCAAAATTTTCTACGGAGCGAACAGAGGGAAAGCCAAGATCTAATCTAGGAGATGCAAACAACGAGAGAGATTGGATTAGATCTTCATACCCTTGAAGATTCGCACAGCGGAACGTTCGTCGAAACGTGGGTGATGTAGTCGTACTCGCTTCTCCTCCTCGCGATCCGATCCGATCTAGCACCATAAGTGGCGGTGCCTTCGTGAGATGCACACGTGCAGCACCTCGACGTCTCCTCCTTCCTCGGACCATCAAGTATGGTGGAGAGATGGGTTGGATCTACAACGCGACGGCGCGGTGCAATTGGTGGAGAATTTCTGCAGCAGGGCTTCGCCTACAAGCAGTCGGGAGGGAGAGAGGAGGGGCAGCAGGGCGGCTAGGGTTGGAGGGGAAGGTGTGTGTGGTTGGTGCACCCCCACCCCTCTTTATATAGAGGGGGGGCGCAGCCCTAGCCCCTCCCCCAAGCCCAAAGGATAAGGAGTGGGGGGCATGGACTCTCCCCTCTTCTAGAAACCCTATCTCTAGTTTAAACGATTTAAACTCTCTAGGATCGGCTGGGCCCTATGGGGCCTTGTGCCCCTGGCCCAATGCGGCCAGGACACTCCCTCATAGGCCCATGCCCCCTCCCGGAAGGTGGGGCCACGTTGGTCCCCTTCCAGAAGGTTCTAGAAGCTTCCGGTACAATACCGATTAACCCGGAACAATTCCGAACTCCAAAAACTGCACTGCCTTATATGAATCTTATTCTCCGGACCATTCCGGAACCTCTCGTGATGTCCCGGATCCCATCAGAGACTCCGAACAAAAAATCGTAAACCAATTATCCAATCTATCCTAGCGTCGAGACACGTTAAGTGTGTGACCCTGCGGGTTCGAGAATATGTAGACATGATCTTCTATCAATAATCAACAGCGGGGTCTGGGCACCCATATTGACTCCCACACATTCATCGATGATCATATCGGATGAACCACGATGTCAGGATTCAAACAATCCTATATATATATTCCCTTCGTCTCGCGATATTTTACTTGCCCGAGATTCGATTGTCGGTACCGTCATACCTAGTTCAATCTCGTTCACAGCAAGTACTTTACTCGTTCCATAATCCGATATCACTTTGTGATTAACTCCTTAACCACATGCTTGCAAGCGGTGTTGATATCGATTACCGAGTGGGCCCGAAGTATATCTCTCCAACTTGGGAGGGACAAATCCCATCTCGATACATACAACCCAACAGATACTTTCCGATCACCTGAGAGACACCTTTATGATCACCCTCTCATAGGATGACGTTTGATGACCTCAAAGCTTTCTTCCGATACCAGGGAGTTGTATTATCTCATGGTCTAAGGAATACAATATTTGACATAAGAAAAGCTTCGCAAAGACGAACACGATGACACGATCTAATTGCTTCGCTTAGTTTGGGTCTGTCCATCATATCATTCTCCAATGATATGATCTCATTATCAATTGACAACTCATGTCTATGGTTAGGAAACCTTAACCATCATTGATCAATGAGCTAGTCCATAGAGGCGTACTAGGGACACGGTGGTGTTCACAAACCACACAAGTATTAAAGTTTCCGCTTAATACAATTCTAGCATGGAATATAAACATTATCATGAACAATAATTATAATAATAACATCTTTATTATTGCCTCTAGGGCATAATTCCAACAGTCTCCCACTTGCACTAGAGTCAATAATCTAGTTTACATTTGGCAACAATCTCACACCCATGGCACTGAGGTGTTGATCATGTTTTACACGTGGAAGAGGTTTAGTCAATGGATCTGCGACATTCAGATCTGTATGTACTTTGCTAATCTTCAGATCTCCATCTGCTATATAATCTCGGATTATATGAAACTTGCGGTTGATATGCTTGGTCTTTGGATGATATCTTGGTTCCTTAGCGAGTGCTATGGCGCCAGTGTTGTCACACAATATCTCTAGTGGGTCCAATGCACTTGGAACCACGCCAACCTCAGTGATGAAGTTTCTGATCCAAACTCCTTCACTTGACGCTTCTGCAGCATCCATGTATTCCGCTTCTACTGTAGATCCCGCGATCACGCTTTGCTTGCAGCTTCTCCAGCTCACAGCTCCTCCATTCAAAATATACACGTATCCTGTCTAAGATTTAGAATCATCCTTGTCGGTGTCAAAACTAGCGTCGACGTAACCTTTTACGACAAGCTATTCATCACCCCATAGACTAAGAACATTTCTTTAGTCCTATTTAGGTACTTTAGGATGTTCTTCACGGCTGTCCAGTGTTCCACTCCTGGATCACTTTGATATCTGCTCGTCAAAATAAGAGCATTGGACACATCCGGTCTAGTACACAGCATGGCATACATGATGGAACCTATGGCCGAGGCATAAGGCACTTTGCTCATAGCTTCCCTATCATTTACCGTAGCTGGACACTGAGCCTTGCTCAATATCTTACCTGACAACATAGGCACTGAACCTTTCTTTGCCTTATCCATTCTGAACCTTTTCAGAACTTTGTCTAGGTATGTACTCTGGCTTAAGGCTATCAGGCGTCTTTTTCTATCTCTATAGATTTTGATGCCCAATATATAAGCAGCTTCACCTAGGTCTTTCATTGAAAAACACTTGTTCAAATAACTCTTCACATCGTTAAGCATGTTGATGTCATTTCCGATAATCAATATGTCATCCACATATAGTACCAGAAACGTCACCGAGCTCCCACTCACTTTCTTGTAGATACAAGCTTCATAGCAATTTGGAACAAATCCAAAGCTCTTGATCACTTGATCAAAACGAAGGTTCCAACTCCGAGATGCTTGCTTCAGTCCATAAATGGAACGCTGAAGTTTGCATACTTTATCAGCATCCTCAGGATCGACAAAACCTTCGGGTTGCATCATATACAACTCTTCATCAATGTTGCCATTAAGGAAAGCAGTCTTGACATCCATCTGCCATATTTCATAATTATGAAACGCGGCAATTGCTAATAAAATCCGAATGGACTTAAACATCGCTACGGGAGAGAAAGTCTCATCGTAGTCAACACCTTGAACTTGTCGAAAACCTTTCGCGACAAGCCGTGCTTTATAGACGGTAACATTACCATCCGCGTCTATTTTCTTCTTGAAGATCCATTTGCACTCAACGGCCTTTCGGTCGCTAGGAGGGTCCACCAAAGTCCATACTTGGTTTTCGCTCATGGATCCCAATTCGGATTTCATGGCTTCTAGCCATTTCTCAGAGTCTGGGCTCATCATCGCTTCCTCATAGTTCGTAGGTTCACTGTCTTCTACTAGCAAGACAGTCAAGACAGGGTTGTCGTACCACTCAGGAGGGGCACGCGACCTTGTCGACCTGCGACGTTCAGTAGCAGCATCGTCCGAAGCTTCATGATCCTTTTCATTAGCTTCCTCTATCGTTGGTGCAGGCGGCACCGGAACAATTTCAGGTGCTGCGCTACGCTCCAATTCAAGAGAAGGTTCAATAACCTCGTCTAGCTCTACTTTCCTCCCACTCACTTCTTTCGAGAGAAACTCCTTCTCAAGAAAGGAACTGTTCTTTGCGACAAACACTTTGCCTTCGGTTCTGTGATAGAAGGTATACCCAATAGTTTCCTTAGGGTATCCTATGAAGACGCATTCCTCCGCTTTGGGTTCGAGCTTGTCCGGCATCAACTTCTTGACGTCAACTTCGCATCCCCAAACTTTAAGAAACGACAACTTAGGTTTAGCACCAAACCACAGTTCATACGGTGTCGTCTCAATGGATTTAGATGGAGCCCTATTTAAAGTGAATGCAGCGGTTTCTAATGCATAACCCCAAAATGATAACGGCAAATCAGTAAGAGACATCATTGATCGGACCATATCTAATAGGGTTCGATTCCGGCGTTCAGACACACCATTGCGCTGTGGTGTTCCGGGTGGCGGGAGTTGTGAAACGATTCCACTTGCTTTAAGATGCGTGAGAAAATCATAACTCAAATATTCACCTCCACGATCGGATCGTAGAAACTTAATCTTTCTGTTACAATGGTTCTCCACTTCATTCTGAAATTCTTTGAACTTTTTCAAATGTTTCAGATTTATGTTTCATTAAATAGATATACCCATATCTACTTAAGTCATCGGTAAAAGTGAGAAAATAGCGATATCCACCGCGCGTCGAAACACTCATCGGTCCGCATACATCGTTATGTATGATTTCCAACAAGTCCGTTGCTCGCTCCATCATACCGGAGAACGGGGTTTTGATCATCTTGCCCATGAGGCATGGTTCGCATGTGTCAAATGATTCAAAATCAAGAGACTCCAAAAGTCCATCAGAATGGAGTTTCTTCATGCGCTTTACTCCAATATGACCTAGACTATAGTGCCACAAATAAGTAGTATTATCACTATCTACTTTGCATCTTTTAGCCTCAATGTTATGGATGTGTGTTTCATCCCTTTCGAGATTTAGAAGAAATAAACCATTTACAAGAGGTGCATGACCATAAAAGATGTTACTCATATAAATAGAACAACCATTATTCTCCGATTTAAATGAATAACCGTCTTGCAATAAACACGATCCAAAAATAATGTTCATGCTCAACGCAGGCACATAATAACACTTATTAAGGTTTAAAACTAATCCCGAAGGTAAAACTAAGGAGAGCGTGCCGACGGCCATCACATCAACTCTTGATCCGTTGCCAACGCGCATCGTCACCTCATCCCTCGCAAGCCGCCGTCTATTCCGTAGCTCCTGTTTCGAGTTACAAATATTAGCAACTGAACCGGTATCAAATACCCAGGCACTACAACGAGGGCTAGTAAGGAAAACATCAATAACATGTATATCAAATATACCTTTGATGGTGCCAGCCTTCTTGTCCGCTAAGTACTTCGGACAGTTATGCTTCCAGTGACCCTTGTCCTTGCAATAGAAGCACTCAGTGTTCGGCTTGGGACCAGACCTGAGCTTCTTCTCAATAGGGGCATTGCGCTTGCCGCCGCCCTTCTTGAAGGGCTTCGTTGCTCCCTTACCTTTCTTAAAGGAGGGCTTGTTGACCATCAACACATGATTATCCTTCTTGATGTCCACTTCCGCAGCCTTCAGCTTTGCGAAGAGCTCGGTGATCGTATCAGTGGAACCAATCTGATTATGAGTCACTACAAAACTTTTGTAGCTGGGAGGGAGTGATTGCAAAACCCTGTCAATCTTGAGCTCCTCTGGAATCGTGCATTCCAGTTGCTCAAGGCGTTGAGTGTAGCCCGACATCTTTATGGCGTGCTCACTAACGGAACTCCCTTCCTCCATCTTGCAGTTAAAGAACTTCTCAGAGATCTCATATCTCTCAGAACGGGCTTGAGTCTGAAACATGGTTTTCAGCTCCTCGAGAATCTCAAAGGGCCCGGGATAGGTTTCAAAACGATTTTGAAGTTCCGGTTCCATAGCAAACAACATGGTGCTCTTAATCACACCATAATCATCTTTGCGCGACTGATAGACAGCTTTCTCATCAGCCGGCGCAGTTGCAGCAGGGGGGTCACCTAACGTTTTCCCAAGGACATAGTCCTTTTGTCCGCCAGACAGAATGATTCTTAGATTGCGGAACCAATTGGTGAAGTTAGACCCATTGTTTCTAAGCTTTTCCTTCTCAGCAAAAACGTTGAAGTTGAAGTTGGACTTGGCCATGTGATCTACAGTATTTGCAAGTACAATTTAGACTATGTTCATGATAAATAGTTCAACTTAATCAAATTACTAGATGAACTCCCACTAAATTCAACATCCCTCAAGTTGTTTAGTGAACACGATCCAAATTCACCACACCTAATCCGATCATCACGAGAAGAGATGTGGTTTCAATGGTGGACAACGAAGTGTCGATCATATCATTCATATGACTCATGCTTAACCTTTCGGTTCTTGTGTTCCGAGGCCATGTCTGTACATGCTAGGCTCGTCAAGCTAGACCCAAGTATTTCCGCGTGTGCAAAAGCTGGCTTGCACCCGTTGTATGTGAGCGTAGAGTATATAGCACCCGATCATCACGTGATACTTGGACATGACGAACTTTCGCAACGGTGCATACTTGGGGAGAACACAGTTTTTATCTTGATCTTTAAGTGAGGAATCATCTTATAATGCTACCGTCGCGATCTAAGCATAATAAGATACATAAAAGGATAAACATCACATGCATATAACTTTATGTGACATGGTATAGCCAATCTTCGCGCAATGATCTCCATCTTGTGCGTTCCGGCATGATCTCCATCACTCCACCATGATTGCCTCCACCACGAATAGCAACTACAACTATTGCTAACTACTTAGCGATAAAGTAAAGCTATTACATGGCGTATAAGAAGTTGACTCGCAGGTCATACACAATTATAAAGACAACCATATGGCTCCTGCCGGTTGTGTACTCATCGACATGCAAGTCGTGAAACATTACAAAACATGATCATCGCATACAATATACACATCACATCTTGGGCCATACCATATCACAGAAAACACTCCCTGCAAAAACAAGTTAGACGCCTCTACTTTGTTGTTGCATGTTTTACGTGGCTTATGGGAGTAGATGCTAAGAATGATTCTTACCTACGGAAAGCCACAACGGTGATATTATGGTTGCCAAACTCCGGTGTTAATCCCATGACAACTATAGTGAGAGAAACTGACATCCACCAGCCGCATGTGTGGAACAAGCCACACGTCAAGTGCGGAGCCGGTCTCGCGAACGACGTCGCGTAAGGTTCGCCTGGACCGCTTCAATCTCACTATCCCGCGTCATAAGAAGAACACAAACAAGAGGCTTGCAACAGAAAACATCAACGCCCACAACAACCATGTTGCGTTCTACTCGTGAAGCACATCTATGCATAGATCTAGCTCTGATACCACTGAAGGGTTTCGCGGCATAGTAAATCAAAATTTTCTACGGAGCGAACAGAGGGAAAGCCAAGATCTAATCTAGGAGATGCAAACAACAAGAGAGACTGGATTAGATCTTCATACCCTTGAAGATTCGCACAGCGGAACGTTCGTCGGAACGTGGGTGATGTAGTCGTACTCGCTTCTCCTCCTCGCGATCCGATCCGATCTAGCACCACAAGTGGCGGTGCCTCCGTGAGATGCACACGTGCAGCACCTCGACGTCTCCTCCTTCCTCGGACCAGCAAGTATGGTGGAGAGATGGGTTGGATCTACAACGCGACGGCGTGGTGCAATTGGTGGAGAATTTCTGCAGCAGGGCTTCGCCTACAAGCAGTCGGGAGGGAGAGAGGAGGGGCAGCAGGGAGGCTAGGGTTGGAGGGGAAGGTGTGTGTGGTTGGTGCGCCCCCACCCCTCTTTATATAGAGGGGGGGCGCAGCCCTAGCCCCTCCCCCAAGCCCAAAGTATAAGGAGTGGGGGGCATGGACTCTCCCCTCTTCTAGAAACCCTATCTCTAGTTTAAACGATTTAAACTCTCTAGGATCGGCTGGGCCCTCTGGGGCCTTGTGCCCCTGGCCCAATGGGGCCAGGACACTCCCTCATAGGCCCATGCCCCCTCCCGGAAGGTGGGTCCACGTTGGTCCCCTTCAGGAAGGTTCTAGAAGCTTCCAGTACAATACCGATTAACCCGGAACAATTCCGAACTCCAAAAACTGCACTGCCTTATATGAATCTTATTCTCCGGACCATTTCGGAACCTCTCGTGATGTCCCGGATCCCATCCGAGACTCCGAACAAAAATTCATAAACCAATTATCCAATCTATCCTAGCGTCGAGACACGTTAAGTGTGTGACCCTGCGGGTTCGAGAATATGCAGACATGATCTTCTATCAATAATCAACAGCGGGGTCTGGGCACCCATATTGACTCCCACACATTCATCGATGATCATATCAGATGAACCACGATGTCAGGATTCAAACAATCCCATATATATATTCCCTTCGTCTCGCGATATTTTACTTGCCCGAGATTCGATCGTCGGTACTGTCATACCTAGTTCAATCTCGTTCACAGCAAGTACTTTACTCGTTCCGTAATCCGATATCACTTTGTGATTAACTCCTTAACCACATGCTTGCAAGCGGTGTTGATATCGATTACCGAGTGGGCCCGAAGTATATCTCTCCAACTTGGGAGGGAAAAATCCCATCTCGATACATACAACCCAACAGATACTTTCCGATCACCTGAGAGACACCTTTATGATCACCCTCTCATAGGATGACGTTTGATGACCTCAAAGCTTTCTTCCGATACCAGGGAGTTGTATTATCTCATGGTCTAAGGAATACAATATTTGACATAAGAAAAGCTTCGCAAAGACGAACACGATGACACGATCTAATTGCTTCGCTTAGTTTGGGTCTGTCCATCATATCATTCTCCAATGATATGATCTCATTATAAATTGACAACTCATGTCTATGGTTAGGAAACCTTAACCATCATTGATCAATGAGCTAGTCCATAAAGGCATACTAGGGACACGGTGGTGTTCACAAACCACACAAGTATTAAAGTTTCCGCTTAATACAATTCTAGCATGGAATATAAACATTATCATGAACAAGAATTATAATAATAACATCTTTATTATTGCCTCTAGGGCATAATTCCAACAGCCTAAGATCCACTTAGCCAAATGCATATAGATGTTAGATACCACTATTCTAACATAGTATCACTTGCCAATACAATTCAAATGTATTAACCCTTGTGGATGTAACTTATTATGTTGTAGGTTTGTTTGATGTTAGTGAAGTGTGTTGATTAGGATTACAAGTCTACAACCAACATGATTGTCTGTGGCACTTTGAAGATGAAGGACCCCATGCTATAGTAATTTCTTCTGCATTGTAATGAGATGAGCTATGTATGATGTAATGAATTATTTTATTCCTGGTTATAAAGTTGTATTATGACCTTTGTTTCTTGATATTACATCTTAAACTGTGGATTCTAGCTATTGATCCAGGGACTAGCATTGTAAACACAGGGATCTCTACCTTATCAGGTTGGGACCTCTACAATCAATGTCTCCATTGAGGAACGCCGTTTTGCCATCCATCTGCCATATCTCATAATCATAATATGTAGCGATTACCAACAAAATCCTCACAGACTTTAGCTTCGCTACCGGTGAGAAAGTCTCATCGTAGTCAACTCCTTGAATTTGTCGAAACCCCTTTGTGACAAGTCGAGCTTTATATACAATAACATTACCATCAGCATTTGTTTTCTTCTTGAAAACCCATTTGTTCTCGACAGCCTTCCGGCCATTCGGTAAGTCCACCAAAGTCCATACTTGGTTTTCGTACATGGATCCAATCTTGGATTTCATGGCTTCTTGCCATTTATTGGAATATGGGCTCATCATCGGTTCTTCATATGTCGCAGGGTCATCGGTGTTGTCCACCAACATGGCACTCATAACGGGATCATACCAATCAGGAGTGGTACAATTTCTCGTTGACCTGCGAGGTTCCGTAGTTACTTCAACCGAAGTTTCATGATCAACATCATTAGCTTCCTCTCTTATTGGTGTAGGCACCACAGGAACCACTTCCGGTGCTGCGCTACTCTCAAGTTCGAGAGAAGGTTCAACAGCCTCGTCAAGTTTTACTTTCCTTCCAGTCACTTCTTTCGAGATAAACTCCTTCTCTAGAAAGGATCCATTGATGGCAACGAAGATTTGGTCCTCGGATCTATGATAGAAGGTATACCCAATAGTTTCCTTCGGTTATCCTATGAAGACGCATTTTTCCTCTTTGGGTTCAAGCTTTTCTGGCTGTAACTTCTTTACATAAGCTTCACAACCCCAAACTTTAAGGAACGACAATTTAGGTTTCTTCCCAAACCATAATTCATAAGGTGTCGTTTCAATGGATTTAGATGTTGCCCTATTTAAAGTGAATGCGGTTGTTTCTAATGCATAACCCCAAAACGACAGAGGTAAATCTGTAAGTGACATCATAGAACGAACCATATCTAAGAGAGTCAGATTACGACATTCGAACACACCATTACGTTGTGGTGTTCCCGGCGGTGTCAATTGTGAAATTATTCCGCATTTATTAAAATGCTCACCAAACTCGTAACTTAGATATTGACCTCCATGATCAGATCGTAGAAATTTAATCTTCTTGTTACGTTGATTTTCTACTTCACTTTGAAATTCCTTAAACTTCTCGAAAGTTTCAGACTTATGTTTCATGAAATAGATATACCGCGCGATGCTACACTCATTGGGCCACACACATCGGTATGTATGATTTCCAATAAGTCCATAACTCGCTCCATCATACCGGAAAATGGAGTCTTAGTCATTTTACCCATCAGACATGCTTCGCATCTTTCAAGTGATTTGAAATCAAGTGATTCAAGAAGTCCATCGGAATGGAGTTTCTTCATACGCTTCACTCCAATATGACCAAGATAACACTGCCACATATAGGTCGAGTTATTGCTCAATTTCAAACATTTAGCTTCAATGTTATTAATGTGTGTATTTCTACAATCGAGATTCAATAAGAATAGACCATCTATCAAAGGTGCATTTGCATAAAACATATTATTCATATAAATCGAACAACCATTATTCTCGGACTTAAATAAGTAACCTTCTCGCAATAAACATGACCCGGATATAATGTTCATGCTCAACGCAGGCACCAAATAACAATTATTTAAGTATAAAACTAATCCCGATGGTAGATGAAGAGGTAGCGTGCCGACCGCGATCACATCAACCTTTGATCTGTTTCCAACGCACATCGTCACCTCGTTCTTCGCTAGTTTCCGTCTATTTTGCAGCACCTGTTTCGAGTTACAAATATGAGCAACCAAACCAGTATCAAATACCCAGGCACTACTATGAGTACTAGTGATATACACATCAATAACATGTATATCGGATATACCTTTCTTCTTGATGTTGTCGTTCTTCAAATCCGCCAAGTACTTAGGGCAATTCCGCTTCCAGTGGCCCTCTCCCTTGCAGTAAAAGCACTCAGTATCAGGCTTAGGCCCAACCTTGGTCTTCTTCGCCGGCGCGATAACCTTCTTACCGCCCTTCTTGAAGTTTCCATTTTTCTTAGACTTGCCTTGCTTCTTGAATTTGGTGGTCTTATTGACCATCAACACTTGGTTCGCTTTCTTGATCTCCACTTCCGCAGATTTTAACATGGAGAAGAGTTCGGGCAACGACTTGTCCATGTTTTGCATATTGTAGTTCATCACAAAGTTCTTATAACTTGGTGGTATTGATTGGAGGACACGATGAATCCCCAAAGCATTAGGAATCACTATACCCAAGCTTTGAAGCTTGCTTGCGTGCCTAGACATCTTAGGAACATGCTCACTAACGGAGCTGCCCTCTTCCATCTTGCAGTTAAAGGACTTTTCAGAAGCCTCATAACTCTCAACTGCCGCATGAGCCTCAAATATCATTGAGTTCACGGACAATATCATGTGGGTCATGGTTCTCAAAACTTTTCTGAAGCTCCGATTCCAAACCATACAAGATAACACATTGAACTGTGGAGTACTGATTCTTTCGAGCGAGGAAAAAATTCTTTACCTCATCGGTAGCATCAGCTGCAGGTGGGTCACCCAGCGGTGCATCCAGCACATAGGTCAAATTACCAGCATTGAGGACAATCCTCAAGTTGCGGAACCAATCTGCGAAGTTTCTTCCATTGTTTTTTAACTTTTCTTTCTCTAGGAACGCATTAAAATTGATGGTAGAGGCCGCCATTGATCTACAACATATTTGCAATAGTTTAGACTAAGTATATGACAAATTGAGTTATAACTAATAGTTAAATTAATCTAGGTGAACTCCCACTCAAAACAATATCCCTCACATTATTTTAGGGATCACACGAACCAAATTGACCACATCAAAACCGATCATCATGAGAGTTGATGTAGCTTCAATGGCGAACAATCAACATGTTCATCATATCTACTATATGACTCATGCTTTACCTTTCGGTGTTCCGTGTTCCGAGACCATGTCTGTACATGCTAGGCTCGTCAAGATGAAACCTTAGCTTCCGCATGAGCAAATATGGCTTTCTCCCGTTGTATACACTCGCAGAATCTAACACACCCGATCATCACGTGGTGCTTCGAAACAACGAGCTTTAGCAATGGTTCTTAATAAGGATGAACACTTTATAACTTGAAATTTTGTGAGAGGGATCATCTTATAATGCTACCATCGCGAACTAAGCAATACAAGATGCATAAAAGGATTAACATCACATGCAATTCATAATATGTGATATGATATGACCTTTCTTCTTGTTCTTCCGATCTCCATCTTCAAGCACAAACATGATCTCCATCATCACAGGCATTGCCCCAAGGTCAATGGCACTGCGCCATGGTTGTCGTCCACCAGCATCAACTATTACAACTACTTTGAATAATAGACACACATGTCTTAATGGAATTAAAAAAACAACCATATGGCTCCTGCCGGTTGACGACTTACAATAAGGAACATTGCATACATCATATATAATCACAATCATGGCCATATCACATTAGAGCACACCCCTGCAAAACAAAGTTAGACGCCTCTAATTTTCTTTGCATGTTTTACGTGGTTTGGGGATTTCAATAAGTGTCGTTCTAACTTACGAACAAGAACCACAAATTTGATACTAGTATTGTCAATTACCCGTTGTAAATTGAATCTTCACTATGTTGGGAGAAACAGGCACCCGCAAAGCGACTTATGCAATACAAGTTGCATGTCAAGCTTGGAACAAGTCTCATGAATGATTTCATGTAAGGTTAGCCTGGGCCGCTTCATCCCACCATCCCGCAAGATGCAAAGTACACAAGAAGAAATCGACAACAAAAGCATTAACGCCCACAGTGACCATTGTGTTCTACTCGTGCAACAGATCTACATATAGACACGGACCTAATACCACTATAGGGGTTCGTAGCATGGAAAACAAAATTTTTCTACCGCATGCATACAAACAAGCCAAGATCTATCTACTAGATTGTAGCAATGAGTCGATTAGAGTACTCACCCTCAAAGATTCCAAAGTGGTTAATGAGAGCAGATTCTCGTGGGTGATGTAGTCGTACACTTGCTGATCTAAAGATCGCATAGACGATCCTTCTGGCACTGCGTTTCGGCAGCGCTTCCGCAATCGGTCACACATTCGGTACTCGATGAAGACCTTCCTCTCCCTTGTTCCAGCAGGAAGTGGAGGTTGTAGTTCTCCCCTCGCGATTCCGGCAGCACAACGGCGTGGTGTCGGAAGTAGAGGGAAGATCCCACAGGGCTTCGCCTAAGACGGTGTGACTTATGGTGGATCTAGGGTTTCCGACGATCTAGGTTTAGAAGGCCGGAGAGGAGGAGGAGGTGTCTACGGCGGCTAGGGCGATGGCGACGGGCCGGCGGCGGCGGCGCATGGGTGGGAAGGTCTGGTGTTGTGTGCTTTGGGGCAGCCCTCCCCCTCTATTTATGAGAGGGAGGGCATCATGGGAGAGGGGAGTTTGAATCCATACCCAAACCCAAGTTGGATAGAAGGAAGGACTCTTTCCTTCTTCCACTAGGAAACTATTGTTCCAGATTGTCTTTTCAAACCTCCCTTTTGACTTTCAATTTAGAGCTTTATTTCTCTCTCGCAAATGCCCAACCAAAGTGACATAGGACATGATCCAATCATTCCACTTAACCATGACACATTCTTGGACCATTCCCCTTCCGGTTCGGTGAACCTTATAGACCCTTGTAGAACCTCTCCGATGAAAACATCGAAATCATTCCTGAACTCTGGAATCAGACTTTCCATATATGAACCTTATTCTACGGACCATTCCGGATCTCCTTGTGATATCCCGGATCCCATCCGAGACTCCGAACAACATTCTGTTTCCCTACTTACATTCCATATCTACTAAACAACATCGAATCCTTAAGTGTGTCTCCCCGCGGTTCGTGAATTATGCGGACATGACCGAGACACTTCTCCGATCAATAACCAATAGAGGAATCTGGAAATTAATATGGCTCCCACATATTTCTACGATTACTTTGCGATCAAATGAACCACTTACATACGATACCAATTTCCCTTTGTCTCGCGATAGTTTACTTATCTGAGGTTTGATCGTCGGTATCTCTGCATACCTAGTTCAACCTTGTTACCGATAAGTACTCTTTTCTTGTTCCTGTGATATGTGATCCCTTGTGAGCCAGTCACATGCTTGCAAGCTAATTGGATGACATTCCACCGAGAGGGCCCAGAGTATATCTATCCGTCATATGGATGGACAAATCCCACTCTTGATCCATGTGCCTCAACACATACTTTCCAAACACTCAATGCCACCTTTATAGCCACCTAGTTACGGTGTGGTGTTTGATGTCATCAAAGCATCCTTCCAGTGATGGTGATTAACATGATCTCATGGTTGAAGGAATTAGGTTACTATGTATCAGAAAGCTTATAGCAAACGAACTATTGAAATGACTCGATCTTTATGCTACGCTTATCTATAGGAGTATGTCCATCATACCATTCTCCTAATGATATGATCTCATTTTAAATAACATCTCAATGTTCATGATCGAGAAACCACGATCATATATTAACCAACAAGCTAGTATTATAAAGAGGCTTTAGCAGGGACTCTAATTTAGTTTACAAATCACACAAGTATTAATATTTCCGGTTAATACTATTATAGCATGAATGTAAACATTTATCATAAACACAAAGATATAATAATAACCACTTTTATTATTGCCTCTAGGGCATATCTCCAACAATGTGTTCTTGAACACCAGATGATTTTGAATCATGAAAATGTTGAGGCATGAGCCTTATCCCTTTACAAAACTGATGGTTGTCTGGATGCAATACCATTCCAATTTTACCGTACAACCACAATACCCGAATTTGGGTAGGGATTGACTAGAAATATACCTTAGTATGGGTTCCCTTGTGGCCGAGGTTTGAGCTGAGGCTACCTCGTGAAGATTGACCACCTGTGCAGTTCCCAAGATGACGGTTGGTCATGGTTGGGAGGCCAAACTCATAGGAGAGGTGCCTATACTATGGTGTGTAATTGAAAGGTTAGGATTGATTATCTGCATACTGTGTATGGTGAATTCAGGATTGTTCCTGATGGATGTATCGAATATTGTGGTGAAATTGTACCACCTCTACAGAGTGTCAAACTATTCAAATAGCCGCGTCCGCAGTTATGGACAGTTGGAGTGTCCATACTGTTCCGTCGTCAGATGTTTTCAAACTGACTTATGAAATGAATCATGAATTTGACTTGACCACAACAGAGTTGTGATATGAAAATTCAAGATCCCACTTAGGTATTATAAAACTTTTAACTAGCTTTCTTTGCTTCTGAACTCAGTTAAGGTAAATCTGGCTTTTTGCAAAACAACCTAGAGCTTAGTATTCCTACTCAAAACCAACTCACTTGTTAGTCTTAGTTTGCGAGTACTTAAAGAGTAATCATGGCTTTGTCCCTGGCTATTCCCGTGGCCAGACTATGAAGAGGACTATTAGGAGGATGGACCGCAGGAAGGTTACGACAATTAGTATCATCTCCCATTATCAGCATGCCTGTGACCATGAAGATGGAGCCTCGCCCACACTATTGTTATTATTTTATTCCGCTGCTTTAATTGTACTAAGACTGGATCATGAGATCCTTTATTTGTTGTAAGACCTTATGTATGGTTTGTAATGGATGATGTACTGTGATATCAAATCTGTTATGTCTCGCAAAAATGGTAATCCTGGGATTGCGATGTATGGCATAACAGGCATCTGTGATAAAAAATTCGGGTGTTGACAAGTTGGTATTAGAGCCCTCCTGATCATATGAGACCCTAGTTTAGAATGGACGTTTGAAACAAAAACTTAGTTTCGAAACAAAGGAAGTGAGTATTTATGAAAACTTACTCTCATTCTTATCACTTAGGTTCTTTAATAAAAATTCGTGTTCCTCAAAAATTCTTGCAAACTTACATAAAATTTGACACACTTGATCACTCTACTAACTTACTCATCCTACATTCTTATAGATGGACATGAAGTATAGCAAGTTCTGTCAGTTTGGAAATGGAGGAGATCTCATCTTTGAGCGTGACTTGGACCAGCTTTCGGAACTTCTAGAGCGCCCGCACCCCAAGTTCTTCGGAGCTCAGCTCAACGATCAGGAAGGAGGAGAATTGCAATGGCTGATTGTTGCAAGTCTCCGAGGGAATATTGAAGCCCCCACCTTAGAGGGAGTCTAGTTCACCTTAAGGGAGAACAACTGGATAGATGGACTTGCCAAGGCCATGTAGGAAGCTCTTGCCCGTCTGTGTGGGCAGACTATTAATCAGATCAAGGGCATGCACTTTGAGTTCTATTGAAGGCGTGATGCGATGGGACAGCTACTAGAGGTACCACGTCACCAAGATCTGAAGCATCAAGTGTACCACCTCAGCTTCATGATGTATGACCGGCAGAAGGAGTTGGACAATGCCCGCTCCTACGCCAACCATAAATACGCTCTCGCTGTCAAGAAGGACCAGAACATCGCCATGCTTGTGAAGGATCGCAAGTCTCGTCATCGTTAGCTTGAAAATAAGGAGCGCACCATTGCCCGCCATCGTCACAGGATCACAAACTTGGAGGAGACCATCCACGAGAGGGACATGCAGCTTGAGGAGAGGGAGAATGCAGGGGAGGATATCCGTGCAGACCCCTACTCTTATCTTAGTGACGATGATGACTTTCTGGAGGATCAAGCCATGGAATTCTTCACCGATGAGGATGACTTCGCCTTCATTGATGACGAGGAGGATGAAGCCACCGATTCCGAGGAATAGTAGCACTTGAGCACTAGTGTTAGTGAAGTTGTATCCAGTCCCACTATGTCATAGTTTCATACAATGGTTCTTAAAACCATCTATTTTCCTTGTTGTGGTGTGTGTTTGTATCGTGTGCTATGAATGAATGAATGAATGAAAAGAAAGTTGCTAGAAAAATCTGAGTCAAACTTCAAAAACTTAAAAAAAACTGAACCTTAGAAATTTCCCTATTGTCTCACGATCTATCTCAATCTTCAGATGCCTCGCGGAGGAAGCACTTCGTCCCCGGACCCAATGTTGCAGATCTTGCAAATGTTGGTTTCTGACCGTGAAGCTGAAAGAGCCGAACGTCAAGCCAAGTTAGCCACCCTCCAACACATAGCTCAGATGGCCAACAACAATCAAGGTCATGGAAACCAAGACAACCATGGATCCAATCTCAAGAACTTTCAGAACACCAATCCACCCATCTTTACTAAGTCTGAAGAGCACATAGGTGCAGATGATTAGCTACAAACAATGGAGAACAACTTAGAAGTTGCAGGAGTGGAAGCCAACGAGAAAGTACTGTTTGCCACCCACTATCTGGCAGGAGATGCAAGAGCTTGGTGGAACAACGTCCGAGCTATGAATGGAGGACAGATGATGACTTGGGATGAATTCAAACTCAAGTTTAGTAGAACCCATGTGCCACCGGGTTTGATCAAGAGTATGAGAGATGAATTCATAGATTTGAAGCAAGGGAGGATGAAAGTAGTTGAATACCGTGACAATTTTTAGCCAACAACAATGAGTTAGAACCAACCATGCAAAAGTTTTGGAAATCCAATCCCAATTATTGCAAAGGATGACCAATCAAATGATCAACATGAGAGACAACCTTTCCCAAGGATATTGTGACAACAATGATGTTAAGGATGATATTATGAAAGGAACTCAAGCTTGCAATATTTGTGGAGACATGGAACACACTTCTAAGGAGCATGTGGACCAATGCCCTAATTGTGAAGAGAAACATCCAACTAAACAATGCCCCACATTTCAAGTTACTTGTTTCCTATGTGAAGGAATGATCATGTCCGTATCTAATGCCCCATCTATCCTGTAGTTCAACAAATGAAACAATATGGAATGCATCAAATGTTTGGAAACCTACATAAGGGAAAAACTTCTACTAAGAAGGATGAAGGCAAAGTCAGAACCGTGCCTCATAGAGTCATACCCAAAGTGACCACCAAGTGTTGCTACTCTTATGGAGAAGAAGGTCATATCTCTAGTAACTGCCCCAAGAAAAGAGAAAGATTCCCCACCTTTGAGGTGAGATATGAAGAGCATGAACTAGAACAACTCCTAGATTTGGAAAGACCCAAGAAGAAGAAGAAATGCCCTAATTCCAACAAGAAGGACAATAGCCAAGTGCAATGTTACAATTGCAAAGAGATGGGACACTATGCATCACATTGCCCAGAAAAGAATAAATATATTAGCCAACAAATGTGTTTCAAATGCAATGAGCTAGGCCATTATGCCAACAAATGCCCAGAGAAGCTACATCAAGATCCCAAGTAAGCCAAGATGTAATCTAGTCAAAAACCTTTTTAAGGGTGGTAGTACCCCAGTTTCCTTGTAGCCAACTTGTAACCTCTAGCCTTCCCAAATCTCGGGATGAGATTACTTTTAAGGGTGGTAGCCTGTCACATCCCAAAATTTTCCAAATTTTGAAATGTGAAAAAATAAATAAACCAAATAAATAATTGTTGAAATTTAGGAAGAAAAGAAACTTTTTGCTTCTAAATGGAAACATTAAAACCCATCTTGAACAAACTTTGAATAAAATGGAATCCAACAAATTTCAATCAACTAAAATGCATTCATCAATGAATGTATCTTGAAATGTAAACACTTGGAGAAGTTAAACCAAAACATTAAAACCCTAATGGAAGAAATCATTTCCAAGACTATGGATTTGATCCATATAAAAATTCAGCAAAAATCATTTTAAAATGATAAACAAAAAAATATTATAAAACCATAGAAATTGGTTTCATTTAATTTGGAGCCATGGATAAAAACTTATGAATTTAATAAGATGAAAGGAATTAATTTCCAAAGCTAATAAAGCTCCTATCTAAAATCCATACCAAATTATGAGAAAAATAATCCCAAAAGGATTTAAAAAGATAAATAAATATTAAATAAAATTGTACAAATTGGAATCACCAATTTTGGATCTATAAATAAAAAGATATGGATTTTATGAGATAAATAAATAAATAAATAAGGAATATTTAAAAGCCAAATTAAATCTTGCCCAAGTAAATGGAATGAAAACATATTTAATAATAAAAGGAGTAAAAGATTATTTAAATAAAATCATAAGGATTGAAAAATATCAAATTTTATTTAAATAAAGACAAACTGCCTAAATAATAAAACCCAAGAAAATTATTTAGAAGACAATTTAAAAAATTGAATTAAATCCATAGACAAGTGGAATAAATATAATTCAAATAAAATAAACAGATAAATGAATATCCAAATAAAATTATATGGCATTAACCAAATTTAGTTATATTTAAATGGAGACAAAATCCCTAAGGTAAATGACTAATTAAATCATGGGAAAAATATTAGAAATTGCCAAGTGAGTTAAAAGTTATCTAATTGACTTAAAAAGAATAAGAGAATTATTTGAATAAATTTTATATGGGATTAAGACCATATTTGATTTTACTTGAATAAAGACAAATGCCCAATTTAAATGATTAATAAATCATATTAAAATAAATTAAATAATTCAAAGTAAATTATTTAACACACTTTTGAATAAATGAAACCTACTGAAAAAGGTTTAGTAAAAATTAGAATTTAAAACGTTTTTCTCACCCGAACTCGCACCCGCTCAGTCACTGATTTCCCGACCCCACCGACCCCCCTTCCAACTCGCTGACGCCAGGCCCCACTGCCATGCAAGCATCGCCCTCACCTGCCACGACCAGTTCTCACTTCCCTCACTGTCGTTCTCTGTCGATTAAATCCTCGCGTAAATTCGAGTTAATGGCTGCGTGATTCTTGCCCCTGACCTCGCCCTCTTAAACGAATGCCTCCCCTCTAACTTTCCCCTCAATCCCCCACACCTCTCGGCCCCTAGGCTGCCCGTATTGCTCGCCAACACGCTACTTCTCCGACGAGCATCTCCAACAAATTCCGGCGATGTCCGACAGCCTCCCACTCCCTGACACCCAGTAGCCTGATCCCCATCGTCTCCTGCACCCGTCAGTACCCTCGGTTCGCCCGCGCATGCTCCACAGCGTCGACAATGTCAACGCTAGAACGCCACCGCCTCATGCTCCAAGTCCGGTGACACCCCTGGTAACTTATGAACGCCCCCTCCCATCTGACTATTACTCACGTGTTTGCCTTTCTTGCACGCATCTAACGGCATCGTTTATTTATCTTGGCATGACCCGTACCCTCGCCAACGATGACGAGCAGACGCACCCTTCACAGGAGCTTCTCCGGCGAGATATTGCCGACGCCACCGTGCGTCCCCTGCCTCCCCACGAGAACGTTGAGCATCAGCAACGCACGACGAGTCTGGTGATCCCATTCCCTCTCTATCTCGCTTCCTATATCGCCGGCACCATCACCACCCGAGCGCGCCGCCGCCATCCACCGTCGCCGCGCTTCTCATCTTTGGCCACTGGAGATTGAACCGTTGGATCTAGAACCGTCATCCTTTGATCTATGCTGCAGGATGCTAGTTAGATCTAACGCTCCAAATCACATGATCCTGCCGAACCGGTACCAGCGAATAAGATTAAGACGAGTGGCCCTGGTTGTTGATTTAAAAACATATTTTATCTATTATATGGTTAGATTTGAAAAATTCATAACTTTAAATCCACACATCCAAATTTTGCAAACTTTATATCAATGGAATTAGCAAAAATAATACTTTCCAGCCATGCCCTTTGTTTAACGATTTGATTCTGTAAAATTAGTTGTTTTGCAGAAACATGTGTAGGCCTATGTTCATTGTAAAAGTTATTCTAAAAATGTTTTTAGGGTAAAATCTTTTGAAAATGGTTTGTTTTGAACCTACTGACCATAGAAACCAACTTTTGGATTTAAAAACATATTTTCTGATACTAAGGAATAAATCTTTGAATAAAATCATTTCTACTTAAATAAAAATATTGATTATGATTTAAAAATGCTTTTTGAATAAATCCCTTGGAAAATGATTTGATTCAAACTCTCTGACCCTAAATACCAAGTTTTAGGATTTAAAAATATATTTGGTGAACCCTAGAAATTTATTACTTTGTTTAAAGGAATTTCCAACAAAATAAAATATTTCATTGATTTAAAAATGGTTTTTAGGTGAAACCTTTTGAAAATGGTTTAATATTAAACACTTTTCCTTAAAACAATAATATTTTTGTTTAAAAATATATTTGTCAAACACTAGCAATTATCACTTTGATTTAAATCACCTCTAGCAAAATAAAAATGATTTAAATGGCCATTTTCACTAATTTGTTTTCAAATGACCATTCCACTTTTACAAATGACAAATAGGTGTTTTAAAATGTTTATAGCCAATTAGAAAACACCATTCCAAATAAAACAATCTTTTGCATGCTTGCATGCATTGTTTTGTTTTCCTTATTTTATGTGGTGAATTGTTTGAATGCTAGATTGAATTTGAGCCTTGATTGAATTGTAGTGAAATTTGAAGAGTGTGACAATTTCAAGATCAAGGAGTGAATCTATATTCTCTACTATAAAGGCAAGTGGTGCTTCATAATTTTGTTCTATTATTTTCACTATGCATTACTGATATTTCTAAGTAGGACTTGCATGGAATTTTCTATGTGTTAATTATGCCATGGGAAATCCTAGTATATGATGCCTTAGTAGAATTTCCCTAAGTTAAGATTTCTACTACTATCATGCTTAGCCTAGCTAGTAGAAAACAAGGGTGGATTATATTCATGCTATGAAATATTTCTAAGTCTATGACTTGTGTTTTGATTAATAAAACAACTATGTGAATGAATCACCTGGGTGGAATGGTGTGAATGGGTTATGTTGGGTGGTTACACAGGGCCCCATATTTATGGCCTACCCTAGTGTATATCACTTGTGGAATGCCACCCAGGAACAAAGAGATTTGAGATGGGAAATGTTGAGAAGATTCAAGTGCAGCCACATGGCATTATGTGCTCTGCCTGTATCATATAGGTTGCAATAACTTAGCCAGATGGATAGTTGGTGGTAGGGGGTGATAGGTTTGGGAACGCGTGCATTTTGGTCTAAGCGAAGGCTTCTAAAAGGTCCTGTCTCGATGCATGTCGAGTCTTGTGGGGAAAGTACACCACCTTTCGAGAGAGTAAAATCTAAGTACTTAGCTGTGTCCCCAACAATGGACAATTTGAGCATCAAGACATAGAAGCTATCAAGGATCTCCTCATCCCAATTTCTAAGTTAAAATCTTGTGGTTGAACAAGGGTTAAAGGATCTTCAATCTTTGATTGGTAGATACCTTGGGTGATTTTGTCAAACAAAAACTTAGTGTTTTCAAATGATAAGGAAAATCTATTTTGAGCAAAGCAAGCCTAAACCCCACTTAGCCAAATGCATATAGATGATAGATACCACTACTCTACCATAGTATCACTTGCCAATACAATTCAAATGTATTGACCCTTGTGGCTGTAACTTATTATGTTGCAGGTTTTTTGATGTTAGTGAAGTATGTTGATTTGGATTACAAGTCTACAACCAACATGATTGCCTGTGGCACTTTGAAGATGAAGGACTCCATGCTATATAGTTATTTCTGCTGCATTGTAATGAGATAGCCTAATGAGCTATGTAAGATGTAATTAAATATTTTATTCCTGGTTATAAAGTTGTATTATGACCTTTGTTTCTTGATATTACATCTTAAACTGTGGATGCTAGCTATTGATCCAGGGACTAGCATTGTAAACACAGGGATCTCTACCTTATCAAGGTTGGGACCTCTACAACATATATGCGGATAGGATGTGGGTGCAAGAATTTGTGCCGAAGCTCACCGAGTATGGCGTAATCAGCCGGTGAAGTCGATGAACTGGTTTCAAGGAGTGGTGGAGTACGTCCTTCAGAATGAACGGATCGAGCTTCTGATTTCTTGGATCGGCCCTTCTCTTC
This sequence comes from Avena sativa, assembly GCA_916181665.1. Lineage (NCBI taxonomy): Eukaryota > Viridiplantae > Streptophyta > Magnoliopsida > Poales > Poaceae > Avena > Avena sativa. The sequence continues at coordinate 33,991,716 of OV702279.1, forward strand.
CTTGCTATCTTGGTGGTTTAGAAGTTTAGTCCCTCATCCCTAGTAGAGTTGCTGGGAAGGCGAGCGGCGTCCAGCTACGGCCTGACGGAGTTTCGTGAACTAGGATGGATGTGTGAACCTGAGGCTCGGGTGGCGGCGTGAGATGGAACATGAGGTGCATGGGCGTTCATTTGAGGCCATATAGAAGGAGGACGGTGTGTTCTTATTGATGTAATAAGAGTGAATGAATGAAATGAAACGACAGTAGTTTTCGGTGTGAGGCGTTTTGGCTAGCTACTGGTCTATTCACTGTTGTCCGTGCATTTGGGAAGAAGTAAAACAAGATGGCTCTTCGGCTGGGCCAGCTGGAAGACAAACCAGAAAAAGCTTTTGTGAGCTAGGCTTTGGTCCTATGTGTGAAAGTCGAGCGCCTGCTCAGCTGGGATGTATCGTTTCACTTGGCTAAACTAAAGTGCCGTATCGTTAGAGAGAATAGAAAAGAATACAAGAGCAAGTAATCTAGCAACGTGTTAATGTAGCCTAAGACTAATCGATTTGGTGGTACACAAATACAAATAGAGAGAGAAAATGGGATGGGTGCTTCATGCATACGAGCATGGAATGCACATGCACGTGCATGTGCTTGGCCCAATATAATTTATTTGAAAAGAATCAAGTAAGAAGCAAATTAGGTAAGAAGCAAATTAGTAATTTAAAAATAGATTCAAATAACACTACTACAAGTAACTTTGAGAAAATTAATCTCCTTCCTTTATACACAAGATTAATTTCAAAACGTTTGGAATTAATTTTTAACAACTTCAAATAAAATATTTATTTTTATTTGACCAGGTTGCAACATCCCTTGGGTTAAAAAAATCGGCATGTAAAAATCAGGATGTTACATATAGATAAGTTTGCAACGTATCAGAACGCTCGGGCTCGCCGAGGTGAGCCCCATGATCCGGAGCGTGAGTACTCCATGGAGGACTACTTGGTAAATATCGGCACTTCCACGAAACCCATGAAGGCATTCGGAAAATATCTTGTGGACTGATGAATGCATATTTGCATCATGTTTTATATTATTATTTTGCACTGTAGTGGTAGGATCTTGGTATTTTATGGCGTTCGCGTGCATCGTTTATATATATTTTCACCAGGATCAGTAGAAATGATGGATATTGAAAGAATCGTATGTGCACCTAAGGGGGGGGTGAATAGGTGCTACTTCAAATTTTCTTCTTTTTGAATTTAGGGTTTGACAAGAAAGGTAAATTCTCTAGATTATGCAACAAAGGTGAATTTACCTATATGACAAACAAGCCACAACTAGCACAACACTAAGCAAGAACAAGTAAGTAAAGTGTGGTAAAGAATAGAAGTAACCAAAGTGGTGGACGCGGAGACATAAGGCTTTGTTTCCCGTGGTTCCTTCCTTTTGAGGAGAAGTACGTCTACGTTTGGAGAGGGGGTGGTTTCAAACCACCAATACCATGAGAGGCCTCCCTTGTTCTCCGATGAACCTCACCCCAAGGGGATCGATTCACCTTCCACTATATCGGCAACCTTCGAGGTGGAAGACGACACCTTTACAACGAGTTTGTGGCACACATCCACAACCTAATTGGAGGCTACCAAATACAAGCAAGCTGTCAAACAATCAAACACAAGCTTATAAGAACCAAATCAAAGCTAGGGTTTCCAAAGAAATACTAGATCAAGGGGCCCTCAAGTGAATGAGGGGGAAATGAAGATCTCTTTTGGTGAAGTTGTATATCAAGGCCTCCTCCATTGGTTCTCCAAGGATCAACGACTTTGGATGGATGAATGAAGAGATCTTGTGGAATTGGTGGCTCAAAATGTGCTGCTGTTCTTGAACTGGACGAGCATGTTCCATGGTAAAAGAAAGGGTCATTTTATAGGGCCGCAGAATTTAGAGCCGTTGGAGCCACTTAAGCCGGACAGTCTTGCCTGTGTGAGCCGGACAGTCCAGCCAGACCGGACATTCCGCTCCACACCAGCCGGACACTCCGGCCTGGCCAAGTTTCCAGCAAGTGTCCGGCCAGTGTCCGGGTAGTGTCCGAAGTGCCTCACAAAACGTCCACACCTGGTGAGAAAAACTGGCAAAATTCCACGGTGTAACATTCCTAAAATCATGTTTTCAAAGATTGCATATCATCCATGCATGCATAATCATTTAGGGATCAATTTCAAAGTCATTTCAAAGAAAACAAAAGCATTGAGTGCTTATTATTTTATGTAGACAAGCATTGATCCAATGCTACTATCTAGTGAGAGAATATTTGTTTCAACCCAAGATTTGTTTGTTCATAAGTTGGTTTGGTTGATTTCCAAAACTTGGACAAAATTTCCAAAAATAAAATATAGTTTTAAAACCATTTTCATATCTTTATCAAATCTTGTGCTAAGACACTGTTTATTTTAAAATTTCAAAGGAACCAAGCAAGTCTAGTGAGACATCATGGTTTTATACTCAAAAATATGCAGGTTTCACTTTATAAAAATCCAGAAAGATTTGGAATTCAAACACATTTGAATTCATTTGAAAAGGTTTCCTGAAAATTGAATTAGAAAAAGAAAAAGGTTAAGAAAACAGAACTAGGCCAGGCACTACCCATTCGGCCCAACAACCAAAGCAGCCCACCCGGGGTTCCCCCTTCCTCTCTGTTTCTCACCGCAGCAACGCGCACCCACCCACTGACAGCCCGACCCTACATTGCCCCGTCAGCGTCGTCCCCAATCAACGCGTGCCCGAGTCGCTCCGCCGTTACCTCGCCGCAGTCACTGCCTCGCTTAAATTCCATTGATGCAGGGAGTAATCCTCACCCTCGCCCCGGCTATTTAATCCCCTCACCTCTCCGCATCTTTCCCCTCGCTCAACTCACTCGCTCCGCCACCAGGCTGCCCCTAATTGCTCTCACACTGCCGCTGTACCGACGAGCTCAGGAGACGAAATTACGGTGAGCCAGACCACCCCTGCCCTTCTAATTCAAACGAGCGTGTTCCTTACAACCTTGTGCACCTCCTGACCCCTTTCGTTTGGCCGCGCTTGACCCAGGCAGCCGTTCCCGTCCACCTCCGCAAGTGACAGAGCCGCTGCTCGACTCCGGCGACACCTCCTGGTAGTTCTCGACCACCCCTTCCTCTCTTCTGGTTACTCACATGTTCGCCAGGCTTGTGCGCATCTAACGGCATCATTCTTTTGGCTAGGCGCGGTCTGTAACCTCGTCAACGACGACGGACAGCCATACCTGACGACCGACGCTTCTCCGGGGAGCAATAGACGTCGAGTCTGTGCGCCCCTATCTCTCCCTCGACCACCTTGAGCTCCACTGCAATCCCGCGAACACGGTAAGCACCTCCACTCCTCCCCGCGCGACCTAAATCGCCAGCAACCTCTCTGTCAGAGCCGCGCCACTGCATCGCCTCCGCTGGCGCCGCCCATCTGTGGTCGTTTAATCTGTAGCCGTAGGATCTAGATCCAACGATTAGAATTAGATCTGTAGCGAAGCGGTATGGGCAGATCTGAGCCGTGCGTGTTAAGTTATATATAACGTCCCGCGAGTGTGATCCAGTGCGAAATGGTATCAGCCAATCAGACGCTGCCGCGTGGCTAGTTCTTTGTTTTAAAAATCTGAATTAGATCTATTAGTGATTCAAACTTGTAAAATTCATAACTTTTGATCCACACGTTCAAATTTTGTAAATTTTATATCATTGGAATGAGGAGAAATAATCCTATGTGTTTATACAATTTGTTTAATGTTTTGCCTCTGTAAAAATGGTTATTTTTGCAGGGACATTTGTAGGCTTAATTTGAGTATGGAAATTATTTGAAAAATGTTTTAAAGATCAAATAAAGTTTATTTTTAGTATCTTGGTCTTGTTTATGTTTCAGTATTGTATACTTGTCTTGTTTGGTGTAGAAAAAAATCATCACATGGCATTTGCATACATTCATATATTTTTGTTTGTATAATTTGTTATGTGATTTTGGTGCCATTATTTTATGTGTAGATTTTGGTGCAAATAGTGATTGTGGTTGTTAAGATTGTTGCTACTCCCCAAACTACCAAGGCAAGTGGTGCTTCATGTTTTTATCCCTATATTTTACCTATGCATTAGAAATATTTTGTATAGGACTTGCATGAATATTTTGCTAAGTATTTATATGCTATGCTTGGGAAATCCTAGTAGTTGTAGAATTGTTAGAATTTCCTCTAAGTTAAGATGCTTACTATTTCCATGCTTATCCTAGCTAGTAGCAACCAAGGGAGGATTATATATTCATGCTATGTGAAATATTTCTAAGTCATTGACTTATGTTTTTGCTAATAAAACAACTAAGTGAATGAAAAACCTGGGTGGAATGGAAAGAATGGTTTGTGTTGAGTGGTTACACAAGGCCTATTTCTATGGTTTACCTTGTGTATATCACTTGTGGAAAGCCACCCAGGAACAAAGGGATTTGAGATGCCAAATGTTAAGAAGCTTCTAGTGCAGCCACATGGCATTATGGGCTCTGCCTGGATCACATAGGTTGCAATAACTTAGCCAATTGGACAGTTTGTGGTAGTGGGATGATAGGTTGGAGCGCGTCCATTTGGTCTAAGGGAAGGCTTCTGAAAGGTCCCCTCTTGGTGAAAATCAAGTCTTGTGGGGAAAGTGCACAACCTCTGCAGATGGAAGAATCTAAGTACTTAGCCATGTCCCTGGTATTGGACAACTTGAGCATCAAGACATGGAAGCTATCAAGAATCTCCTCATCCCAATTTTCTAAGTTAAAACTTGTGGTTGAACAAGGGTGAAGGTTCACCAATTTCTATTGGTGATTCCTTGGGAAAGTTTTGTCAAAGAAAAACTTAGTGATTTCAACTGATAGGTAAAACCTATTTTTAGCAAAGCAAGCCTAAGCTACACTTAGCCAAATTCATGTAGTATCTAGATACTAATATTCTACTAAGGTATCACTTGCCAATACTATTCCAATGTATTGACACTCAATATGATTGCCTGTGGCACATGAAGATGAAGACTTATTTATAATATTATGGTTAAACTCTTGTATTAGGGCTATGGCCATGGAGTTGTAAAAGACTATATTTGTCTCTGGAATGATATGTAATAATGACCTTTGTTTCTGTGTACTTCATCTTAAACTGTGGATGCTAGCATTGATCCAGGGACTAGCATTGCAATCACAGGGATCCTTACCTTTAATAGGGAGGGATCTTACAGATGGTATCAGAGCACTGTGTTGCCTGTAGGATTATGACCCTAGGAATGGATTAGAAACCACTAAGGAAAAATTTTCAACAACTTCCACACTTGTCTTTTTCTTCTCGTAAGCTTTTCTAATCTTCTTTCTCATCTCTATTTGTAGATGAACTCCATCAACGAAGCCGTGAGGAAGGGACCACTCATGACTATGACCTTGGAGTGTGAGACAGAATTCCCCAAGGCTCTCAAGGACCTCATGGTTGCCATGGGAATACATGGTGCAGCTGTGTACAAAGGTTTCCCCGTGATGGATGAAGGAGTGGAGTACTGGTGGATGCAACTTCACTTGTATAAAAACAAGGAAGACAACTGACATGGTTATACCCCACGGGTACATGATCTCAGCATACCTGGTCCAGCCCAAGGAAGGCCCACGGCAATTATATGCCGGCCCATGAAGATTTTTGGGTGGCCAAGGCCCATGACGCTTTCGGATCCTTGGAGAGCAAGACTAGAGTAGATAGGAAATTCAAAGGGTAAAACCCTAGAACCTGTAACCGAATAGGTTCGTGCCCGGGACCTGCCTAAGTCTATATAAAGGCTAGGAGGGCACGACCTAGATCTTTCTCTCATACTTTCGCATACACACCTCCACGCCAGATTGCATCTGCGCACCCCTGTAACCTTCGGTTCCGTCGTAATCCAGAGCAGACAAGCATGAGTAGGGTTTTCCCTCCGGGGGCCTGAACCTGGGTAAACCTTGTGTCCCCGTGTTGCTTGTTTGCTAACCGTTCCACGATCTCCAGCATCCCCATATTCTCCAAAACCCAAGTCCATAATAATGGGCATTGACGAGTCGAAACCTCGTCAACAACCACAAGGAATCAGGATTCTGCATGGTCACCAACTCAGTGATGCACACCACATTCTTTGATTCTACAAGAGATGCAGCTTGGAGGCCATCAAGGATCTTCGTGATAGACTCAAGTGCAGAATGCTTAACACCCAAAATGACCTTAGGGAAGAAAAGAAGCATACCCAAGAGTTAGAGGCTACCAACCAACGTTTAATAGAGAACATCATAGACTTAGCAATGGAGTCATGTGATCAGGATCGACAGATTTCCTCTAGGGCTGCCCTATTAGCTAACTTGGCAAGTTAGGTGGGATTGTAACGTACTTCGTTAGTTGGACCACCACACTTATCATTTCATTTCCAATTTTTTTGTCTAAGTTATGTTGAACCTTGGATACTTGTAATGGATCTATGTATGTCATGACATGTGTGTTTGTTTGCAAATGATATGCTTGTGCTACCTTTTCTTGTGTATTTCTGTTGATGTTGTTTCTAACTTTTCTCTATCTTATAAAATAGATGCCTAACGATACTATCAGCACGGCTGAAGAGTTCAAGGGAACTCGTTTTGGCACTCGTCTCATTGAGCTCACTAGTGTGCTCAATCTTCCGCTTCCTAGCATCATGATGCTTCCCCTCACCAATTTTGAGAGGAAGGACCTTTGTGGCTTCAAGGTTACTCATCCAGGACACCAGACTGAGCTAGCCACGGAGGCTATCACCTTCAAGCTCATGCATGATGACAAGGAGAGAGGCCTAGAGGTAGTCATGCAGGATTTACTTGGGCGTTTGTTAGGGAGACACTCTCGAGAGATTAGAGGTACTCACTTCCACGCTTTCGGAAGACGCGACGAGGATGGTGAGGCCATTGAGTTCGAGGATACTGCTAGAGAGACGGCAGAGCCGATTCGTCTGTACCTTCAGGACCTAGAGGTTCTACTTAGGTACCTAGATACTGATAGGACCAACGTCATGCTTAGCAATGACGAGCTCCAGGTGCAGCTTTGTGAGAAGGACAAGCTCTTTGCGGAGCAAGACGAGATAGTCAAGGAAATGGAGGCCAAGTTTGAGAGTCAGGATAGGAAGTTCAAAAGCTAAGAGAAGAGAGTCCAAGACAGGAACAAGAGGATTCGAGAGATGACTGCAGAACTAGAGGCCAAGGACTTCGAGCTCGAGCATCAGCAGGTTGTGATTGAGAGACTTCGTTCACAGAAGAGGGCTCTCAAAGCCAAGGTAGAGGCCTTGACTACCAATGTCGAGGAGTACAAGACCGCTATGGAGAATGCAGGTCTTACACTTGTCGATGAGGAGGTTGATGCAGAGGAGTAGTGATGACTACTTGTTTATTTATCATTTACCATACTTATGATTTTGAGTCGCAATGACCATCCAACATGTGGATGTTTTGCTATTGGTGTGTTTACTTTTCAAACTTGTTGCTACATCGTTGAACTTTTGTTATTTGATGCTTGTTTGGTGATTGTTTATGTGATGTATTGTGCATGTTAAGCATCTATGGATATCTCATTCTTATCCTTATGAAAACCACAGATGCCTCCTCGACGTGCCAACCCCAACCCGAACAACAACAATGTCACCTCCGAGATGCAGCAACTGATGACAGCACAGACACAGCTGATGCAGATGATGACTACTTTCATATAGAATCAGAATAACAACAACAACAACAACAATAACAACAACAACAATCAGAACAATCCCCCAGGTTTTGACATGCTCACCAGATTCCTAAGATTGAAGCCAACAAAGTTCTCAGGAACTACTGATCCCATGGTGTCCAATGATTGGCTACATTCAGTGAACAAGGATTTGGTAACTGTCGGCTGTACTGACGAGGAGAAAGTGAGGTTTTCAGCACACTTGTTGGAAGGACCAGCAACTACTTGGTGGGATAACTTCCAGATCACCACTCCCATTGAGGATGTGACATGGGCAATCTTTGAAGATGTTTTCCGTACAGCTCACATCTCATCCGGAGTGATGAGTTTGAAGAAGAAGGAGTTCCATAACTTGAAGCAGCACCACCGTAGTGTGGCTGAATATATTGAGGAGTTCAACAATCTGGCGCGTTATACACCGGATGAAGTTGACACTGATGCCAAGAGGAAAGAGAAGTTCCTCGAAGGACTGAACGATGAACTGAATCTACAATTATATGTGGCCTATGTCACCACCTATCAATCTCTTTGTGACAAGGATTCCATCTTGGAGAGCAAGATGAAACAGGTTGAAAGCAGAAAGAGGAAACACAACTCTGACAAGCATAGCTCGGGATCGTCACACAAGCGTTCCCATTATGATGATAGTGGGAGTTCTGGATCCCACAAGCATGGAAAGTACAACAGCCACCACAACCACAACCGTCATCATGACAAGAAGCATCACCGTAGTCATGACAATGACAAGTACAAGAATCACAAGTGTGGATACAAGAGTCACCACAATGTAAGTGGAAGTGGTAGTGGAAGCCAGCCTGTCAAGAAGGATCTCAATCGGGTTGAATGTTTCAAGTGCAAGAAGATGGGGCATTATGCAAATGAATGCCCAGAAAAGAAAGTTGAAGGACCCAACAAGCCCAACCCTTTCCAGAAGGGACAAGTGAACCACATCAATGTGGAAGAAATCTATGAAGAACCTGATGCTATTGCTGGTAAGTTCAAACTAAATTCTATTCTCGCACTTGTTCTTTTTGATACTAGTGCATCACATTCATTCATATCAAAAGAATTTGTGGATAGAAATGGGTTTCCAACTGAAAACATTGGGTGTCCAATAAAAGTAAGTTCTCCCGGTGGAGATATGATAGTAAGTCTTGGATGTTGTGATCTAGTGATAGAGTTTGGAAAGCATAAGTTTCCAGTGAGTCTGATAATCCTAGATTCCCAAGGACTGGATGTAATTTTGGGAATGGACTGGATGACCAAGTATGAAGGAGTACTAGATTGTGCCAATCGTACTATCGCACTCACAACACCGGAAAAGAAACAGATAAGATTCAAATCTAACTTTGAATCAAAAGGGAGTAAGCTAAATTCTCTTAAGGGGGTTAGCATAGACAATGTGCCAATTGTGAGTGAATATCCGGATGTGTTTCCGGAAGAATTGCCGGGAATGCCACTAGATAGAGATGTGGAGTTTCTTATTGACTTGCTACCAGGATCAGGACCAATAGCAAAGAGACCATACAAGATGTCAGTTGATGAGTTGAAAGAACTCAAGAAACAACTTGGAGAATAGTTGCAGAGAGGATTTATTCAACCAAGTTCTTCATCTTGGGGAGCACCAGTTTTGTTTGTGGAAAAGAAAGATAGAAGTCAAAGGTTATGCATAGATTACCGTTCACTCAATGAAGTGACTATCAAGAACAAATACCCTTTTCCTAGAATCAATGACTTGTTTGATCAGTTAGAAGGAGCCTGTGTGTTCTCAAAGATTGATCTCCGGTCAGGTTATTTCCAGCTCAAGATAAGAGAACAAGACATACCTAAGACAACTTTCACCACTAGGTATGAATTGTATGAGTACACCATAATGCCATTTAGTTTGACCAATGCACCAGCTTATTTCATGAATATGATGAACAAGGTGTTCATGGAGTTCCTTGAAAAGTTTGTTGTCGTTTTCATCGATGACATTTTGATCTAGTCCAAGAGCAAAGAAGAGCATGAAGGACATTTGCGTTTGATACTTGAGAATCTTAGAGAGCATAAGCTGTATGCCAAATTCAGCAAGTGTGAATTTTGGTTAAATGAAGTTGGATTTCTTGGACACGTTGTGTCAAGAGATGGTGTAGCAGTTGATCCCGCAAAAGTGTCAGCTGTAACTGAGTGGGAATCTCCTAAGTCAGTGAAAGAGGTTCGTAGTTTCCTTGGCTTGGCAGGATATTACAGAAGATTTATTGAGAATTTCTCTAAAGTAGCTAAGCCAATGACTGAGTTACTAAAGAAAGACAAGAATTTTCTTGGTCTGAAGGATGTGAGCTTAGTTTCCAAGAATTGAAGAAGAGACTAGTGACAGCACCAGTCTTATGTCTGCCAGACTTGGAGAAAGATTTCCAAGTGTATTGTGATTCATCTCATCATGGATTAGGTGCAGTTCTAATGCAAGAAGGGAAAGTTGTGGCTTATGCCTCGAGACAACTCAAAACTCATGAGGTAAATTACCCTACTCATGATTTAGAGTTATCCTATGTTGTCCATGCACTCAAAACATGGAGGCATTATCTTTTGGGAAAGTGATGTGAAGTGTTCACAGATCACAAAAGTTTGATGTATATTTTTACTCAGAAAGAAATCAACATGAGACAAAGAAGATGGCTAGAACTCATCAAGGACTATGACTTGAGTTTGCAATACCATCCCGGTAAAGCAAATGGTGTAGAGGATGCACTAAGCCGTAAGGTATTTGTGAATGGACTTACTAAGGGAGAGTTGCCAGATAATCTGTGTGCCCAATTTAGAGATCTCAGGTTGGAGATTGTGCCTGAAGGACATCTCATGTCATTGGATGTTCAACCCGCTTTGTTGGACAAAATCAAAGAAGCCCAAAAGACAGACAAGGAAATTGAAGAGATTAAGGAAAAGATTGGCAAGGGAAAAGCCAAAGGATTCCATGAAGACGAACAGGGTACTTTATGGTATGGAAAACGTATCTATGTTCCACAAGATCCGGAGTTTCAGAATCTGATTTTACAAGAAGCGCACAACTCACCATATTCCATTCATCCGGGTAACACCAAAATGTACATGGATATGAAGGAAAGATTTTGGTGGAATAATATCAAGAAGGACATCTCCGAACATATTGCTTTGTGTGATGTATGTAGTAGAGTGAAGGCGGAACATCAGAAACCAGCATGATTGCTACTACCACTACCTAATCCTCATTGGAAGTGGGACAAGATTGGCATGGATTTCATCACTGGATTGCCAAGGATCAGGTCATGATATGATTCTATTTGGGTAGTAGTGGATCGCCTAACTAAAGTGGCTCAGTTCATACCCGTGAAGACAAACTATACAAGTGCTAAGTTAGCCAAGATCTATATGAGTAGGATTATATGTCTGCATGGAGTACCCAAGAGTATTGTGTCCGATAGGGGAACTCAGTTCACTTCTCATTTTTGGAGGCAGCTACATGAGTCATTGGGAACTAGATTGGAATTCAGCACTGCTTTTCATCCTCTGACTGATGGACAGACAGAAAGGACCAACCAGATTCTTGAAGACATGTTGAGAGCATGTGCTCTAGATTATGGAGCTAGTTGGGATGAAAGTCTGCCTTACGCAAAATTTTCTTACAATAATAGCTATCAAGCCAGTATTGAGATGGCACCATTTGAGTTTCTCTATGGGAGAAAGTGTACCACCCCATTACTATGGAATGGTGTGGGAGAAAGAAATTTGTTCGGACCAGAACTAATCAAAGAGGCGGAAGAGAAGGTCAAGCTAGTTAAGGACAGATTGAAGATAGCACAGTCCCGACAGAAGAGCTACGCAGATCCTAAGCATAGAGAAGTCACCTATGAAGTGGGTGATAGAGCTTATCTTAGAGTGTCACCACTTTGTGGAGTGAAGAGATTTGGAGTCAAAGGAAAATTGGCCCCAAGATATGTTGGACCATTCAAGATTCTGAGTCGTAAAGGAGAAGAAGCTTATGAGATTGAATTGCCAGAAACATTGTCTACCGTTCACAATGTGTTTCATGTTAGTCAGCTAAAGAAATGCCATCCAGAGATGGAAGAGACTTCTTTGAAGGATACTATACCTTTGGAGGAGGTTAAATTGGAGAGTGATCTCACTTATGAGGAAAAACCTATCAAGATTCTTGAGACTGCAGAAAGAGTTACTCGAACTAAGACTATCAAATTCTGCAAAGTTCAATGGAACCATCATTCCGAAGAAGAAGCAACATGGGAAAGAGAAGATGATTTTCGGAAAGACCACCCTCACCTATTTGCTAGCCAATCCGAATCTCGAGGGCGAGATTCACCTTAAGGGGGTTAGATTTGTAACATCCCTAAAATCATGTTTTCAAAGATTGCATATCATCCATGCATGCCTAATCATTTAGGGATCAATTTCAAAGTCATTTCAAAGAAAACAGAAGCATTGAGTGCTTATTATTTTATGTAGACAAGCATTGACGAGGTTTGATCTCATCAATGGCCATTGTTATGGAATTGGGTTTTGGAGAAGATGGGGATGCTGGAGATCGTGGAACGGTTAGCAAACAAGAAACACGGGGACACAAGGTTTACCCAGGTTCAGGCCCCCGGAGGGAAAACCCTACTCCTGCTTGTCTGCTCTTGATTATGGTGGAACCGAAGGTTACAGTGGTGCGCAGATGATATCTGGCGTGGAGGTGTGTATGCGAAAGTATGAGGAGAAGATATAGGTCGTGCCCTCCTTGCCTTTATATAGACTCGGGAAGGTCCCGGGCGTAGACCTAGTCGGTTACAGGTTCTAGGGTTTTACCCCTTTGAATTTCCTATCTACTCTAGTCTTGCTCTCCAAGGATCCGAAAGCGTCATGGGCCTTGGCCACCCGAAAATCTTCATGGTCCGGCGTGTAATTGCCGTGGGCCTTCCTTGGGCTGGACCAAGTATGCTGAGATCATGTACCCGTGGGGTATAACCATGTCAGTAGCCCCCGAGTATTCTGTCGAATCATAGATTCGGCTGAGGACTCTGCAATCTTTCGGGTGCAACTATGTATTTCAATAGTTCATGTGCATGCATTGTTGATGCGTGTGCCTGACTCTCCCGACGGATCAGGGTCAATTAACTGTCTTAGGACGAAACAACACGATCTTCTTCAGGTTGGAGACCCTCAACTCGAACCCGGAACATATGCTGGCGTAATTCGACTCAGGCCATGGAGGACTTACAGGAGTGGAATTACAGTGAATTTAATTGATGTACCCAACGCGTCCGTCGGGATTTTTCATCGCACCTGTTAGCACGGGTTTTTACTAGCAGAGCGCAGTCGTGTGCGTTGCCAGGCCATCAGATGATATCTGTAGGTCTTATCTTTGTGTCACAGACACAGCATCCGAATGTTTATCACCGCAAAGGTGTTTCGGGTGGTCAAGGAGAATGTTTCTCACTTAACGTTTAGTTGGGGCAGAGTTGCCGAAAAGTTTTTGTATGCTGATCCGAAGGATCGTGGTCGAAAAATTCATAGGGTGCACGACCAGCGCTGCCTATGGGAGTAGCCCCCGAGTGTCTATTCGAGTCGTAGACTCGATCGGAGACTTTAATTCAGACGTTGTTCAGTTGTAAGTCTGTAGGACACAAAAAATTTCGGATGATTAAATCCGTCCTCCCTATGGGAGTAGCCCCCGAGTCCGTAGTGGAGTCGTAGACTCGACGGAGGACTCGAAGTAATAGTTCATTTCTATTTATCTTTCGGGTGCGCGGCCAGCGCTCCTGATAGGAGTAGCCCCCGAGTAATTGGTCGAATCGTAGATTCGAGTGAGTACTCTTACCTTTGAAGTCGAAACAATTGTAGCTGCTGCTAGTGTAGATTTTGATGACGTCAGTGCTGACGATCGATGACCTCAAGCGTCTGCTGCGCCAGAGATGACTTGACTGGACGAACGTGGGTCCCACTGTCTGACCTTGAATTGACCGGTCACGCGCGGCGTGGAGATAATTACGGCGTCGCCTCGATTTCCGCACGTAGTGGATGGCGTGTTAGCGACGGTTCGTTGTCACCGCGTAGTCGTCCTCGTCGTTATAATCCTTGGGGAAACTTTAGTTTGTTTTCACCGCGTCTGTTCTTGCTTTCACTGCTTCCTTGCATTGTGAGAGCTCTTGCTGCGCGCTGGAATATTCCTTCACATTTCCTTCTTCCATTCTTCGCTCTCGCCGCCGGCGCCGCCGTACCGCGATGGGGAAGCCGAAGAAGTCATCGTCTGCGGTTGGTACCAGCGCCGCTGGAGGGAAGAAAAGTGCCGCCGCTACCCATGTCACTGACGGTGGCTGGAGGCGATCGGAGACGCGGGAGAGTGATCTCCGCAGGCTTCGCAAGCGGGGCCTGATCCCGCAGGATAGGGAGGATGTTAAACTCCCAGGCAATGAGGTAATCCCCCGTCCCCCCGTTGGGTATCGGGTTATGTTCCTTGCCTTTGTCTTGCGCAGATTTTCCTTCCCAGTCCACAACTTCCTTCGTGGACTGCTTTTTCTGTACGGTGTCCAATTGCACCATCTTTCCCCCAATTCTCTTCTTCACATTGCCTGTTTTATCAATTTCTGCGAGTGCTGGCTCGGTATTGAGCCGCACTTTGGCCTCTTCCGGAAACTTTATTCCGTGAAGAGGCAATATGGTTTGAATGGTGTTTATCCCATTGGGGGTTGCACCATCTCCCTCAAGCCCAATCTGCGTTTCTTTTATTTTTCCATGTCCGAATCTGTCCAGTACTGGTGGAGGCGATGGTTTTATATCCGCGACTCCGTAGTGCCTGGGCAAGATTTTGGTCTTGTTCCTTTCGACCCCTCCCAAAAGATTGAGCTGAAAAGTTCTTGGAAAAACAAGGTCTTGGATGGCGAGGTGGCGGAGATAGAGGCTCTCTATCGTCGGGTGGAGGATCTCCAGTTGATTCCGGAGAAGGAAGTGAACGGTGTGGATATCATACACACCTTTCTTGAGCGTCGGGTGCAGCCACTCCAGGCTAGGGCGCACCCGATGTTCCTTTATGCTGGCCGGCGTGATCCAACGAGGGTTTCGGCTAAGAAATTCTCCCAGGGAGATCTCGACAGGGCCCTTCGCTTGCTGCTGAAGTTCAAGGCTGGAGAGGATATCCCGAGGAAGTCGCTGACTCCTTCGTTTTCTTCTTCGCTTCATGTTCCACAGGTGTAGATCCGTGCGCGTAGCACTATTTTTCAACTGCATCGTATTTGTGTTTGTTTGCTAACAACTTGTTCTTATCTTGTGCAGAGCTTCAAAGTGCCGGGTATGTCGCCTCCGTTACCCGAAGTATATCCGGATGCTCCGAATAATGATGTGGTGGATTCCATGTCCGAGCTGCCATCGGCGCGATCTCCGGCTGAAGATGCCAACGAGTCGAGCGAGGACCACACGCGCAAACGAGCGCGGAGCTCCAGCGAGTCATCGGATGCTTCGACTCCTCCGACCCTAGGAACCCTTCGTGTCTTGAGCGTCATAGTGATGGGCATGGAGGCTCTTCCTCTCCTATTCCTGCTCTTCCCGTGCGGGCTGTAGCGCCGCACCCGCCAGTGAAGCGGAAGAAGGAAGAGAAGAAGGAAGAGAAGAAGGAAGAGAAGAAAGAGGAGAAGAGGGTCCGAAGGACCCCTCCTGTCTTCAACCTGAGCTCGCTGGACTCGTAAGTTTCCTCTGTACTTCTTTTTCTATGCTGTTGACTTTGTGCTTGTGCTAATTTGTCCTTGTGCAGGCACTCTTCCAATGATTCCTCCAGTGATGGTGCTCGAGAGATGATGGGGGAGTCGAAAGTTGTGTCTCCTCCTCCTCAGACGGTGGCAACTTCTGAGGGCGCTTCTCCGAACCCTCCTCCGCAGGAGGTTCAGGTGGTTGCGCCTCTGAATTTTGCTAGCGGACCTTCGACGTCGCTGTCGGATCATGTAAGTTTCCTGCCACGGGGGTAGCCCCCGAGCGTTTGTAAAAGAGTTTTCTTGTTTTGTTCTTAGAGTCTCGAGGGTAGCCCCCGAGCGTTTTTGTTTGCGTGTTTTGCTTCTGTTCTTTTCTGTTGGGCGTAGCCCCCGAGTCCTTTTTCTGACTGGTAGGTCTTCTTCTTGCAGCCTTTTGTGCAGGATACCAAGCGACTGGTGCAGGAGCACCTGGTGCTGGAAGCCAGCCTTAAACAGCTTCAAGGTACTGTTATGCCTTTGATGTTTGCTTCTTCGTGTATTCTTGTCCTGTTATCTGACGCCTGTATTTTTTGGATGCAAAGGAGCATAACACCTCCCTTCGTGAGATCGATGCTCTCAAAAAGAGCCTCGGTCAAGCGGAGAAGAAGGTCGACGTCGCCGTTGGTGCGAAGGAGCGCCTTGAGCTGGAGCTGGCTACTGCGGCCGAGGCTAAGGAGCGCCTGCAGCAGGAGGCCACAGACCGCGAGGAGCAGCTTGCTGCTGCTGTGGCTGCGCGTGAAAGAGAGGTGGCAGGCAAGCTCATGGCAGCTGCCAAGGCTGTTTCGGGTGAGTATCTTCACTTGGATTTTCTTGTTTTTCTTCCGTGGAGTTGTTGCTCATTGCTTCTCTTTATTGTCTCAGATGACGCGGGCATCAAGTTTGACTGCGGTGCTCTGGAGCACGGGAGTGCTCTAGATGATGCTACTGCGGCGGTCGAAGATCGCTGCAACACCGTCATTCGCTCACTCGCCAAGGCCAAGGAGGTCCTTGGCCGCTTCTACAAGGAGCTTGTCCCCAAGGGCGCGACCCTTGATGATGTTGACACCCTGGCGGAGGCACTGTCAGCCGAAGCGCCTGCTGCGTACAAGCGCAAGAAGAAGGGCATCGGCGCATCTGTCGGGCTGGCGATGGCTTTGGCGGCTGGAGCGGAGCTGGACCTTCCCCAGATCACCTCCCGGATGCCGACGACTGCGGGTGGATCCGAGGTAGCCTTCGCTACCTATTCTTCTCGCTGTAAGCAATATGGGCCAAAGCTGATTGATCTGCTGGCCGAGTACGCACTACGGCAGCAGGGGGAAGCCAAGGCGAGGCAGTCCGGTTCTGAGGCTACTCAGGGTGTCGCATCTTAGGTGTTGTAGCTGTAGGATAGCTTTAGTTTTCTTTTGTTGTAATTATGTTGATGATCAAATCCTTGTGCCACGTAGTGGACTTTTATGCACTTAATGAAATCTGTTGAGATGTGTTCTCTTCTGTCTGAGTGTTCATGTCTTTGCCTTTCTGCTGCTCTAGGGTCCTTTGGGTGCTGATCCCGTTGACGCCTCGCCTGCCGCGCGGCTGCGACCATCCTTGGATAATTCGTCGCAGCTTGCTTTCCTTCGAGACCGTGTTCGTAGTCTCAAAAAGGAGTTGCTTGGGATGCGTGGCCATGCCGACGTTTGGAAGTCCAAGGCGGATCGCGGTGCGGCCAGAGAGGAGTACTTGACGGCGGAACTGCTTCGACTGTCTGAACAGCTTCAGTGTAAGTTTTTCGAGCTGCTGCTCGTTTCTTCGGATGCGTATGCTGGCCTTGCATCTTACTTTTGTGCGAGTATCGCAGGTGCTAACCTTGCTCCAAGGGAGGAGAAAGAGCGGGTTGCTGTTCGGGTCAATTGTTTGACTCAACAGGACATGGAAGCTGGCAGGTTCTTCTGGATGGATCGCGACCGAGCCATGGCTCTGGCAACGGTGCAGGATCGCGTTCAGCAAGTATCGCGGGTGCTTCGTCAAGTGCAGACTTCACTCTCGTCGGTTCTGTATGTGATGTTTCCCCTGGATGCTGTGCCAACAACCTTGTCTGGTCTTCTGTCTAGATTTCGGAGCGTGACTCGTGTCCAGGAATTGGTGAGGCAGCAACTCGCATACATTGGCAACTCCTCCAGCGGCTGCACCTCCTTGCATGCACATATTGATTGCTAGGTTATCCACTTACTGGCTGGAAGAAATAAGTATAAATTGATTTCTTTTTCTCAAACTTTCTCTAAATCATTTCTTGTCAAAGAATTCCCGCCAAGTGAGTGATGTGGGAGCAACCACATAAGATGTTACAGGAATGCGGTGCCTCCTCCCCGAGACTTCCTGTGAGGCTTACTATGGATGGCTTTTAGGCTCCGACCGCCCATGCGAAGCTAGAAGAAATCTCTCATGATATGAATAAAATAGATAACCGGGCCTAAGAAGCCGATTGTACAATCGAGAGGTAGGGTGGTAAGGTCCCTCATCAACTGTCTCGCGTCTTATCCGTGTGCGCGGTTGAGGAAATTGGACTTCGTATTTCGCAGGGGTGAAGGCTGCGCTGTCCCTTGTTAGGCTGCATCGTCCTGATGTAGATCTGTCTGTTGTAGCTGCTAGGCCACCTCTTCGGTCGGATGGTGGCGAGTGGGATATGCGTCCGCATTATGCGGCTGTAAGGCAGTATGCTGAGAAGGTCGTAGATTTGTTTGAGCAGCGTGCTCAAGTTATTCTTTAGAATAGGTAGTACCTGTAAAAGAGATAGATGTAAAATTTGTATATTTCGACTGAGCATGTTGTGCCCTTTGTTATGAAGGTTTGTTTGAGCACGCAGTGCATTTATTTGAGTACGTATCCTTTTTGTTAGCCTGACGTTGTCAGCTACTCAGGTGTACACGTGTTATCCTCAGCCGATGACATCGTGAGGTGGGGGGAGCCCCCGAGTGCGTTTGTAGCATAAAGTAAAGTTGCAAATAGCGAACGAAAATTTTGGGGCGAGACACTTAGCTTTATTTATATCGTAATGGAGGAAGTACATTGTTCGGCTGGATAGCCTTGGCTGAAAAGCCTTATTGAAAGTAAAGGGGTAGGTAGCTAGGGGTAGAATCGTCGCAAGTGTGCGATGTTCCATGGGTTGGAGTATGCGACTCCAGACTCCACGTGTTTGAGGCGATAGGCGCCACCTGGGATGACTTCGGTGATGATGTAGGGTCCTTCCCATGGTGACTCGAATTTCTTCGGTCACTCTTGCTTGAGTCGCAAGACGAGGTCTCCTTCGACGAAGGACCTTGGGCGCAGCCGGCGGCTGTGGTAGTTGCGGAGACTCTGCTGGTACACCGCTGATCGAGCTGCTCCTACGTCTCTTGCCTCGTCGAGTGTGTCGACGGCGTCTTCGAGTGCAGTCGTGGATTCGGCTTCGCTGTAAGCGACGACCCGGGGGGCCTGGTGGCGTACTTCGGCTGGTAGCACGGCTTTGGCTCCGTGCACCATGAAGAACGGCGTATAGCCGGTGGAGCTGTTTGGCGTGGTGCGCAAACTCCATAGGACGGATGGTAGCTCTTCCGTCCAGGCTCCGGCCTTTCGTTCGAGTGGGCTCATGAGGCGCTTCTTGATGCCAGCGCCGATTAGGCCGTTGACCTTTTCGACCTGCCCATTGTTTGCGGGTGAGCCACTGAGGCGTACGTGATGTTGATCCCGAGGCCTTCGCAGAAGTCTTGGAATTCTTTGGAGATGAAGTTTGATCCATTGTCGGTGATGATGCTGTGCGGTACGCCGAACCTGTAGACAATGGATTCGAAGAACTTGACGGCGGTCTTGCCTTTTTGGTTGGTGACCGGCATGGCTTCGACCCACTTGGTGAATTTGTCGACCGCGACCAAGAGGTAGACGTGTCCCCCTTTCGAGGACTTTGGCAGTTTGCCGATCATGTCGAGTCCCCATTGAGCAAAGGGCCAGGCTATAGGTATGGGTCTGAGTTCTGACCCGGGTGCGTGCGGTTTGTCGGTGAACCTTTGGCACCCGTTGCATCTTCGAACGATGTCCTTTGCCTCGCTCATGGCTGTTGGCCAGTAGAATCCAGCTCGTAGAGCTTTGGCGACAAGGGAGCGGCTGCCTGCGTGATGGCCGCAGATGCCCTCGTGGATGTCTTGGAGGATGGTTTTCCCGTCGCCGATGGTGACGCACCTTTGTAGTACACCCGTAATACTGCGCTTGTACAACTCGCCATTGATGATGGTGAAAGCTTTTGACCTACGAGATATGCGCCGGGCATCCGTCGGGCTGTCATGCAGTTCTCCGTTTATCAAGAACTGGAGGTATGGTCGAGTCCAAGTTTCTTCGACTGCCATGACCTGCATCAGGTTGACCATGCCGACCTCTGTGTCTAGTTTCTCGGGTCCTTCGTATCCTTCGGGCAGCGTAGCCCCCGAGTGTTCTGCTTCTTCGGGTGATCCCTTGGGGAATTTCCGCTTGATGGATGGCACGTAGATCTGTTCGAGGAACACACCCGGTGGCACCTTTGCGCAGGTGGAGCCGATGTTGGCGAGTCTGTCAGCTTCCTCGTTGCTTTCTCTTCCAACGCGCCGAAGCTCGTAGCCGTCGAATTCTCCTTCGAGTGCGTTGTAGAGTGCGCGGTACGCGATCATGTTTTCGGCGTGTGCGTCACACTCGTTCATCGTCTGCTGGACGACGAGGTTGGAGTCACCGTAGATGACCAGGCGCGTCGCGCCGCAGATCTTTGCCATCCTCATGCCGTGGATGAGGGCTTCGTATTCGGCCTCGTTGTTGGAAGCTCGGAATTTCATCCGGAGGACGTACTTCATCTCGTCGCTCTGCGGGGAGGTCAGTATGACCCCGGCTCCTGCTCCAGCTTCACGCTTGGAGCCGTCGAAGTGCATCATCCATGACTGCGACATATCTGGGGTGTCTGGCAGCTGCAGCTCCATCCAGTGTACAAGGAAGTCTGGGAGGACTTGAGACTTGATTGTGAGTCGCTTCTCGTAGACGATGTCTAGGGGTGAAAGTTCGATGCCCCATAGGGCTATGCGTCCTGTGGCCTCTGGGTTATTCAGGATGCTGTTCAGGGGTGCCTCATTGACGACCATCACCTGGTGCTCCTGGAAGTAATGGCTCAGCCGTCGAGCCGTCATGAACATGCTGTAGGCGAGTTTCTGGTAGTGAGGGTACCTCTGCTTTGTCGGCGTTAGTACTTCGCTGAGGTAGTAGATTGGGTGTTGGACCCCATGGGTCTTGCCTTCTTCGGGTCGTTTGACCACTAGCACGGTGCTGACCACCTGGTGTGTGGCTTCTATGTACATCAGCAGAGGCTCGCGCTCCTTTGGCGTGACCAAAACGGGCGAGCTGGAGAGTAGCTGTTTGAGGCTTTCGAACGCATCGTCGGCTTCGGGCGTCCACTCGAATTTATCTGCCTTGCGTAGCAGCTGATAAAATGGCAGGGCCTTCTCGCCCATGCGGCTGATGAATCTGCTCAACGCTGCTATTCTTCCTGCGAGCTGCTAGACGCCCTTGAGGTTTTTCGGCTTCTCCATTGCCATGATGGCCGTGATTTTCTTCGGGTTCGCCTCGATCCCTCGCTGAGAGATGAAGTACCCAAGTTGCTGGCCCGATGGGACGCCGAAGGCGCACTTTTCGGGGTTGAGCTTGATCCTGTAGCGATCGAGGTTATCGAACGTCTCGCGGAGATCGTCGATGAGCGTTCTTGCCTCCCTGGTTTTGATGACTATGTCGTCGACATAGACTTGGACGTTGCGACCGATCTGGTCCTTGAGGCATGACTGCATGCATCGCTGGTACGTGTCACCTGCGTTCTTTAGCCCGAAGGGCATTGTGTTGTAGCAAAACACTCTGAACAGTGTGATAAATGCCGTTTTCTCTTGATCTTCGACCTTGAGTCGAATCTGGTTGTAGCCTGAGTAGGCGTCGAGGAAGGAGAGTTTCTCGCATCCCGCGGTCGAATCGATGATCTGGTCGATCCGAGGAAGAGGGAAGTGGTCCTTTGGACAGTGCTTGTTCAGAGATGTGAAGTCCACGCACATCCGCAGGATATCCGTGTCCTTCTTGGGAACCATCACTGTATTTGCGAGCCACTCGCTTTCTTTGATCTCCCTGATGAAGTCTGCGGCGAGTAGCCTGTTTATTTCCTTCCCGATGGCTTCGGCCCTTGGCTCAGACAGTCTCTGGATGGACTTCTTGACTGGCTTGGTGTCTGGAAAGACGTTGAGTGTGTGCTCGGCGAATTCCCTGGGAACTCCTGGCATGTCCGCAGGACACCAGGCAAAGATTTCCCAGCGCTCACGGAGGAATTCGACGAGCGCGCTTTCCTATGTGGGGCTGAGGTCGTTGGCGATCAGCGCCGTCTTGGAGGCATCCGCCGGATGGACCTGCACCTTCTTTGTGTTGACGGTGGAGTCGAAGGACATGCCAGGTGCGTTTTGTCGTGCGACTGGGGGTGCCCCATTGTCCGTCACCTCGCGGAGCCTTACGAGCTCCTCCTGCATGCTGAATGATTGGGAGATTCTGTTTAAATACCTGTCGCATTGGTCCGATCGGGTGAAGCTCCCGTGGATTGTGATGACGCCCTTTGGTCCTGGCATCTTGAGTAGCAGGTATGCGTAGTTTGGGACGGCCAAGAACCTTGCGAATGCTACACGCCCGAGGATGGCGTGGTATTGTGATGGCCAGTCCACCACTTCGAATTCGAGACGCTCGAGTCGGAAGTTGTTCGGCTTGCCGAAGATGACGTCGAGCCATATTTTGCCCAGGGGGAATATGCCCTTTCCTGGGACGATGCCTGGAACGTTGTGTCTGACTGTTCCAGGCTGCACTGCGGGATCCGCATTGCTGCTAGAGTACTTGCGAACATCAGGTTGATGCCGCTACCACCGTCCATGAAGACACGGCTCATCTCGAAACCTCCGATCTGCGCCTCCAGCACCAGGGTAGCATGACCTGGGCGAGGGATCTGGCAAGGGTGATCCGAACGACTGAACGTGATGCAGGACTCCGATCCGCTCAGGTACTCAGGGATGGCGGGTGGAGTTGCCACAACCAAGTTGATTTGACGGGTGATTTTCTTCTGCACCCTATTCATGGGGCGCCCCTTCTGGATCATCAGTTCTCCTTTCGGCGGGGGGGTACCCGTTCCCAGCGTTGTTCTTGCCATCCTGCAGGTGGCGGTGGAGGAGCTCCATGCGCTCTCTCACCTGGCACGGGTGCGTTCCTGAATCCAGGAAGTGGAGCTTGCTGCCTCATCTGGACCATGCTTTCGCTGAGTTTCTGGAACTCACGGCAGTCCTTGAGCATGTGGCTTGCCTTCTTCTTGCCATCCTGCTTATAGATGTAGAAGTGGATGGTGCAGGGACCCAAAAGTTTTTCGTATGCTGAGGGTCCGTTATCGCGGTCGCGGCGCTGCCACGACTGTGCTGGGCGTCCTCCATCGCAGAAGTTTCCTCCGCGGTATCCTCCGCTGTTGCGGTTGGCGTCGTTGCGGCGATCGGCATAGCCGGCCGCGACCATGTCGGGTCCATCGTGATCGTCGTAGACGCGCGACCTTCTCTTGCTACGGCGCTCACGTCGTCGGTCGTAGTCGTCCTTTTCTTCCGATTGTGCTCGGTGGATGGAATCTTCGCCGTTAGCCCACCTGTTGGCGATGTCCATGAGGTGGTCGAGTGTTTTGGGCTTGACGCGCCCGAGTTCCTCCTTGAAGTATTGGCGCTTGACGCCGTCCCTGAAGGCGTCGATGGCCCTCTCTTCGGAGATGTGCACCGCGGAGTTCTTGGTGTTGGACCATCCTAGTATGTACGAGCGAATGGATTCGCCCATTCGTTGAGTGCAGGACCGCAACTCTTCGATTGAGGCGGGCCTCTTGCTGGTGCCCTTTAAGTTTCTGATGAAGCTGTAAGCTAGCTCATCCCAACTTCGGATGGACCCTGAAGATAGGCTGCTAAGCCAGATCCGGGTTGCTCCTGTCCGGTGCCGCGAGGTACGCAGTGGCTGCCATGATCGCAGCCTGCGGCGTTTTTGGGATGACGTTGCCGTCGGGGTCCATCTCCATAAAGGATGAGTGGAGGGTTCGGTTCACCTCACGGTGCTCCTTGGGATCCATGTTCTCCATCCGAGAGCGATGCTTGTTGCCCTGGTTGCCGTTCGAGCTGGAGCCGATGCCCATGGCGGAGAGCGCGGCTCGTCGCGCGCTGGACTCTGAGGCAGCTTGCTTGCGTTTGTCAAGCACCTCCTGCATCTTGACCTGCTTCTTGTGCTCCTCGATCAGGAGTAGATGGTAGGCCATCAACAGATCCCGGGAGGAGTCTGCAGGCAGGACTATGTTGCCTGCCACGGCGTTGCGTTTCTGGGCCCATCCTTCTTTGCTAAGGCGGATGACATGGCCGTTGTTGTCCCCTTCGGGTGGGGGGGGGGGGACTGGCTTCTTCTATTCCCGCGTTTCGATCTGGCGGATTAGGTGTCGGGTTGGGCGGCGGGTTTGGTGTTTGCTGATCCCCGTCAGCCTGTATGACTACGGCGCATTGGTAGCGCTTGTAGATTGGTCCGCTGCTACCGCAACTTTCAAATCCGGAACCATAGGTCCCTTCATCCGATGGCGGATCGCACAGATCGGAGGTGCAGCTGCTGCTGTCATAGGAATCATCTATTGATGATGTTGTGCGTAGCATAGGGTGTGGGGTCCATGAAGCGGGCCTGATTGATGGTAGGGGCAACCTCTCAGGGAGGCGGAGGGTGCCAGTTTGCCCCACCTGGAAGCAGAAGCTCCCGAACAGGATCTCGAGTCCGTCGCCTACGAGCTCGAAGTCCTTCATGGTGGCCGATGAGTGGGCGGTGAAGTCGAAAGCGCCGAAGAGGAGGTGACTCTCTGTTGCCGCAGAGTTGTAGATCGATCGGGTGGGGACCGTCACGATCGCACAATCAGCGCCCCCAGTTCCCACAGACGGCGCCAATTGACGAGGTTTGATCTCATAAATGCCCATTGTTATGGACTTGGGTTTTGGAGAAGATGGGGATGCTGGAGATCGTGGAACAGTTAGCAAACAAGCAACACGGGGACACAAGGTTTACCCAGGTTCAGGCTCCCGGAGGGAAAACCCTACTCCTGCTTGTCTGCTCTTGATTATGGTGGAACCGAAGGTTATAGTGGTGCGCAGATGCAATCTGGCGTGGAGGTGTGTATGCGAAACTATGAGGAGAAGATCTAGGTCGTGCCCTCCTAGCCTTTATATAGACTCAGGCAGGTCCCGGGTGTAGACCTAGTCGGTTACAGGTTCTAGGGTTTTACCCCTTTGAATTTCCTATCTACTCTAGTCTTGCTCTCCAAGGATCCGAAAGCGTCATGGGCCTTGGCCACCCGAAAATCTTCATGGGCCGGCGTGTAATTTCCGTGGGCCTTCCATGGGCTGGACCAGGTATGCTGAGATCATGTACCCGTGGGGTATAACCATGTCAAGCATTGATCCAATGCTACTATCTAGTGAGAGAATATTTGTTTCAAACCAAGATTTGTTTGTTCATAAGTTGGTTTGGTTGAGTTCCAAAGCTTGGACAAAATTTCCAAAAACAAAATATGGTTTTAAAACCATTTCCATATCTTTATCAAATCTTGTGCTAAGGCACTATTTATTTTAAAATTTCAAAGGAACCAAGCAAGTCTAGTGAGACAACATGGTTTTATAATAAAAAATATGCAGGTTTCACTTTATAAAAATCCAAAAAGATTTGGAATTCAAACACATTTGAATTCATTTGAAAAGGTTTCCTGAAAATTGAATTAGAAAAAGAAAAAGGTTAAGAAAACAGAACTTGGCCAGGCGCTACCCATTCGACCCAGCAACCAAAGCAGCCCACTCGGGGTTCCCCCTTCATCTCTGTTTCTCACCGCAACAACGCGCACCCACCCACTGATAGCCCGACCCTACCTTGACCCGTCAGCGTCGTCCCCAATCAACGCGCGCCCGAGCCGCTCCGCCGTTACCTTGCCGCAGTCACTGCTCCGCTTAAATCCCATTGATGTAGGGAGTAATCCTCGCCCCCGCCCCGGCTATTTAATCCCCTCCCCTCTCCGCATCTTTCCCCTCGCTCAACTCACTCACTCCGCCACCAGGCTGCCCCTAATTGCTCTCACACCACCGCTGTACCGACGAGCTCTGGCGACGAAATTCCGGTGAGCCAGACCACCCCTGCCCTTCTAATTCAAACGAGCATGTTCCTTACAACCTTGTGCACCTCCTGACCCCTTTCGTTTGGCCGCGCTTGACCTAGGCAGCCATTCCCGTTCACCTCCGCAAGTGACAGAGCCGCTGCTCGACTCCGGCGACACCTCCTGTTAGTTCCCGACCACCCCTTCCTCTCTTCGGGTTATTCACATGTTCGCTAGGCTTGTGCGCCTCTAACGGCATCATTCTTTTGGCTAGGAGCGGTATGTAACCTCGCCAACAACGACGGACAGCCGTACCTGACGACCCACGTTTCTCCGGCGAGCAATAGACGTTGAGTCTGTGCGCCCTGTCTCTCCCTCGACCACCTTGAGCTCCACTGCAGTCCCGCGAACACGGTAAGCACCTCCACTCCTCCCCGCGCGACCTAAATCGCCGGCAACCTCTCTGACAGATCCGCGCCGCCGCCGGCGCCGCCCATCTGTGGTCGTTTGATCTGTAGCCGTAGGATCTAGATCCAGCGATTAGAATTAGATCTGTAGCGAAGCGGTACAGGCAGATCTGATCCGTGCGTGTTAAGTTAGATATAACGGCCCGCGAGTGTGATCCGGTGCGAAACGGTATCAGCCAATCAGATGCTGCCGCGTGGCTAGTTCTTTGTTTTAAAAATCTGAATTAGATCTATTAGTGATTCAAACTTATAAAATTCATAACTTTTGATCCACACGTTCAAATTTTGGAAATTTTATATCATTGGAATCAGGAGAAAGAATCCTATCTGTTTATACAATGTGTTTAATGTTTTGCCTCTGTAAAAATGGTTATTTTTGCAGAGACATTTGTAGGCTTAATTTGAGTATGGAAATTATTTGAAAAATGTTTTAAACATCAAATAAAGTTTATTTTGAGTATCCTGGTCTTGTTTATGTTTCAATACTGTATACTTGTCTTGTTTGGTGTAGAAAAAAATCATCACATGGCATTTGCATACATTCATATATTTTTGTTTGTATAATTTGCTTTGTGATTTTGGTGCCATTATTTTATGTGTAGATTTTGGTGCAAATAGTGATTGTGGTTGTGAAGATTGTTGCTACTCCCCAAACTACCATGGCAAGTGGTGCTTCATGTTTTTATCCCTATATTTTACCTATGCATTAGAAATATTTTGTATAGGACTTACATGAATATTTTGCTAAGTATTTTTATGCTATGCTTGGGAAATCCTAGTAGTTATAGAATTGTTAGAATTTCCTCTAAGTTAAGATGCTTACTATTGCCATGCCTAGCCTAGATAGTAGCAACCAAGGGAGGATTATATATTCATGCTATGTGAAATATTTCTAAGTCATTGACTTATGTTTTTGCTAATAAAACAACTAAGTGAATGAAACCCCTGGGTGGAATGGAAAGAATGGCTTGTGTTGAGTGGTTACACAAGGCCCATTTCTATGGTTTACCTTGTGTATCTCACTTGTGGAAAGCCACCCAGGAACAAAGGGATTTGAAATGCCAAATGTTAAGAAGCTTCTAGTGCAGCCATATGGCATTATGGGCTCTGCCTGGATCACATAGGTTGCAATAACTTAGCCATTTGGACAGTTGGTGGTAGTGGGATGATAGGTTGGAGCGCGTCCATTTGGTCTAAGGGAAGGCTTCTGAAAGATCATGTCTTGGTGAAAATCAAGTCTTGTGGGGAAAGTGCATGTGGCATCCCGCAAAACCACTACTAGAAAATCGCGTTGTTTTTGTGCATTGCATCATCATGACCGCATACTCATGTCATCATGCCACATTGCATTTGAGCATCGTCATCATCTTGCATTTGCTTGCATAAAACTATCTGCGGAAAAACCTATTTTTGTTTTCTAAACGCCCCGTCTTTAATTCAACTCAAACCCGGGTCTCCGGAATATTTGTTTTGTCTACCCGAGGTTTGTAAAAACCCTGTTGTAAATAAATAAAATATTTAATTATTTCTTTAGGGGGCAGCCAACCGGGCCGATCCGACCCAGTCGGCCACCCCCAGTACAATCGGTCCACCTTAAACCCTACCCCAAATCTTTTCCTACCTAATCCTAGTCTACCCAGCCACTCCCGTCCCTCCACCTCACCTCCCTAGGCCACCTCACCCCCTGGACCCCCAATCCCCACCCACCTTGCCACCTCATCAATCCTAGCCCCAACTCCCTTCCCTCCCTCTCAGCCAAACACACCCCACACACCCCAACCCGATCCACACCGCACACACACACCACCATGCACCCCCTGCCCGCGTCCCACACAACCTCCCTGGGCCCGGCCCCACCCCGCAGCCACTCCCTCCTCTCCCTGGCGTGACCCAACCACCCACCTGGCCCCGCTCCGACCCCACCTCCCTCTGGCCCACTTCCCACCTGCCCCGCTTCTCTCTCCCCATCCTCTCTTTCAGAACGCCTCCCTCTCCCTTCGACGACCGCCTCCGCCCGCGGCCGCTCCTTTTTTTCCCGCGACCCTGCCGCGTCGACCACCCCGCCGCCTGGGCGACCTCGCCGGCCTCGCCGCGCCCAGACCTCGTCTTCCCCGCCACCGTCGGCTTCTCCCCCGTCCATGAACCGCCCCTCCGCCGGCCTCTGCTTATCCGCCTCCAGCCGGTCCCGCGCCGCCGCCCTCGCCACGTCTGCCTCCCGCCGACGCCCCGCAACCCCTTTCCTCCGGCCGCTCTACCTGGCCCCAACCGCGGCGCCCCTCGAGCTTCACCGCCACCAGCCTGCCGCCTCCATCCTCTCCACCGTCGCCCCCTCCACCAAGCTCCCCGCCGGTCGCCTCCTCTCTCGCCGCCGGCCCGCCACCAATCGCCGCCCGCGCCGCCGTCGGCCCTCCTCTCTCCTCCCTCCCCTCGCCGTCCCGCGCGCCACCGCAAGTGCCTGCGCCTCCTCGCCGCGACCGGCCGCTGTTGCCGGCCCTCTGCCGCCGTCGACCTCCACCAACCCCGGCGCCGGCCCCCGCCACCGGGACCGCGTCGGCCACGCCTCTGCCTCCCGCGACCGGCCGCCCGCCCGTCGCCATCGTCCGCGTCCTCCCCTGCCGACCCCCGCATCGCCGTCCCCGCCGCCTAGCACTCCTCCTCGTCGGTCTCCTCCGCCTGCGTCGCTCCCCTCGGCAACCGGGCGCCACCGTGGACCCCACCCAGTGGGCCTGCTCTGACCCCGCCTCGTCCGCGCCGCTGCCCCATCTTGGCAGCTTCGGTTCGCCCATAGGGTGTTTGTGGTGATGTCCAGGTGGGACATGCCCCGTGCAGTGTTCTGGTGTTGGTCCCTTTGAAGATGGCCACCCACGAGCGTTGCGTGGAGGTGTCGATACAACTCAAGCGCCACACTCAAGATCGACCCGACCAAACCCGATGAACGCCGCCGTTGAACCTGACTCCGACGACCGTGGCCTCGAAGGCATCTCCTTCACAAAAACCGCAAGATCTTCACGGTACGCCAAGTTCGCCAACATGGCAAGTCCGAACCCGGAGACCTCCGTCACGGAGCATCAAGCACTTCTACATGGACATCAAGACCTCGGGTCCGAAGACGCCGAGACCCCGAGTGCGCCGACATGGATCCAAAGATCATACCCTGAAGCCTCGAAACCCTAGATCTCCTTCACGGATTCGAAGACCGAACCCGATAACCGCCAAGGCCGCCGACACGGATACACCGAGTTCTCCATCGAGTACACCAAGACCGTCGACATGAAACCAAATGACGTCAAGCACTTCGCCGCGGAACGCAAGATCTTCACCCCGAACGCCAAGACCGATCCCGTCGAACCCTGAACCCTGAGACCCGACCCCGAACCCATCGAACCCCAAGATCATCCGAACCCAGATGTGTGACCCCTTTCTCGAGCCCTATTTTTATAAATGTAATATAAAACTTGTTGCATATTAATTGTCATACTCGCATGCATATTTGTGTGGTTTGGGGGCTTTATGCCGATTCACCTTATAATTAAATATGGGGTCCATATGCGGGCAAATCCAGTCGTATATTGGTCCCATTTAACTTTGTGTAGCAAACCGGTGCTATCTTTTGCCATGTTAAGACAATATTTAAATTGCGGGGTACCTAAATAACATGAACCATCTAAATAATTGTCGGGACCCCGGTTCCACTTAATATTTCCTAAATTGCATCGCATGCTTGCCATGTCATACATCATACATGCATCATGCCCGATCTTTTGCCGTAGTATTAAATAGTGCATCCGGTGTTTATTCTAGTGTTTTGCTTCTTCGCGGATAAGGCCGTTGAGTTGATGCGAGTGTCGACCCGATCTTCGGTTGAACCTTCGACAATGTTTTCAGGCGAGCATCTCCCCCCTTTCTACCTATCTTACTTTTATAGTATTTATTCCCTCCTGTTGATCTATTGCTATCTGTGTTGCGTTGCTCTAGTTTTCGTACCGTGATATCCCCTGCAGCCATATATTGCCTTGGACACCTCCTATTACCTGTTGTTTGGTAGATAGTTGGACCTGCGCGTCGTAGTCGCTTGCTCAAGTGCTGTTGCGTGTCGTCAAGTACCATAGTTGTTGGAGGACTGCCGCCTGTTTAATGTTGGAGATGATTATGGCTTTAACTATCGTTCACTTTAATTATTGTTTAATAACTAAAATTGAAGTAGGTAAGTAGAGGCATAGGTGGGCAATAGATGTTATTTGGTTGTTAACCGTCCACTTGTGTCCCGTAGGACCCCGAGTTCTTGACACCTGTTCCGAGATCGATCGCGCTAACCACATGTGGGATGTATGGGCACCCCATCGATTTAGTACCTGATTTCAAAGTACTGTACTGGGGGCCACAAACTAGTTTGGGGTTTTATTTCTATCCTGTACATATGCCATGCTTTACTACTTTATTTACGATTGTGCGAGGAGCACACTGTACTGTTTAGGATCGGGACACGATTTCGCGGTATCGACACCCCGAGTTTTTGGGTTCCCAGTCGTTTACAGCCGTCCACCCAAACCCTGAGTCCGTCTCGGAGACCGGCCGACTTCGTTGCGGGTGTACTTAGTGGGGTGGCCCCCCGTGCTTGCTTTGGGTCTGGGAAACGTCATGACTTAGGCCCCGCCGACATACCGATGGGTGTATGTTAACTGATCTGGCAAAAAGGGTCGAAGTGCGTGTGGATACTTTGGTGCACCCCTGCAGGGTTAAATCTTTTCGAGAAGCCGTGTCCGCGGTTATGGACGACTTGGAGCACAGTGCTTGATCATAGACAACTATAACTAAAGTTTACTGTTATAATCTGAGTTGTATCCGATATGACTAGTAATCAGCTTCACTACAACGGAATGGCTAAATAAAAGTACCAACAACTGCTCGGTTTTGGGATATCTCATGCTAATTGTATCTGACTAGTAAGAGTTGCAACTACAACGGAATGGTTAACTAAAAGTGCCCACTGCTTATTATATCAGGATGATTATCTATACTTGACTAGTAATTGCTGCAACGATAACTGAATAAATAAAACTGCCAACGGTGTGAGTTCCTCGGTTGACTTCCTCGTTTGGTCTCGAGGGGGAAACACCAGGATGGGTTTGTTTGAAGGTAGCATCAGGTTGGTTCCGAATAGGTCTTTCTTATCCCTCTCTGATAGCCGACAGTTGTAACGAGTCTCTATAGGTTGTTTAGTGCATGCTGCCGCTGCCGCTTCAGTCCACCATACCTATGTAGGCGAGGACCGCCGAATTCTAGTCTCGCCGTGTACTGGCCTCAGTACTGACGCTCCTTTTTTTTCCTTTGCCCTTTGTCGGCACCCCTTTTGTTTTAGCAGGTTTCGACGTCGTTAGCAGGGTTACCCTTCCGGCTTGGCCTGGGCAGGGTTATGGACGCCATTGGTTATTCTTCAGGGCTCTTAGCTCAATTTGCATCTTGTCTGTACTCGGACGCTATATCGTTTTAAAGGTGATTTGGATCTTTGTATTGTAAATCTGTATTCTTGACTCACTGAGTCGCTGTTATATATATCTGTTCTGTGGGTCCCATCGAGGACTGTTGTGTAATGTTATTACTTCGTTTTCCACCCGCACGAAAGTGCCTGGTGGGCACCTTTGAATCGTTTCTATGCGGGTTTGGCGAGTTTCGCTAAAACTTGCATAGGGCCGATTCTGAGGGTGTTACAGAGTGGTATCAGAGCTCAGCAGTTGCGATACCCCACAAGTCCAGCCTGTAGGATAACCTAGCTAACGGCCGATGTAGAGTGTCAAAACTATTTTTGAAAAATCGGTTGGATAGTTCTGATTAGGTCTGATTTTACTCCTTACCCCTCTGCTGCTCTCCTCTCACCTCTGCGTGTTTTGAATCCGCTCTCTTCTCTCTCTTCGACCCCAGGATTTCTCGTGGTTGGGTTCCATCGTACCTTCAGGGTTTCGCTTCCTCCTTTGGTAACGGTGTTGCTACATCTGGTCTTCATGCTATCCGAGGAACCGTTCGTCTGGTGGACTTCTCTTTGTTCCTTCTCGTGCCTCCCGGTGTTTTCCGACGCGACGACATCATCTACGCTAGATCCGATGCAGAGTCTGCATCACCCCTTTGTTCCTGAACCTTGTTTCTTGAGATCTTCAGTCTAAATTCTAAGGGTTGGTTGCATAATCTATCTGTTCGTGTACAGAGTAATGCTTTGAGTGCGGGATGGAGTCGCGACCATACCACTACTCTTATCATGTGCTTTGTATATTGAATGGTGGATCGATGCAATTCTACTCCTTCCATGGAAGTTAGAGGTGGCCTTACCTTTAACTTCGTCCGTTGTTTATCCGGAGTGTTCTCGTGACGAACGTGAACAATGACCCTTGTTAGTGGTGTCGCGAGGATCTACACGAAGCAAGAAGACGCAGATCGCCGCCTTCCTTCCGGTACCATGAGGCGGATCTCGAGGGCGAGATCCATTGTTAGTGGTGTCGAATTGTGGCATCCCGCAAAACCACTACTAGAAAATCGCGTTGTTTTTGTGCATTGCATCATCATGACCGCATACTCATGTCATCATGCCACATTGCATTTGAGCATGGTCATCATCTTGCATTTGCTTGCATAAAACTATCTGCGGAAAAACCTATTTTTGTTTTCTAAACGCCCCGTCTTTAATTCAACTCAAACCCGGGTCTCCGGAATATTTGTTTTGTCTACCCGAGGTTTGCAAAAACCCTGTTGTAAATAAATAAAATATTTAATTATTTCTTTAGGGGGCAGCCAACCGGGCCGATCCGACCCAGTCGGCCACCCCCAGTACAATCGGTCCACCTTAAACCCTACCCCAAATCTTTTCCTACCTAATCCTAGTCTACCCAGCCACTCCCGTCCCTCCACCTCACCTCCCTAGGCCACCTCACCCCCTGGACCCCCAATCCCCACCCACCTTGCCACCTCATCAATCCTAGCCCCAACTCCCTTCCCTCCCTCGCAGCCAAACACACGCCACACACCCCAACCCGATCCACACCGCACACACACACCACCATGCACCCCCTGCCCGCGTCCCACACAACCTCCCTGGGCCCGGCCCCACCCCGCAGCCACTCCCTCCTCTCCCTGGCGTGACCCAACCACCCACCTGGCCCCGCTCCGACCCCACCTCCCTCTGGCCCACTTCCCACCTGCCCCGCTTCTCTCTCCCCATCCTCTCTTCCTCGACGCCTCCCTCTCCCTTCGACGACCGCCTCCGCCTGCGGCCGCTCCTTTTTTTCCCGCGACCCTGCCGCGTCGACCACCCCGCCGCCTGGGCGACCTCGCCGGCCTCGTCGCGCCCAGACCTCGTCTTCCCCGCCACCGTCGGCTTCTCCCCCGTCCATGAACCGCCCCTCCGCCGGCCTCTGCTTCTCCGCCTCCGGCCGGTCCCGCGCCGCCGCCCTCGCCACGTCTGCCTCCCGCCGACGCCCCGCAACCCCTTTCCTCCGGCCGCCTCTACCTGGCCCCAACCGCGGCGCCCCTCGAGCTTCACCGCCACCAGCCCGCCGCCTCCATCCTCTCCACCGTCGCCCCCTCCACCAAGCTCCCCGCCGGTCGCCTCCTCTCTCGCCGCCGGCCCGCCACCAATCGCCGCCCGCGCCGCCGTCGGCCCTCCTCTCTCCTCCCTCCCCTCGCCGTCCCGCGCGCCACCGCAAGCGCCTGCGCCTCCTCGCCGCGACCGGCCGCTGTTGCCGGCCCTCTGCCGCCGTCGACCTCCACCAACCCCGGCGCCGGCCCCCGCCACCGGGACCGCGTCGGCCACGCCTCTGCCTCCCGCGACCGGCCGCCCGCCCATCGCCATCGTCCGCGTCCTCCCCTGCCGACCCCCGCATCACCGTCCCCGCCGCCTAGCACTCCTCCTCGTCGGTCTCCTCCGCCTGCGTCGCTCCCCTCGGCAACCGGGCGCCACCGTGGACCCCACCCAGTGGGCCTGCTCTGACCCCGCCTCGTCCGCGCCGCTGCCCCATCTTGGCAGCTTCGGTTCGCCCATCGGGTGTTTGTGGTGATGTCCAGGTGGGACATGCCCCATGCAGTGTTCTGGTGTTGGTCCCTTTGCAGATGGCCACCCGCGAGCGTTGCGTGGAGGTGTCGATACAACTCAAGCGCCACACTCAAGATTGACCCGACCAAACCCGATGAACGCCGCCGTTGAACCTGACTCCGACGACCGTGGCCTCGAAGGCATCTCCTTCACAAAAACCGCAAGATCTTCACGGTACGCCAAGTTCGCCAACATGGCAAGTCCGAACCCGGAGACCTCCGTCACGGAGCATCAAGCACTTCTACATGGACATCAAGACCTCGGGTCCGAAGACGCCGAGACCCCGAGTGCGCCGACATGGATCCAAAGATCATACCCTGAAGCCTCGAAACCCTAGATCTCCTTCACGGATTCGAAGACCGAACCCGATAACCGCCAAGGCCGCCGACACGGATACACCGAGTTCTCCATCGAGTACACCAAGACCGTCGACATGAAACCAAATGACGTCAAGAACTTCGCCGTGGAACGCAAAATCTTCACCCCGAACGCCAAGACCGATCCCGTCGAACCCTGAACCCTGAGACCCGACCCCGAACCCATTGAACCCCAAGATCGTCCGAACCCAGATGTGTGACCCCTTTCTCGAGCCCTATTTTTATAAATGTAATATAAAACTTGTTGCATATTAATTGTCATACGCGCATGCATATTTGTGTGGTTTGGGGGCCTTATGCCGATTCACCTTATAATTAAATATGGGGTCCATATGCGGGCAAATCCAGTCGTATATTGGTCCCATTTAACTTTGTGTAGCGAACCGGTGCTATCTTTTGCCATGTTAAGACAACATTTAAATTGCGGGGTACCTAAATAACATGAACCATCTAAATAATTGTCGGGACCCCGGTTCCACTTAATATTGCCTAAATTGCATCGCATGCTTGCCATGTCATACATCATACATGCATCATGCCCGATCTTTTGCCGTAGTATTAAATAGTGCATCCGGTGTTTATTCTAGTGTTTTGCTTCTTCGCGGATAAGGCCGTTGAGTTGATGCGAGTATCGACCCGATCTTCGGTTGAACCTTCGACAATGTTTTCAGGCGAGCATCTCCCCCCTTTCTACCTATCTTACTTTTATAGTATTTATTCCATCCTGTTGATCTATTGCTATCTGTGTTGCGTTGCTCTAGTTTTCGTACCGTGATATCCCCTGTAGCCATATATTGCCTTGGACACCTCCTATTACCTGTTGTTTGGTAGATAGTTGGACCTGCGCGTCGTAGTCGCTTGCTCAAGTGCTGTTGCGTGTCGTCAAGTACCATAGTTGTTGGAGGACTGCCGCCTGTTTAATGTTGGAGATGATTATGGCTTTAACTATCGTTCACTTTAATTATTGTTTAATAACTAAAATTGAAGTAGGTAAGCAGAGGCACAGGTGGGCAATAGATGTTATTTGGTTGTTAACCGTCCACTTGTGTCCCGTAGGACCCCGAGTTCTTGACACCTGTTCCGAGATCGAGCGCGCTAACCACATGTGGGATGTATGGGCACCCCATCGATTTAGTACCTGATTTCAAAGTACTGTACTGGGGGCCACAAACTAGTTTGGGGTTTTATTACTATCCTGTACCTATGCCATGCTTTACTGCTTTATTTACGATTGTGCGAGGAGCACACTGTACTGTTTAGGATCGGGACACGATTTCGCGGTATCGACACCCCGAGTTTTCGGGTTCCCAGTCGTTTACAGCCGTCCACCCAAACCCTGAGTCCGTCTCGGAGACCGGCCGACTTCGTTGCGGGTGTACTTAGTGGTGTGGCCCCCCGTGCTTGCTTTGGGTCTGGGAAACGTCATGACTTAGGCCCCGCCGACATACCGATGGGTGTATGTTAACTGATCTGGCAAAAAGGGTCGAAGTGCGTGTGGATACTTTGGTGCACCCCTGCAGGGTTAAATCTTTTCGAGAAGCCGTGTCCGCGGTTATGGACGACTTGGAGCACAGTGCTTGATCATAGACAACTATAACTAAAGTTTACTGTTATAATCTGACTTGTATCTGATATGACTAGTAATCAGCTTCACTACAACGGAATGGCTAAATAAAAGTACCAACAACTACTGGGTTTTGGGATATCTCATGCTAATTGTATCTGACTAGTAAGAGTTGCAACTACAACGGAATGGTTAACTAAAAGTGCCCACTGCTTATTATATCAGGATGATTATCTATACTTGACTAGTAATTGCTGCAACGATAACTGAATAAATAAAACTGCCAACGGTGTGAGTTCCTCGGTTGACTTCCTCGTTTGGTCTCGAGGGGGAAACACCAGGATGGGTTTGTTTGAAGGTAGCATCAGGTTGGTTCCGAATAGGTCTTTCTTATCCCTCTCTGATAGCCGACAGTTGTACCGAGTCTCTATAGGTTGTTTAGTGCATGCTGCCGCTGCCGCTTCAGTCCACCATACCTATGTAGGCGAGGACCTCCGAATTCTAGTCTCGCCGTGTACTGGCCTCAGTACTGACGCTCCTTTTTTTTCCTTTGCCCTTTGTCGGCACCCCTTTTGTTTTAGCAGGTTTCGACGTCGTTAGCAGGGTTACCCTTCCGGCTTGTCCTGGGCAGGGTTATGGACGCCATTGGTTATTCTTCAGGGCTCTTAGCTCAATTTGCATCTTGTCCGTACTCGGACGCTATATCGTTTTAAAGGTGATTTGGATCTTTGTACTGTAAATCTGTATTCTTGACTCACTGAGTCGCTGTTATATATATCTGTTCTGTGGGTCCCATCGAGGACTGTTGTGTAATGTTATTACTTCGTTTTCCACCCGCACGAAAGTGCCTGGTGGGCACCTTTGAATCGTTTCTATGCGGGTTTGGCGAGTTTCGCTAAAACTTGCATAGGGCCGATTCTGAGGGTGTTACAGTGCACAACCTCTGTAGATGGAAGAATCTAAGTACTTAGCCATGTCCCTGGTATTGGACAACTTGAGCATCAAGACATGGAAGCTATCAAGAATCTCCTCATCCCAATTTTCTAAGTTAAAACTTGTGGTTGAACAAGGGTGAAGGTTCACCAATTTCTTTTGGTGATTCCTTGGGAAAGTTTTGTCAAAGAAAAACTTATTGATTTCAACTGATAGGTAAAACCTATTTTGAGCAAAGCAAGCCTAATCTACGCTTAGCCAAATTCATGTAGTATCTAGATACTAATATTCTACTAAGGTATCACTTGCCAATACTTTTCCAATGTATTGACCCACTGTGGCTGTAACTTGTGATGTTGCAGGTTATTCTGATGATGAATAGGGCTTATGAGTCTACACTCAACATGATTGCCTATGGCACATGAAGATGAAGACTTATTTGTATTGTTATGGTTAAACTCTTGTATTTGGCCTATGGCCATGGAGTTGTAAAAGACTATGTTTGTCTCTAGAATGATATGTAATAATGACCTTTGTTTCTGTGTACTTCATCTTAAACTATGGATGCTAGCATTGATCCAGGGACTAGAATTGCAATCACAGGGATCCGTACCTTTAATAGGGAGGGATATTACACACGGCCAGACACTCCGGCCTCTTTGGGCAGAAACTCCGGATGGGCCGGACTGTCCGGCGCACTCTAGTCGGACAGTCCGGCCAGATACAGATATTTCCCCCCCTTTTTGTTCATGTTAATTCATCCCACCATATGTACATATATTGGCCACAATAAATCTGATAATTCCTGAAACATCTAGCAAAGCATTAGACTAATCCAAGTGTTGTCAACAAACATCAAAATAATGTCAAAGGCATAAAATTCCCTTTCAATCTCCCCCTTTTTGGTGTTTGATGACAACCCAAGGATTTGCATATGGAATAGATAACAAGTTTACTAGTAAACAATGTTACAACATAGCAAGGCTCCCCCTAGATGTGTGACCCATTTTGGCTTTGCTTTTGAATGCAATATCACACATCCTAGGATCATTTCCTTGATAGATTGTTAAGCAAGTTATGACAAGATATAATAAAGACTAGGTAGATAAGTTAGATAAAGCAAAGTCTTAGACATAACCGGGTACACAAGTCATAACACATCATACATAAAGTTCTCAAACAAATCTCAAATAACTAGGATAAAGGACACAGAGCTTCAAAGAGGCAAATCGAGGGAAAGTGAAGCCACAAATCGAGGGAAAGTGAAGCCCCGTGGACCCATGCAAATCCCGATAGCAAACTAATATGGGGCAACTTCTCCCCCTTTGGCATCGAGACGCCAAAAAGGGAAAAGAGCACTACTAACACGCCCCAAGACACTAGCCACTATAGTCCTCATCGACATCCTCATCCTCATCATCCTCCTCATCCTCGTCAGCATCCTCATCATCATCATCATCGTGAGTCGAGCGCTGGCCTTGAGGGCGAGAAGAAGAGGACATATCCTCAAACATGGACCAGTCCACATGACCCTGACTCCACTGACCACAGGAGAGAGTGCCATCCGATGCCTGCTTCTGAGAAGGATCAACATCCATGGGCTGGTTGATCCTCTTGAGTTCCTTCATGACATTCCTGTTAGCCTTCTAGGCATCATACTGTCCATGGAGAATGTCAATATTCTGACAAAGGAGGAGCTTCTTCCACCATGAGGCCTTCTTCACCTTCTGATGCACTTCCTCCTGAGAGGTGTTGAAGCGATATGCATTGCTAGCATGCTTCATCCTAGGGCCACGAGACGGTGGAGCCTATATCTCCTCCGAACCGTCACTGTCAGAGTCATCAGCCTCAATCTCATCATCCCCAAACACGTACTGAGCTGGAGGGTAGCCACGAGGAGCCTTGGTGGTAGGGGCCCCCTTCCTCTGTAATTTGGCAGCCGTGTGGGGAACAAGATCCTAATAGAGCAAGGGAGTGACAGGAGTGAGGGAAGCAATGAGATTCATCACATATGGGGAAAACAGAGGACACTTCTTGTCAGTGATGCACTTGTACAAATACTGATAGATGAAATCCATAACATCAATAGCACCACCTGGATGAGCTGGACCATGAATGTACACAGTGTGAGCATGAGTCATCAGGTTGATCTACGCACCTCTCATTGCATCTTTGTTACCAGCCTTGGGGGTGAGAGTGTGGCGGAACATGCGAAGCAAGATGTTGTAAATGAGCTTGATATTGGTGGTTTGCCCAACCACACCATTCTGAAAATAAATAGGGGCCAGCTAATTCTTATCATATGACTGACCATGTACATGCATCAGGATACCACTGGGGCCATTGGGATTGAAAGGTAATCCAATAATGTGAGAAAACTAAACCATGTTGGAGCGAACCCTGGTAGTACCAGACATCCACTCAAGAGGAATGTTAGTAGTCTCCCCAAAGACCACCGTGGCATAGAACTGCTGGACCAACTCAACATTGTAGTCTTCTTTTGCCTGAAAGATGGTGTGCATCCCCATCTTCTCAGTCACCCAAAGAGCATCCTCAAATCACTTGTGAGCACAAAGCTTCTCAAGGTCCCACCACTGCATGGGACAAGTAGTAGTCTGGAAGATACCGTAGAGCTCAGCAAATAGCATGGCTTGCTCAGTCCTCTAGAAGCGCTCATCAGTTGAGGTGCTAGGCAGGGAATAGAATTGTTGGAGCCTCATGTCCACATACTCCTCGATACCCAAGTTTTCTAGAGTAGTCAAGGACTCAAACTTCATCCTCTTGGCTTCACCTCTTTTTAGCTGCCTCATCTTCTCTTGCTTTGCTGCGGCACGGTCACGAGAAGCCTCCCTGACCACAGATGGATCAATGTGAATGTCACGCTCCTCATCATACCGGAACCTGCATCTTGCTGTCTTCTTGGCAGCCCGAGGATGGCGAGGACGAGAACCACCTGTGAAACTAGAATAGAGGGATAGCATATGGGGTAAGCACAAATGTCCAAGAGATAAACAAAACAGTAGTCAGATAAATCTGGATCAATATAGATTGAAACCACTGAACAGTCCGGAAAATCTGAGCCGGACAGTCCGGTGGTACCGGTCAGACATTCCGGCTGGACCGGAGATCCCGGCCCGTATACGTCATACATTCCGGCGGATTCTAGGCGAATTTTTTGGGCTGCTCATGTGAGTTCAATCGGGACAGATCGGGATTGCTAAGACTACTACCAGGAAGTATTTTGCACGCAGGAGTGATGTATCCATGAAGCTAGGTAGAGCATTGCCCAAGAAAAATGATCTGGGCCAACCCTAGAGATAAAGATAAAAAGGGGCACCATACCAGCATCCATGAGGGCCTTCACCGGTGTGGAAAGGATCGTACCGGCAACGGGAGGAAAATGACCAGCGGCAAAGGCAAGATCCGGGGTGGAGAAGCCCTCCCGGTGGAGATCCTGATCGGGGGCAGTGGTCTGAGAAGAGGAGAGTTGGGGAGAAGAAGGAGGAATGAACTGTCCACTTCTCCCCGACCTCTATAATCAGAACGAAACCGCAGGGACCAGATAGTCCGGGAGATATTCACCAGAATGTTCGGCCCGACCGGAATGTCTGGTCTGTATCAAGCGGAGAGTCCGGCTGGGCCGGATACTCCGGTTGGTACAGAGCGGATACTCTGGCCCCCTTCAACCAGAAACCCCAGATTCAAGTTTTTAGACAAATGTGTGGCAAGAAGAGCATGTTTGTAGATGAGAGTAGGCCTGGGATTCAGAGAATGTACTGTAAAAAACCAATAAGAGCCATAGGAATTCACAAAGATGTTCAAGTAAGCTCCAAAAAGATAGGGATTAACAAATGACAAACATGAGTAAGCACTAACCTCTCGAATGTGAGAGGACGGTGGCCAAGGCCACCATATTTGAGTATACTCGGCTTGGCACCATGAAGATATATCTTGGGTCCATTACCGAAACTCATCATTTAAGCTCACATATCACAAAATGATATTAAGAGGAATGATTTTGATTGCTTTGGGCATAATGGGGGGAGAGATAGTCCAATCAATTAGGACCGCACTCCCCCTATATCCATGCCTACACCTAAACCAAATAAGAGTCAAGACATAGGTGAGAATGCAAGGTGATCAAGTCAAGCTCCTAGAATCTATGATATTTAGTTCATTCCTCAAAGAGCAAAACCTGGCTTCATCAAGTGGCTTCGTGAAGATGTCGGCAAGTTGGTCTTTGGTTGGCACATATGATAACTCAATATCACCTCAAGAAACATGATCCCTAATGAAGTGATGACGGATCTCAATATGCTTTGTCCTTGTGTGATCCACCGGGTTGTAGGCAATCTTGATGGCACTTTCATTGTCACATATAAGAGGCACTTTGTCACAATGGACACCGTATTCCTTTAAAGTTTGCCTCATCCATAGAAATTGAGTGCAAGCACTAGCAGCATCCACATACTCGGCTTAGGCGGTGGAGAGAGAGATACAATTTTGCTTCTTAGAAGACCAGCATACCAAGGAATTGGCAAGCCCCGTATGTTGATTTCCTATCATCCTTATCACTAGCCCAATCCGAGTACATGTATCCACAAAGGGAAAATGTTGACCCTCGAGGATACCAAAGACCATAAAGTGTGGTATGAACCAAATATCGAAAGATTATCTTGACCGCCATCAAATGGCTTTATTTAGGAGCCACTTGATATCTTGCACACACACCTACACTCAACACAATATCGGGTCTAGATGTACAAAGTTAAAGCAAAGAACCAATCATAGATCGGTATACCTTTTGATCCACATCTTTACCATTTGGATTTTGTTCTAGATGAGTCTTTGTAGCCATGGGAGTAGGAGCTCCATTTAAGTCTTGCATATTGAATCTCTTGAGCATATCTTGAATATACTTGGCTTGGTTGAAGAATGTCCCTCCTCTTACTTGCTTGATCTCAAAGCCAAGAAATACTCTCAACTCCCGCATCATAGACATCTGGAACCTACTAGTCATAAGATTTGAGAATTAATCATTAAAAGCTTTGTTAGATGAGCCAAAGATAATATCATCAACATATATTTGGCATAAAAAAAGCTCCCCATTGACCTTCTTAGTAAAAAGAGTGGGATCGATTTTCCCAACCTCAAATCCACGGTCAAACAACAACTCTCTAAGGTGCTCATACCACGTGCCTGGGGCTTGTTTGAGCCCATAGAGGGCCTTATAAAGTTTGTAGACATGGTTTGGAAGTTGGGATCCTCAAATCCCGGGGGTTGCTTTACATATACCAACTCATTTAATGGACCATTAAGAAAGGCACTTTCTACATCCATTTGTTGCAACTTAAAGTTATGATGTGCCGCATAGGCAAGAAGGATACGGATGGACTCAAGGCGAGCCACGGGTGCATATGTCTCTGCATAATCAATGCCTTAATTTTGAGACAATCCTTGTGCAACCAATCTTGCCTTGTTTCTTACTATAATTCCATGCTCATCTTGCTTGTTCTTGAATATCCACTTGGTGCCTATAACATTGCGGAAATCCTTTGGCTTCTCAACTAACTTCCATACTTTGTTTCTCTCAAAGTTGTTGAGATCTTTGTGCATTGCTTCCAACCAATCCTAATCTTCAAGGGCTTCCCACACTTTCTTTGGTTTAATCATGGATATGTGTGCTTGGTGTTCACTAAACCTCTTCAATTGTGCTCTTGTGGAAATGCCTCTCCTTAGGTCACCAACCACAGTTTGTAAAGAGTGGTCTCTTAATTCCAACATCCTCACCTTTCTAGCTTCACGACGAGTGTGGATCTCCTCATTGTTTCTTGGGGGACCCTCTTCATCATTTCGGTCCTCATCTTGACCATCAACTTTACCTTGATCATCATCGGAATCATTCTCTTCATTAAGAGGCACGGATTGACCTTGGTCTTGATCAGACATTCTTATAGCATCGATTTGAGCTTGTATCAAGGCAGTTTGTATGGATCTTCCTTGAGTAATTGACTTGGCACCACTTGACATCCTAGAGAATGAATCAAGCTCCTCTTCACTAGAGCTGTCACCTTGATCAACCTGTTGAGGGTCCAAAGTTTGTCTTTGTCTTGGGTCATTGCCCTCCTCGGTGGATGGAGCTTGTTGATGTTATGAAGATGAGGGATCCACTTGAGTAGAGCATAGTTCTTCTCGATCCGCCATAAGGGGTTCCTCAACGGGGTGGATATATCCCACACCCATTCTTCCTATGGCATCCTGAGGCATTTCATCATCTGCATCACAAGCATCAACACGCCCCCCTTGGGGACCATCATATTCTTCGAAGGTCACACTACAAGATTCTATGACGGCTCCAGAGAGCTTATCATATATTCTATAAGTGTGAGATTCGAGACCATAGCCAAAAAAAATACCCTCTAAAGCTTTAGACTCGAATTTGGACAAACGAACACATTTTATGAGATAGAAACACTTACAACCGAACACCCGGAAGTAAGATATGTTGGGCTTATTACTGGTAAGTATTTCATATGGAGTATTGATGATTTATTTGTGGAGGTAGAGCCGGTTTGATGCATGGCAAGCGATGGAGATGGCTTTAGCCCAAAAGTTGTATGGAGATTTAAACTCTGCTAACATGGTCCTAGCCATCTCAATAAGAGTCCGGTTCTTCCTCTCGAACACAACATTTTGTTGAGGGGGTATATGCAGCGGAATATTGGTGTTTTATCCCCTCATCACTAAGGAAATCATTCAAGGTGTAGTTCTTGAACTCGGTG
Source organism: Avena sativa (assembly GCA_916181665.1). NCBI lineage: Eukaryota > Viridiplantae > Streptophyta > Magnoliopsida > Poales > Poaceae > Avena > Avena sativa. The sequence goes on from OV702279.1 coordinate 34,035,553, forward strand.
CCGTTGTCACTTCTTATAATCAACATGGGAAGGTTATATTGACGTTGAACCATGTTGATGAAGTCGATGAAGGTCTTTTGGGTCTCACTCTTTAACTTGAAGAAATATACCCATGAGTATCTTGAAAAGTCTTCAACAATCACCAAACAATATTTCTTCCCACCAAGACTTGCATGATATGGAGGACCAAAGATATCCACATGGAGGAGCTCCAAGATCTTGGTTGACTTGATGCGGTTCTTTGGCTTGTTGGGAGCATCATGCATCTTTCCTAGAACACAAGACCTGCAAACACGATCTTTAGCAAAGGAAACATTTTCTTTTAGTCCAACAATATGGCCCTACTTGTGGAGACATTGCAAAGTTCTCATATTGACATGGGCTAGTCGGCGATGCCATAACCAACCCACATCGGCCTTTCCGAATAAGCACATTGCACTTGTAGTGGTTTGTCCTGAAAAGTTCCACCACATACAAGTCATGTTCGACGTACCCAATGAAAGCGACCTTGAGAGACTTTCTCCACATGAGGACCACAATATCATCATCAACAAAGACGACAAAGCCCATCTTTCCAAGAGCACGGACTTAAAGTAAATTGTATCCAAGGGTATCAACAAGCATGATGTTCACGAGTGTAATATCGTGAGCAACCACTACCTTGCCAAAACCGACTTTGACTTGTCGGCATATGTCACGGTTATATGATCATCATTTGGCTTTAAGTCCTTGACAATCAACGAGCTTCCGGTCAAATGACTTGTGCAACCACTATCAAGCACCCACTTTGACCCTCGAGAAGCATATGTCTACAAAAGATCAAGCTAATTTTTAGGTACCCATTTTTCAATGGGTCCTCTTTTGTTAGCAACAAGGGTCTTGGTGTAACACCCTCAGAATTGGCCCTATGCAAGTTTCAGCGCTTCCCGCCAAAACCCGCATAGAAATGATTCAAAGTTGCCCACCAGGCACTTTCGTGCGGGTGGAAAACGAAGTAATACCATTACACAATAGTCCTTGATGGAACCCACAAAACAGATATATACAACAGCGACTCAAAGAGTCAAGAATACAGATATACAATACAAAGATCCAAATCACCTTTAAAACGATATAGCGTCCGAGTACGGACAAGATGCAAATTGAGCTAAGAGCCCTGAAGAATAACCAATGGCGTCCATAACCCTGCCCAGGCCAAGCCGGAAGGGTAACCCTGCTAACGACGTCGATCTCAAAACCTGCTTAAACAAAAGGGGTGCCGACAAAGGGCAAAGGAAAAAGAGAGAGCGGTCAGTACTGAGGCCAGTACACGGCGAGACTAGAATTTGGCGGTCCTCGCCTACATAGGTATGGTGGACTGAAGCGGCAGCGCAGCATGCACTAAACAACCGATAGAGACTCGATACAACTGGCGGCTATCGGAGAGGGGCAAGAAAGACCTATCCGGATCCAACCTGATACTACCACCAAACATACCCATCCTGGTGTTTCCCCCTCGAGACCAAACGAGGAAGTCAACCGAGGAACTCACACCGTTGGCAGTTTTATTCATTCCGTTATAGTTGCGGCAATTACTAGTCAAATAAAGATGGCATGAGTCATCCTGATATAATAAGCAGTGGGCAGTTTTAGTTAACCATTCCGTTGTAGTTGCAACACTTACTAGTTAGATTCAATTAGCAGGAGATATCCCCAAACCCAGCAGTTGTTGGTACTTTTATTTAGCCATTCCGTGGTAGTGGAGCTGATTACTAATCATATCGGATACAAGTCAAATTATAACAGTAAACTTTAGTTATAGTTGTCTATGATCGAGAACTGTGCTCCAAGTCGTCCATAACCGCGGACACGGCTTTTCGAAAAGATTTTACCCTGCAGGGGTGCACCAAAGTATCCACACACACTTCTACCCTTTTTGCCAGATCAGTTAACATACACCCATCGGTATGTCGGTGGGGCCAAAGTCATGACGTTTCCCAGACCCAAAGCAAGTACATGGGGGCCACCCCACTAAGCTACCCGCAACAAAGTCGGCCGGTCTCCGAGACGGACTCAGGGTTTGCGTCAATGGCTGTAAACTACTGGGAACCCGAAAGTGTGACTGGGCTTGTCGATACCGCGAAAACACTCCGCTTCCCTAAACAGTACAGGTGCAGTACTTCGCACAATTTTAAATTAAGCAGTAAAGCATGGCATAAGTACAGGATAGTAATAAAGCCCCAAACTAATTGTGGCCCCCAGTACAATACTTTGAAATCAGGTACTAATCGATGGGGGTGCCCATACACCCCACCTGTGGTTAGCACGCTCGATCTCGGAACAGGTGTCAAGAACTCGGGGTCCTACGGGACACAAGTGGACGGTTAACAACCAAATAACATCTATTACCCACCTGTGCCTCTGCATTTACCTACTTTCAATTTTAGTTATTAAACAGTAATTAAAGCCATGATCATCTCCAACATTAAACATGCGGCAATACTCCAACAACTGTGGTACTTGACGACACGCAACAGCACTTGAGCAAGTGACTACGACGCGCAGGTCCAACTATCTACCAAACAACAGGTAATAGGATGTGTCCAAGGCAATATAAGGCTGTAAGGGATATCACGGGTACGAAAACTAGAGCATCGCAACACAGATAGCAATAGACCAACATGAGGGAATAAATACTATAAAAGTAAGATAGGTAGAAAGGGGGAGATGCTCGCCTGAAAACATTGCCGAAGGTTCATCCGAAGATCGGGTCGACACTCGCACCAACTCATCGGCCTAATCCGTGAAGAAGCAAAGGACTAGCAGAAACACCGGATGCACTATTTAATACTACGATATAAGACCGGGCATGATGCATGTATGATGCATGACATGGCAAGGATGCGATGCAATTAGGCCATATTAAGAGGAACTAGGGTCCCGACAATTATTTATTAAGTTCATGTTGTTTAGATACCCCGCAATTTAAATGTTGTATTAACAGGGCAAAATAAGTTACCGGTTTGCTACGCAAATTTAAATGGAGTCCGGAATAAGACAAAGATATCCCGCATATCGACTCCATATTCTTATGAGATGAATTGGCATAATGCCCCCAAACCACAGACAAGTTTGCATGCATGATCAATTTAATATGCATCAGTTGATAATGTCATATTATAAAATAATGGGGTCTCGGATAAAGGGGTCACACATTAGGGTTCGGCGAACTCGGGCTCCGAGAGGTTCGGGGTTGGTCTCAGGGTCCGGATATGGGGTTCGGTCTCGACGGGATCGTTCTCGGATAACGGAGTAGATCTTGGCGTTCTGTGAAGAAGGACTTGGTTCGGCGTCGGGGCGCATCGGATTCGCCCTGGTCGGTGTCGATCTTGTCGTCGTGAAGACCTTGTCGGGTCTGCGGGTCGGGTCGGACTTGGCGTCCGGGGTGAAGTGCTTGTCGTTCCATGGCGATCTTGGCGGCTTCGGAGGGTTTGAAGATCGGTCTTCGGATCCAAGAGGTAGATCTTGGCGTCCATGTCGGAGTACTTGAATTCCGTGAAGAAAGTCTTGTCGCCCTTGGGTGGAGAACTTGTCATCCCGAGGGTCCGTGGCTTCGGACGCCGTGATCGGTCCTCAGGGTCTCGACCATCGGATCCTTGAAGGAGGTCATGGCGTTCCATGAAGGCGATCTTAGCTTGGAGACCGGTACGATTCTTCAGATGGAACGGGTTTCAGTGTCGACAATCTTGTGGTCTTGGATTAGCATCAGCATCTAGAGATGGAAAACTTGGCGTGAAACAGAGTTCGAACGAGGCAGATGTCGGCAAACATGATGTAGTTGCACTTGACAAAAAAATAGAGGCCTGACTCACATAGTGCACACGGACAGAGTTAAGCGTTTGCAACGGGTTAGGACATACAAGCACACAACACATGTGCGCGTGCAGAAGCCTGTAGCGGACAGAGGGGCGGCCGGCGAGATGAGGGAGCCTGGCGGCGACAGACGCGAGGCCGCCCGAGGCAGGCAGAGGAGGGGCGACGAAGCGGGCCCGTGGCGAGCTCCCCTGGTGGCGGGGTCGGGCGCGGGGCTCGAGGACGGCGGCCGACGCGATGCAGAGGGGTGGCACAAGCTCGCCGGCGGCGGACGCGGCTCGGCGAGGTGGGGCCTGCGAGGCCGCGACGGAGCGGCGAAGCAGAGAGGCTGCCGACGGAGGGGAAGGCGCAGAGCTCGGGGCCGGATGGTGACTGCGTGGCCAGGGAGAGGGCTCCGCGGTCGACGGCGGAGGAGGGGCAGCAGGAGTCGGCGAGGACGGCCGCGCGGAGTCGGAGACGGCGGCCAGGGATCGCGCGGTGCTGAGCGACGACGTGCCTGGCGACGGGGGGGGGGGGGGGGGGGGGGGTCGAGGAGGAAGGGCTCGTCCCTGGCGGCGGAAATTGAGAGGAGGGGAGGGGAAGGGCGACGCGTGAGGACGACGCGAGGCTGGGGGTTGCGGGAGAGGGCCAGGAGCGGGGCGACGGGGTGGGGCCCAGGGTGACGTGGCGCGTCGGCTGAGTGGTGTGTGTGTGGTGTGTTGTGTGAGATGGAGGGAAAAAGGGTGGGGCCGGTGAGGTGTCGCCATGGGATTGGAGGAGGTGAGGTGGCTGAAGGGTGGGTAGAATAGGACTGGTTAGGAAAAGGGTTTAAGTAGATCTGGGTTAGATAGGATTTTATCTGGAGGTGGCCGGCTGGGCTTTCGGGCCTGGCTGACTGCCTCCCAAAAATAATTTAACTATTTTATTTATTTAAAACGAGGCTTTTTGCAAACCGCTGGTAGACAAAACAAGATAATCCGGAGAACCGGGTTTTGGTTTTGAATTAAAGACGGGGCGTTTAGAAAACAAAACCAGGCTTTTCAAAATAGTTTTATGCAAACAAATGCAAGATGACATGACGATGCCCAAATGCAATGTGGCATGATGACATGAGCATGTGGTCATGATGATGCAATGCACAAAAACAACGCGATTTTCTAGTAGTGGTTTTGCGGGGCGCCACACTTGGGGACCCAAATGGACCAAGCAATATAACCATCATATGGGCCAAAATATTGTGCATACACATCACCATAATAATCACGCATTAGAACATAGTGAGGGTTAGCACTTCCCGCAAAATCATCATGAGACATAGTTTTACCACTTGTGGTCTTACTATCCACAATGGCCTTCTTTTTCTCTTGTGCGGACTTGGTCTTCTTCTTCTTCTTCTTCGCTTTGGATACAAAGCCAATGCCCCCTTTCTCACCACTAGGTCTTTGCTTACTCAAAAGATCATCAATGGACTTGTTACCTTGTGGAAATGTGGCCTTGGCTAGATCCCCCTTCAACCTAGCATTTTCTTCAAGAATAGTTGTACTACTAGAAGAAATAAAATTACTAGGTGAAGGAATATTGGTCAATTGAGTTTGAAGTGTTTCATGGGACTTTGTGAGAGAGAAGAGTTCACTTTCCAATGCCTTGTGAGCCTTGTTAACTAAGCTATAGTCCTCGGCAAGTTTTGCATGAACCACACCAAAATGAATCTTGTCCTTTTTAGCCCTTTTATATTTAGCCATAGCATGATCACATTACTTGATGAGCCTATTAACAATTATATCATTGGCCTCATCAAGCCCTTCAAGTTTTAGTTCAAGAGACATCCTAGTCTCTTGTTCTTCTTCTAGAGCATTATTAAGGGCTTCTATCTCAATCATTTGTTCATTCCCAAGTTTGCATCTTACATCTAGAAGCTCTTGAGTGTGGGAGAGTTGATCTAAGACGTTCCCAAAATGCATCTTGGTCTCCCCTTGTAAGTTAGTCACAAATTCATCAAAAGCAACTAATTCTCGTTTTACTTCAAGAGTCATCTCATCATCTATTTCATCATTAGTTAAGGGAGTGGGGTGAGATGATGAGGATACCTCCGTTCCTCTTGCCATAAGGCAAGTGACGTTATTGTTGGTAGTATTCTCATTTGGAGAATCGAAGAGGGACAATGTCGGAGTAGAAGTAGTGGCTAGAGAAGCCACACCACTTGATGTTTCCTCTTCCTCATCTTCATCATCTTCATTGTCGGAGGATAATTCTTCATGAGTGATCAAGACAATCTCACCCTTCTTCTTATTGTTGGGATTCTTCTTGATGAAGGGCTTATTGTAAGGTGCTTTGGAAGCTATCTTTGGCACAAGTTTGCCACCATGATCTTCTCTTCTCTCATATGGACAACTGGCCAAGAAGTGATTTCGATCGCCACAATTGTAACACGTTCTCAATCTTGGGGGATTGCCTCTTTGTCCATTGGGGTTGATTTTTCATAGCATTTCCATCTTAGCCTTGGAAGGGTTCTTGACATCATCGGGGTTGCTCATGGATAGGCCTTCATCACTATCATCTCCATCCCTATGCTCCACAACATTGGCCTTCAATGCAAGGTTGGCAACATTGATCATTCCAAGGGCCTGAGCATGGGAATCTTTGCCATTCTTGGCGGCAACCTTGAAAGAGGTCATCTCTTGCATAACTTCATTGGAGGTCATGAGGTGGTAGTTGTGTCTTCCTTGTAGGCTCTTGAAGTCAGTGGGCTCAAAGGGCATGAGTGCACTCACATATTTTCTTTTTATCCATGCATCATCCACATGTGAGGCACCTACATTTCTAAAGGCGGTGGCGGTGTATTTGAGCCTTCGATACATGTCTTCATGATTTTCATCTTCCTTCATATAGAAGCCTTCGTCTTCATTTCTTAGAGCATCATACCGGTTCCTTTTCATGCTCTCATTCCCAATAAACAACACTGTGAGAGCACCCCAAGCTTCCTTGGTTGTGTTCAGGTGCTCAATGTGTGGGTAGTCCTTTGTACCCACACCTTGTTGAATCATGTGCAAGGTGGTGGCATTGAGTTGCCTATTGACAACTTCTCTTCTTGTTAAGTTGTTTGGATCCCCAATATAGAGTCCTTGTTCAATGATGGTCCATAGTTCAATGCAATTGGTGCGCACATGAGTTTTCATTAGAGATTGCCATTGAGGAAAAGTAGATGCTTCTAGTTTTGGTGGGTCTCCTCTATTGTTTATATGAGGGCGAGGAATTGGAGGATCGGGAGAGTACCCTGGATGAGACTCATGGTTCTCACCCTTCCCACCATCCCTTTTTGTGGAGGAGTTAGTGTTGTCTTGATTATCCCCCACCATCATACCCTCGGGAGATACCGAAGCATTCCCTTTAGGTAATACTGATGGAGGCTCCTCTTGATGAGAAGGGTATGATGATCCGTCTTTGCCTTTAAGAAGTTGCTCAAGCATCTTCTTGACTTTGTTGACCAAGGAAGAGCTCAATCTTGTTTCCAAGTTTTTGAGATCTTCCATGGTCATCGTGGTGTGCTCACCACCACCTTCCCCATTGTTTCTACCATATTATCTTAGGCGGTAAAGCCCAAATAAAGAGCCGAGGCTCTGATACCAATTGAAAGGATCGTATGGGCACCTAGAGGGGGGGGGGGGTGAATAGGTGATACATCAAACTTTCTTCTTTTTCAATTTAGGGTTTAACAAGAAAGGTACATTCTCTAGATTATGCAACTAAGGTGAATTTACCTATATGACAAACAAGCAACAACTAGCACAACACTAAGCAAGAACAAGTAAGTAAAGTGCGGTAAAGGATAGAAGTAACCAAAGTGGTGGACGCAGAGACATAAGGCTTTGTTTCTCGTCGTTCCTTCCTTTTGAGTGGAAGTACGTCTACGTTTGGGGAGGAGGTGGTTTCAAACCACCAACGCCACGAGAGGCCTCCCTTGTTCTCCGATGAACCTCACCCCAAGGGGATCGATTCACCTTCCACTATATCGGCACCCTTCGAGGTGGAAGCCGACACCTTTACAACGAGTTTGGGGCACACATCCACAACCTAGTTGGAGGCTCCCAAATACAAGCAAGTTCTCAAACAATCAAAGACAAGCTTGTAAGAACCAAATCAAAGCTAGGGTTTCCAAAGAAACCCTAGATCAAGGGGTCCTCAAGTGAATGAGGGGGAAATGAAGATCTCTTTTGGTGAAGTTGTAGATCAAGGCCTCCTCCTTCGATTCTCCAAAGATCAACGACTTTGGATGGATGAATGAAGAGATTTTGTGGATTTGGTGGCTCAAAATGTGCTGTTGTTCTTGAACTGGATGAGCAGGTTCCAAGGTAAAAGAAAGGGTCCTTTCATAGGGCCCCAGAATTTAGAGCCGTTGGAGCCACTTAAGCCGGACAGTCCGGCCGTCGTGAGCCGGACAGTCCGGCCAGACCGGACATTCCGCTCCACATCAGCCGAACACTCCGGCCTGGCCAAGTTTCCGGCCAGTGTCCGACCAGTGTATGGGTAGTGTCCGAAGTGCCTCACAGAACGTCCACACCTGGTGAGAAAAATTGGCGAAATTCCACGGCCGGACACTCCGGCCTCTTTGGGGCGTTAACTCCGGATGGGCCGGACAGTCCGCCGCACTCCAGCCGAACAGTCCGACCAGATATAGATCTTTTCCCCCCTTTTTGTTCCTGTTAAGTCATCCCACCAAATGTACATATATTGTCCGCAATAAATCTGATAATTCCTGAAACATCTAGCAAAACATTAGAGTAATCCAAGTGTTGTCAACAACATCAAAATAATGTCAAAGGCATAAAATGCCCTTTTAGATATGATGGACACAATTCTTGAAAGAATTGTATTTGAACCAAAAGGAGATAAAATCAGCGTAAATCGCTTATTTAGAAAATATCAATAACACCAGAAGAAAACATGAAGCGATCGCAGGAGGCAGAAGGTTTAACGACCAACTATACGGCGGGAAGAATTTCTCCGGCTGTATAGTTCCCGCCATATAGTTGGCACCGCCACCTTGTCCTCAAATAGTTTCACCCCATGCAACTGGATCGGGGAGACGACATACAAAACAACCAAACATCGCAGAAACCTCACCTGCGGAAGGGATCTGGAGGAGGAACTCATCGACCGGGTATCCATCTTCACCCTACATAGATCCGGGAGGCTAAGGCATCGATCTTCATCATCAACCGCTGCATCACCACCATATCCACCCATATCATCTACATATTGTCTATATCTTGTTGTAATTTCCGTACTCATTGTAGATTTATACAAGTACTATTCATTGATGATAGATTCCATTTTTTTGCCATGATGTTGATTGCCTCCATGTGTGATTAGATCATTAGTTCTTCGGGAAATGGAGAAAACTTAGCATGAGGTTGAAATAAGATAAATTTTATTATGATATTTATCGCTGTGACCATGTGTTAGATTGTCTTCATCTTGATGTTGGGAGAAGTCGACCTCTCAATATTTGCCTCTTGTGGGGACTTGATGGAGGGAACTAATTGTTGGTAGACGGAGGTGTGCTATCACTTACAATGACTATAAAGATGTTGGCACTCCTTATGTATCAAATTGGGAACCGAGGAAACTCACAGAACACTATCAATGCCATGGGATACATCCTTTGGGATAATGTCCCTTAATAGCGCAGTAATTCGATTGGTGTTGATTGCTGTCTGTTGTGCATATGAGGATGATGTGAAATGCGGTTGCTGCCTATTCGTCCAATTACGGAGTTCCTACCACACATACATAGTTTAGAATGTTCATGATAGTAATCTTTACCTTAGACCCTTTATAATGCTAGAAGTGTATCCGCTACTCCATGAGAATGCTTTTTCCCATTGCAGTTTCACATCTCTTTTACATACGCGATATTTACTTTATGTATTCAGTTTGTTTTACTTTACTTATTGTTCTCTTATACAAAAACCCAAAACAACTTTTTACACAACATTCACAATTTATCTTGTTACTTAGAATGTTATTTAACATTATTATTTCAGTATTTATATTCAAGAGTTATTAGACTTCAGAACTCCCGCTCCCTATGGGATCGATATCTTTATTTCGAAACTATCTACAAACGATCTGTGCACTTGCAGTTATCAAGCTATTTTCTAGCGCCGTTGCTAGGGAGCTAAGCGATGTAGGTCTTTTACTTTTTTCTTATTTATTTTAGTCTTGCTAAGTTTTTTTTTGAGTTACAGGTTTTCACTAACATGATGGAGTTTGAGCATTTGATTAATGCTAACCCACTCAGCCACTTTGGGAAGCCCTGTGATATTAATAAAAGATAAAAATCCAACGAGAAGACAAGAGGGTTTGAAATAAATCCTCTACTACTTGGTATTTTACACAAGAAGCAATTTACTAGAGATGAAGAAAATCCTGATCCATATGAGCATATTGCATGCTTCAAAGATATATGTGGAACTGATGTCTACGCATGCTTCTATTCTTGTAGACAGTGTTGGGCCTCCAAGTGCAGAGGTTTGTAGAATAGCGGCAAGTTTCCCTTAAGTGGATCACCCAAGGTTTATCGAACTCAGGGAGGAAGAGATCAAAGGCATCCCTCTCAAGCAACCCTGCAATTAAGATACAAGAAGTCTCTTGTGTCCCCAACACACCCAATACACTTGTCAGGTGTATAGGTGCACTAGTTCGACGAAGAGATAGTGAAATACAAGTAATATGGATGGTTATAAGTGGTAATTGCAATCTGAAATAAAAATAGCAGCAAGCAAACATGTAGCAGGACTGGTTGTAAACGGTGTTTTAATGCTTAGAAACAAGGCCTAGGGATCATACTTTCACTAGTGGACATTCTCAACAATGATAACATAATTGAAAACATAAATATCTTCTCTTCACTATGCTACCCTGAACTACTCTCCGTTGGATAACGAACACCAATTCACCGCGTAGGGCTATAAAAGCACATCTTAAAGTTTGCATTCCCCATCTAGGTAACCCCACACTGTCACCTTGAGCGCTAGATGGTTCTAGACAAACACCACAATTTCATAGAGACATCCAACTCAAATTATAACTCATGATAAGTATTTCTGTAGTCTTTAGCCTAAGAGCCACACACGGTGCGCACACTGCCACCTTCACACACGTGGGACAAGGTGTCTCCGGAGATTACATTAATAAAAGAACTTGAGTAGCATAATAGACAAAGAGTAGCATCTACTTATTCAACTAGATTACAAAGCTCATGATCACAATAAGATCACACCATGGAGAGAGAAAGAGATGAACACATAGCTACTGGTAGAGCGCTTAGCCTCGGGGGAGAACTACTCCCTCCTCATCATGTGAGTCAGCAACGGCGATGGAGATGGCGGTAGAGTCGATGGAGATGGCTCCGGCGGAAATTCCGCATCCTGACAGGGTGCCGGAACAGAGAATTATGTCCCCCGAATCTCGTCTTCAGTGGCGGCGTAGCTGTGGAACTTTTCGTGGATTTCTGATCTGGTCATTAGGGTTTTCGTCTCTGGGGGAATGTATAGGCGAAGGGGCGAGGTCGGTAGACGCCCAAGGGGCCCACACCATAGCCAGGCGCGGCTAGGGGTGGACCCGCATCACCCTATGGTGTGGCCGCCTCGGTGCCCTCCTCCATATCTGCTTTTGGACTCCATGTCGTGTCAGGAAAAATAGGAACTTTGGCTTTTATTTTGTCCAATTCTGAGAATATTTCTTTACTAGTTTTTATGAAACCAAAAACAGTAGAAAACAGGAAACTGGCTCTATGGAACTTGTTAATATGTTAGTTCCAGAAAATTCATAAAAATGCCACAAAGTGTGGAAAACACATAATATAATTGGCGCAAAACAAGCATGGAGCATCAAAAATTATAGATACGTTTGCAACGTATCAGCATCCCCAAGCTTAACTCCAACTCGTCCTCGAGTAGGTAAGTGATAAAAAGAATAATTTTTTAGGTGACATGCACCATCACAATCTTGATCAAGGTATTACAAAGCATTGATAGCTGGGATCAAAGTACTCTTAACATAAGCATGAAAGATATGTTTCTAACAATAAGACGTAGAAACTATGATGCAACAAGAAAGGCAACACAAACAAAAGATCATGAATAATGCTTTAAAAGACATTTGTTTGTTTCACATATAGAAAACATATCAATAGTGGTATTTAGATTGCCCTTCATGGAATAGAAAAATAAATGCATAGGACACCTTCAAAGTTCATAAGGGTGACTAGATACAAATAATTTAAAAACAAGCAATACTAGAATTATGAATCATTCAACAAGTTTTGGGACAATGCACATTGAACTCAGAATGACAACTATTCTCTCTTAGCTGGTGCATAAAGATAGAAGATGGAGACAAAACAAAAAGTAAAATAAAGGCCCTTCGCAGAGGGAAGTAGGGATTAAATGGTTTTATGAAGCTTCAAAAAATTATGGTACTTATTAGATTTGAGCTCTCATTACCCCTATCATAAGCATCTTGAAGTGATTAAGGTTAAAGTGAGGGAAAATATGAGTTATATGCTTGCCAAATCACAAGTTGAAAATCTCATGCCCCTTGAGTACGAGTACCGAGACCTCATGCTACTCAACTTTGGTCCCAGGCAAGTTCTTGTCATTGTAAGTATATGTGTATCATAGAGAACCGCCAACGGGTTACCCCTTTCCCCATGACACAGGAGCTATCCCATATCAAATTTACAAGGGAACAAACAGTGATCACCTCAACTATCTTTTTATTTGCTATTTGCATAGTTTTTTATTGAGGATGCTTCATAGAATGCCACTATGGTTTTGCTGCAAGTTTCCACCATGATTAGGCATGGGTTAGGCTAGCTTCCCAGGCGTTTCTCTAACATATATAAAAACTCCATGGACCTGCAAGCTCCCATCTTATTTCACACCGATAACATCCATAAAAAAAGAACATGATATCAACTGAATAAATAAGTGCAATGTTGAGAGCGTGCCCCATGACAGCATGGTTTTGCTAACTCCCAACTTATAATTTTTAGGCATATAAGCATCGTAAGATAGTCACAATGGTTCAGGTTTATTAAGTGCAAGAAATAAAATGTGCCTTCAAGTTTGTGAGAGCTTTAATCACTAATTTTCACATAACAAAAATTTAGTTTGGAATATATATAAAAACATGAATATTCTTGGAATGGTGTAACACACCATGCATAGGAATTTATAGTGGACTCTTTGGAATAACTTGGTTTCTTGGGAGTTGTATGCACAATTAGAGCTCATACTTAGTACAGGTGGAGGCTAGCAAAAGCCTGGGAACGACCAACTAAGAGAGCAATAATGGCCATAATCATGCAGAGCGACAAAAATTATTAATCAAAGCAAAAAGTGATATCACAAGTCAAAAAATAAATTATCATAGAGGCTAAGGTGGCTGGTTCATAGTCATAACATGGTGTAAGCATGTGCCAAGTCAACCCAAATAAATCATCAAAGGAGAATACCGCAATATTATGCTTTTGTATGCTAAAACAACGCATGATTCTTTCATGGCACATTAAGCAATCTCAATTGTTCGAAACAAGTCATGCTACAACAATAATCACTAAGCATATGGTCAAATCAACATCTAACATGAAATGATAAAGTCTAAGCCACAATTGAAACAAGTTTGTTTTTGTACCACCATAAGCATGACACATTCTACCATTTTCCAACACCAATCATCTTATTTGAAACAACCCATAAATATAATAATCAATAAAGACCAGAGAGCTTGTCTCACCTAACTACAAAGAAGAACTAAAAATTTCTAAGGAAAAAAATAAGAAAACTAAAGCTAAACGCATTGCTAGCAAAAGAGAACACTCACATAACAATAAGAGTGAAAACTAGAGTGTTCTAGGTAGTGAATTACGGGGTGTGTATTCTCCAAAAGAAGTGTACTGGGATCCAAACAACTTATTGCAGCAAACAAAACAAAACAAAACTAAAAACAAAAACAAAGACCCTCCAAGAACAACACATAGTGCATGAAGCAATAAAAGTATAGTATCTTGAAAGAACACTTGAGACTTTTGTTGATGAAGAAGGGGATGCCTTGGGCATCCCCATGCTTTGACGATTGTACCTCTTGAATATTTCTTGGGGTGACACGGGTGGCATCCCCAAGCTTTAGATTTTGTCCATACTTCATCTCATCACATCATTCTCTCCCTACACTTGAAAACTTCCTTCATACAAAACTCACACAATCTTCATTAGCAACATTAGTGTATGCAAGATAATAAATCTTTAGGTTCAGTTTCAACTAAAGTAAATCATCCATTAAAACATAATCTACTATAGCAGCTCCTTTTAAAAATCTCAAGTAATCAAAAGAACTCAAAAGAAATCGATTTAAGAGGCAAATGCAAATAATGGTAGAAATCTATCAAAACAGACATGGAGGTAAAGACCGATTTTTTTTGAAAATCTTATGTTGCTCAAATCGAAACGTGAAAAACTAAAGAAAGTTAGATAATAACCTAGGGCATGCGGACAATAAAAATTCAGATCAATACGACGTTCTGGCATTTTTCACGATTTTTTACAACGAAGCACCTAAATCTGTTTCGGGACAACAACTTCCCCAAATCTTACCTTCTTCCTATTAGAGGCTACTCTTGGCACAAAAACAAAATACAAAGGATAAGGAGAGGTTGCTAGAAAGGTACAACTTCCAAGACTCAAATAAAGAAAAATAAACCAAAAGAAAAAATATAATGGGTTGTCTCCCAAAAGCTCTTTCTTTATAGACATTAAGATAGGCATGATAATTTCGATGATTCTCACATAAGAAATATGAATTCAAGCAAAATATAGCATCTAGAAGCAAATATAAAACAAATTTATGTCTAGCCCACTTCCTATAAAAAATAATCTTGTAAAGAAACAAGTCATGAAAGCACAAAGCAACATGCATAGGAAATAAAAACAAGTGCAACATGAAAATTTTCAACATAAAGAGGGGAAACTTAATATTGTTGAGATACATAAAACCATGTTTCCCTCTCTCATAATAACTTTTAGTAGAATCATGAATAAAATTAACAATATAACTATCGCATAAAACATTCTTATCATGAGCCACATGCATATAATAATTATTACTCTCCATATAAGCATAGTCATTCTTATTAATTATAGTGGGAGAAAATTAAACAAAATAGCTATCATTATTATGCTCATCACCATAATCATCAAATATAGGAGGCATATTGTAATCATAATTAATTTTCTCCTCAATAGTACGTGGACTGAAAATATCATATTCATCATTGTAATCATCATATATTGGAGGTTCATCATAGCAAATTTTCTCCTCTAAAGCTAGGGAACTAAAAAGATAATTTTCTAAAAAACTAGCTTCCCACACTTAGAAGTTTCCATCGCATTAGCAATAATGGTGTTCAAAGAATTCATACTAATAACATTGCTATTAGCATGCAAATAAAGTTCCATAAGTTTTTTAATTTTCTCTTGAAACACTTCATGTCCTCACTCAAGATAAATACTATAAATCTCTCTAATCTTGTTGTTGTTTTCCATTAAGCCTAACTAGTGAAAATAAAAACAAGAAACAAAAAGATATAATTGCAGAATCTAAAGGAAATAACTTCGAGCACTCACACACCAGAAACAGTACTAGAAGATAGCTTAGTAGCCAGAGGATGTGAGTACCTTTACCTTACCTCCGCGGGAACGGCGCCGGAAAAGAGCTAGATGTCTACGCACACTTCTATTCTTGTAGACAGTGTTGGGATTCAAAGTGCAGAGGTTTGTAGAACAGCAACAAGTTTCCCTTAAGTGGATCACCCAAGGTTTATCGAACTCAGGGAGGAAGAGGTCAAAGATATCCCTCTCAAGCAACCCTGCACTTAAGATACAAGAAGTCTCTTGTGTCCCCAACACACCCAATACACTTTTCAGGTGTATAGGTGCACTAGTTCAGCGAAGAGATGGTGAAATACAAGTAATATGGATGATTATAACTGCTAATTGGAATCTGACATAAAAATGGCAGCAAGCAAACATGTAGTAGGACTAGTTGTAAATGGTGTTTTAATGCTTAGAAACAAGGCCTGGGGATCATACTTTCACTAGTGGTCACTCTCAACAATGATAACATAATTGAACACATAAATATCTTCTCTTCACTATGCTACCCTAAACTACTTTCCGGTTGGATAACAATCACCAATTCACCGCGTAGGGCTATAAAAGCACACCTTAAAGTTCGCATTCGCCATCTAGGTAACCCCACACTGTCACCTTGAGCTCTAGATGGTTCCAGACAAACACCACAATTTCATAGAGACATCCAACTAAGATTATAACTCATCATAAGTATTTCTGTAATCTTTAGCCTAAGATCCACACACGGTGCGCACACTGTCACCTTCACACACGTGGGACAAGGTGTCTCCGAAGATTACATTAATAAAAGCACTTGAGTAGCATAATAGACAAAGAGTAGCATCTACTTATTCAACTAGATTACAAAGCTCATGATCACAATAAGATCACACCATGGAGAGAGAGATGAACACATAGCTACCGGTAGAGCCCTTCGCCTTGGGGGAGAACTACTGCCTCCTCATCATGGGAGTTAGCAACAGCGATGGAGATGGCGGTGGAGTCGATGGAGATGGGTCCGGGGGCAATTCCCGTCCCGGCAGGGTGCTGGAACAGAGACTTCTGTCCCTCGAATCTCTTCTTCGGTGGCGGTGGCGCTGTGGAACTTTTCGTGGATTTCTGATCTGGTCATTAGGGTTTTCGTCTCAAGGGGAATATATAGGCGAAGGGGTGAGGTCGGTGGACGCTCGAGGGGCCCACACAATATCCAAGCGCGACCAGGGGTGGACCCATGCCACCCTAAGGTGTGGTCGCCTCGGTGCCCTCCTCCGTATCTTCTTTGGACTCCGTTTCGTGTCAGAAAAAATAGGAACTTTGGCTTTTGTTTCGTCCAATTCTGAGAATATTTCTTTACTAGTTTTTATGAAACCAAAAATAGCAGAAAATAGGAAACTGGCTCTATGGCACTTGTTAATATGTTAGTTCCAGAAAATTCATAAAAATGCCACAAAGTGTGGACAAAACATACTATAATTGGTGCAAAACAAGCATGGAGCATCAAAAAATATAGATACGTTTGCAACATATCAGGCACTTTCCAATTACCGGGGTTTACTGCTAATGAGGTAAGGTTGAAACTATTTAGTCAGACTTTGACTAGCATAGCTCTCTCATGTTATAGATCTTTACCCCCAGAAGCCACTACTACTTGGGATAATTTAGCTTGTGAGTTTCTAGCCAATTAATATCCTTTATCAAAATATTTTGGAATCAGGCGTCTTATAATGACTTGGAGGAATCATCTTAATGAAGGACAAGTAAGAGCTTATATAAGATTTAAATATTTACTTAATCAATGTCATCATCATGATTTTCCTAAATGGTATTTATTGCATATCTTTTATGGCAGTTTAATTGAACCTAATAATTTGGAACTAGACTCTTGCGTGAGAGGAGCTTTTATGAATCTTCCCATAACTAAATCTTGGGCTTTACTTAATTTAATTCGCGATCATAGAGTTTCATGGAATTTTGGTCTAGGAAGCAAAGGAGGCATAGAAATATATTATGATTGTATTCATTACTATAATAAAAAGGGCAATGTTAATGAATTATCTAAAGAACTTTATTTGGATTCAGATCTTGTGTTGCATGTGTTATAGGTTTTATAGACCATATCAAAGCTCCAAGAGAGGGTTGTGTCAAGTATGATCCACCACCTGAACCTGAAAAGAAAAGATAAGTTAAAGCAACACTGGCCTCCCTAGAACCAATGTATGAGATACCTTTCCCTAACACTGCGCAGAAGCATATTTTGGAATATGAACAGGTCAAAGTAGTACAGGAGAAGAAGGAAGAGGAAAGTGTGCCAGAACTTGAAGAACATTTGGATGAAACCAAATATGAAGAGGTAACCAAGGAAGCAATTATGTATATGTATGCACATTGCAAATAGGTAAACTTGATAAAGATACTTCCGTACTGGTTGAAGGTAAAATTAAGGTAAAAAATGTGGGTAAGCCTATTCTTCCTTGCATATTTAAAGAAACCTCGCATTATGGTTTATGTGATCTTGGCACCAAAGTTAATGTTATATCTTATGATTTTTATTTAGAAATAAAATAAGAGATAGTACCAGCAACAATAGAGAATACTGATATGATAATCATGCTAGCCAATAAATCTCTTAGAGTTCCAATGGTAGTAGTTGAAGATGCAACTGTCACAATTGGCAATGAAAATTTTCCTATTGATTTTGTATTTGTTGATATGCCATCTAACACTCTTTCCCCAATTATATTTGGAAGAAACTTGTTGAATGATCTAGGTGCCAAAGTTGATTTCAAAAAGGAGATTGTATCTCTTAAGCTTGGGGAAGCAGAAAAAGAATTCCACTTTTCCAAATTTAAAGACAGACCTCTACAAATACAATGTAGAAGAAATAAATGAAGACTCAAATTATAAATAAATAATTATGGAGGACAGGTCCCTAGAAGAACTAGAAAGTAAATTCGATTCGCTTCACATTTTAGGGCCTCCAACTGATGAGGCTTTTGAAGAGCCAGAAAAGAGATGGGACGAGGAATTACCATCCTTAGAATTGAAGACTTTACCAGATAATCTTAAATATAGATTTTTGGAAAATACAAATAAATTCACTATTATTATTAGTGCTAAACTTTTAGGGGATGAAGAAGAACTCATGAAAGTTCTTTAGTAGCATCCCAAGGCCTTTGGGTACTCAATGGATGATTTGAAGGGCATTAGTCCCATGTTAACCATCCATCGAATATTCATCGAGGAAGGTGCTAAACCAGTTGCAGAATTTAATAGGCGGCTGAAGCCCGAAATGAAGGAAGTGGTAAGAAAACAAATATTTTGCCAAATGGATACATGTATAATCTATCCTGTAAAAGAAAGTGAATGGGTAAGTCCTGTTCATTGTTGTTCCTAAGAACTCTTAATAGTGCTCAAAAGAATTATCCTAAGGAAGAAAGAGAACTTTTTTTGTATTTTTATCTTGTGATAAATTCTGTTCTTATATAGTCGATGCAAAAGTAATAGTCCATACGAATCATGATGGTTTAAAAGAACTACTTGAGAGGAAAAATCATAAGCCAAGACTGATCCGTTGGATCTTTTTACTTCAAGAATTTGAGTTGCAAATTATGCAGAGGCAAGAAATAACGACATTGGATGCAGTATCCATATTTTCTCAGCAAGGCACCAATCTTATTGAGAGGAACTTTAGTCCTAGTGATTGTCGTTTATGAGAATTACTAGATGAACTAAGGTCAATACCTCCAAAAGAAAATAAATCCTTGTTGTTGGAGGAGCTTGTCATCCCCGACTAAATAAACGGTAAGTACAAGGTAAGTTTTGTTTCTCTAGATAAGTGATTTGCTTTCACAATACATACTCCTGAATTATTTTACCTTTGAATTCCTCATGTTTTTATGAAGTTTCTAAAGGTTTTTACAAACTATACGGTCGCAACTATACGGCTAGAAGAAATCTTCCCGCCGTATAGTTGGTCGTTCAACCTTCTGTACCCTCTTCGCAAAATATTTTTTGGGTATCTAGAAACTATACAACCAACCTATACGACTGGAGAAAAAACCTCCTTCCATATAGTTGGTTGTTAAACCTTCTGGATTCTCCATCCTTTTTTTTGTTTTTATTCATCTAAAAAAGGGTTTGTCGGTTCCAAGTCAGTAACCTAACTGACTTGGACTCGAGATATGTGGAAATATCTTCCTGGAACCAACTATACGGCCGGAGCTATACGGGCCACGCCCGTATAGTTGGTCGTTATGCGGCAGGACTTCTCCAAATCCGTTATTTCTTTCCCTGTTTTGTTAAGATTCTTTTCTTGGCGTGAATTTGGCGACTCTTGCAAGTTTTACTAACCTATGACCCCACTTATATACTTCCATCATTTTTCTCTCTAAATCATAATTACCAGGAACCAATCTAGCCATGCTTTATCCCGTCCCAGGCCATGGAAAACCCCTAGATCTCATTTCTCCTTCCAGGGACCGCTCTCGTAGCCCGTCCATGGAAGACGGCTGTAAGGGTCCCAACCTTTAATAAGGTAGAGTCCCCTGTGTTTACAATGCTAGTCCCTGGATCAATAGCTAGCATCCACAGTTAAGATGTAATATCAAGAAACAAAGGTCATAATTCAACTTTATAACCAGGAATAACATAATTTTATTACATCTTACATAGCTCATTTGGCTATTACATTACATTGCAGCAGAATATCTATAAGCATGGGGTCCTTCATCTTCAAAGTGCCACAGGCAGACATGTTGGTTGTAGACTTGTAATCCTATTCAACAAACTTCACTAACATCAAACAACCTGCAACTAATCACTTAAACTTCACTAAATCAATCAAACCTGCAACACACAAGTTACAGCCACAAGGGTCAATACATTTGAATTGTATTGGCAAGTGATACTATGGTAATATAGTGGAGTCTATCATCTATATGCATTTGGCTAAGTGGAGTTGAGGCTTGCATTGCTCAAAATAGATTTTCCTTATCATTTTGAAAACACTAAGTTTTTGCTTGACAAAAACATTTTTCTCAAACAAAGATTGAAGATCCTTTAACCCTTGTTCAAACCACAAGTTTTTAACTTAGAAATTTGAATGATGAGATTCTTGATTGCTTCCATGTCTTGATGCTCAAATTGTCCTTTACCAGGGACATGGCTAAGTACTTAGATTTTACACTCTACAGAGGTGGTGCACTTTCCCCACAAGACTTGGTTTCCCAAGACAAGATCTTTCAGAAGCCTTTCCTTAGACCAAAATGGACGCGTTCCAACCTATCAAACTCTACCACCAACTGTCCATATGGCTAAGTTCTTGCAACCTATATGATCCAGGCAGAGCCCATAATGCCAAGTGGTTGCACTTGAAGCTTCTCAACATTTGACATCTCAAATCTCTTTGTTCCTGGGTGGCCATCCACAAGTGAGATACACAAGGTCAACCATAAACATGGGCCTTGTGAACCACTCAACCAAAAACCACCAAGCAATTACCATTCCACCCAGGTGATTCATTAACTTAGTTGTTTTATTAAACAAAAACATAAGTCCTCAGACTTAGAAATTTTTCCATAGTATGAATATATTTTCCATCCTTGTTTTCTATTAGCTAAGCTAAGCTTGATAGTAGTAGGAATCTTAACTTAGGAAATTTTTGACTAAGGTTCCATCTACTAGGTTTTCTTATAGCAAGGTTTATACTTAGCAAAATTCCATGCAAGTTTTACTTAGAAAATCACTAATGCATAGTGAAAGTAATGGGACAAAAGTATGAAGCATCACTTGCCTTTTTGGTAGAGGGTATAAGTTCACTCCTTGTCCTTGCAACAATCGCACTCTTCAAATCACTACAATTCAATCAAGCAAGGCACAAACTCAATCTACCATTCAAGCAAAACAACACATAAAATCATAGAACCAAGATAATGCATGCAAGCATGCCAAGGATTGTTTTTTTTGAAAAAGTGATTCCTAATGGGTCATAAACATTTGGGTACACCTATTGGTCATTTTATAAAGTGGCAAAGTCATTTGCAAGAGGTTTCACTTCATAAACCATTTTCAAAACAAAGTATCATTTTATGTGGTGTAGAAATATTGTTACTAAGGCATTAGTCTATAGGGTTCACCAAATATGTTTTCAATCCATCAAACTTGGTGTTTGGAGTCAGAGAGTTTAAAACAAAACATTTCCCAAAAGTTTTCTTCCAAAACCATTTTTAATAAATAAACTATATTTTTATTTGACTAGAAATGATTTTAAATCAAAGAATCATTCCTTTGTTTCACCAAATACATTTTTGAAACCATAAAGTGTTTCCTATGGTCAGTAGGTTTAAATCACACCATTTGCCAAAGATTATATCCCCAAAATCATTTTTGAACAATTTTTATAATCTAATCAAGCATACAAATGTTTCTGCAAAAACAAACATTTTAACAGAATATTTTTGCTAAACAAATTGCATGGTTAGCTAGGGCTTGTTCCACTGATTCCATTGATATAAAGTTTGCAAAATTTGGACGGGTGGATCAAAAGCTACAAGGTTTTCAAATCTGCATCTAAATCAGATTTCAAATTCTATTTTAAATCGTCTGGTGCCACGCGTCTTAATTCTATTCGTCCATACCGTTTCGGTTGGATCGACTGCTCTGGCGCGTTGGATCAAGTCATATCGTGCGGCACAGGATCACTCGTACCCCTTCGGCTAAGGATCTATCGTGACGCTTGGATCGTCATCTAACGGCTATCATCGCATTGACCAAGCTCTGGCGGCGCAGCGACGGTGGCTGGCGGCGGCGAGGTCAGATGGTGGCGGCGCTGGTGAAACAGGAAGCGAGGGAGGATGGGAAGGTGCTCACTACGTTCGCAGTATCGTGGGGAAGCTCAACGTGGCTGTATCTCGTCGAGGGGCGCACAGAGGTGAGAGTAATGGCTCGCTGGAGTTGCTGTGGGCGGCGGGTGCCTCTGGAGGTCGTCGAGGGCGAGGTTGTGATTCGTGCCAAAGCAAAATAAGTACATGGTTAAACGCGGGAGGGTGTGGTGTACACGCGAGCATGCTCGAGAAAGCTCGGGGTGGTCTAGCTTACCAGGGGGATGTCGTCGGAGAAGAACCAGACGGTGGCGGCGGCGGTTGTTGTCGTTGCCGATGTTCTGGTGTGCCCGCGGGTGAATGGAAAGCGCCGGGAGAAGCGCCAAGTCTAGGAGAGTATGTGAGTGTGGGCAAGGAGGCGAGGGGTGTCAGGACATGGCCGGAATCGAGGGAAAAGCTCGTCGGTGGCAGTGAGGTTCGGAGAAGAATCAGGGCGGCCTAGGGGCGCACTTGGGGGAGGAGACAGAGGGGAAATGGAGGGGAGACGCTGGCGTTTAAATGTGCATGGTCACTGCGAGTAATGGTGGCCGCGTTAAGGCGAATTGACGCTGATGAATTCCGCCAGAAACGGTCGAGGAGGGAGGCGCTGTCACCGCGGGTGAGGACGATGAACAGGAGGGGTGGGGTCGGCTGGTCAGCGAGAGAGAGGAGAGGGAACGAGGGTCCACCGGTCAGTTGCTCTGCGGGTGAGACTTTAAGTGAAAAACGTTTCGCAGAGGGGAGATAGACTGGGCTGGTACTGGGCTTATTGGGCTGGCCGACTGGGCTGTTGTCCACTTCTATTTTTTTCTTTCCTGATTGATTTTCCTTTTTCTGATTCTATTTCCTGTTTTGAAATTCAAACAACCAATCAAACTTCAAATCAATACAAACATTCACCACACTTGTATTTGAATTTGGTTCTGTTTAACAACATAAACCAGTTCCCAAAATAAAATAATATTTTTATTTTAGAGTCCATTTATAATTAAATAAAATGGACACTAGTTAATAAATCAAATGGGTTTTAATTTGTTTTAAAACTCCATTTGAAATCTAAGTGTTTTCAAAACCAAATCAGTAGGTTTTATTTGAAAATATCAGATACTTGGAAAACTTGTTTTAAAATAAAATAAAATTTTATTTTAGGGTCCACTAATAATTAAATAAAATGGACCTTACTTATTTAAATCAAATAGGATTTGTTTTATTAAAATCTTTATCTTGAAATCTAAAATAAAACCAAAACACTTCAGTAAGTTTTATTTGAGAAAATAAAATACTTGGAAAACTTATTTAATATAAATAAATAAGTTTTAGTGTTTATTTAAAAAGGGAAAAGCCTTTACTTAAATAAAATTAGATATTAAATCCTTATTATTTTATTTAAATAAACCTTTACTATTTTTATCAAAACAAAACATTTTATTTCAAAAACTTGGCCAAGGTTTAATTTGGCTTTATAAATAATCTTTATTTATAAATCTACCTTTTCTTTTGAAAACCAAATCTTTTATTAAAAGATCCAAAATAGTAATTTCCAAATATTTTTATTTTTCCTTTATTAAATGATTATCTTTTTAAATGCCTTTAGGATTTATTGGATCCCAATTGGTTTGAAGGTTTCCAATTGGATTCAAAAAGTTTCTTCTCACCCTGAAAATCAACAAAGTTTTATTTTATTCATTTATTTTTCACATTACAAGGTTTGGAAAATCTTGGGATGTGACAGGCTACCACCCTTAAAATAAATCTCGTCCCGAGATTTGGGAAGGCTAGGGGTTACAAGTTGGCTCAAAGCATCTAGGGTACTACCACCCTTAAAAATTTTCCAACTAAATTACATATTGGCCTTCTTGGGACCTTGGGGAAACTTCTCTGGGCAGATGTTTGCATAGTGTCCTAGCTCCTTGCATTTGAAACATGTGACAAGGCTGAGATCCCTCATAGGCTTGTTTATCTTGTGTTTCATCTTTTCTGGACAGTTGCTTGCATAATGTCCTAGCTCTTTGCAGTTGTTGCACCACACTTGGCTAATATCTTTCTTTTCCTCTGGTAGCATTTCCTCTTGTTTGTTTCCTTGGTTCTTCTTCTTTTCTGGGCATTCATTGACATAGTGTCTTATCTCTTTGCAATTGTAACATTGCACTTCTTTTTCTTGGGTTTCTCCAAAGCTAGGAGTTCTTCTAGTTCGTGCTCTTCATAGGTGGGAAATCTTTCTCTCTTCTTGGGGCATTCTTCTTCATGCTCCTTGGATGTATGATCCTTGTCTCCACAAGTATTGCTAGCTTGGGTTCCTTCTAGAATAACATTTTTGTCATCCTTGTTGTCATTATCTCTTTGAGAAAAGTTTTCTCTCATGTTGATCATTTGAGTAACTAATCCTTGCAACAATTGGGATTGAAGTTTCAAAATCCTTTGTATGGCTGGGTCTAGTCCATTGTTATTGGCTAAAAGCTGAGTTGTCTCTTGGCTCAACTGGTTTTGGGTTGCTATAATTTCTCTCATGTTGTCCTCTTGGTTGGTGTTGGTGTCATCAACCTTGATGTTGGAGTCTCTTGGAGTAGTCATCTGTTTGGGTTGCATTGGGATTAGAATGGGCAAAATATTTCTAAGGGAATATTTCTAATCACACACATCACAATTCACACAAGCAATGTGCAAACAATTTCACAAACAAATATTCCACTCAAACAACAAGTTTCAAGCATATTTTTAGGCAACCAAAAATATTTTTGTTACACCACATAAGTT
This sequence comes from Avena sativa, assembly GCA_916181665.1. Taxonomy (NCBI): domain Eukaryota; kingdom Viridiplantae; phylum Streptophyta; class Magnoliopsida; order Poales; family Poaceae; genus Avena; species Avena sativa. The sequence continues at coordinate 34,060,688 of OV702279.1, forward strand.
GGTGTGTTTGACTTAACTAAAATATGGTGGTCCATCTATATGGTTCAATTGTTATCTTTCCTTCCTTCTTGATTCTTCTTGTAGGAGATCATGGTTCCTTGGGAAAAACTCTTAGTCACAAAAAAAAACTTCAAAGGTGATGTTGGCTCCTTCTAACTTTTGCATTTCCTTAGTCTCCAAATCTTGGGAAAAATTTCCTTGTCTCACTTGTAGTCCTTAGTGGTATCCAAGTTGGAAGTCCTTGGTGAATATTCTGAAGATGTTGAAGTCATTAGAGTTGAAGATGTTGAAGAAGTCCTTTGCACATGGTGTAGTCTTTGGCCGTGGGGTAGGTTTTTCCATCAAGTTGAAAATAGAGGAGATGTAGAATCAAAACCAAAATGGTTGAGGAAAGAGTTTACAAGGTTGTTTGTAAATAAGTTTTGGTACAAATATGCTCCTATTCTTTTAAGGGTTTTGTCCAATCCTAGGTTTACAAATCCTACAGGAAACACAATGCTCTGATACCATCTGTAAGGGTCCCAACCTTTAATAAGGTAGAGTCCCCTGTGTTTACAATGCTAGTCCCTGGATCAATAGCTAGCATCCACAGTTAAGATGTAATATCAAGAAACAAAGGTCATAATTCAACTTTATAACCAGGAATAACATAATTTTATTACATCTTACATAGCTCATTTAGCTATTATATTACATTGCAGCAGAATATCTATAAGCATGGGGTCCTTCATCTTCAAAGTGCGACAGGCAAACATGTTGGTTGTAGACTTGTAATCCTAATCACTTAAACTTCACTAAATCAATCAAACCTGCAACACACAAGTTACAGCCACAAGGGTCAATACATTTGAATTGTATTGGCAAGTGATACTATGGTAATATAGTGGAGTCTATCATCTATATGCATTTGTCTAAGTGGAGTTGAGGCTTGCATTGCTCAAAATAGATTTTCCTTATCATTTTGAAAACACTAAGTTTTTGCTTGACAAAAACATTTCTCTCAAACAAAGATTGAAGATCCTTTAACCCTTGTTCAAACCACAAGTTTTTAACTTAGAAATTTGAATGATGAGATTCTTGATTGCTTCCATGTCTTGATGCTCAAATTGTCCTTTACCAGGGACATGGCTATGTACTTAGATTTTACACTCTACAGAGGTGGTGCACTTTCCCCACAAGACTTGGTTTCCCAAGACAAGATCTTTCAGAAGCCTTCCCTTAGACCAAAATGGACGCGTTCCAACCTATCAAACTCTACCACCAACTGTCCATATGGCTAAGTTCTTGCAACCTATATGATCCAGGCAGAGCCCATAATACCAAGTGGTTGCACTTGAAGATTCTCAACATTTGACATCTCAAATCTCTTTGTTCCTGGGTGGCCATCCACAAGTGAGATACACAAGGTCAACCATAAACATGGGCCTTGTGAACCACTCGACCAAAAACCACCAAGCAATTACCATTCCACCCAGGTGATTCATTAACTTAGTTGTTTTATTTAACAAAAACATAAGTCCTCAGACTTAGAAATTTTTCCATAGTATGAATATATTTTCCACCCTTGTTTTCTATTAGCTAAGCTAAGCTTGATAGTAGTAGGAATCTTAAGTTAGGAATTTTTTTACTAAGGTTCCATCTACTAGGTTTTCTTCTAGCAAGGTTTATACTTAGCAAAATTCCATGCAAGTTTTACTTAGAAAAATCACTAATGCATAGTGAAAGTAATGGGACAAAAGTATGAAGTATCACTTGCCTTTTTGGTAGAGGGTATAAGTTCACTCCTTGTCCTTGCAACAATCACACTCTTCAAATCACTACAATTCAATCAAGCAAGGCACAAACTCAATCTACCATTCAAGCAAAACAACACATAAAATCATAGAACCAAGATAATGCATGCAAGCATGCCAAGGATTGTTTTATTTGAAAAAGTGGTTCCTAATCGGTCATAAACATTTGGGTACACCTATTGGTCATTTTATAAAGTGGCAAAGTCATTTGCAAGAGGTTTCACTTCATAAACCATTTTCAAAACAAAGTATCATTTTATGTGGTGTAGAAATATTTTTACTAAGGCATTAGTCTATAGGGTTCACCAAATATGTTTTCAATCCATAAAACTTGGTGTTTGGGGTGAGAGAGTTTAAAACAAAACATTTCCCAAAAGTTTTCTTCCAAAACCATTTTTAATAAATAAACTATATTTTTATTTGACTAGAAATGATTTTAAATCAAAGAATCATTCCTTTGTTTCACCAAATACATTTTTGAAACCACAAAGTGTTTCCTATGGTCAGTAGGTTCAAATCACACCATTTGCCAAAGATTATATCCCCAAAATCATTTTGGAACAATTTTTATAATCTAAACAAGCATACAAATGTTTCTACAAAAACAAACATTTTAACAGAAGCTTTTTGCTAAACAAATTGCATGGTTGGGTAGGGCTTGTTCCACTGATTCCATTGATATAAAGTTTGCAAAATTTGGACGTGTGGATCAAAAGTTACAAGGTTTTCAAATCTGCATCTAAATCAGATTTCAAATTCTATTTTAAATCGTCTGGTGCCACGCGTCTTAATTATATTCGTCCATACCGTTTTGGTTGGATCGACTGCTCTGGCGCGTTGGATCAAGTCAGATCGTGCGGCACAGGATCACTCGTACCCCTTCGGCTAAGGATCTATCGTGACGCTTGGATCGTCATCTAATGGCTATCATCGCATTGACCAAGCTCTGGCGGCGCAGCGACGGTGGCTGGCGGAGGCGAGGTCAGATGGTGGCGGCGCTAGTGAAACAGGAAGCGAGGGAGGATGGGAAGGTTCTCACCGCGTTCGCAGTATCGTGGGGAAGCTCAACATGGCGGTATCTCGTCGAGGGGCGCACGGAGGTGAGAGTAATGGCTCGCCGGAGTCGCTATGGGCGGCGGGTGCCTCTGGAGGTCATCGAGGGCGAGGCTGCGATTCGTGCCGAAGCAAAATAATTACATGGTTAAACGCTGGAGGGTGTGGTGTACACGCGAGCATGCTCGAGAAAGCTCGGGGTGGTCTAGCTTACCAGGGGGAGGTTTCGGAGAAGAACCAGACGGTGGCGGCGGCGGTTGTTGTCGTTGCTGACGTTCTGGTGTGCCCGCGGGTGAATGGAAAGCGTCGGTAGAAGCGCCAAGGCTAGGAGAGTATGTGAGTGTGGTCAAGGAGGCAAGGGGTGGCAGGACACGGCCGGAATCGAGGGAAAAGATCGTCGGTGGCAGTGAGGTTCAGAGAAGAATCAGGGCGGCCTGGGGGCGCACATGGGGAAGGAGACATAGGGGAAATGGAGGGGAGACGCTGACGTTTAAATGTGCATGGTCACTGCGAGTAATGGTGGCCGCGTTAAGGCGAATTGACGCTGATGAATTCCGCCAGAAACGGTCGAGGAGGGAGGCGCTGTCATCGCGGGTGAGGACGATGAACAGGAGGGGTGGGGTCGGCTGGTCAGCGAGAGAGAGGAGAGGGAACGAGGGTCCACCGGTCAGTTGCTCTGCGGGTGAGACTTTAAGTGAAAAACGTTTCGCAGAGGGGGAGATAGACTGGGCTGGTACTGGGCTTATTGGGCTGGCCGACTGGGCTGTTGTCCACTTCTATTTTTTCTTTCCTGATTGATTTTCCTTTTTCTGATTCTATTTCCTGTTTTGAAATTCAAACAACCAATCAAACTTCAAATCAATTCAAACATTCACCACACTTGTATTTGAATTTGGTTCTGTTTAACAACATAAACCAGTTCCCAAAATAAAATAATATTTTTATTTTAGAGTCCATTTGTAATTAAATAAAATGGACACTACTTAATAAATCAAATGGGTTTTAATTTGTTTTAAAACTCCATTTGATATCTAAATGTTTTCAAAACCAAATTAGTAGGTTTTATTTGAAAATATCAGATACTTGGAAAACTTGTTTTAAAATAAAATAACATTTTATTTCAGGGTCCACTAATAATTAAATAAAATGGACCTTATTTATTTAAATCAAATAGGATTTGTTTTATTAAAATCTTTATCTTGAAATCTAAAATAAAACCAAAACACTTCAGTAAGTTTTATTTGAGAAAATAAAATACTTGGAAAACTTATTTAAAATAAATAAATAAGTTTCAGTGTTTATTTAAAATGGGAAAAGCCTTTACTTAAATAAAATTGGATATTAAATCCTTATTATTTTATTTAAATAAACCTTTACTATTTTTATCAAAACAAAAAATTTTATTTCAAAAACTTGGCCAAGGTTTAATTTGGCTTTATAAATAATCTTTATTTATAAATCTACCTTTTCTTTTGAAAACAAAATCTTTTATTAAAAGATCCAAAATAGTAATTTCCAAATATTTTTATTTTTCCTTTATTAAATGATTATATTTTTAAATCCCTTTAGGATTTATTGGATCCCAATTGGGTTGAAGGTTTCCAATTGGATTCAAAAAGTTTCTTCTCACCCTGAAAATCAACAAAGTTTTATTTTATTCAATTATTTTTCACATTACAAGATTTGGAAAATCTTGGGATGTGACAACGGCAACGAGGATGTGGAGAGGCTTAGCCCGAGGTACAAGGAGTACGTCGAGCCAAGCTTCTACAACAGCGATGCCGATAAATATTGGAGTGACATCTACATCATCCGTGATGTATATGATCCCTCGGAGATCAACTGGACGGCAATGAAGAGAGCTCAACAAGAAAGATAAGGTCACAGGCCGCACAAGCGTAAGGAATTACCTAAAATTGGTGCACGTGCTAGCAAGGAAGCGATGGTGCCACTCTCGAAGCCTACCATTGGCGCTCGTATAAGGGTGAAGCATCAAGAAGAGTCAAGGAACGGTTTATACTTCCCCCATCCATCAATTATGGATGAGGAAGAAGAAGTTGTCCCCAGGACAAAAGATTGCATGCGAGCACTGGAGATGTATCAGAAGCAGGAGCTACTCCATCGCGTTGAAGTCCGTCACCGCCTCAAGGAGATAGAGAATAAAGATCTTCTCCCATTGGTGACTCAACTCGCAGATAAAGTGGACAATTTGCAATCTGATTTGAGCAGGTGTTACAACCACATCACTACCCGGGAGGATACCAACAAGAAGTTGCGTACCGCAGTGTTACATGCCATGGCACCACAATGATCTACAATATTCACTGTATCAAATAACCGGGAGGGATTAATTGATCCCACCTGGCTTGATTACAAGCTTGGGGAGATCTTTAAGACCTTGTAATCTATCTTATAAGTTTTATATTAATATTTTAGCTTTGCATTAGTTCGAATATAGAAATAAAATTTGCATCATTAGAATTCCCTTTAGGAATAGTCGATCCGTTTTATGAAATTCCGAGTTTATTATCATATATGGAGCATTATTTAGTTTGTTCTTGTCTTATTAGATATATGAATAGCTTGAGTATAATTTGACTTGCACTTCATGATAGAAATAGGAGTCTTCCACACCATTGGTATTAATGGAACATACAAGATAATTTGGTCAATATGTTGTAAGTTCATGGTTTGATTTACAAAAGGAAAAATTATCTAATCAGTTAAGTTGTAAAAGAAACCTTGAACAAAGAAAAATTAAAAGTGCTATCAAATTAGAGTGAGAACAAGAAGAGGAAGAGTATTCAAGCTATAAAGATGCTTCATATACAATTGGAATTTGATAATTGAGATCGTTGATCTTTGAATTCCCTCATGGAGTGGAATGTATGGCTAGCTCCTTTGCACAACTCTTAAACAAAAGTTTGAGACTATATAAAAAAAGATAAAATAGAAAATAAAATGTGCAAGGAGCAAATAGGCATACACCGCTATCTTGTGGTGAGACAAAGGAACGTTTGAGATTTTGAATCCCGAGTGAATATGCTAATCCTAAAACACTTGGGACTGCCTTGCTAACTCATTCGGTCAAACCGAAACAGTTTTACATCATATTGAGAGTAATCTTCTGTGAACTGTTAAATGCTAAGGTGTGGAAGCCTGCTAATATTATTCGGATGGTTCGAGTAAGGTACTATTCATAAACTTATTCCTATGTATTATATATGATAAACATGTGTTGCAACTACCTCCTTTATTTTATTGACTCAGCTTCATGAATATGAGGATCACATCCATTAAGCTAACCTTGCTCGGGATGAGCAAGAGTCTAAGCTTGGGGAAGTTGACGAGTGCATATTTTCATCATGTTTTATATTATTATTTTGCATTGTAGTGGTAGGATCTTGGTATTTTACGACGTTCATGCATATTTTTATGTCTATTTTCACCAGGGTCAGGAAAGATGATGGATATGATGGACACAATTCTTGGACCAGTTGTATTGGAGCGAAAAAGAGTCAAAAATAGTGTAAATCGCTTGTTTGGGAAATATCAATAACATCAGAAGAAAACCCGAAGCGATCATAGGAGGCAGAAGGTTTAACTACCAACTATACGATGGGAATAATTTCTCTGGTCGTATAGTTATCACCATATAGTTGGCGCCGCCACCCCCTCCTCAAATAGTTTCACCCTGTCCAATTGGATCAGGGAGACGACATACAGAACAACCAAAAATAGCAGAAATCTCACCTCCAGAAGGGATCTAGAGGGGGACCTCATCCAACAGGGATCCATATTCACCCTACGCAGATCTGGGAGGCTAAGGCATCGATCTTCATCATCAACCGCTGCATCACCACCATCTCCACCCATCTCATCTACATCTTGTCTAGATCTTGTTGTAATTTCCATAATCGTTGTTGATTTATACAAGTACTATTCATCTTTGATAGATTCCATTGTTTTTGCCACGATGTTGATTGCCTCCATGTCTAAGTAGATCATTAGTCCTTGGGGAGATGGAGAAACCCTAGCATGATATTGAAATAAGATAAAGTTTATTATGATATTCATCGCTGTGACCATGTGTTAGATTGTCTTCATCTTGATGTCAGGAGAAGTCAACCTCTCAATATTTTCCTCTTGTGGGGCATTGATGGAGGGAACTACTTGTTGGTAGACGGAGGTGTGCTAGCACTTCCAGTGACTATAAAGCGATTGGCACTCCTTACATATCAACTTGGGAACCGAGGAAAATCATGGAACACTATCCATGCCATGGGATACATCCTACGGGATGAAGTCCCTTAATAGCGCAGTAATTCGATTGATGTTGATTGTTGTCTGCTGTGGTTATGAGGATGATGTGAGCTGCGTTTGCTGCAAATTTATCCAATTACGGAGTTCCTCCCACACATACATAGTTGAGAATGTTTATGATAATTATCTTTACCTTGGACCCTTTATAGTTCTAGAGGTGTATTCTCTACTACCTGAGAATGCTTTTCCCATTGTAGTTTCACATATCTTTTACATACGTGATATTTACTTTCTGTATTTAGTTTGTTTTACTTTACTTATTGTTCTCTTATACAAAAACCCAAAAACACCTTTTTACACAACATTCACATTTTATCTTTTTACTTAGAAGGTTATTAAGCATTACTATTTCAGTATTTAATTCAAGAGTTATTAGACTTCAGAACTCCTGCTCCCTGTGGGATAGATATCTTTATTTTGAAACTAGCTACAAATGATCTATGAACTTGCAATCATCTTGGACGCCGCTATCCGGGTGCTCCATGTGCTCTGACCGAATGAACCGGAGCTGACTTGGGTGCCCGTTCCTGCGGCCAAATTAATGGACTACGAGACGTAGCTCAACCTCTAGAGGGAATCTGCAGCGCGAGCCGGTGCTGACATGGCTCTTACTGTCGTACTATCATGGTATGAAAACATCTGCCTCGACACTTTGATGAACTTGCGCTTCGTCTCTCGTTGGTCAGTGACCCGTAGAACATCTCACGTCGACAAGCCCGTGCTTATCATCTCATCCAATATGCCAATGTGCATGGATGGAATAAGGGGCCAAGTTTCCTCCTGGATGATGCTTACGAGGATACTGAGGCAGAAGATGATGATAAGTTCGAAGAAGATACCGAGGATGAAGAGAGCACTGAAGAGGAGGCTGGTAGCTCGGACGATCAAAGATAAGATTCAGATCAAGAGTCCAAGGTCCAGTCTTCCTCCAAGGGGACCAAAACTTCTCAGGCTCAAGTCGAGGTTTCTCACAACGAAACCGAGTTTCAAGATGCCGAGGCTTCCCCTATTGAAGTCGAGGTATCATCAGCATAAGCCGAGGTGAATACCTCGGAGGTCCCTGCTGTGTAGGGTGCTGCTCCTCCACACATTGACAATTCAACCACAGCTACCGCCCGAACTTAAGAAAAACTTGAATTTTATTAAGTCCCTGGTATGCCGGGTGCATGATGTAAGAAACTGTTCTTGTCTTTTGGCTATTATGTGGTTTGTATATATTGCATCCTTTTGGGAATCATCCTTTAATTTCATGTTTCTTGTTATTCCGAGTCGATCATTCAGCCCGCGTTTACCATTTTTTGGCGTTTGACTTACGGGTCCGAGATAAATAGACCGAATTAACAATAGCTAGAAATTAAGAAGATAAAATCAAAATAAATTCATAGAATAATAAAGTACAAAAATATAGGGGTTAGTAAGAAATAAAACATAGGTCGGCTCGCGTACTATTCTTTCCTTAGTCGTTTTTCATGTGTTCGACATTTGCCGGCTTTTTTCTTGATTACCATGAACCCTATTTTTTGGACAGCAGTAAGTCGAAGAGTTGTCCTTTGCTGCCGACACATTACTAACTCGGTCTAAGAATGAGAAATATAAGCCAGTCGACATATAAAAATGCATTTGAAAAGAATAAGTTCATTAAGGCAGTCCCTGTAACACCCAAAAATATTAAACATGGATCATGAAATGCTAACCATCAAAATTAGGGTTAACAAAAACTTTCATATCTAAAAATATGAGAGCATTCATATGTATGTGTATTTAAAATTAGGATTCTTTTGAATTGCCATGTTTCTGTGTTTCTTTTCTTATAAAATGATTCTTAGGTGAAATAAGCATCATCTAAATCATTCCCAAACTTTTCCCAAAGACAAACAACTCAAAATGAACAAATGAAGTGAATGTTCACTTTGGCCAAATTAACTCTCATGCCTACTTTGGCTATTCCAAGAACTCAAAACTTAACAGAAACAATTGTGGATATTTGCACCCCTTGTTAGTACACATAATGAGGTACCAAGGCCCACTTTGTGATCTTCCAAAAACATTCAAATGCTAAGTTTAAATGACAGTTTAAAATTGAATCTATCTCATATGGGAAGATCCCACTATTTCAAAAACTACTCAAACAAGCTCAATTTTCAAAACCCAAGCACCCACAGAGTCTCCAGCACATGCCTAGCACACCCACCAAAAATCTTTTCAAAATTCAAAAGAAAGTTTCTTGCGGCCATTTCATCAAACACTTGGCAGGCAAATTTAAACCAAATCAAATTCACTGTTTTTAATAGTGTTTTGGCCTAACTTGTTCCCTCTCTAACTCACAGCAACCATTTAGTAGATCATCTAGCCTAATTGGAAACCCCTAGCCTCACTCTAAGCTGGCCATTGTCATCAATGGTGAGCAAGCCGAGCACACCTCGCCGGCCAACTTGGTCGCCGCCGCAGCAGACCACCTCCCCCTCTCTCGCCATGTCAGGGAGATCGCCAGCACTTCACCGCCACCCACTGTCCCCTTCCCGAGCCAAGGCAATCTGTGGACCACCGAGCACGCCCCGCACCCAGTGCCACTTCGACATGCCGAGCACGCGCCAGAGCGCCGCACCCGGCACGCGTGCACACGCCGCCCCTCGACCGCAGACCATGCCCACCGCTTCGCCATGACCCAAGGAACACACCAAACATCACCGTTCGCCGCCCAATGCCTCAATGCCACCGCTCGCCGTCGAAGACGCCGCCTCTGCCGCGCAGAGCACCACACGTTCCCAACCGATTGCCACCGCTCCTAAGCGCGCATTCAAGTCCTAGAGCATCGCCAGGAGACCGCGCGTCGATCGCCAACCTCAGCCATGCGTCTAGCCTCCCGTAGCCATGTCGCCACCGTCGCCTGCCCATCCCTCTCGGTCTCGTCGTCGAGCCTATAAAAGGAGGCCACCCCCAGCCATTTGAAGCACACAATTAAACTCCCCTCACCTCACTGATCATTCCACCCTCTAGCCGGAGCATGAGGAGCAGCAGCTCGCTGGAATTGCACCAGAGCAGGCCACCTTTGGAGGAGAAGGGGGCCGCTGATTGCGACCACCCCCGGAGCTGCCTCGACCGTTCCTGAGCTCGCCGTTGACCACTCGTTCGTTTGCCCGCCTTGCCGTCTTCGCTAGAGCCCTCGTATGCCCCCTATGCACCCCCATTGAGCAGCTAGGGTTCGAGCACACCAGTGACAGGTTCGTCGTCAACGACAATCCCCAGCTGTCGATCTCCCTTCTAATCAAACGACCCACACAGCCTCGTACCACTTCGCGCGTTATGAGCCGCTGACTGGTAGACCCCCCTGTCAGTTGAGCCCCGCGCTGCGGAGTGACACTGGGTCGGCCCATTAACCTCTCCCGCGTGACCCAACCGTTGAATTTAGATTTTTCTATTTTAATTCAAACACAGTTCTGTACATAGATTCAAAATTCAACCCAGCTCGATTCAATGAACCAAATTGCATGAAACCAATTTTTTTAGAAAGGAACTGAAATGCTTAATCCAATCCCGTTGGATTCAAATCATTTGGATCTATAGATCACCCTTGGTAAAAATAACAAGGCAGAAGATTTTCTGCATTCAAACATTTTTCAAAATTTAACCATAATAGCTTTTGAGTTGATTCCAACAATAACATTTGATCATACTTTTCAGAATATATAAAAACATTTGGGTTTACTTACAGAAATAATGTTCAAGTAACAAAATAATGCCACATAGGCATTTCTAGTCACTTTATTTATTTAAAATAAAAAGGTTAAACCTTATTAAATTGTGACACCACTTTAAATCACATTCCCATGTACTGAAATATGTGGTGATGACATGTGTCAACATAATCCCATGTTTGAGTTGGAGAATATTATATCTTAAGTAGTTTTTCAATGAGTAGAAATTACTTTTCTCAAATTAAAATAAATAACACAAATGATTTAATCTTGTAATGATAGGTGATGATGCTAGATCATCTATAATACACCTTTGTGTGATGATTGAAAATAGTTAAGTATTGTTTGGTTATTGTGTACCTCGTATTTATTTATAGACGCTAGTACTGACCAAGGATACAAGGAGGAAGGAGGATACTACGAGGAAGAAGCCGAGGAGAACTTCAACCACTACTCTACACAAGGCAAGCCTTACTACACAAATTGACCTATGCAAGCTAACACTTGCATCCCAGCAAGTTTATACCACTATCTTACCAAGCCAAACCACGCAAGTTTTACTTGCAATCTTATACCATTTGATAAACCATCCTAGCTTTACTTACAAGCTTTGTACTTTATATCTTTATCAAAGATTTCTCTTAGTGTTTACATAGTGAATTGTAGATACTAGAAATATAATGGAAGGTTGCATAAAGAGCATTAAAATTGGCCTAAGTTAGATAATCTTGATGTCATCCTAAGGCATGAGATTGAACTTAATTAATCTTCACTTGTTTACCACCCCTCATTAGTGCTTACCACCACTTGTAGATGCTAGTGCTAAGCATAAAAATTGATCAACTTTAGATGGGAATACTTGGTGAAACTGGTTATGAAAACCTTAGAATGATGAGTCATTCTACTGAAATGTTTTGACATGCGTTCTCGAACACCAGATGATTTTGATGATGAAAATGTTGAGTCATGAGCCTTAGCCCTTGATAAAACTGATGGTTGTCTGGATGCGATACCATTCCAATTTTACCGTACAACCACAATACCCGAAAATTGGGTAGGGCTTGACTGGAAACTTATATACCTTAGTATGGGTTCCCTCACGTCCAAGGTCTGAGCTGAGGCTACCTTGTGAAGATTGTCCACCTGTGCAGTACCCAAGATGACAGTTGGTCATGGTTGGGAGGCCAAACTCACAGGATAGGTGCCTATACTAGGGCGTGTAATTGAAAGGTTAGGATTGATTATCTGTATACTGAGTATGGTGAATTCAGGATTTGTTCCTGACGGATGTATCGAATGTTGTGGTGAAAGTGTACAATCTCTGCAGAGTGTCAAACTATTCGAATAGCCGCGTCCGCGGTTATGGACAGTTGGATTGGCCATACTGTTCCCCCGTCAGATGTTTTCAAAATGACTTGTGAAATGACTTGAGACTTTGACTTGACCACAACAGGGTTGTGATATGAAATTCAAGTTCCCACTTAGGCGTTATCAAACTTTCAACTAGTTTTCTTTGTGAACTTAGTAGAGGTAAATCTGGATTTTTGCAAAACAACCCTAGAGCCTAGTGTCCTAACTATAAAAACCCCCTTAACTTGTTAGTATTAGTTTTCGAGTACTTAAAGAGTACTCATGGATTTGTCCCTGGCTATTCCCGTGGCCAGACTATGAAGAGGAGTATCAGGATGATGGACCGCAGGAAGGTTACGAAAACTAGGATCATCTCTCATCGTCAGCATTGCCTGTGACCCCGAAGATGGAGCTTCGCCTATGCTATCTTTATTATTACGTTATTCCGCTGCTTGAGTTGTATTAAGAACTGGATCATGATATCCTTATTTGTGTAAGACCTTATATATGGTTTGTAATGGATGATGTACTGTGATATCCAAATCTGTTATGTCTCGCAAAAATGGTAATCCTGGGATTACGATGTATGGCATAACAGGCATCTGGGATTAAAAATTCGGGTGTTGTCAGTCCCCGAGTTACAGCTCGAGGTGTCGAGATTTCATTGATTAACTCATTGTCGACATATAATCCGACATATGAGAGTTCGAGATACATACACTTCTTCTAGGTGTAAAAGGGACGAAGTTACACTACATTCCATGGCCTCTTTGATTTTTCTCTTGAACTATCCGCCTTATTCTTCTCTTGTGCTTGAGCATCTATAAGATAATATGCATCATTGTGCAAATCTATGCTCACAATAAATGGGCCCTCCCATGGGGATGATAATTTATGCATGCCGGCTGTGCGCTACACAAGCCGAAGCACTAGATCTCCTTCTCGAAAGACTCGGGGGTTTACTTTTTTGATATGATATGTGGCGGATATGAACAATGCAAATTCCCTTGCCTCTTCTAACAAATCAACATCATCTTGCTGGGTTATTTCATTTACTTTGGCGTCTGTGTAGTGGGTAACTCTAGGCGAATCGTGCACTATGTTGGCTAGTAATACAGCTTCTGTCCCATATACCATAAAAATGGCGTATAGCCTGTTGATCTATTCGGAGTTGTCCTCAGGCTCCATAAGACGGCCGGGAGCTCCTCAATCTAACACCCTTCTAATCTTTGCAGTGACTCAATGAGCCGGGTTTTATCCTGGACAATACAAGTCTGTTGGATCTTTCAACTTGCCCGTTCGATGCAGGATGAGCAACTGATGCAACATTAAGTCTTATTTGCTTTTCTTGGCAGAAACGAGCAAAAGCTCCCTTGGCAAAATTTGTGCCATTATCAGTTAATATACTGTGTGGGTACCCATATATTAGGATAATATCCTTGAGAAACTTCACAATTGTGGGCCCATCACACTTTCTTATTGGCTTTACCTCGATCCACTTTGTGAATTTGTCTACAATGACCAAGATATGGTTCATGCCACCACGAGCCCGCTTAAATGGGCTGACCATATCCAAGAAGCATACATCAAATGTCCAAGTGATGGGTATTGTTTTTAATTTAGATGAGGGCATATGAAATTTTCTTGCATACCTCTGGCAGCCATTGCTTTTCCTCACCAGCTCTATTGCATATTTTAGCGTACCGGGCCAATAAACCCATGCCGGAATGCTTTGGCTACTAAGTCTCTGGATGAGGCATGATGCCCGTATTCACCTTGATGTATATCTAAAAGGATCTCTTGTCCTTCTGCCGGGCTAACACATCTTTGAAGCACACTTGTGACACTTCTTTTGTACAGCTCTTTGTTTATTATAGTGTAGGCTTTTGCCCTTCTGACAATTTTCCTAGTGAGGACCTCATCACTCGGCAATATCTCATCTTTGAGGAACATAAATATTGGTCGTTCCCATTCTGGTACCTCATGTAGCGGGGTAATTGTTTCATCAATTTCCATTGCCTCTGCCAACATGACTTCTGCCGGATTATCCTGATCAGTCCCCGGGTCCTGCGAGGTTGTCCCCGGGTTTGCCGAGTTAGTCCCCGTGTTAATGGGTTTATTCCTCCCGTCTATGTCCATTGAGATTACCTCAGATTCTGGATCTGCCGAGAGATGAATTGACTCGGATTCTGGTGATGGGTTAATTGATGGTTTTCTTAAATGCTCCAGGGCTATGCCGGGTGGAATTGATTGCCTGGACGAACCAAGTTTGGACGAACTATCTATGACATCATTTTCCTCCTGGGGTATATGATGAATTTCACACCCATAAAAATAACCACTAATATTTTGCACATGGAATCTATATAAAGCCAAGTTTGCAACTAGTGCATCCCAATGACCTGACACTTGTTGAACCACAATGTTCGAATCACCGAAACATAGGGTCCAACATATTCCAACATACTTTGCCACTTTTAGGACATGCACAAGTGCTTCATATTCGGCTAAATTGTTTGATGCAGCAAAATGTATTTGCAGTACATACTTCAGTTGATCCTTTTTGGTTGAGGTGATGTTGGCTGAGTGTATGTAAGCCTGTAGGGAACCTGATACGTTGGAAACGTACCTATAATTTTTGATGCTCCATGATTGTTTAGTATCTACTTTGCTTTACTTGTCCACACTGTGAGGTGCTTTTTACATGTTTTCTGGTACTAACCTATTAAAAACTTGCAACGGTGCCAGATGCCTGTTTTCTGCTGTTTTTGGTTTCAGAAAAGTTAGTAAAGAAATATTCTCGGAATTGGACGGGACAAACGTGAAAGTCAATTATTTTCCGTGGGGAACAAGAAGTCCAGAGGGGAGCCGGAGGGGCTAGCTAGGGGGGCCAGACCCACCCCAGGCACGGGTGGGCCCAGCCCCGCGCCTGGCTAAGGTTTGGCTACCCTGGCCGCCTCATCGGCCTCCCCCTTTGCCTATAAGAATCCCCCGATGCAGAAACCCTAAGCACCCGATCAAATTTCCATCAAACCGTCTGTAGCCGCCGCCAACATCGTCCCTAGATCGGGGGCAGATCTGAAGTTCTTCCTGGCACCCTGCCAGAGGAGAGATCATCCCGGAGGCCTTCTCTCCGGTATGATGCGTGACTAGTTCCACCTTAGACTATGGGTCCATGTAGTAGCTAGATGGTTGTGTCTCCTCCTTTGTGCTTTCATGTATAGATCTTGTGAGCTCCGTTCATGATCAATATCTAATCTATTTGTAATCATGCATGTTGTGTTTGTGGGGATCCGATGGATATTGAGATTATTATGTTGGTTTGATTAATGGTTTTGTCTTTATGATTCTATCATGTCTGTGTTGTTTGTGATCTTGCATGCTCTCCGTTGTTAGTATCTATCTTGGCCAAGTAGTTGCTAGTGACTCCAAGAGGGGGTATTTATGCTCGATAGTGGGTTCATGCCTCTAGTTTCCAAGGGAAGCAACAGAAATCTCTTCGGTTGTAGATGTGATGTTGCCACTAGGGAGAAAACAACGGTCTCTTATTCATGGAACATGTGGACTGTTTACCTTACACACTTTGCTTAAAGAAGTTGTCTGTTGCTTGCAACTTAATACTAGAGGGGGTTTGGATGATAACCTGAAGGTGGACTTCTAGTCATAGATGCAGTTGGATGGCGGTCTATGTATCTTGTTGTATTTCCCAATTGAGTCTCATAGGATCCTTCTGACTAGTAATTGCATTGTTATGCCTTGCTCAGTTACTGTCAATTTCCCTGTTGTAATTTGTTTACCCTTCATGCCATGTTGTTTATCTAAGGAGAGCACCTCTAGTGAACTATGTACCCCGGTCCAATCTTTACCATTGACACATCTTCTACTGTTACTTGTTTACTTGGTGCAAACCATTACCTTCCACACCATACGCTTAATCCTTTGTTATAGCAAACCGGTGAGCTTGACAAACTCACTGATTTGTTGGGGCAAAGTGTTGAGTTTGTGTTGTCCAGGGCTCCGCGTTGCCTGCATCACATGTGTGACGTTTCCTTCCTCCTACTGGTTCAATAACCTTGGTTTCTTACTGAGGGAAAACTTGATGCTGTGCTGCTTCACACCTTGCTCTTGGGGTTTCCGATGAAGCACTCCCACTTGGACTAGCGTTGCATCAGAACCCCAAGAGAAAGGTATGATAAGCACATCAAAAAAATTTCCCTCAGTTATAGAACCAAGGTTATTGAACCAGTAGGAGAAAGAAATAACTTCAGAAGGTGTTTCTGGCAACGTCGAACCTGCACACAAGACAACCAAAATACTCTTCCCCAACTTATCAATGAGGTTGTCAAGCTCATTGGTTTTGTTGAAAACAAAGGATTAAATGTATAGTGTGTCAGAAAGTAATTCCTTGTGGTAATTTCAGAAAGTAAAAAGTAAACAGTAGATAGAATATCAATGGGAAGGAATGGACCGGGGTCCACAGTTCACTAGAGGTGTTTTCTCCATAAGATAAATAACATGCTAGGTGAAAAAATTACAGCGGGGCAATTGACAAATAGAGAATGCATAACAATGCATGTACATGACATGATGATCACTATGAGATTCATTTGGGAATTACAACATGATACATAGATCGTAATCCAACTACATCTATGACTAATAAACCACCTCTGAGATATCATCTGAACAACCCTCGGGTATTAAGTTGCAAGCAACAGATAATTGCATTAAGCAAAGTGTGTAATGTAAACAATATAATTGCCCTTGGCAAAGGATTGTTGTTTTCTCCCTAGTAGCAACAACACATCTACAATCTTAGAAGTTTCTGTCACTCTCCCTGATTACTAGAGGCATGAACCTACTATCGAGCATAAATACTCCCTCTTGGAGTCGCAAGAAAATACTTGGCCAAAGTAACTACTAGCAACAGAGACCATGCAAGATCACAAATAACATAGACATGATAGAACAATAATCAATCTGACATAATACTCAATATCCATTGGATCCCCGCAAACACAACATGTAGCATTACAATAAGATGATCTTGATCATGATAGGAAGCTCACAAGATCTAAACATGATGGCACAAATAGGAGAAACAATCATCTAGCTACTCCTATGGACCCATAGTCCAAGGATGAACTACTCACACATCACTCCAGAGGCAGGCATGGTGATGAAGAAGGCCTCCGGGATGATCTCCCCTCTCTGGCAGGGTGTCAGGAAGAGCTTTACATCCCTCCTGATCTAGGGACAATGGTGGCGGCATCTATGGACTTTTTCATGGATTTCTGATCGGGTTCTTGTTGGAGATATGCCCAAGAGGCAATAATAAAGTGGTTATTATCATATCTTCGTACTTATGATAAATTTTTACATACCTTGCTATAATTGTATTAACCGGAAACATTAATACTTGTGTGGTTTGTAAACATAAAAGAGTCCCTAGTAAAGCCTCTTGTTAAACAGGTTATTGGTTAATATATGATCATGGTTTCCTGATCATGAACATAGATATGTTATTAACAACAGGTTCATATCATTAGGAGAATGATGTGATGGACATACTCCTATAGTTAAGCGTAGCATAAAGATCAAGTCATTTAATATAGTTCATTTGCTATAAGCTTTCTGATACATAGTAACCTAATTAATTCGACCATGAGATCATGATAATCACCGTCACCGGAAGGATGCTTTGATGACATCAAACACCACACTGTAACTAGGTGGTTATAAAGGTGGCATTGAGTATTCAGAAAGTATGTGTTGAGGCACATGGATCAAGAATGGGATTTGTCCATCCATATGACGGATAGATATACTCTGGGCCCTCTAGGTGGAATGTCATCCAGTTAGCTTTCCACCATGTGACTGGCTCACAAGGGATCACATATCACGGGAACAAGAAAAAAGTACTTATCGTTAACGAGGTTGAATTAGGTATGCAGAGATACCGATGATCAAACCTCGGATAAGTAAACTATCGCGAGACAAAGGGAAATTGGTATCGTATGTAAGTGGTTCATTCGATCACAAAGTAATCGTAGAAATATGTGGGATCCATATGAATTTCCAGATTCCTCTATTGGTTATTGATCAGAGAAGTGTCTCGGTCATGTCCGCATAATTCACGAACCGTAGGGAGACACACTTAAGGATTCGATGTTATTTAGTAGATATGGAATGTTAGTAGGGATACCTAATGTTGTTCGGAGTCTCGGATGGGATCCGGGATATCACGAGGAGATCCGGAATGGTCCGGAGAATAAGATTCATATAAGGAAAGTCCGATTCCAGAGTTCGGGAATGATTTTGTTGTTTTCATCGCAGAGATTGTAGAAGGGTCTAGAAGGTCCATCGGACCAGAAGGGGAATGATCCATGAATGTGTCATGGGTAAGTGTAATGACTGGATCATATCCTAGGTCACTTGGTTTGGGAATTTGCGAGAGAGAATTAAAGCTCTAAATTGAAAGTCAAAAGGGAGATTTGAAAAGTCAAACTGGAACAATCCAACTTGGGTTTGGGTTTGGATTCAAACCCTCCCCTCCCAAGGCTGCCCTCCTCTCATAAATAGAGGGGGAGGGCTGCCCCAAACACCACCAAGACAACCCTCCCCAACCTCATGCGCCGCCGCCGCCCAGCCGCCTCCACCGACTCCTCCTCCTCCACTCCGGCCTACCAAACCTAGATCGCCGAAAAACCCTAGATCCACCATAACTCACACCGGCTTAAGCGAAGCCCTGCGGCATCTTCCCTCTAATTCCGACACCACGCCGTCTTATAACACCCTCGCCTGATAAGGCTGAGTTCATGTGTATACTGCCAATCCCTGGATCAGTTCAGTGGCACACACAATACAAAATGATACCAAATATAACTGTGCATCATAAATACAACGAATATGATCCAGAATTTACATTATTTATTCAAGTACATAGAGGAAAACGAATACAAGGTAGATCTCCATCCTCCAAATGTGCCACAGGCGAACAATTGTTGAGTGGAGTCTCGCGACCTATGAACGATCACTCAGATATGACATAACCTGCAACATGAAACGTTGCAGCCACGAATGGTAAATACATTGAATGTATGGCAAGTACGCTAAAGTGGTTAACAACATATCTATCAACTACATGCTTATTTGGCCAAGTGGAGTTCAGGCTCATTTGCATAAAGCAACAGTTTTATCCTAACATTTGTAACAAAGTAGTTTTCCAATACGATAAATAGGACACTCTGGTTCACTCCCAGGTGCTCCTACCAAATTATGTTTTCCCAACAAGTTTTAAGTAATTAAGAAATAAGGATGAGTGAGAAATATCATAGCATCAGTATCAGGTCGCTCAAATTGTCCATAACTGGGGACACGGCTAAGCACTTAGTTTATACACCCTGCAGGGATTAGTACACTTTACCCATGTGACTTGGCCAGCCCAGCTCGTACCACCACTCTCATATTGGGTGATGATAGGGAGAAGTCCAAGAAGGAACCGTTTGGGAAGTAGCTTCCCAAACCCGACACGCACCGGTCCAACCTACACTATTCTACATCTCTGGATACGTGGGTTCAAGTTACCACAACCTACTGAGTCCAACCAACCGCCCATTCCATTATTGCCACATGGTTGCACATGAAAGCTACCAAACAAAGAAGCCAATCCTTTCTCAGTGTCCTGGGTGCCTTTCCGCAATGATACCACCAAAAATTATCAATCCCATCACACCCAGGAGATTCATTGATTAAGTTGTTTTAGTTTTCGCAAACCAACACATTTAGAATCAACATCAGTGATGTAACCCAACCCTCGTTCATCATAGCATGGCTAAGCACATCTACCAACTGTGGCTCATAAACAAGGAATGCTAGGGAATAGTATGGGACATAGCATAGCATATACACATCAATTCCTACATATGCAATTCTACAAAAACATCTACAATGCATAGGAAAATAGTAGGACATTTATGACCAAGATAGCACCACTTGCCTTTGTTGTAGATGTAGTCGATTAGATAATCCTCACAATTCTCATAGATATAATGGTTTCTTTCGTCATAACCATAATACTTGCAATCATAGTAGTTGCAATCACACACGTTGCACTAATCGCAATCTATCGAGCAAACAATTGCATACAATCATAAACAATAGCACATAGAGATCAAACAAATGCAACAAATGCATGCATGACAATTTATTAAGTCACAATGGTTGTTACTTTAGTTCTCTAAACAGTATTGAAGTATATGATGCATGCAAGCGGCCAATTAATGCAATGGAGTACTTGTTAGTAATAATTACTTGCCAATATAGAGTTTTTAATATTTCTTTTGTAACGCCTGTTCTAACTGTCGGATTAAATTTGTTTCTTGGGTTTACTAGATAGAGGACACTAATACGAACCAGTAGGCGTTGGATTCACCCTAATCGGAGTTCTAGATCTTTTTGTATGATTTAAAATAGTGATTAATGGGTTTTAAATGATTCATATAGTTTCTGTTGCCTACAAATCAAACTAAAATTATATCTGTAATCTCCACGAAATTTTGATTCCAGGGACATATTATTTGTAATTTTCTGAATAGTATTTATTTTCTTATGAATTTATTACTCAAAAATGGGTATTATCTTGTTTAAATATCTACATAATAACCTTACAGTATTTTCCTTAACCATTTGCATATTGATGATCTACATGGAACCAGCTTTCCATCGGTATATCATTTATATTTTTGTGACAAGCAATTAATTTACAATGAATTTAATGATTTATAAAGCCATTAAAACTAATTAAATTGCTACGAAGTAAATAATCCACAAAGGCTGGATCCAACCATATATTATTAATCTACATTATAGTAGCTTCAATTTGATATATTGTTCATATTTTTCGAAGTTACAGATAATTTCCTATGAATTTATTAACATAAAAGACCAATAAAACTAATTAAATCATTACAGTAAGTACGTACTGTAAAGGTTGATTCTATTCTGATAAGATGATTCTACGTAGAATTATTTAATTTGATATATTATACGTAATTTTTGGATGTGGTATGAATTTCTAATAAATTTTAAAAGTTAGATCTATAATGTGCAATTTTAAATTCGAACGGAATATTCCAGAGAATATTCCGCTGACTGGACATGTTGACTTTACATGCTGACTGGGACTAGATGCTGACCTGACGATGACGTGGCATTCATGAGGAAGCTGACCGGAATGACGACATGGCATGCACCGGTTTGATTGAATATCGACCGTCTGGATAGGATCTGGTGGCTAGAAGAAGAGATCGACCCGATTTTGGCTCAGAATAGACAAGAAATAGATCTGTGTTAGAGAGACAAATCCGTAGGTCAAATTGAAAAACTTAAAATATGAAAGTTGTGGGGAATCATTAGTCCTACCTTCTCACCAAAGGAATTTGGATTTGAAGGAACGAGCGCGAGCACATCTTGGATTTACACCGTCAGATCTAAAATATTGTGATACGAAATTCTCTGACTATGGTGGATGAAAAGAGGTGAGGTTTGTCGGGATTAAAAGATTTTGACGAGTTCTACAACTTTTGGTTTTTGGCCGAAGGCAAACAACGAAGTCTAGATGGGTTTAACAGCGAAATAAGATTCGGACATGTGTAGATTCGGGATTTCGAGAAGAGAAACTCATACCGTTGTGGCTTCAAGATTTTATATGGAGGTTTAAGACGGTGGGGAGATAGGTTTTGGAGTAGGGAACAAGTATAAACAAACGGAAGTCGATTGGGAGTTGTAGATTAAAAGTTACGATTGTTTGAATAGAGATAGGTCTAGAAAACGTGTTTTGCACGGAATTTAAAGCAGCTGGACAACGATTGGCCACGTACATGCCTGGCTGGTTCGGTCGGTCCCTGGCTGGACTGCCGGCCCGTTAGTTTTTTTTTCTATTTACTTGTTTCCCTCATATCTTTTGCATACGAACTCTAAATAATATGATTTTTGTTTCTAAATTTTTCTAAAATCGAATAGATCATTGTAGGATCATATTTATAATCTTTTTATTAGTTTGTAAATAGTGGATTTATAAATCCTTGTATATTTCATTTTATTTATATTTTTATTTGTTTGTATTTATTCCATAACTTTTTCATAATAGCTCCAAATAGGCTCAATTTTGTTTCTAAAATTTTGTAATATTAATTGGATCTTTCTAGGCTATAATTTAGCAATAATTGCTGCCTTAGCAACAATGGGTTTTATAAAGTCAATTTAATTTCTTTTAGGAACATTTGGGCAAATCAACTATAGGATTTAGATACCAGGATTTGGATTCAGTTTGTGAGATCTTTGCATGGATGTAATGAAATGCTTATGAAGGATTCATGATTTTCATTTTGAAATCTTGCACACCAATTCTACAATCCATAATCAATCCATGCCCTTTTGCCTATATGGCTACTTAGGTCATAACAAAAGAATATAAGATTTTGAATTCAAGGTTGAGAGGATTTTCTATTCAAAAAGTTTCTTCTCTTTGAGAATTTTCAACATAGTCAAACAATCAATCAAACTTATTTATTTATTTCACATTCCAAAATTAGGAGAATTTTGGGATGTGACAGACTACCACCCTTAAAAGAAATCTCGTCCCAAGATTTGGGAAGGCTAGAAAGAAAGAAAGGTTCGGTATCCATTAGGATGCTTTCGCCCTTAAAATAAAATTGACTCGGTCATTTCTCGAGGATTCACTTGGCTCTGGTAAATTCTCCTCTAGACATTTATTGACACAATGTCTCTTGCACATTCTAAACATCATGATTGATAGTTTCCGAGAAAGTACTTCTTAAACTAGCGAAACTCATGGTGGGCAAATAGGGAACGTTTACTTCATGGTGCCCATAATTCACGGTTGGGATTCATCCTTACCGTACATTCCTATGCTTAGCAATGGATGCTTTTAGAAGGGTGTAGCAATATACCATTCTAGGGTTTAGGCTCAACATCGACTCTCTGCTAAGGTTGAAAAGGGCACTCAAGATTTGGAAAGCCAACAATACAAGAGCGAATAATAAGAGTAGTAGGAATGGTGATCAATCCATCCTGCACCCAAATCATTACCCTGTATGAGGATAGGTGAATCACGTTTTTCTATCACTCGGGCATTCTCACTTGCCTTCAAGAATGTTTCCATGGGCACGAACTAATGCTCTATGTATACTCCCATGTATTCAATCAACAAAGTTACTACTAAAACTAAACTATCGATACTTCAACTTTCAGGTTGCGTAATCTACTACATAACATCATTTCAACACTTCATACTCCCACATCTCTTTTTTTCCATTAGATAAAGCATTGTAGAGGGAGTGTCCCAACCTTACAACAATATAAGGTGGTGTCCCCTGTGTTTACAATGCTAGTCCCTGGATCAATAGCTAGCATCCACAGTTAAGATGTAATAGCAAGAAACAAAGGTCATAATATAACTTTATAACCAGGAATAACATAAGTTTATTACATCAAACATAGCTCATTTGGCTATTACATTACAATGTAGCGGAATAACTATAAGTATGGGTCCTTCATCTTCAAAGTGCCACAGGAAGATGTTGGTTGTAGACTTTGTAATCCTAATCAATCAATCTTCACTAAAAACAATCAAACCTACAACATACAAGTTACAGCCACAAAGGGTCAATACATTTGAATTGTATTAGCAAGTGATACTATAATAGTATAGTGGAGTCTATCATCTATATGCATTTGGCTAAGTGGAGTTGAGGCTTGCATTGCTCAAAATAGATTTTTCCTTAACATTTGAAAATACTAAGTTTTTGCTTTGATAAAATCATTTTTCTCAATCAAAGATTGAAGATCCTTTAACCGAGGAATCTATCAATCAAAGATTGAAGATTTCAAACAACCCTTGTTCAAACCACAAGATTTTAACTTAGAAATTTGAATGATGAGATTCTTGATTGCTTCCATGTCTTGATGCTCAAATTGTCCTTTACCAGGGACATGGCTAAGTACTTAGATTTTACACTCTGCAGAGGTGGTGCACTTTCCCCACAAGACTTGGTTTCCCAAGACAAGATCTTTCAGAAGCTTTCCCTTAGACCAAAATGGACGCGTTCCAACCTATCAAACACTACCACCAACTGTCCATATGGCTAAGTTTTTGCAACCTATATGATCATGGCAGAGCCCATATTGCCAAGTGGTTGTCCTTGAAGCTTCTCAACATTTGACATCTCAAATCTCTTTGTTCCTGGGTGTCCATCCACAAGTGATATACACAAGGTTCACCAGTCCCCTGGCCTTGTGTAACCACTCAACCAAAAACCACCAAGCAATTACCATTCCACCCAGGTGATTCATTAACTTAGTTGTTTTATTAAACAAAACACAAGTCCTCGGACTTAGAATATTTTTCCATAGTGTGAATATATATTCCACCCATGTTTTCTATTAGCTAGTCTAAGCTTGATAGTAATAGGAATCTTAACTTAGGAATATTTCCACTAAGGTTTCATCTACTAGTTTTCCTATAGCAAGGTTTATACTTAGCAAAATTCCATGCAAGTTTTACTTAGCAAAATCACTAATGCATAGTGAAAGTATTGGGACAAAGAGTATGAAGCATCACTTGCCTTTTTGGTAGAGGGTATAGGTTCACTCCTTGTCCTTGCAACAATCACACTCTTCAAGTCACTACAATTCAATTAAGCAAGGTACAAACTCAATCTACCAATCAAGCAAAACAACACACATAAAAATCATAGAACTAAGATAATGCATGCAAGCATGCCAAGCTTTGTTTTGTTTTGAAAAGTGGTTCCTAATGGGTCACAAACATTTGAAAGCACCTAATGGTCATTTTGTAAAGTGTAAAAGTCATTTGCAAAAGGTTTCACTTTATAAACCATTTTCAAAAAAAAAGTATCATTTTATGTGGTGTAGAGATATTTTTTTACTAAGGCATTAACCTATAGGGTTCACCAAATATGTTTTCAAACCATAAAACTTGGTGTTTGGGGTCAGAGAGTTTAAAACAAAACATTTCCCAAAAGTTTTCCTTCAAAATCATTTTTAACAAATAAGCCACATTTCTATTTGACTAGAAATGGTTTTAAATCAAAGAATCATTATTTTGTTTCACCAAATATATTTTGGGATCCACAAAGTGTTTCCTAGGGTCAGTAGGTTCAAAATACACCAATTGCCAAAGATTTTAACACCAAATTCATTTTAAACATTTTTTACATCCTTAACAAGCAATCAAAAGTTTCTGCAAAAACATACACTCTAACAGATACTATTTGCTAACCCAAGGGCATGGTTGGCTAGTGTTTGTTCTACTGATTCCAACGATACCAAATTTGCAATTTTTGGACGTGTGGATCAAAAGTTACATGAGTTTCAAATTGCAATTCAAATCTGGTTTCTATCTGTTTTTAAATCAGAAACCTGGCCACGCGTCACGATTGGATTGGACGGTACCGGTTCGGGTGGATCACGCGCTGCAGTGCATTGGATCTAGTCAAATCGTGCGGTCCAGAAGGCATACCCCTTCGCAGTTAAGTGATCTATCGGGAGCGTCGGATCGAGATCCTACGGTGCTAGCGTGCTCGACCATTTGCGAGCGGCGCCAGCGGTGGCTAGCGGCGGCGACGGTCAGATAGTGGAGGCGCTGGTGAAACAGGAAATGAGGGAGGAGGGGAAAGTGCTCACCGAGATCGCAGGAGGTTGGGGAAGCTCGTCGTGTGGTCGACGGGGCAAGGGGCGCACGGTCGAAGGAGTAATCGCTCGCCGGTGTTCGTTCTGGCGACGGCGTGCTCTGGTTGTGGTTGGGGACGGTGCTGTGGATCACCTCGAGACAAAATGATGACGCGGTTAGACGCGCAGGATCAAAACAAAGTTTTGTGCGTGAACAAGAGGTAGAGGGGCGGCCGAAAACTACCTGTGGGGCTCGTCGGAGTTGGAGCGGACGGCGACGTCGTTCAGAGCTTGTTGTAGACGTTGCTCTGGGGCGCCCGCGGTCGTGTGGGTGGTACGGGAAGAAGCGCCTAAGAGTGGGGAAGGTGTGAGCTAGGTCGAGGAGGCACGGGGTGGTAGGTCACGGCCGGAATCAAGGAAAAGGTTCGTCGGTGACAGTGGTGCTCGGGGAGGAAATTGGGGTGGTCTGGAAGCGCGTTGAGATGGGCGACAGAGGGGAAATGGAGAGGAGACATGAGCGTTTAAGCCTGCGTGATCAAAGCGTGTAATGGTGGCTGCGTTAAGACGAATTAAGGCCGCGAAATCTCTGTAGGAAACGGCGACGGGGGAGGGAGAAGAGGTCGCACGGGTGAGGAGGATGAACAGTAGAGTGGGGTCCAGTCATCAGTGGGAAAAGAAGTTAGAGGGAGGTCCACCAGTCATCGTCTGTCTGAGTTAGATTCTGAGTACAAAACGTTTTCTTTGGGAGGGGAAGGCTGGGCTGGTTGCTGGGCTTATTGGGCTGGCCGGCTGGGCTGGTCTGTTTTCATATTTTTTCTTCCTGGATGTTTTTCTTTTTCCAAATCTTTTTCTGTTTTGAAATTCAAACAATTAATTCAACAAACAACACAATTCAAACAATCATCAAACTTTTCATTTGAATTTGGTTCTGTTTAACACATCAACCAAAGTCCAAAATGAACTAATATTTTAAATCTTTTTAGGTTCCATTTATTAATTAAATAAAATGGACCATGGTTTATTAATCAAATAGGGTTTGGTTTATTTAATAAAATCTCTATTTGAAATCTAAATATTTTCAAAACCAAATCAGTAGGTTTTATTTGGAATTAAAGAATACTTGGAAACTTGTTTAAACAAAATAACCTTTTATTTTAGGGTCCATTAATAATTAAATAGACCTTCATTATTAAATCAAATAGGATTTGTTTTATTAAAGTATTTATTTTGAAATCTAAAATAAAACCAAAACACTTCAGTAGGTTTTATTTGAGAATATAAAATATTTGGAAAACTTATTAAAAATAATTTAATAAGTTTTGATGTTTTAATTAAAATGGTAAAACCTTTTATTTAAATAAAATTGGATATTAATTCCTTATTACTTTATTTAAATAAACCTTTACTATTTTTAATCAAAACAAAGCATTTTATTTCAAAATATTGGCCAAGGTTTAATTTGGCTTTATAAAATAATCTTTATTTATAAATCCACCTTTTCTTTTGAAAACCAAAACCTTTTTTTTAAAAGATCCAAAATAGTAATTTTAAATATTTTGAAGTTTATTGTTTTTTTTAAATCCCTTTAGGATTTTATTTGATCGAAATAGGTTTTGAAAGTTTCCAAATGGATTCAAAAAGTTTCTTCTCACCCTGAAAATCAACAAAGTTTTATTTTATTCATTTATTTTTTTACATTACAAGATTTGGAAAATCTTGGGATGTGACAAGCATTCTCCTTCCTAAATGCATTGTGTGTTCAAACCTTCCACTTAAGACATCATTATATCTCCAAGGGTTCAAGATAGGGAAGAATAGATTCTATAGGAAGGAAACGACTAATAAAATAATCCTACCCATAACTATATGAAGCATTCAATGTCACAACAAACAAACAATCATAAGGAATCAACACACAAGCAAACACTTGTATAATAAAATTACAGGTGTATAAACTTAGTATTATATAACCACAAAATAGTTTGAAAGCATTGGGAACAATACTAGAGTAAAATAGAGCAACATATATGCAATAAACAAAATCTGTCAAAACGGTATGGCAAACTTCACGAATTTTTCTGACCGACCTAAACTTTTCATGAATTTTAGCCACTTTCTGTGCATGTACTACAGGT
Source organism: Avena sativa (assembly GCA_916181665.1). NCBI lineage: Eukaryota > Viridiplantae > Streptophyta > Magnoliopsida > Poales > Poaceae > Avena > Avena sativa. The sequence continues at coordinate 34,088,750 of OV702279.1, forward strand.
ATTACGCTCCAGATCCTATTTTTTTAGATTTTTCTAAGTTACCAATAAAATATGAAAAATCGCGCGGTACAACAGGTCAGGCAGAAAACTGAAGCAGTAATCCCACAAATTTCAATGAATTCACACCATTAAAATAATTTTAAACCACATGAAAACTCCAGCAACTTTAGAGTTTCAAAACAACAGATCCTAAACCAGGCATCACACGATATGGTTCAGTATAAACAAGCAAGCAACCTATATTGTCATAGCACATAAGTTGGTAAGAATAATATGCTAACACGATAGCGATGATCTCCTAAAGAGAGAAAATATTGTGGTCCAGATCTACCCAAACTTGGTGAGAAGTTAATTTATTTCATCTTATTTATTGTTTTCTTATATGCTAACTCTCTTATAGGTATCATAAGAATGGACAACTATAAATTTTGAACAAGAAGAGGTTATAGAAAAGATAGACAAGGAATATAAGAACATCTAATAAGTAGAAAATATGATAGTTCTCCTAATAGAGGTCTTTTATTACTAATCCATTTCTAAGGTCATGATCCTACAATCAACACACAGCTCTGATAACATCTTGTAACACCCTCGCCTGATAAGGCTGAGTTCATGTGTATAGTGTCAATCCCTGGATCAGTTCAGTGGCACGCACAATACAAAATGATACCAAATATAACTGTGCATCATAAATACAACGAATATGATCCAGAATTTACATTATTTATTCAAGTACATAGCGGAAAACGAATACAAGGTAGATCTCCATCCTCCAAATGTTCCACAGGCGAACAATTGTTGAGTGGAGTCTCGCGACCTATGAACGATCACTCAGATATGATATAACCTGCAACATGAAACGTTGCAGCCACGAATGGTCAATACATTGAATGTATGGCAAGTACGCTAAAGTGGTTAACAACATATCTATCAACTACATGCTTATTTGGCCAAGTGGAGTTCAGGCTCATTTGCATAAAGCAATAGTTTTATCCTAACATTTGTAACAAAGTAGTTTTCCAATACGATAAATAGGACACTCTGGTTCACTCCCAGGTGCTCCTACCAAATTATGTTCACCCAACAAGTTTTAAGTAATTAAGAAATAAGGATGAGTGAGAAATATCATAGCATCAGTATCAGGTCGCTCAAATTGTCCATAACCGGGGACACGGCTAAGCACTTAGTTTATACACCCTGCAGGGGTTAGTACACTTTACCCATGTGACTTGGCCAGCCCAGCTCGTACCACCACTCTCATATTGGGTGATGATAGGGAGAAGTCCAAGAAGGAACCGTTCGGGAAGTAGCTCCCCAAACCCGACACGCACCGGCCCAACCTACACTATTCTACATCTCTGGATACGTGGGTTCGAGTTACCACAACCTACTGAGTCCAACCAACCGCCCATTCCATTATTGGCACATGGTTGCACATGAAAGCTACCAAACAAAGAAGCCAATCCTTTCTCAGTGTCCTGGTGCCTTTCCGCAATGATACCACAAAAAATTATCAATCCCATTACACCTAGCAGATTCATTGATTAAGTTGTTTTAGTTTTCGAAAACCAACACATTTAGAATCAACATCAGTGATGTAACCCAGCCCTCGTTCATCATAGCATGGCTAAGCACATCTACCAACGGTGGCTCATAAACAAGGAATGCTAGGGAATAATATGGGTCATAGCATAGCATATACACATCAGTTCCTACATATGCAATTCTACAATAACATCTACAATGCATAGGAAAACGGTAGGACATTTATGACCAAGATAGCACCACTTGCCTTTGTTGTAGATGTAGTAGATTAGATAATCCTCACAATTCTCATAGATATAATTGTTGCTCTCGTCATAACCACAATACTTGCAATCATAGTAGTTGCAATCACACACGTTGCACTCCTCGCAATCTATCGAGCAAACAATTGCATACAATCATAAACAATAGCACATAGAGATCAAACAAATGCAACAAATGCATGCATGGCAATTTAATAAGTGACAATGGTTGTTACTTTAGTTCTCTAAACAATATTGAAGTATATGATGCATGCAAGAGGCCAATTAATGCAATGGAGTACTTGTTATTAATAATTACTTGCCAATATAGGGTTTTTAATAGTTCTGTTGTAACGCTTGTTCTAACTGTCGGATTAAATTTGTTTCTTGGGTTTACTGGATAGAGGACGTTAATACGAACCAGTAGGCGTTGGATTCACCCTAATCGGAGTTATAGATCTTTTTGTATGATTTAAATAGTGTTTAATGGGTTTTAAATGATTAATATAATTTCTGTTGTCTACAAATCAAACTAAAATTATATCTGTAATCTCGACGGAATTGTGATTCCAGGGACATATTATTTGTAATTTTCTGAATAGTATTTATTTTCTTATGAATTTATTAATCAAAAATGGGTATTAGCTTGTTTAAATATCTACAGAATAACCTTACAGTATTTGCCTGAACCATTTGCATATTGATAATCTACATGGAACCAGCTGTCCATCGGTATATCATTTATATTTTTGTGACAAGCAATTAATTTACTATGAATTTAATGATTTACAAAGCCATTAAAACTAATTAAAATGCTACGGGGTAAATAATCTGCAAAGGCTGGATCCAACCATATATTATTAATCTACATTATAGTAGCTTCAATTTGATGTATTGTTCATATTTTTCGGAGTTACAGATAATTTCCTATGAATTTATTAACCTAAAAGACCATTAAAACTAATTAAATCATTACAGTACATAAGTACTGTAAAGGTTGAATCTATTCTGATAAGATGATTCTACGTAGAATTATCTTCAATTTGATATATTATACGCAATTTTTGGACGTGGTATGAATTTCTAATAAATTTTACAAGTTAGATCTATAATGTGCAATTTTAAATTCGAACGGAATATTCTAGAGAATATTCCGCTGACTGGACAGGTTGACTTTGCATACTGACTGGGACTAGATGCTGATCTGACGATGACGTGGCGTTGATGAGGAAGCTGACCGGAATGACGACATGGCACCCACCGGTTTGATTGGATCTCGGCCGTCTGGATAGGATCTGGTGGCTAGAAGAAGAAATCGACCCGATTTTGGCTCAGAATAGACAATAAATAGATCTGTGTTAGAGAGACAAATCCGTAGGTCAAATTGAAAAACTTAAAACATGGAAGTTGTGAGGAATCATTAGTCCTACCTTCTCACCAAAGGAATTTGGATTTGAAGGGACGAGCGCGAGTACATCTTGGATTTACACCGTCAGATCTGAAATATTGCGATACGAAATTCTCCAGCTGTGGTGGATGAAAAGAGGTGATGTTTGTCGGGATTGAAAGATTTCTATGAGTTCTACAACTTTTGTTTTTTGGCCGAAGGCAAACAACAAAGTCTAGATGGGTTAAAAAGTAAAATAAGATTCGGACATGTGTAGATTCGGGATTCCGAGAAGAGAAACTCATAGCGTTGTGGCTCCACGAGTTTATATGGAGGTTTAGGACGGTGGTGAGATAGGGTTTGGAGTAGGGAACAAGTAGAAACATTTGGAGTTGTAGATTAAAAGTTACGAGTGTTTGAATAGAGATAGGTCTAGAAAATGTGTTTTGCACGGAATTTAAAGCAGCTGGACAACGATCGGTCACGTACGTGCCAGGCTGGTTCGGTCGGTCCCTGGTTGGGCCACCGGCCCGTTAGTTTTTTTTCTTTTTCTTTTTTTCTATTTACTCGTTTCTCTTATATCTTTTGCATACGAACTCCAAATGTTATGATTCTTGTTTCTAAATTTTTCTAAAATCGAATAGATTATTGTAGGATCATATTTATAATGTTTTTATTAGTTTGCAAATAGTGGATTTATAAATACTTGTATATTTCATTTTATTTATATCTTTATTTGTTTGTATTTATTCCATAACTTTTTCATAATAGCTCCAAATAGGCTCAATTTTGTTTCTAAAATTTTGTAATATAAATTGGATCTTTTTAGGCTATAATTTAGCAATAATCGCTGCCTTAGCAACAATGAGTTTTATAAAGTCAATTTAATTTCCTTTAGGAACATTTGGGCAAATCAACTATAGGATTTAGATACCAGGATTTGGATTCAGTTTGTGAGATCTTTGCAGGGATGTAATGAAATGCTTATGAAGGCTTCATGATTTTCATTTTGAAATCTTGCACACCAATTCTACAATCTATAATCAATCCATGCCCTTTTTCCTATATGGCTACTTAGGTCATAACAAAAGAATATAAGATTTTGAATTCAAGGTTAAGAGGATTTTCTATTCAAAAAGTTTCTTCTCTTTGAGAATTTTCAACATAGTCAAACAATCAATCAAACTTATTTATTTATTTCACATTCCAAAATTAGGAGAATTTTGGGAGGTGACACGTCGTGTTGCCAGAATTGCGAGTGGAGAACTACAACCTCCGCTGCCTGCTGGAACAAGGGAGAGGAAGGTCTTCATCGAGCACAAAACGTGTGACCGACTACGGAAGCGCGGCCGGAACGCAGCGCCAGAAGTATCGTCTACGCGATCTTGAGATTGGCAAGTGTACGACTACATCACCCACGAGAATCTGCTCTCGTTAACCGCTTTGGAATCTTCGAGGGTGAGTACTCTAATCTACTCGTTGCTACAATCTAGTAGATAGATCTTGGCTTGTTTGTATGCATGCGGTAGAATTTTTTTCCATGCTACGAACTCCTACAGTGCTTAGGGTCTCTGTCTTGGGGGATTTATATAGGAGAAGGGGCAAGGTCGATGGACACCCGAGGGGCCCACACCAGGGCCAGTAGCAGCCAAGGGTGGACCCGCGTGGCCCCCTGGTGTGGCTGCCTCGAGGCGCCTCTTCGTCTCTCCTTTGGACTTCGTGTCGTGTCAGAAAAAATAGAAACTTTTGCTTTTGTTTCATCCAATTCCAAGAATATTTCTTTACTATTTTTTCTTAAAAAAAAATAGTAGAAAACAGGGAACTAGCTTTGCGGCACTTGTTAATATGTTAGTTCCAGAAAATGCATAAAAATTCCACAAAGTGTAGACAAAACATAAGATAGTTGGTGCCAAACAAGCATGCAACATCAAAAATTATAGATATGTTTGCAACGTATCAGCATCCCCAAGCTTAACTCCTGCTCGTCCTCGAGTAGGTAAGTGATAAAAAAAATAATTTTTGAGGTGACATGCACCATCACAATCTTGATCAAGGTATTGCAAAGCATTGATAGCTGGTATCAAAGTACTCTAGACATAGCAACTATGTTGCAACATGAAAGTCAACACAAACTAAAGATCATGAATAATTATTTTGGGACAATAGAAAAATATAGCAAGAGTGGTATTTAGCTTGTCCTTCATGGAATAGCAAAACATAAATGCATAGGACAACTTCAAAATTCATAAGGGTGACTAGATACAAATAATATAAGAACAAGCAATACTATAATGATGAATCAATCAACAAGTTTTGGGACAATGCATGTTGAACTCAAAATGACAACTATGCTCTCTTAACTGGTGCATAAAGATAGAAGATGGAGACTCAACAAAAAGTAAAAAGAAAGGCCCTTCGCAGAGGGAAGTAGTGATTAAATTGTTTTATAAATCTTCCAAAAAGTATGGTACTTATTAGCTTTGAGCTCTCATTGCCCCTATCATAAGCATCTTGAAGTGATTAAGGTTAAAGTGAGGGAAAATATGAGCTATATTCTTGACAAATCACAAGTTGAAAATCTCATTCCCCTTGAGTACGACTACCGAGACCTCATGCTAATCAACTTTGGTCCCAAGCAAGTTTTTGTCATTGTAAGTATATGTGTATCATAGAGAACTGCCAACGGGGTACCCCTTGCCCCATGACACAGGAGCTATCCCATATCAAAATGACAAGGCAACAGACAATGAGAATCTTAGCAATCTTTATTCACTGTTTGCATAGTTTTTATTGTGGATGCTTCATAGAATGCCACTATGGTTTTGCTGCAAGTTTGTAGAGGTCCCAACCTTATAAGGTAGAGATCCCTGTGTTTACAATGCTAGTACCTGGATCGAATATATAGCATCCACAGTTTAAGATGTAATATCAAGAAAAAAGGTCATATTACAACTATAACCAGGAATAAAATAATTCATTACATCTTACATAGCTCATCTGGCTATCTTATTACAATGCAGCAGATATAACTATATAGCATGGAGTCCTTCATCTTCAAGTGCCACAGGCAATCATGTTGGTTGTAGACTTGTAATCCCTACTCAACAAACTTCACTAACATCAAACAGACCTGCAACATAATAAGTTACAGCCATAAGGGTCAATACATTTGAATTGTATTGGCAAGTGATACTATGGTAGAATATTGGTATCTAACATCTATATGCATTTGGCTAAGTGTAGCTTAGGCTTGCCGTGCTCAAAATAAGTTTTTCATATTAGTTGAAAACACTAAGTTTTTATTTGTCAAAATCACCCAAGGAACCACCAATAGAAATTCGTGAACCTTTACCCTTGTTCAACCACAAGTTTTTAACTTAGAAATTGGGATGAGGAGATCCTTGATAGATTCAATGTCTTGATGCTCAAATTGTCCATTGCCGGGGACACGGCTAAGTACTTAGGTTTTACCCTCTCGAGAGGTGGTGCACTTTCTCCACAAGACTCGACATGCATTGAGACGAGATCTTTGATAAGCCTCCCCTTATACCAAATGGACGCGTTCCATCCTATCACCCTACTACCATCTGTCCATCTGGCTAAGTTATTGAAACCTACATGATAAAGGCAGAGCCCATATTGCCATGTTGTCAACACCCGGATTTTTAACCCCAGATGCCTGTTATGCCATACATCGCAATCCCAGGATTACCATTTTTGCGAGACATAACATAATTGGATACCATAGTACATCATCCATTACAAACCATACATAAGGTCTTACACAAAAAAGGATATCATGATCCAGTTCTTAATATAACTCAAGCAGCGGAATAATGTAATAATAACGGTAGCATAGGCGAAGCTCCATCTTCGGGGTCACAGGCAATGCTGACGATGGGAGATGATCCTAGTTGTCATAACCTTCCTGGGGTCCATCCTCCTGGTACTCCTCTTCATAGTCTGGCCACGGGAATAGCCAGGGACAAAGCCATGAGTAATCTTTAAGTACTCGCAAAATAATACTAACAAGTGAAGGGGGTTTTTGTAGTAGGAAACTAAGCTCTATGGTTGTTTTGCAAAAAGCCAGATTTACCTCTACTAAATTCATAAGCAAGAAAAGCTAGTTGAATTTTTATAACACCTAAGTGAGAACTTGTATTTCATATCACAACCCTGTTGTGGTTAAGTCAAAATCTCAATTCATTTCACAAGTCATTTTGAAAACATCTGACGGGGGAACAGTATGGCCACTCCAACTGTCCATAACTACGGACGCGGCTATTCGAATAGTTTGACACTCTGCAGATATTGTACACTTTCACCACAACATTCGATACAACCGTCAGGAACAAATCCTAAATTCACCATACTCAGTATGCGGATCATCAATCCTAACCTTTTAATTACACACCCTAGTATAAGCACCCCTCCTGTGAGTTTGGCCTCCCAACCATGAACAACTGTCATCTTGGGTACTGCACAGGTGGACAATCTTCACAAGGTAGCCTCAACTCAGACCTTGGCCATGAGGGAACCAATACTAAGGTATATAAGTTTCCAGTCAAGCCCTACCCAATTCTCGGGTATTGTGGTTGTACAGTAAAATTGGAATGGTATCGCATCCAGACAACCATCAGTTTTAAAAAGTGCTAAGGCTCATGCCTCAACATTTTCATCACCAAAATCATCTGGTGTTTGGAAACACATGTCAAAACATCTCAATAGAATGATCCATCATTCCAAGGTTTTCATAACCATTTTTCCACCAAGTATTCCCATCTAAAGTTGATCAAGTTTTATGCTTAGCACTAGCATGTACAAATGGGAGTGAATACTAATGAGGGGTGGTAAACTAGTGGAGTTTAACTAAGTTCCATATCATGCCTTAGGATGACATCAAGATTATCTAGCTTAGGCCAAATTTAATGCTCTTCATGCAACCTTCAATTATCTTTCTAGTTATATACACTTTACTCAAGTAAACTCTAAGTAAGAGCTTTGATAAAGAAATAAAGTAGAACCTTGCAAGTAAAACTAGGATTGGGTTATCAAGTGGGTATGATCACATATGCTTAAGGCATATAGTTGGCATGGTAACAAGCAGTATTAGCTTGCATAAGTAGAGTATCTTGCAATTGTTAGCTTGCACATTCAACTAGTAGTATCAGGCTTGCCTTGTGCAGAGCAGTGGTTGAAGTTCTCCTCGGCTTCTTCTTCGTAGTATCCTCCTTCCTCCTCGTATCCATGGTCGGTACTAGCGTATATGAATAAATACGAGGTACACAATCACCAAAGAATACTTAACTACTTTCAATCATCACACAAAAGGGTTCTATAGATGATCTAGCATCATCACTAACATTCAAGATTAAAGAAATTGCATTATTTATTTATTTTTAGAAAAGTAATTTCTACTCATTGAAAAACTACTTAATATTTAATATTATCCAAACCAAACATGGGATCATGTTGACACATGTCATCACCACATATTTCATAACATGGGAATGTGATTTAAAGTGGTGTCATAATTTAATAAGGTTTAACCTTTCAATTAAATAAAGTGACTAGAAATGTCTATGTGGCATTCTTTTATTACTTGAACATTATTTCTATAAGTAAACCCCTCTGTTTTTATATATTCTGAAAGGTATGATCAAATGTGATTTTTGAGAGTTGGGATCAACTCAAAAGCTATTATAGTTTAAATTTGAAAAATGTTTGAATGCAGAAAAGCTTCTGCCTTGTTATTTTTACCAAGGTTGATCTATAGATTCAAATGATTTGAATCCAACGGGCTTGGATTAAGCATTTAAATATATGTCTAACAAAATTGGTTTCATTCAATTTGGTTCACTGAATCGAGCTGCGTTGATTTTTGAAACTAGGTACAGAACTGAGTTTGAATCTAAATAGAAAAATCTAAATTCAAATGAGTGGGCTGCGCGGGAAAGGTTAACGGGCCGGCCCAGTGTCACTCCGCAGCGCAGGGCGCAACTGACAGGGCGGGTCTACTGGTCAGTGACTCTTTAAACGCGAAGCGGTACGAGGCGATGTGGTGCGTTGGATTAGAATGAAGATCGACGGCCGAGGGTAGTCGTCGATGAGGGCGAACGACGAAGTCGACGACGGCGAACTCAGGGGTGGTCGCGGCAGCTCCTGGGGTGGAAGAAATCGACGGCGCCATTCTTCTCTAGAGGCGGCCTACTCCGGCGCAATTCCGGCGATGCGCTGCTCGCCTTGCTCCAGCTACGGGTTGGAACGATCAGTGAGGTGAGGGGAGTGAGATGGTGTGCTTCAATCGGCTGGGGGTGGCCTCCTTTTATAGGCTCGATGGCGAGACCGAGAGGGATGGGAAAGCGACGGTGGCGACACGGCTATGGGCTGCTAGAGGCATGGCCGAGGGTGGCGATCGATCAGTGGTCTCCTGGTGATGCGCTAAGGTGTAAATGTGCTTATAGGGGCGGTGGCAAACGGTCGGGAATGCGCGATGCTCTACGAGGCAGAGGTGGCGAACTCTGCGGCGAGTGGTGGCTACGTGGTACGAGCAGTGAAATGGGCAGGTCTGGTGGTCTCCTGGGACGGTGGGGTGCATGCTGGCGGGCGGCGAGGGCTCGAGGTGGTCGGGTTGGGTGGGAACGGCGCGTGCTCTACGGTGCGCGTCGGCATGGTCGATAGCGGCACGAGCGCGGTGTTCCTGGCGGTTCTGGTTGCTGTCCGTGAGGCAGGGCTGGTCGAGAGGGGGTGGTGAGGCATGGGCTACCTCCCAGACAAGGTTGGCACGGCTCGTTCCTCTCCTAGCTTCCTGTCCGCACTGGGTGACATGGTTTCTCTCGGGCTGTTCACCATTGATGACATCGGCGAGTTTACAATGGGGCTAGAGCTTAGTTAAGTTTGCTAGATGATCTACTGAGGTTGCTGTGAGCTAGAGAGGGAACAAGCTAGGCCCAAAACACTGCTCAACATAGTGTTTTGATTTTGTTTGATTTGCAACTGCAAGTTGTTTGATGAAATGGCCGCATGAATTCAAGTTTTGAATTTTGAAAAGATTTTTGGTGGGTGTGCTAGGCATGTGCTGGTGATACTGCGGATGGTTGGGTTTTGAAAATTGAGCTTGTTTGAGTGGTTTTTGAAAAAGTGGGATCTTCCCATATGAAATAGATTCAATTTTAAACTGTCATTTAAACTGTTTTTGGATGATCACAAAGTGGGCCTTGGTACCTTGTTATGAGTACTTTCAAGGGGTGCAAAGATCCATACATGTTTCTATTAAGTTCTGAAAGTTAGAGATAGCCAAAGTAGGCATGGGAGTTAATTTGGCCAAAGTGACCATTCACTTAATTTAGTTGTTTTGACTTGTTTGTCTTTGGGAAAAGTTTGGGGATTGTTTAGATGATGTTTATTTCACCTAAGAATCATTTTACAAGCAAAGAGACACAGAATCATGGCAATTCAAAAGAATCCAAATTTTAATGCACACACATATGAATGCTTTCATATTTTTAATTGGAAAAGTTTTTGTTAATCCTAAATTTGGTGATTAGAGTTTGATGATTCTAGTTTAATATTTTTGGGATGTTACACACGTGGCTGCACTAGAAGCTTCTCAACACTTAACATCTCAAATTTCTTTGTTCCTGGGTGGCTTTCCACAAGTGTGATACACAAGCTATCCATCATCATGGGCCTTGTGTAACCACTCAACACAAACCATTCTCACCATTCCACCTAGGTGATTCATTCACATAGTTGTTTATTTAAGAAAAAACACAAGTCATAGACTTAGAAATATTTCATAGCATGAATAATCCACCCTTGTTTTCTACTAGCTAAGCTAAGCATACTAGTAGCAAGAATCTTAACTTAGTGAAAATCTTACGAAGGAATCATCTACTAGGATTTCCCAAGGCATAGCATAGCATATATACTTAGGAAATTCCATGCAAGTCCTACTCAAAATATCACTAATGCATAGTAAAATAATAGGACAAAATATATGAAGCACCACTTGCCTTTTTAGTAAAGAAATTAGGTTCACTCGTTGATCTTGCAATTGTCACACTCTTCAAGGTTCACCACAATTCAATCAAGCAAAGCACAAATTGTAAACTAGCATTCAAACAATTCACCACATAAAATACTAAAAACAAAGTAATGCATGCAAACATGCAAAAGGTTGTTTTATTGAAAAAGTGGTTTCTAATAAGTATATAAATATTTTAAAACACCTACTGGTCATTTATAAAAGTGGCCAACCAATTAAAATCAAGTTAGTGAAAAATAGGCCTTTTAAATCATTTTTTTGCTAGAAATTCTTTTGTTTAAAGGAATAATTTCTATTGTTAACCAAATATGTTTTTAAACATAAATGTTAGTGTTTATGGTCTGAGTGTTTTAAAACAAATCCATTTGCAAAAGGTTGCACTCAAAAATCATTTTTAAATCGTAGCAACATTTTTGTTTTACTAGAAATGCTTTTATTCAAAGGAATAATTCCTTGTGTTAGAAAAATTCATTTCTAAATCCAAATGTTAGTGTTTAGGGTCAGAGAGTTCAAAACAAACCATCAGCAAAAAGATTTTACTCAAAAATCATTTTTAAAACATTTTTATACACAAAATAGTCCTACAAATGTTTCTGCAAAAACACCTAATTTTTCGAAAGCAAAATACTAAACCAAGTCCATATTTGCAAATTTTACATTTTCCTGATTCCATTGATATAAAATTTGTAATATTTTTCCAAGCAGAACAAAAGTTATAGGTTTTACAAGTTTCAAAATTCAAATTCATTTCTAGAATTTTAATCAGATAGAACTGGCCACGTGGAATGATTCTATTGGTCATACCAATTCGTTCGGATCAAGAAACGTGGACCATAAGATCTAATTAAAATCACACGACACAGATGCAGTCATACCCCTTCGATTAATGAATCTATCGCAACCACATGATTTAGATCTAACGATCCAGAGCGCATTGACCAAAGTCTTGCGGCGTTTGGTGACGATAAGAGGTGGTGGCGCTCGGTTAGTGGTGGTCTGGCGAATATAGGACACAAGGAAGAGAACGAAGGCGCACACCGGGTTCGCGGGGTCGCTGCGGTGCTCAAGGTGGCCGTAGTAGGGCAGGGGGCGCACGGAGTTGCTGGGGATTGCTTGCCGGAGTTGATGTCACCGTCAGGCACGCTCTGTGGTCGTCGGGGGCGAGTCTACAAGGCACGCCATGGAAAAATAAGGACGGTGTTAGATGCACAAGGAAGAGGAGAGTGTATGAGTGTCAACCAGAGAGGATGGGGCGGTCAGAATTAACCAGGGAAGTTCGCCAGAGTCGAAGCAGATAGTGGCGGCGCTCAAGCGTAGTCGTTGCCGAGCTTTTAGCGAGCGCGCGTGCAAGCAAAGGCCACTGGCAGAAGTGCGTGTCGATGGGGAGCAGGCTAGCATGCACTAGGGGGGAGGGGGAGGGTCGAGCTCACCGGAATTCGAGCTGGAGCTCATCGGAGGCAGTAAGGTTCGAGCGAGAAATTCGGGCAGCCTAGGGGCTCTCGAGGTGTGGCGTCTGAGGGTAAATGGGGAGGAGGGAGAGGCTCTTAAGGTAGCATGGTCGTGGGGCTTATTTACTGGCGAATTAACACAAATTGAAGAGAGCCATCAACGGCAGAAATGACTGGGGGAGGGGGAAAAGAACTGGGGGCGGGGCAGCGCGCAGGTGGAAACGACAAGGTGACGTGGCGTGGGTCCCGAGCGTCAGCGAGGTGAGGGGGTACACACGCGAGTGAGAAAAGTCTAGGGGGAGAGAGTGGCCCGGGTGGGATGTGCTGGGCCAGTGGGTTTGCTGGGCTGGGGGTGCTGGGTTGGGTATAATCTGTTTCTATTTTTTTCTTCTTTTTCAATTCCTTTTCTTTTTCCAATTCTGTTTTTATTCAAACTATTTTATTTAAGTTTCAGTTTGAATTCAAATCTTTACCAAACCTTTTCTAAACCTTTTCAGTAGGTTTTATCTATTTATTAATTTGTTTAAAAGTCCATTTTAGAATATTTCAAATATTCTTTTATGGTTTAATAATTTATTTAAGTGAGGATTTTTGTCTTTATTTAAATAAAATTGAATAGGGTTTAAACCATATAAATTTTATTCAAATAATCCTTTATTCTTTTTAAGTTAATTAGATAACTTTTAATCCATTTTGGCAATTTCTATTATTTTTCTCATGAATTAATTAATCATTTATATTAGGCATTTTTATCTTCATTCAAATAAAATTGAATATGATTAAAAGCCCATATAATTTTATTTAAATAATCTTTATTCCTTTATTTTTATTTGGATTATCTTTATTCCATTTGCTTATGGATTTGGCCAAGATTTAATTTGACATTTTAATATTCCTTATTTATTTATTTATTTATTTATTTCTTTGTCTTATAAAAACCATATATTTTTATTTATAGTTCCAAAATTTGTGATTCCACTTTGTATAATTTTACTTAATAATTGTTTATATTTTTAAATGCTTTTATGGTTACTTTGCTCATAATTTGTCATGGATTTTAGCTAGGAGCTTTATTAGCTTTGGAAATTATTTCCTTTTATGTTATTAAGTTCGTAAGTTTTTATCCATGGCTCCAAATTGAATGAAACCAATTTCCATGGTTTTATAATATTTTGGTTTATCATTTTTGATCATTTAGAAATGTTTTTTGCTAAATTTTTATATGTAACAAATCCATAGTCTTTAGTGATATCTTGGAGATGATTCCTTTCTTTAGGGTTTAGGGTTTTGGTTTATTTTTCCCAAGTGTTTAAATATCAGATTCTTTCCATGCATATATGAATTTGTTTCATTGAATATTTTTTTGTTCAAGTAGGGTTTTGATGTTTCCATTTAAAAGCAAAAAGTTTCTTTTCACCCTAAATTTCAATAATTATTTGTTTTATTTATTTATTTTTCACATTTCAAAATTTGGAGAATTTTGGGATGTGACAGACTACCACCCTTAAAAGGAATATCGTCCCAAGATTCAGGGAGGCTAGAGGTTACAAGTTGGCTTGAAGACAACTAGGGTACTACCACCCTTAAAATATTTTCATGTAGATTACAATTTGGCTTACTTGGTATCTTGGTGAAACTTCTCTGGACAGTTGTTTGCATAGTGTCCTTTGTTTCCACATTTGAAACATGTGTGTCAACACCCGGATTTTTAATCCCAGATGCCTGTTATGCCATACATTGCAATCCCAGGATTACCATTTTTGCGAGACATAACAGATTTGGATACCATAGTACATCATCCATTAACAAACCATACATAAGGTCTTACACAAATAAGGATCTCATGATCCAGTTCTTAATACAACTCAAGCAGCGGAAAAACGTAATAATAAGGGTAGCGTAGGCGAAGCTCCATCTTCGGGGTCACAGGCAATGCTGACGATGGGATATGATCCTAGTTGTCGTAACCTTCCTGCGGTCCATCATCCTGGTACTCCTCTTCATAGTCTGACCACGGGTTTTTGTAGTAGTCTGACCACGGGTTTTTGTACTCCTCTTCATAGTCTGACGACGCAAAGCCATGAGTACTCTTTAAGTACTCGCAAACTAATACTAACAAGTTAAGGGGGGTTTTTGTAGTAGGACACTAAGCTCTATGGTTGTTTTGCAAAAAGCCAGATTTACCTCTACTAAGTTCAGAAGCAAAGAATGCTAGTTGAAGTTTTATAACACCTAAGTGGGAACTTGAATTTCATATCACAACTCTGTTGTGGTCAGATCAAAATCTCAATTTATTTCACAAGTCATTTTGAAAACATCTGACAGGGGAACAATATGGCCACTCCAACTGTCCATAACCGCGGACGTGGCTATTCGAATAGTTTGACACTCTGCAGAGATTGTACACTTTCACCATAACATTCGATACATCCGTCAGGAACAAATCTTGAATTCACCATACTCAGTATGCGGATAATAAATCCTAACCTTTCAATTACACGCCCTAGTATAGGCACCTCTCCTGTGAGTTTGGCCTCCCAACCATGACAAACTGTCATCTTGGGTACTGCATAGGTGGAAAATCTTCACAAGGTAGCCTCAGCTCATACCTTGGCCGTGAGGGAACCCATACTAAGGTATATAAGTTTCCAGTCAAGCCCTACCCAGTTTTGGGGTATTGTGGTTGTACGGTAAAATTGGAATGGTATCGCATCAAGACAACCATCAGTTTTATAAAGGGGCTAAGGCTCCTGCCTCAACATTTTCATCATCAAAATCATCTGGTGTTCAGAAACACATATCAAAACATTTCAGTAGAAGGACTCATCATTCCAAGGTTTTCATAACCATTTTCACCAAGTATTCCCATCTAAAGTTTATCAAGTTTTATGCTTAGCACTAGCAGCTACAAATGAGATATGTACTAACGAGGGGTGGTAAAATAAGTGGGGATTAATTAAGTTCAATCTCATGCCTTAGGATGACATCAAGATTATCTAGCTTAGGCCAAATTTAATTCTCTTTACGCAACCTTCAAATAGCTTTCTAGTATCTACAAGTCATTTAAGTAAATTTTAAGAGAAAGCTTTGATAAAGAAATAAAGTATAAAGCTTGCAAGTAAAACTAGGATTGGGTATCATCAAATGTGTCCAACCAAGCATGCTTAGTGCATTGCATAGGTTATATAACTTTCATAGTTTCAAGTGTTAGCTTGCAAGGTCAACTTGGTTAGTAAGGCTTGCATAAGTATCAGTATAAGCTTCCCTAGAGAAGAGCAGTGGTTGAAGTTATCCTCGGCTTCTTCTTCTTTGTAGTATCCTCCTTCCTCCTCATATCCTTGGTCGGTACTAGCATCTATGAATAAATACGAGGTACACAATCACCAAACAATACTTAACTATTTTCAATCATCACACAAAGGTGTTCTATAAATGATCTAGCATCATCACTTAACATTACAAGATTAAGGCATTTGTCTTATTTATTTTTAGAAAAGTAATTTCTACTCATTGAAAAACTACTTAAGATTTCATATTCTCCAACTCAAACATGGGATCATGTTGACACATGTCATCACCACATATTTCAGTCCATGGGAATGTGATTTAAAGTGGTGTCACAATTTAATATGGTTTAACCTTTTATTTTAAATAAATAAAGTGACTAGAAATGCCTATGTGGCATTCTTTTATTACTTGAACATTATTTCTGTAAGTAAACCCATATGTTTTTATATATTCTGAAAGGTATGATCAAATGTGATTTTTAAGAGTTGGAATCAACTCAAAAGCTATTATGGTTGAAATTTGAAAAATGTTTGAATGCAGAAAATCTTCTGACTTGTTATTTTTACCACGGTTGATCTACATAGCCAAATGGTTTGATTCCAACAGGATTGGATTAAGCATTTCAGTAGCTTTCTAAAAAAATTGGTTTCATGCAATTTGGTTCACTAAATCGAGCTGGGTTGATTTTTGAATATAGGTACAGATCTATGTTTGAATTAAAATAGAAAAAGATAAATTCAAACGGTTGGGCTGCGCGGGAAAGGTTAATGGGCCGGCCCAGTGTCACTCCGCAGCGCGGGGCTCAGCTGACAGGGGGTTCCACCAGTCCGTGGCTCATAACACGCGAAGTGGTACGGGGCAATGTGGTTCGTTGGATTAGAAGGGCGATCAACGGCTGAGGGTCGTCGTCGACGATGAACAGGTCACCGGCGAGCTCGAACCCTAGCGGCTCAGTGGGGGTCGTGGAGGCTCGCCGGGGCACAGGCGAGGGTCGGCGATGGGGGAGAACGACGAATTCGACGACGGCGATTCTCCTGGCTCCGGCAGCTCCTCCTAGGGCGGCTCCAATCGACGGCGCCTCTCCTCCTCTACAGCGGCGAACTCCGGTGAAATTCCAGACACCTAGTGCTCGCCTTGCTCCGAGGAAGGGTGTGGTATGTTTCTGAGAGAGAGGGGAACGAACTAGTGTGAAGAAATCGAGCGGGGGAGGCCTCTATTTATAGTGGCGAGAGGGGACCGACGGGCGCGAGCTGAGCTCGTCGTGGTCGACGGGAGAGGAAGCTATCGGCGTGGGCGATGGTAGGGGGCGGTTATATGTTCCCTGGCGAAGCTCAACGGCATGGTGGCGAGGTGTGGGGCGGTGCTGATCGGTCGAAACGCTTCGATGCTCTCGGCGGGTCCAACGGAGGTTTTGCTGGCGCACAGCGCGCGTGGTCTGCGCGGCGGCGAACGGGCGTGTCTGTGGGGTTGCTGGGGTGATGGTGATCATGCGTGCACGCGGGGAGGGCGGCGCGCGGTCTGTGGGCGTGTGTCGAGGGTGGCGCTCTGGCGCGCTCTCGGCATGCTCTTAGAGAAGTTTGGAATGGCTTGGGCGTGTGGTCCAGTGGCTGGCAGGGTTCAAGCGCTGGACAGGGGGTGGCGGTGGACGGTGGCGTGCGTCCTAGACATGGTGTTTAGGCTTGGTGCTTGCTCTGGCTAGCTAGCCATGGTCGGATGGCAAGGGTTCCTTCGGGTTGGCATGGCATGGTGCAATGGGTAGGGGCTAGGGGTGGTCAAGGCACTGGTTGGCACCGGGGGAGACAAGTGTGATCAATGGTGAACAATGCTTAGCCAAATTAGTGCTCAAAACAGTGAAGTTTGGCCAAATTGATTTTCTGTCTCCAAGTGTTTGATGAAATGGCCGCAAGAAATTTATTTTTGAATTTTGAAAATATTTTTGGTGGGTGTGCTAGGCATGTGTTGAGGGTTCTATGGGTGCTTGGGTTTTGAAAATTGAGCTTGTTTGGGTGGTTTTTGAAATAATGAGATCTTCCCATATGAGATAGATTCAATTTTAAACTATCATTTAAACTGAGCATTTGAATGTTTTTGGATGATCACAAAGTGGACCTTGCTACCTTATTATGAATAATAACAAGGGGTGCAAAGATCCATACATGTTTTTGTTGAGTTTTGAAAATTAGAGATAGCCAAAGTAGGCATGGGAGTTAATTGGGCCAAAGTGACCATTCACTTAATTTATTCATTTTGAGTTGTTTGTCTTTGGGAAAAGTTTGGGGATTGTTTAGATGATGTTTATTTCACCTAAGAATCATTTTACAAGCAAAGAAACACAGAACCATGGAAATTCAAAAGAATCCAAATTTTAATACACACATTCATATTTTTAGTTGGGAAAGTTTTTGTTAACCTTAATTTTGATGATTAGAGTTTGATGATCCTTGTTTAATATTTTTGGGATGTTACAAACCTTCCCCCCTTAAACAAAATCTCATCCCAAGATTTGAAAAAGGACGAAAAATATTACCTAGGATTCGAAGAGATCGGGAAACTCCGTCCTGATGTGATCTTCGCGCTCCTAGGTAGCTTCTTCTTCTGTGTGGTTGCTCCATTGAATCTTGAGAAACTTCATGCCTCGGGTTCTGGTAGTTCTGAAAGCTTCTTCCAAAATACAGATGGGTACTTCAGGATAGGTCAGGTCATCATTGATCTCTATGGTCCGATGATCAATGTTCTTCAACACTTCCGTCTTCTCCGGAACTTCGAGGCACTTGCGAAGTAATGAGATATGGAACACATTGTGCACGGCTGACATCTCTTCGGGTAGTTCCAATTGATACGACACTTCTCCTCGACGGTTCAGAATCTTGAAGGGGCCGATATATCTGGGGCTAACTTTCCTTTTAGTTGGAAACGCTGCATTCCCTTCAAAGGCGACACTTTCAGATACACAAAATCTCCTATGTTGAAGGCGAGGTCTCGACGTCTCTTGTCGGTGTAACTCTTCTGTCTAGACTGGGCGGTCTTGAGGTGCTCACGAATCTTGTGAACCTTCTCTTCTGCTTATCTTAGGATGTCGGGTCCGAAAATCTAACTCTCTCCTACTTTCGACCAGTTCAAAGGGGTGCGACACTTCCTTCCGTACATGAATTCAAATGGGGCCATTTGTAAACTAGCTTGATAACTGTTGCTGTATGAAAATTCTGCAAACGGCAGACAGTCTTCCCATTTAGATCCATACTCTAACACACATGATCTCAACATGTCTTCGAGTATTTGATTTACTCGCTCTGTTTGTCCGTCGGTCTGGGGGTGATAAGCTATGCTGAAATCTAGTCGGGTTCCTAAACCTTCTTGGACTTTCTTCCAGAATCTCGAGGTAAACCGAGTTCCTCGATCAGATACTATGTTCTTGGGGACTCCATGTAAACTGACGATTCTAGCGATGTATAACTCCGCTAGCTTCAAACTCTGATATGTGGTCTTGAATGGTAAGAAATGGGCGACTTTGGACAATCTGTCCACTATGACCCAGATCAAGTCATTTGCCCTACTAGAAGTAGGCAATCCGGTGATAAAGTCCATTCCAACTGAATCCCATTTCCATTCCGGAATTTGCAGGGGTTGCAACAATCCTGCGGGTCTTTGACGTCCCGCCTTGACTCTTTGACATATATCACACTTGGTGATATAGCTTCCGATTTCTCTTTTCATCTTATGCCACCAAAATTGTTCTTTAAAATCTTGATACATCTTCGTTCCTCTGGGGTGGATAGAATAAAGAGTATCATGAGCTTCCTTCAGAATAACTTATTTCAACTCAGAATCTGCTGGTACACAAAGGCGTCCTTTGTACCACAGAACTCCTTCTCCGTCTTCCGTGAATCCGGGTACTTTGCCTGTACCGATACGACGCTTGATTCCGTCGATACTAGCATTTCCTTTCTGCGCCTCCTTGATCTGGCTGATCAAAGTGGGTTGAAGTTCTATGCTAGCCAAAAATCCTTCACTCACTAATTTCATTCGGAAATCTTCCATCTCCTTGTGCAAGCTTGGTTGCTCCTTCAAAATCATGGAGTTGAAGCGGCACGACAATCTGCTAAGGGCATCTGCTACCACGTTGGATTTACCGGGGTGATAGTGAATGTCCAGATCGTAATCCTTGATTAGATCAATCCATCTTCTCTGTCTCATGTTCATCTCCTTCTGAGTGAATATATACTTCAGGCTCTTGTGATCTGAATAAATTTCACAACGGTTTCCCATCAGGTAATGCCTCCATGTCTTCAGGGCTAGAACTATGGCTGCGAGCTCGAGGTCATGGGTTGGTAGTTCTGCTCATGTTGTTTCAGTTGTCGATATAGATAAGATATAACTTTTCCTTCTTGCATTAGCACACATCCGAGACCGATCTTGGATGCATCACAATACACATCAAAGGGCTTTGTGATATCCGGCATGATTAAGATTGGGGCTGAAATCAATCTCCCCTTGAGTTCTTGAAAACTCGCTTAACATTTGTTCGTCCATTCAAACTTCTTGTCCTTCTTCAGCAATTGCGTCATGGGTTTGGCGATACTCGAGAATCCTTCTACGAACTTGCGGTAGTATCCCGCCAATTTGAGAAATGCACGAACTTGGGTTTGGGTGGTTGGGGCTTGCCAATCTTCGACATCTTTCACCTTATAGGGTCAATGGCAATTCCTCCGGCTGATACAATGTTGCCGAGGAATCCTACCTCCTGTAACCAGAATTCACATTTTCTAAACTTGGCATACAACTGATGCTCTCTAAGGGTTCCAAGAATGGTACTTAGGTGTAGCTCATGTTCTTCTTCCGATTTGGAATAAATCAGAATGTCATCGATGAAAACAACGACAAAATTATCCAGGAAGTCCATAAAAATCTTACTCATGAGATTCATGAAATAAGCGGGGAAATTGGTTAATCCAAAAGACATGACGGTATACTCGTATAATCCATATCTGGTGGTAAAGGCAGTCTTGGGAATATCCTCTGCGCGAATCTTGAGTTGATGATAGCCTATTCTAAGATCAATCTTAGGAACCACTTTGGCACCGGTCAACTGATCAAACAAATCTTCTATCTTGGGCAACGGGTATTTGTTCTTAATAGTGACATCATTCAACTTCCGATAATCCGTACACAAACGGTTACCTCCATCCTTCTTATCCACAAACAAGACAGGTGATCTCCATGTTGACGCACTTGGTTGAATCAATCCCATTTCCAACATGGCATCCAGTTGCTTCTTCAGTTCCGCTAGTTCAGACGGGTTCATACTATATGGTATCTGGGCTATGGGTCATGTTCCGGGGATTAGTTCGATGATAAACTCGATATCCTGATCTAGGGGCATACCGGGCAAAACATCTGGAAATACATCGGGGTATTCACAGACTATCCGGACTTGGTCAATGGTAGGTTGGGCTATACTCTTGTTGCACTTGAATTGACGAGGTAAGGTTTCAGATACATGCTTGACTGATATTCCGGCTGTACTGGTCATGGTTATGGCTTTGTTGGCACAATCAATTAATACTTTATGTTTGGACATCCAATCCATTCCTAGTACTACTTCCAAACCTTTAGTTCCGAGTACTATCAGATTAGCATAAAAATCTATGCCATGGATTCGGATAGGGACGGCTTTGCAAATTTGCCTAGCTTTGGTGGTTGAACCGGGAATTTCAACAATCATAATATGCTTCAGTTTGGTTGGTTGAATCTTACTAGTGCATGCAAATTCTTTGGTGACAAATGAGTGCAATTCACCAGAATCAAACAACACTCTAGCAAGTACTGAATTAACAGAAAACATACCCAGCACAACGTCTGGCGCTTCCTAGGATTCTTCCGCATGCATGAGAAAAAGACGGCCATTGCGGTTGAGCGAATTCCCTGGGGCAAACCTTCTTCCGGGCTGAACACGACGTTGCTGCTGCGCTGGGGCATTTGCATTGGGGGCTGCGGCATTCTTCTTGGGGCACTCATTGGAGTAGTGACCCTTATTTCCATAGTCATAACAAGTCACCTGCGACTTATCCTTTGCTGCAACAGGCACAACATTGCTTCCAGTCCTCGGGGCAGTGTTGGTGTTGGCGGCAGCATTGTTGTTGTTGAACTTGGGTGGTGCACAGTTGAAATTGCCAGAGTTGCCGGGGTTGTTGTGATTTCCTCCGGGCCTTGGGTTTCCACGGTTGGGATAGGTCGGACGGTTCATCGGGGGTCGGTTGTTTCTCGCGGCAAATCCCGGAGATGGGTTAGGGCAATACTTTGGGGTATGATGGGTTCCTGGCTGATGCATCATGCGGCGCTTGCGGTTCTCATTGGCTTGGTTGATCTTTCCTTCCATCTGAATGGCAGAGTCGACAAGGGCTACAATATCAGCAAAGGGTATATTGACTAACACCGTCTGCATCTCATCGTGCAGACCATTCAAGAATCTCTCTTTCTTCTTGGCTTTAGTGTCGATCTCATCCGGGGCATACCTAGCTAATGACAAGAATTTTTCACGGTATTCCACTACGGTCATCCTTCCTTGCTTCATTTCTCTGAACTCATCTCTCATTCTCTTAATCAAACCCGGTGGCACATGGGTTCTGCTGAACTTGACCTTGAATTCCTCCCAGGTCATCATCTGTCCTCCGATCATTGCACGAACGTTGTTTCCACCATGCTCTTGCATCTCCGGCTAGATAGTGGGTGGCGAACAGAACTTTCTCGTTAGCTTCCACTCCGGCGACTTCTAGGTTGTTTTCCATGGTTTGCAGCCAATCATCTACGTCTAAGGGCTCTTCCGACTTAGTGAAAACAGGTGGGTTGGTATTCTGGAAATTCTTGAGCTTAGATCCATGGTTGTCCTAATTTCCTTGGCCTTGATTGTTGTGGGCCAGATGAGCTATCTACTGAAGGGTTGCTAGGTTGGCTTGACATTCTGCTCTTTCAGCTTCGCAATCAGAAACTAATATTTGCAGGATCTGCAACATCGGGTCCGGGGATGAACCACTTACTCTGCGAGGCATCTGAAGATTGAGATAGATCATGAGAAAAGAGGGAAATTTCTAAGGTTCAGGGACTTTGAAAAGTTTTTAAATTTTGACTCAGATTTTCTAGCAACTTTCTTTTCATTCATTCATTCATAGCACACGATACAACACACACCACAACAAAGGTAAACATATGGTTTTAAGAACCATTCTGGAAGATACGATATAGTGGGACCGAATACAACTCACTACGCTAGTGCTCAAGTGCTACTACTCCTCGGAGTCGATGTAATCATCATCCTCATCATCCTCATCGTCATCGATGAAGGCAAAATCCTCCTCATCGGTGAAGAAGTCCATGGCCTGATCCTCTAGAAAATCATCATCATCGCTGAGATAGGAGTAGGGGTCTCCACGAAGATCTTCTCTGGCATTCTCCCTTTCCTCCAAATGCATGTCTCTCTCGTGGATGGTCTCCTCCAAATACGAGATACGGTGGGAAAGACAGGAAATGATGCACTCCTTCTTGTCGAGCTGACGGCGGCGAGACTTGCGATCCTTTGCTAGCATGGCGATGGTCTGATCCTTCGTCCTGATGATGGCGGACTTGTGGTTGGAGTAGTCACGGGCATTGTCCAGTTCCTGCTGACGATCGTGCATCATGAATCTAAGGTGGTCCAACTGAGTCTTCAGCTCGTGGTAGTATGGGGCTTCCAGTGGTTGTCCCATAGCATCACACCTTGGACAAAACTCAAAGCGGGTACCCTTGATCTGGTTGATACTCTGCCCACACAGACGAGCAAGAGTTTCCTACATGGCCTTGGCAAGTCCATCGAGCCAGTTGTTCTCTCTTAAGGTGAACTGAATTCCCTCTGCAGTGGGAGGTTCAATCTTTCCTCAGAGACTTGCAACAACTATCCACTGCCGATCTTCTTCTTCCTGATCATTGAGCTGAGCTCCGAAGAACTTGGGGTGCGGACGCTCTAGAAGTTCCGAAAGATGGTCCAAATCCCGCTCAAAGATGAGGTCTCCTCCATTTCCCAGCTGATAAAATTTGTTGTACTTCACGTCCATCTATAAAAATATAGGATGAGTAAGTTAGTAGAGTGATCAAGTGTGTCAAATTTTATGTATTTTGCAAGAGTTTTTGAGGAACATGAATTTTCATAAAGAATCAAAGTGATAAGAATGGGAATAAGGTTTTGTATATACTTGCTTCCTTTGGTTTTGAAACTAAGTTTTGATTCAAACGTCCAGTTTAACTAGGGTCTCCTATGGTCAGGATGGCTCTGATACCAACTTGTCAACACCCGGATTTTTAATCCCAGATGCCTGTTATGCCATACATCGCAATCCCAGGATTACCACTTTTGCGAGACATAACACATTTGGATACCATAGTACATCATCCATTGCAAACCATACATAAGGTCTTACACAAATAAGGATCCCATGATACAGTTCTTAATACAACTCAAGCAACGGAATAACGTAATAATAAGGGTAGCGTAGGCGAAGCTCCATCTTCGGGGTCACAGGAAATGCTGACGATGTGATATGATCCTAGTTGTCGTAACCTTTCTGCGGTCCATCATCCTGGCACTCCTCTTCATAGTCTGGCCACGGGAATAGCCAGGGACAAAGCCATGAGTACTCTTTAAGTACTTGCAAACTAATACTAACAAGTTAAGGGGGGTTTTTGTAGTAGGACACTAAGCTCTAGGGTTGTTTTGCAAAAATCCAGATCTACCTCTACTAAGTTCAGAAGCAAAGAATGCTAGTTGAAGTTTTATAACACCTAAGTGGGAACTTGAATTTCATATCACAACTCTGTTGTGGTCAGATCAAAATCTCAATTCATTTCACAAGTCATTTTGAAAACATCTGACGGGGGAACAGTATGGCCACTCCAACTGTCCATAACCGCGGACGCGGCTATTCGAATAGTTTGACACTCTGTAGAGATTGTACACTTTCACCACAACATTCGATACATCCATCAGGAACAAATCCTGAATTCACCATACTCAGTATGCGGATAATCAATCCTAACCTTTCAATTACATGCCCTAGTATAGGCACCTCTCCTGTGAGTTTAGCCTCCCAACCATGACCAACTGTCATCTTGGGTACTCCACAGGTGGACAATCTTCACAAGGTAGCCTCAGCTCAGACCTTGGCTGTGAGGGAACCCATACTAAGGTATATAAGTTTCCAGTCAAGCCCTACCCAGTTTTCGGGTATTGTGGTTGTATGGTAAAATTGGAATGGTATCGCATCCAGACAACCATCAGTTTTATAAAGGGGCTAAGGTTCCCGCCTCAACATTTTCATCATCAAAATCATATGGTGTTCGGAAATACATGTCAAAACATTTCAGTAGAATGACTCATCATTCCAAGGTTTTCATAACCATTTTCACCAAGTATTCCCATCTAAAGTTGATCAAGTTTTATGCTTAGCACTAGAAGCTACAAATGAGATAAGTACTAATGAGGGGTGGTAAAATAAGTGGAGATTAATTAAGTTCAATCTCATGGCTTAGGATGACATCAAGATTATCTAGCTTAGGCCAAATTTAATGCTCTTTATGCAACCTTCAAATATCTTTCTAGTATCTACAAGTCACTTAAGTAAACTTTAAGAGAAAGCTTTGATAAAGAAATAAAGTATAAAGCTTGCAAGTAAAACTAGGATTGGGTATCATCAAATGTGTCCAACCAAGCATGCTTAGTGAATTGCATAGGTTATCTAACTTTCATACTTGCAAGGGTTAGCTTGCAAGGTCAACTTGGTTAGTAAGGCTTGCATAAGTATCAGTATAAGATTGCCTTGAGCAGAGCAGTGGTTGAAGTTCTCCTCGGCTTCTTCTTCTTCGTAGTATCCTCCTTCCTCCTTGTATCCTTGGTCGGTACTAGCGTCTATGAATAAATACGAGGTACACAATCACCAAACAATACTTAACTATTTTCAATCATCACACAAAGGTGTTATATAGATGATCTAGCATCATCACTTAACATTACAAGATTAAGGCATTTGTCTTATTTATTTTTAGAAAAGTAATTTCTACTCATTGAAAAACTACTTAAGATTTAATATTCTCCAACTCAAACATGGGATCATGTTGACACATGTCATCACCACATATTTCAGTCCATGGGAATGTGATTTAAAGTGGTGTCACAATTTAATAAGGTTTAACCTTTTATTTTAAATAAATAAAGTGACTAGAAATGCCTATGTGGCATTCTTTTATTACTTGAACATTATTTCTGTAAGTAAACCCATATGTTTTTATATATTCTGAAAGGTATGATCAAATGTGATTTTTGAGAGTTGGAATCAACTCAAAAGATATTATGGTTGATATTTGAAAAATGTTTGAATGCAGAAAAGCTTCTGACTTGTTCTTTTCACCACGGTTGATCTACAGATCCAAATGGTTTGAATCCAACGGGCTTCGATTTAGCATTTCAGTACCTTTCTAAAAAAATTGGTTTCATGCAATTTGGTTTACTAAATCGAGCTGGGTTGATTTTTGAATATAGGTACAGAACTGTGTTTGAATTAAAATAGAAAAAGCTAATTTCAAACGGTTGGGCTGCGCGGGAAAGGTTAATGGGCCGGCCCAGTGTCACTCCGCAGCGCGGGGCTCAGCTGACAGGGGGGTTCCACCAGTAAGTGGCTCATAACACGCGAAGCGGTACGGGGCGATGTGGTTCGTTGGATTAGAAGGGCGATCAACGGCTGAGGGTCGTCGTCGACGATGAACATGTCAGCGGTGAGCTCGAACCCTAGTGGCTCATTGGGGGTCATGGGAGGCTCACCGGGGCTCAGGCGAGGGTCGGCGATGGGGGCGAACGACGAAGTCGATGACGACGATTCTCCTGGCTCCGGTAGCTCCTCCTAGGGCGGCTCCAATCGACGGCGCCTCTCCTCCTCTGCAGCGGCGAACTCCGGTGAAATTCCGGCCACCTGGTGCTCGCCTTGCTCCAGGGAAGGGTGTGGGATGTTTCTGAGAGAGAGAGGAACGAACTGGTGTGAAGAAATCGAGCGGGGGAGGCCTCTATTTACAGTGGCGAGAGGGGACCGACGGGCGCGAGCTGAGCTTGTCGTGGTCGACGGCACAGACAGCTATCGGTGTGGGCGACGGTAGGGGGCGGTTCTATGTTCCCTGGCGAACCTCAACGGCATGGTGGCGAGGTGTGGGGTGGTGCTGATCAGTCGGAACGCTTCGACGCTCTGGGCGGGTCCGACGGAGGTTTTGCTAGCGCACAACGCGCGTGGTCCGCGTGGCGGCGAACGGGCGTGTCTGTGGGGTTGCTAGGGTGGTGGTCACGCGTGCACGCGGCGAGGGCTGCGCGCGGTCTATGCGCGTGTGTCGAGGGTGGCGCTCTAGCGCGCTCTCGGCATGCTCTCAGAGAAGTTTGGCATGGCTTGGGTGTGTGGTCCAGTGGCTGGCCTGGTTCAAGCGCTGGACAGGGGGTGGCGGTGGACGGTGGCGTGCGTCCTAGACATGGTGTTTAGGCTTGGTGCTTGCTCTGGCTAGCTAGCCATGGTCGGCTGGCAAGGGTTCCTTCGGGTTGGCATGGCATGGTGCAATGGGTAGGGGATAGGGGTGGTCAAGGCACTGGTTGGCACTGGGGGAGACAAGTGTGATCAATGGTGAACAATGCTTAGCCAAATTACTGCTCAAAACAGTGAAGTTTTGCCAAATTGATTTTCTGTCTCCAAGTGTTTGATGAAATGGCCGCAAGAAATTTATTTTTGAATTTTGAAAAGATTTTTTGTGGGCGTGCTAGAATGTGTTGATGGTTCTGTGGGTGATTGGGTTTTGAAAATTGAGCTTGTTTGGGTGGTTTTTGAAATAATGGGATCTTCCCATATGAGATAGATTCAATTTTAAACTATCATTTAAACTGAGCATTTGAATGTGTTTGGATGATCACAAAGTGGTAATTGGTACCTTATTATGAGTAATAACAAGGGGTGCAAGGATCCATACATGTTTCTGTTGAGTTTTGAAAATTATAGATAGCCAAAGTAGGCATGGGAGTTAATTGGGCCAAAGTGGCAATTCACTTAATTTATTCATTTTGATTTGTTTGTCTTTGGGAAAAGTTTGGGGATTGTTTAGATGATGTTTATTTCACCTAAGAATCATTTTACAAGCAAAGAAACACAGAACCATGGCAATTCAAAAGAATCCAAATTTTAATACACACACATATGAATACTTTCATATTTTTAGTTGGGAAAGTTTTTGTTAACCTTAATTTTGATGATTGTTTAATATTTTTGGGATGCTACAATGTGACAAGGTTGATGTCCCTCATAGGTTTGCTTGTCTTGTGTTTCTCCTTTTCTGGACAATGTGATGCATAATGGCCTAGCTCTTTGCATTTGTGGCACCTCACTTGTCTAATATCCTTCTTCTTTTTGGTTCTCTCCAAAGCTAGGAGTTCTCTTAGTTCATGTTCTTCATACTTCACCTAAAAGGTGGGAAAACTTCCTCATTTCTTAGGACGATTCCTAGGATAACGTCCATGTTTCCTCTTTTGTCCACCATAGTGGGTTACAATGTATGGAGGTTCATACTGAGATTTGACTTTGTCTCCATAATTCTTGGTAGAAGTTGTTCGTTCATGGAGATTTCCAAACATTTGATGTTTTCCATCTTGTTTCATCTATTGAACTATAGGATAGATAGGGCATTGGACAGGGACATTATCATTTCCTTCACATAGGAAACAAGTAACTTGTGATGTGGGGCATTGTTTAGTTGGATGTTTATCTTCACAATTAGGGCATTGGTCCACATGCTCTTTGTAAGTGTGTCCTATGTCTCCACAGATATTGCAATCTTGAGTTCCTTCTATAATATCATCCTTGATATCATTGTTGTCAAAATCACTTTGGGAAGGGTTGTTTCTCATGTTGATCATCTGATTAGTCATCCTTTGCAACAATTGGGATTGGGTTTCCAAGATTTTTTGCATGGTTGGGTCTAACTCAATGTTGTTGGCTAAAAACTGGTTTGTCACTTGATTCAACTGGGCTTGGGTTGCTAGCAGTTGTTCTCTCATGTGCATCTCTTGGTTGTTGTCACCATCCTTGATGTTGGAGTCTTTTGGAGAAGTCATCTGTTTGGGTTAGATTGGGATTAGAATAGGAAAAATATTTCTAGAGAAGAGTTCTACTCACACACAACAAATCACAGAAGGCAATGTGCAAGCAATCACAATCATGCATTCCACTCAATCAACAAGAATAAAGCATATTTTTAGGCAAAAAAATAATTTTTCTACACCACATAAGTTGGTGTGATCAATAAACTGATTTAACTAAACACTAGTATGGTGGTCCAACTATAGGATGATCTCATTTGAACCCCATTCTTCTTAGTTGTTTCTTCTTGAACAAGATCATGGTATCCTTGGAAGAAAATTCTTGCATCTTGTTCACAAGGCTTCAAAGGTGAAGATGGTTCCTCTAAGTTGTGTTTCGTTAGTCTCCAAGTCTTTAGTAATATTTCTTGTCTCACTTGTAGTTCTTAGTGATGTCCAAGTTGAAGTCCTTGGTGATATTGTAGTTGAAGTCATTGGTGATGGTGAAGTCTTTGCTCATGTTGAAGTTTTTGTCCATCAAGTTGAAAAGAGGGGAGATGTAGAATCAAAACAAAAAGGTTGAGGAAAGAGTTTAAAAGATTGTTTGTACATAAGTTTGGAACAAATACAACTTCTATTTTTCTAAGGGGTTTTGTCCAATCCTGGGGTTACAATCCTACATGCAACACAGTGCTCTGATACCAACTATAGAGGTCCCAGCCTGATAATGTAGAGATCCTTTTGTTTACAATGCTAGTCCCTTGATCGAATAGCTAGCATCCAAAGTTTAAGATGTAATATCAAGTAACAAAGGTCATATTACAACTATAACTAGGAATAAAATAATTCATTACATCTTACATAGATCATTTGGCTATCTTATTACAATGCAGCAGATATAACTATATAGCCTGGAGTCCTTCATCTTCAAGTGCCACAGGCAATCATGTTGGTTGTATACTTGTAATCCCTACTCAACAAACTTCACTAACATCAAACAAACCTTCAACATTATAAGTTACAGCCACAAGGGTCAATACATTTGAATTGTATTGGCAAGTCATACTATGGTAGAATAGTGG
Organism: Avena sativa; assembly: GCA_916181665.1. Classification (NCBI taxonomy): domain Eukaryota; kingdom Viridiplantae; phylum Streptophyta; class Magnoliopsida; order Poales; family Poaceae; genus Avena; species Avena sativa. The sequence goes on from OV702279.1 coordinate 34,118,909, forward strand.
TATCTAACATCTATATGCATTTGGCTAAGTGTATCTTAGGCTTGCTTTGCTCAAAATAAGTTTTTCTTATCAGTTCAAAACACTAAGTTTTTATTTGTGAAAATCACCCAAGGAACCACCAATAGAAATTGGTGAACCTTTACCCTTGTTCAACCACAAGTTATAAACTTAGAAATTGGGATGAGGAGATCCTTGATATCTTTAATGTCTTGATGCTCAAATTGTCCATTGTCGGGGACACGGCTAAGTACTTAGGTTTTACCCTCTCGAGAGGTGGCACACTTTCCCCACAAGACACGACATGCATCGAGACAAGATCTTACAGAAGCCTTCCCTTAGACCAAATGGACGCGTTCCATCCTATCACCCTACCACCATATGTCCATCTGGCTAAGTTATTGCAACCTATATGATCAAGGCAGAGCCCATATTGCCATGTGGCTGCACTAGAAGCTTCTCAACACTTAACATCTCAAATCTCTTTGTTCCTGGGTGGCTTTCCACAAGTGTGATACACAAGGTATCCATCATCATGGGCCTTGTGTAACCACTCAACACAAACCATTCTAACCATTCCACCCAGGTGATTCATTCACATAGTTGTTTTATTAAGAAAAAACACAAGTCCTACTCAAAATATCATAGTTAAGCTAAATATTTCATAGCATGAATAATCCACCCTTGTTTTCTACTAGCTAAGCTAAGCATACTAGTAGCAAGAATCTTAACTTTGGGAAAATCCTACAAAGGCATCATCTACTAGGATTTCCCAAGGCATAGCATAGCATAGATACTTAGGAAATTCCATGCAAGTCCTACTCAAAATATCACTAATGCATAGTCAAAATAATAGGACAAAATATATGAAGCACCACTTGCCTTTTTTGTAAAGAAACTAGGTTCACTACTTGATCTTGCAATTGTCACACTCTTCAAGGTTCACTATAATTCAATCAAGCAAAGCACAAATTCAAAACTAGCATTCAAACAATTCACCACATAAAATAATGAAAACAAAGTAATGCATGCAAGCATGCAAAAGGTTGTTTTATTGAAAAAGTGGTTTCTAATAAGGCTATAAATATTTTAAAACACCTACTGGTCATTTATAAAAGTGGCAAACCAATTAAAATCAAGTTAGTGAAAAATAGGCCTTTTAAATCATTTTTGTTTTGCTAGAAATGCTTTTGTTTAAAGGAATAATTTCTAGTGTTAAAAAATATGTTTTTAAACACAAATGTTAGTCTTTATGGTCAGAGTGTTTTAAAAAAAAATCCATTTGCAAAAGGTTTCACTCAAAAATCATTTTTAAATCATAGCAACATTTTTTTACTAGAAATGCTTTTATTCAAAGGAATAATTCCTTGTGTTTGCCAAATTCATTTCTAAATCCAAATGTTAGTGTTTAGGGTCAGAGAGTTCAAAAATAACCATTTGCAAAAGATTTTACTCAAAAATCATTTTTAAAACAATTTTTATACACAAAATAGTCCTACAAATGTTTCTGCAAAAACACCTAATTTTTCAGAAGAAAAATACTAAAATAAGGCCATATTTGCAAAGTTTACATTTTCCTGATTCCATTGATATAAAAATTTTAATTTTTTGTCAAGCAGAACAAAAGTTATAGATTTTACAAGTTTAAACATTCAAATTCATTTCTGGAATTTTAATTAGATAAAACTAGCCACGTGGAATGATTCTATTGGTCTATACCAATTCGTTCGGATCAAGCAACGTGGACCATAAGATCTAATTAAAATTACACGACATAGATGCAGTCATACCCCTTCAATTAATGAATCTATCGCAACCACGGGATTTAGATCTAAAGATCCAGAGCGCATTGACCAAAGTCTGGCGGCGTTTGGTGACGATGAGAGGCGGTGGCACTCGGTTAGTGGTGGTCCGGCGAATACAGGACGCAAGGAAGGGAACGAAGGGGCGCACTGGATTCGTGGGGTTGCTGCGGTGCTCAAGGTGGCCGTATTAGGGAAGGGGGCACACGGAGTTGCTCGGGATTGCTTGCCGGAGTTGATGTCACCGTCGGGCATGCTCTGTCATTGTCGGGGGCTAGGATACCAGGCAAGCCAGGGCAAAATAAGGACAGCGTTAGATGCGCAAGGAAGAGGAGAGTGTATGGGCGTCAACCAGAGAGGAGGGGGCGGTCAGAACTAACCAGGGAAGTTCGCCAGAGTCGAAGCAGACAGCGGCGACGCTCAAACATAGTCGTTGCCGAGCTTCTAGGGCGCGCACATGCAAGCAAAGGCCACTGGCAGATGCGCGTGTCGATGGGGAGCAGGATAGCATGCACTAGGGGGTAGGGGAGGGTCGAGCTCGCCGGAAATTGAGCTGGAGCTCGTTGGAGGCAATGAGGTTCGAGCGAGAAATTCGGGCAGCCTAGGGGCTCTAGAGGTGTGGCGTCTGAGGGGAAATGGGGAGGAGAGGGAGGCGCTTAAGGTAGCATGGTCGCGGGGCTGATTTACTGGCGAATTAACTCGAATTAAAGTGAGCCATCAACGGCGGAAACGGCCGGGGGAGGGGGAACAGAACTGGGGGCGGGGTCAGCACGCTGGTGGAAACGACGAGGTGACGTGGCGTGGGTCCCGAGCGTCAGTAAGCTGAGGGGGTACGCGCGCGAGTGAGAAAATTCCAGGGGGAGAGAGTGGCCCAGGTGGACTGTGCTGGGACAGTGGGTTTGCTGAGCTGGGGTGTTGGATTAGAGCTCATACTTAGTACAGGTGGAGGCTAGCAAAATACTGGGAGCGACCAACTAAGAGAGCAATAATGGCCATAATCATGCAGAGCGACAAAACATTATTAATCAAAGAATAAAGTGATATCAGAAGTCAAAAACTAAATGATCATAGAGGCTAAGGTGACTGGTTCATAGTCATAATATGGTGTAAGCATGTGCCAAGTCAACCCAAATAAAGCATCAAAGAAGAATACCACAATATTATGATTTTTTATTCTAAAACAACGCATGATTCTTTCGTGGCACATTAAGCAATCTCAGTTATTTGAAGCAAATCATGCTACAATAATAATAACTAAGTATATGGTCAAAACAACATCTAACATGAAATGATTAAGTCTAAGTCACAATCAAAACAAGCTTCTTTTTGTACCACCGTAAGCATGAAACATTCTACTCTTTTCCAACACCAATCAAATTATTTCAAACAACTCACAAGGATAATAATCAATAGAGACCAGAGAGCTTGTCTCACCTAACTACAAAGGAGAACTAAAAAATTCTAAGCAAAAAGAATAAGAAAACTAAAGCTAAACGCAGTGCTAGCAACATAGAACACTCACAGAACATTAAGAGTGAAAACTAGAGTTTTTTAGGCAATGAAGAACGGGGTGTGACTTCTCCAAAAGAAGTGTGTTGGGGTCCAACCAACTTATTGCAGCAAACAAAACAAAACAAAACTAAAGACAAAAACAAAGACGCTCCTAGAACAACACAATAGTGCATGAAGAAAAAAAATAAAGTGTCTTGAAAGAAGACGTGAGATTTTTTTGATGAAGAAGGGGATGCCTGGGCCACCCCTATCAGCATCAGCGGCCGAAGCGTTCGGCCCGCGATCGGTCTGTCTTCCTCCTCGCCTGCCATGCCCCAGTAATGGCACTGCTGCCCGCCGATTAGCCTTTTGTAGGACAGCAGTCGATGCGTCCTCTCCGCCTCCCACCTCGCTTGTCGCGCCACCGCCCCATGCATAAAATCCCCCTCCTTCCCTGAGGCTCCTCCATAGCCCAGTTCCATCCTCGCGTCCCCTCTCCCGTCTTTCCCAACCACACAAACTGCCGGCCATGGAGAGATACCCCAGAGACGGAGCCGCCGCAAATGGGTTTGGACGTTGTTCTCTTTGCGTCCACGAGGCCCGTGCGCTGTGGGAGGCGGGGTACCCAACACCACCAGATGTGCACTGCCCGCACGTCTAGGTCCTCAGTGCCAGTGGACGGCCTGTCCCGCCGGTCCCCCATGGGAAGGCGCGGTATGCTGAGATCTACCGCCACTACTGGGAGGTCGTCTCGCTGGAGAAGCAGAATAATCCCTCATGGGATCTCGACAACACGTAGGCGTGGACCGCGTTCTTCGAGGTCTAGCACCAGGACCACCTCAGTGCCTACAACGGCAACGGCCCCCACCACTGGATAGCAACATCGAAGGGCGGACTCGGTGGTGGACCGCGCTAGGCCAGACACTATCCTAGGTCGTCGTGCACATCGCTTCCAGCAACTACCTGTTGTTGACGATGCCTCCTCGCCGCCTAGACCAGTGGTGGGTGTCGTGCCATGCAGCCCGCTCTTCCTCCACGTCTTCCTCGTTGAGGTCTTCCCGTGTCCGCCTGCGCCTCGCCGCGCGCCAACGCCAGGTGAAGGAGTGGTTGCCACCACCGGAGTACATGGAGACCGCCCTCTAGCTGAAGATTGACGAGGACCCAGAGGAGTTTCCAGGCCATATTTCCAGCAACGGATGACTTCGCGGAAGCATGGTCCACGAAGGAGTACCGACGTGAGCAGGCAGAGAGAGCGCACTGTCTCGTCCTATGCATCGACCTTGAGGGTGACGACGACGGGGTGGGCTGTTCGAGCTGGGGCGGGGATCCGGGCCAGGGATCCGGGCCAGGGTTGTAGCACCATGATGTTGCTAAAGCAGGAGCCCAGCGACGACGACGATGGTGACTAGGCTAAGGCCACCACTAGGGTTTAGTTTTTTTAATTTTGGTACAAACATGTTTGAACTATAGTTATATCTATGTGTTTTCCTGTTTTCAAATGTTTGAATATTTTGTATGTGGGCACGGCTGGAAGCCAATGCCCCCCCCAAATCATGGACTAGTCTGACACCTCCCCATATGACCCATAATCGGGTCGTGCCGACCCCGTATTGGGGGACGAGTGGAGATGCTCTAAGTCCATAATTTTCCAGTGTTAGAATCTATAGTTTTTTATAGAGAGAAGTCCATATTACCCCCCCCCCCCTCGAACTTCACCCCAAGTTCAGATTGCAATCCTAGGTTCTTACTTGGTTCAATCTTCAACCCCGAATTATGAAAGCCGTTCAAAATTGGCACATATACCATTTGGGCTGGTTTTGATCTGGTTTTGCTTTGCCACGTCAGTGTCTTCTCTTCATATCCAACTCAGTGTATTCTAAAAATACCACGTACATGTATTTGCGTACCCTTAGACCTCGTACATGTTGCGCCAGAAAAAGATGTGATCCCCCTCGTCTCTCTTTCGTTCTCCTCTTATCACGCAAGAAAGACAAATATCGATTTGGCCCTATGTTGGTGAGCTGACCCCAGGTAAGGTCAAGCTAATGTAAAAGGGAAAATCCCATCGAGGTGTTGACCGGGTCAAAGAATGACCCGACCGAGTTATATGAAGGCGGACAAATAAGGGCCAGATTACTCGAAATTGGGCATCTAAGGCTTCATTCGGCCGGCATAAGAGGTATGTCAACACTATTTTTTTCCATACAATCCCCATAACATAGAGATCGGGTTCTACTATCAAAAGATAACGGAACAAAACAAACCGCACAAGACATCTTATGATCCATCTAGAGGATCCATAAGTCATCATCTTATTACAAATTTTTAACAAAAGGACAGGAGAAAGGGGGTAGAGACGGAAGAACACCGCCCACAGGCTAGTGGAAGGTCCAGGCATAATAAGCAACACAAACACAGCAGGAAGTCCCACATTTTTCATCAACACCACTTCTTCTCTTTTTTCTTTTCTCCTTCTTCAAGCCACTTTGTTTTCCCTTTGTGGTCATGAGGAACTGCCAAAAGTCCCAGGAAAGGCATAGGAGCAATATCCATCGCCGCAGCATCATCTAAGGCTTTCTGCTGCATCACATCAGCACCAGCATGAAGCATCTCCTGCTCTGCAACCCCGTGCAAACCTGCCCAATATCGAATGAAAACACATGCATATATAACCAAATCAACTGGAGAGTTAATAAGTTTTTTTCAAAATAGGCTCTGTTCCTAAGCTTCCAAGTGGCCCAGCAAATCGCTGCCAATGCTGTAATCTACACAATTCGACTGATACCCAGGACCCAGGCCTGTTCTCAGGCACTATGTTAGGCAAGTTATCTATTTGCAGGTTTGGGCTTGTCCAAGTTATCTTGTACGAGACTGACTCATGAGGAGGCTTTCTCATGAAGGAGAGTGCAAGCCCCAAAGTCAACACAATGCTGTAAGACCCCACCTTTTAAGGTAAAGGCCCCTGTGATTGCAATGCTAGTCCCTGGATCGAATTGCTAGCATCCACAATTTAAGATGAAGTACACAGATATAAAGGTCATTATTACATCGTCATTCCAGAGATAACATAGTCTTTACAACTCATTATCCCAAGGCTAATACATAGAGTTCATACATAAGTAGATAAATAAAAGTCTTCATCTTCATGTGCCACATGCAAACATGTTGAGTGTACACTCACAACCCTAGTATCCATCAGAGTAACCTGCAACATCATAAGTTACAGCCACAGAGGGTCAATACATTTGGAATTGTATTGGCAAGTGATACCATAGTGAAATAGTAGCATCTAACATCTATATGAATTTGGCTAAGTGTAGTTCAGGATGGCTTTGCACAAAATAAGGTTTTTCTTATTAGTTGAAAACCCTAAGTTTTTGTTTGACAAAAAACACCCAAGGAACCACCAATAGACATTGGTGAACCATTACCCTTGTTAAACCACAAGTTTTAACTTAGAGAAATTGGTATGAGGAGATTCTCGATCACTTTAATGTCTTTGATGCTAAAATTCTCCGTTGCTGGGGACACGGCTAAGTACTTAGGTTTTACCCTCATGAGAGGTGGTGCACTTTCCCCACAAGACTCGACATGAATCGAGACGAGACTTTTCAGAAGCATTCCGTTAGACAACCATGGACGTGTTCCATCCTATCAACCCTACCACCAACTATCCATTTGGCTAAGTTCTTGCAACCTATTTGGTCAAGGCAGAGCCCATTATGCCATGTGGTTGCACTAGAAGCTTCTCCACACTAAATGTCTCAAATACCTTTGTTCCTAGGTGGCCATCCACAAGTGTGATACACAAGGTAAACCATAGACATTGGCCTTGTGTAACCACTTAACACAAACCATTCTTTCCATTCCACCCAGGTGATTCATTCACATGTTGTTTTATTATTCAAAAATACATAGTCATAGATTTTGCATAACAACATAGTATGAATATTCCACCCTTTTTTTCTAATAGCTAGGCTAAGAATAGTCGTATAGCAAGTTTCTTATCTTAGGAAAAACTAATAAGACAACAACTATAGGATTTACCAAGCATAGCATATACTTAGAAAATAATCATGCAAATCCTACTCAAAATATCACTAGTTCATAGATAAAATAGTAGGAATAAAATATGAAGAATCACTTACCTTGATAGTTGGGGGAATATCAACAATCCTCACAATCACAATCACCACAATCACCAAAATCTACATATAAAATCATAACACCAAATTCACATTCAATATTCAAACTAAAATACATATGAATGCATGAAAATGCAATGGAATGATTTTATACACTAAACAAGTCAAACTAAACAGTACTGCACAAAAATTAAACTTTCTAAGATCTAAATAAACCAAAAAATTACTTTAAAACAATTTTCCAAATAATTTTTATATGCAAAAATAGGCCTACAAATGCTTCTGCAATAAATCCTAAAGTTTCAGAAGCAAATGACTAATTCAAGGCCATATATGTATAAGCCTTAACTTTCTGAATCCAATGATATATTATTTGTAATTTTTTGTCAAACAGAGCAAAATTTATTGAATTTACAAGTTTGAATATCTAATAGATTCAAAATCTGATTTTAAAACAAAAAGTCAGACACGTGGCACCATCTGATTGGCCCGTACCGCTTCACGCGGATCGTGCTCGTGGGCCGTAGATCTAAGTTAGATTGTGCGGTCGAGATTGGACCGTACCCCTTCGCGCTAGATCTAATCCTAGCAGCTAGATCTAGATCCAGGGGATCTGGTCGTTCTGGCCATAGACGGGCAGCGCGAATGGCCACTGTGGCGGCGACGGCTCTGCCGGCGATGCCCTGGCGGTTCTAGGGGGTAAGATGGGTGGTGGCGAGGCTTACCAGGGTCACGTGGATGCGGTGAAGCTCGACGTGTACTTGATTTTGACAGGGGCGCACGGACACGGGTATAGGGGCTCGTCGGAGATGCTGCTGGCGTCGGGTGCGTATGGTGATTGATGGCGATGGTGCTATGAAGCAAAATAGGACAAACGGATGGCAGCATTATATGCACTCAAGGACGGAGATCAAGATAGTATCAAGCAGAGGGAGAGGGGCGGACGAAGCTCACCGGGATTGGTCGCCAGAGACGAGGCGAGCTCCTGGGCCCCGAGCAGGCAAACAACAAGCGTCAGTAGGTGCGCACGAATATGGAGTAAGATAGGGTGAACCAGAGGGAAAGGGGGGTCGAAGCTCACCGGGATTGGTTGCCGGAGATGTGCGGTGTCGTGGCGGTGTGAGCTTGAGAACTGGCAGCCTGGGGGGTGCTCGAGCGGTGTGGTTTGAGGGGAAAGATGAGGGAGAGGGAGGGGGTTAAGTATCAGGTCGAGGGGGAGGGAATTACGCCTGCAATCAATCTATTTGTTTCGAATTGAATCGGAGGAAACGACAGCGGCGGAGTGGGTTGTCGCGCGGGGATTTGGGGACGATGAGCTGATGTGGCGGTGGGGCCGTGCCGTCAGCGAGTGGGTGCAGCACGGGCGCGTGAGAAAAGAGAGGGGGAGGGGTAACCCGGGTGGTCTTGCTGGGCCGAGAGTGGAACTGGGCTAGATAGATTGATGCCGTTCTATTTTTTCCTTTTGCCCTTTTTATTTTCTGTTTTGATTTTCTGGAATGAATTTGAATGGCCAATTCAAATATGTTTGAATTCAAACTGTCACCAAGTTTTTGTACTGTGATCCTAGTGGTTTTCTTTAGGGTTTTGATTTGGAAAAAATTATGCAAGGTAAATAAGCTATGATGATATGAATACAATAACATGGCTTTGCATTTGAAGAAATTTGGGATGTTACAAATCTAACCCCCTTAAGATGAATCTCGCCCTCGTGATTCAGTTTGGCTAGAAAATAGGTGTGGGTGATCCTTCCGAAGGTCATCTTCTCTTTCCCAAGTTGCTTCTTCCTCGGTATGATGATTCCACTATACTTTGCGGAATTTGATAGTCTTAGTACGAGTAACTCTTTCTGATGTCTCAAGAATCTTGATAGGTTTATCTTCATAACTGATATCACTCTCCAACTGAAACTCTTCCAATGGTATAGTGTCCTTCAATGAAGTTTCTTCCATTTCCGGATGGCACTTCTTCAACTGACTCACATGAAACACATTGTGAACAGCAGACAGTGATTCTGGCAATTCAATCTCATAAGCCACTTCTCCTTTGTGGCTCAAAATCTTGAATGGTCCACCATATCAAGGTGCCAATTTTCCTTTGACTCCAAATCTCTTCACACCACGGAGTGGTGAGATTCTAAGATAAGCTCTATCACCTACCTCATAGGTGAATTCCCTACGCTTTGGATCTGCGTAACTCTTTTGTCTGGATTGGGGTAGCTTCAATCTGTCCTTTAGCATTCTGACTTTCTATTCAGCTTCCTTGATTAGTTCTGGTCCAAATAAATTTCTTTCTCCTACCCCATTCCATAGTAATGGCGTAGTACACTTCCTCCCATAAAGGAATTCAAATGGAGACATCTCTATGTTTGCTTGATAGCTGTTGTTATAAGAGAATTCTGCATATGGCAGACTTTCATCCCAACTAGATCCATAATCTAGTGCACAAGCTCTCAACATATCTATCAAAATCTGATTGGTCCTTTCTGTCTGTCCATCAGTCTGAGGGTGAAAAGCTATGATAAATTCAAGCCTTGTTCACAATGATTCATGCTGTTATCGCCAAAAATGCGAAGTGAACTGAGTTCCTCTATCTGACACAATACTCGTAGGTACTCCATGCAGACATGCAATCCTATTCATATAGATCTTGGCCAATTTAGCACTTGTATAGGTAGTCTTCACGGGTATGAAATGAGCCACTTTAGTTAGGCGATCCACAACAACCCATATGGAATCATATCCAGATTTGGTCCTTGGTAATCCGGTAATAAAATCCATTCCAATCTTATCCCACTTCCAATCAGGTATAGGTAGTGGTTGCAATAATCCTGCTGGTTTCTGATGTTCTGCTTTCACTCGACTACACACATCACACAAGGCAATATGTTTTGCAATATCTTTCTTGAGATTGTTCCACCAAAATAGTTCCTTCACATCCATGTAGATTTTGGTGTTACCTGGATGAATGGAATATGGTGAGTTGTGTGCTTCTTGCTGAATCAATTTACGAAGCTCCGGATCTTGTGGAATGCAAATACGCTTTCCATACCATAAAGTTCCTTGTTCATCTTCATGGAATCCTTTAGTCTTCCTTTTACTAATGTTACTCTTAATCTCCTCTATTTCCTTGTCCAACTTTTGGGCTTCTTTGATTTTTTCCAACAATGTTGGTTTAACTTCCAATGACATGAGATGTACTTCAGGCACTATCTCCAATCTTAGCTCTTTGAATTGAGCACACAAATCATCAGGCAATTCTCCCTTAGTGAGGCCATTCACATAAACCTTACGGCTTAAAGCATCCGCTACAACATTTGCTTTACCGGGATGGTATTGCAAACTCAAGTCATAGTCTTTGATGAGCTCTAGCCACCTTGTTTGTCTCATATTGAGTTCCTTCTAAGTAAAAATATACTTAAAACTCTTGTGATCTGTGAACACTTCACAACGCTTTCCCAAAACATAATGTCTCCATGTTTTGAGTGCATGGACAACAGAGGCTAACTCTAAATCATGGGTTGGGTAATTCACTTCATGAGTTTTGAGTTATCTCGAGGCATAAGCCACAACTTTTACTTCTTGCATTAAAACTCCACCCAATCCTTGGTAAGATGCATCAAAATAGACTTGAAAGTATTTCTCTAAATCTGGCAGACATAAGATTGGTGCTGACACTAGTCTCGTCTTCAATTCTTGGAAACTGATTTCACAACCTTTAGTCCAATCAAACTTCTTTTCTTTCTTAAGTAACTCCTTCATTGGCTTAGATACTTTTGAGAAGTTCTTAGTGAATCTTCTATAGTATCCTGCCAAGCCTAGGAAACTACGAACTTCTTTAACTGAGTTGGGAGATTCCTAATGAGTTACAGCTGACACCTTTGCAGGATAGACAGCTATACCATCTCCTGACACAATATGTCCAAGAAATCCAACTTCGCTCAACAAAAATTCACACTTACTGAACTTGGCATACAACTTGTGCTCCCTGAGTTTCTCAAGAATCAAACACAAATGATTTTCATTCTCTTCTTTGCTCTTGGAATAGATCAGAATGTCATCGATGAATACGACAACAAACTTGTCAAGAAACTCCATGCACACCTTGTTCATCATGTTCATGAAATAAGATGGTGCATTTTTAGTCCAAATGGCATCACGGTATACTCTTACAATCCATACCTGGTGGTAAAAGCAGTTTTAGGTATGTCTTGCTCTCTAATATTTAGCTGGAAATACCCTAATCAGAGATCAATTTTTGAAAACAGGCAGGCTCCTTCTAGCTGATCAAATAGATCATTAATTCTAGGTAAAGGGTATTTGTTCTTTATTGTCACCTCGTTGAGTGATCGATAATCTATGCATAGTCTTTGACTTCTGTCCTTCTTCTGAACAAACAGAACTGGTGCACCCCAAGATGAAGAACTTGGTTGGATAAATCCTTTATACAACTATTCTCCAAGATGTTTCTTGAGTTCTTTCAACTCATCAACTGACATCTTATATAGTCTCTTTGCTATTGGTCCAGATCCTGACAGTAAGTCAATCAAAAACACTACATCTCTATCTGGTGGCATTCCTGGCAATTCCTCCGGAAACACATCCGGGTAATCCTTCACCATTGGTACACTGTCTATGCTAACCCCTTAAGAGAATTTAGCTTACTCCCTTTGGATTCAAAGTTAGACTTGAACCTAATTCGTTTCTTATCCGGGGTTTTGAGTGTAACAGTACGATTGGCACAATCTATTACTCCATCATACTTAGTCATCCAATCTATCCCCAAAATTATATCCAATCCTTGGGAATCTAGGATTATCAGACTAACTAGAAACTTATATTTTCCAAATTCTATCACTAGATCATGACATCCAAAATTTACTATCATATCTCCACCTCGAGAGCTTACTTTAATAGGACATCCAATAGTTTCAGTTGGAATTCCATTTTTATCAACAAATGCTCTTGATATGAATGAATGCGATGCGCCGGTATCAAAAAGAACAAGTGCTAGAAAAGAATTAAGCTTGAACTTACCAGCCATAGCATCAGATTCCTCATAGATATCTTCCACATTGATGTGGTTCACTTGACCCTTCTGAAATGGGTTTGGCTTGTTGGCTCCATCAGCCTTCTTTTCTGGCATACATTTGCATAGTGCCCAGTTTTCTTTCACTTGAAGCACTCAACCTGACTGATGTCTCTCTTAGCAGGCTGACTTCCATTACCATTCCCACTGTGATGGCTCTTGTGTCCACTCTTGTGGTTCTTATATCCACCATTGTCATGACTAGAGTGGTGCTTGTTACCATGGTGAAGGTTACTGTTGTGGTGGTTGTTATATTTCCCGTGTTTGTGGGATCCAGAACCCCCACTATCATCACCATGGGAACGCTTGTGTGACGATCCAGAACTATGCTTATCAAAGTGATGCTTCATCTTCTTGTTCTCAACCTGTTTCATCTTGCTTTCCAAGATGGTGGCTTTGTCACACAGGGATTGATAAGTTGGGACATATGCAACAGATAGCTGCATGCACATCTCATCATTTAGCCCTTCAAGGAATTTTTCCTTCCTCTTAGAATCAGTGTCAAAATCATCTGGTGCATAGCGTGTCAGATTGTTGAACTCCTCAATATATTCTACCACACTACGGTGACGTTGCTTAAGGTTGTGGAACTCTTTCTTCTTCAAACTCATCACTCCTGATGAGATCTGAGCAGTGAGGAATCCATCCTCAAATATTGCCCAAGTCACATCTTCAATAGGAGTGGTGATTTGGAAATTATCCCACGATGTAGCTGCTTGTCCTTCAAGCAGATGTGGTGCAAATCTGACCTTTTCCTCATCAGTGCAACCCACGGTGACCAAGTCCTTGTTCACAGAACGTAGCCAGTCATTGGCTACCATGGGATCAGTGGTTCCTGATAACTTTGCAGGTCTCAACCTCAGAAACCTTGTAAGCATATCAAAGGCTGGTGGGTTGTTTTGATTGTTGTTGTTGTTGTTGTTGTTTTTGTTGTTGTTGTTGTTTTTGTTGTTGTTATTGTTGTTGTTGTTCTTGTTGTTTTGATTCTAATTCTCCACGAACTGGGTCATTATTTGCATCAACTGAGTCTGGGCTGTCATTAGCTGCTGCATCTCATTGCCATTGTTGTTATTGTTGTTAGTGTTGGGATTGGCACGACGGGGAGGCATCTGTGGTTTCAATAAGGGTAAGTAATGAGATATAACCCATAGATACTAACATGCACAATACATCACATAGAAAAAATCACAAATAAACAAGCACAAGATAAACTTAGAGTTTAAACAACGTAAACAACAAGTTTTGGAAAAGTAAACACATAGCAAATCCATCGACATCTTGGATGATCATTGTGACTCGATAAATATAAGGATGATACATATATAGGTAGCCAAGTAGTCAACACTACTCCACCATGTCGACCTCCTCGTCTACTAGATCAAGTCCTACTGTCTCCATTGTTGTCTTGTACTCCTCCATGCTGGTGGTCAAAGCATCGACCTTCGCCTGGAGGTCTCTCTTCTATGAGCGCAGCCTCTCTATCACTCCCTGCTGTGTCTCTTGCTCAAGATCCTTGAGCTCTATCTCGGACTTCATCTCATTGATCCTCTTGTTCCTATCCTACAGTCTCTTTCTTGGTTCTTGAACATCTTGTCTTGCTTCTCGAACCTAGCCTCCATCTCCTTGATGATCTCGTCCTGCTCAGCGAAGGCCTTGTCATTCTCCCTCTACTGAACCTGTAGCTCATCATTGCTAAGCATGACGTTGGTCCTATCAGTGTCAAGGTGTCTAACAAGGCTCTCTAGCTCCTGAAGATAGAGGCGCACTGGCCAATAGTCTCTCTAGTAGCGTCATCATACACTACAGCCTCTCCGTCCTTGTCACGTCTCCCAAATGGGTGGAAGAAGAAGCCCCTGAGCTCGGTGGTGTGACGTCCACAAAGGCGTCCGAGTAGCTCCTGCATGTCAACATTGAGTCCCTTCTCCTTGTCATCGTGCATCAACTTGAAGGCAATCTCCTCGGTGGGTGGCTCCGACTGACGTCCTGGCTGCGAGACTCTAAATCCCCATAGATCCTTCCTCTCGAACATCATAAGCTGAAGTCCCTTAATGTTAGGGAGGGGGAGATTGAGCATACTAGTGAGCTCCATAATACGAGAACCCAAACGCTGCGGTGCTGATAAGAAAGCTAGGCATCTATTGCATAGGATAGAGAAAAATTAGAAACAACACAAGTAAATAGAAAACATGAGGTAGTGAAATAAAATCCAAAAGCATACATTCAATAATAAAACAAACAAGTCATGGCATACAATAATCTATCACAAGCACTAAGGTTCAACATAACTTAGACAAAAACATGCCATACCTCATAGGTTGGTATGATCAAATTATTAACACGAGAAAACGACAAGTATGGTGGTCCAACTATTGGAATACGTCTCACTCATATGCTAAGTCTATGATATCTTCCCTTAGTCATTTTATGGTGGTCTCTAAGTCTTGGGTATACTTATTCTCCTCTCTAAGGTCATTTTTGAGTGTTGAGCATTGTACACTTGAGTCTTTCACCAAGTTCCTTGATAGCATTCCAAGCTGCATTTATTGTAGAGTCAAAGAATGACATATGCATTTCAGAGTTGGTGACCATGGAGAATCCTGACTCTTTGTGGTTGTCCTCCTTGTTTTTGTACAAGTGGAGCTGTACCCACCAATATTATTCTTCTCCTTCACCCATCACTGGAAATCCCTTGTACACGGCTTCACCATGTATTCCCAAGATAACCATGAGGTTTTTGAGAGCCTTGGGAAACTCTGTCTCACATTCTAAGGTCATGGTCATGACTGGTCCCTTCTTGACGGCTTCGTTGATGGCGGCCATCTACAAATATAGATGAGAAATAAGATTAGGAGAGCTTTACAAGAAGAAAAGAGACAAGTGTGGAATTTGCAAAGAGTTGCATTTTTCCTAGTGGTTTCCTTAGTCTAATTAATCTTAGTGTCGTAATCCTACAAGCAACACCGTGCTCTGGTACCACCTATAAGACCCCAGCTTTTAAGGTAAAGGCCCCTGTGATTGCCATACTAGTCCCTGGATCGAATTGCTAGCATCCACAGTTTAAGATGAAGAACACAGATACAAAAATCATTATTACATCGTCATTCTAGAAATAACATAGTCTTTACAACTCATTTGCCCAAGGCTAATACATAGAGTTCATACATAAGTAGATAAATAAAAGTCTTCATCTTCATGTGCCACAGGCAAACATGTTCAGTCTGGACTCACAACCCTAGTCTCCATCAGAGTAACCTGCAACATCATAAGTTACAGCCACAGAGGTTCAATACATTTAGAATTGTATTAGCAAGTGATACCACAGTGGAATAGTAGCATCTAACATCTATATGAATTTGGCTAAGTGTAGTTCAGGCTGGCTTTGCTCAAAATAAGATTTTTCTTATTAGTTGAATAAGTTTTTCTTTCATAGTGGGTTCATGCCTCTAATAAGTGATACCACAGAGGTTCAATAAGTTTTTGTTTGACAAAAAACACCCAAGGAACCACCAATAGACATTGCTGAACCTTTACCCTTGTTAAACCACAAGTTTTAACTTAGAGAAATTGGGATGAGGAGATTCTTGATCACTTCAATGTCTTTGATGCTCAAATTGTCCGTTGTCGGGGACATGGCTAAGTACATATGTTTTACCCTCTCGAGAGGTGGTATACTTTCCCCACAAGACTCGACATGCATCGAGACGAGACTTTTTAGAAGCATTCCCTTAGACCACCATGGACACGTTCCATCCTATCAACCCTACCACTAACTGTCCATCTGGCTAAGTTCTTGCAACCTATTTGGTCAAGGCAGAGCCCATATGCCATGTGGTTGCACAAGAATGTTCTCAACACTAAATGTCTCGAATCCCTTTGTTCTTGGGTGGCCATCCACAAGTGTGATACACAAGGTAAACCATAAAAATGGGCCTTGTGTAACCACTCAACACAAACCATTCTTTCCATTCCACCCAGTTGATTCATTCACATGTTGTTTTATTATTCAAAAACACATAGTCATAGATTTTGCACAACAACATAGTATGAATATTACACCCTTGTTATCTACTAGCTAGGCTAAGCATACTAGTGTAGCAAGTTTCTTATCTTAGGAAAAACTAATAAGACAACAACTATAGGATTTCCCAAGCATAGCATATACTTAGAAAATAATCATGCAAATCCTACCCAAAATATCACTAGTGCATAGATAAAATAGTAGGAAAAAAATATGAAGCATCACTTGCCTTGATAGTTGGGGGAATAGCAATAGTCCTCACAATCACAATCACCACAATCACCAAAACTACACGTAAAATCATAACACCAAATTCACATTCAATATTCAAACAAAAATACATATGAATGCATGAAAATGCAATGGAATGATTTTCTACACTAAACAAGTCAAACTAAATAGTACTGACCAAAAAGTAAACTTTCTAAGATCTAAATAAACCAAAAAAATACTTTTAAACAATTTTCAAAATAATTTTTATATGCAAAAATAGGCCTACAAATGCTTCTGCAATAAATCCTAATTTTTTCAGAAGCAAATGACTAATTCAAGGCCATAGATGTGTAGAGCTTAACTTATTTGTAATTTTTGGACAAACAGATAAAAATTTATTGAATTTACAAGTTTGAATATCTAATAGATTCAAAATCTGATTTTAAAACAAAAAACTCACACACATGGCACCATCTGATTGGCCCGTACGGCTTCGCGCGGTTCGCGCTCGTGGGGCATAGATCTAAGTTAGATCGCGTGTTCGAGATTGGACTGTACCCCTTCGTGCTAGATCTAATCCTAGTCGTTGGATCTAGATCCAACGAATCTGGTCGCTCTGGCCATAGACAGGCGGCGCGAATGGCCACTGCAGCGGCGATGGCTCTGCCAGCGATGCACTGACGACACTAGGGGGTAAGAGGGGTGGTGGCGAGGCTTACCAGAGTCGTCTGGACGCGGTGAAGCTCGACGTGTACTTGATTTTGACAGGGGGCACGGACACGGGCATAGGGGCTCGTCGGAGATGCTGCTGGCATTGCATGCGTATGATGGTTGACGGCGTCAGGGCTACGAAGCAAAACAGGACCAACGGAAGGTGGCATTAGATGCGCGCGAGGACGACGATCAAGATAACATCAACCAGAGGGAGAGGGGTGGACAAAGTTCACCGGGATTGGTCGCCGAAGACGAGTTCACCGTCAGGGTGCGTGCAATCAAAGACGAAGCCGAGCTCCTCGGCCACGAGCAAGCAAACAGCAAGATTCAGTAGGTGCGCACGAAGATGGCAAGTACGATAGGGTGAACCAGAGGGAAAGGAGGGTTGAAGCTCACCGGGATTGGTCACCGGAGACGTGCGGTGCCACGGTGGTGTGAGCTTGAGAAATGGTAGCCTGGGGGCGCTCGAGCGGTGTGGTTTGAGGGGAAAGATGCGGGAGAGGGAGGGGGTTAAGTAGAAGGTCGAGGGGGAGGGAATTACGCCTGCAATCATTCGATTTGATTTGAATTGAATCGGAGGAAACGGCAGCGGCGAAGCGGGTCGTCGCGCGGGGATTTGGGGACGATGAGCTGATGTGGTGGTGGTGCCGTGCCGTCAGCGAGTGGGTGCGGCGCGGGCGCATGAGAAAAGAGACGGGGAGGGGGAACCCAGGTGGGATTGCTGGGCTGAGAGTGGAACTAGGCTAGATAGGTTGCTGCAGTTTTCTTTTTTTCTTTTGCCCTTTTTCTTTTCTGTTTTGATTTTCTAAAATGAATTTGAATGGCCAATTCAAATATGTTTGAATTCAAACTTTCACCAAGTTTTTTTCTGTGATCCTAGTGCCAAAATGTGTGAAACACATCTAACCACTCAAAACCACTTTGGTCTTTGAAATAAAAATAAAACCATGCCCCATATATAATATATAAAGAGGGGTTTAAATATGGTTTTATTTAGGGTTTTGATTTGTAAATTTTAATGCAATATAAATATGCTATGATGATATGAATTTAATAACATGGCTTCGCATTTGAAGAAATTTGGGATGTTACAAATGCGCTGTCTCTCCCTCAGGAATCTATGCAGTGCCAAGCGCTACAGACAAGGGTCGGAGGAATAGAAGGGCAAAAGAAGCGTCATGCATGTGATAGTCCTAGAGTCCAACGTTCACATGTCGTGGGCTCTAGGTTATTACCGTCAATAGAAGGGCAACAGGGAAAGAGGGCACTGAATTATCTCTTTGGGAGAAGCATATTCGGGGAATATGCCATCCACGTCATCCCTAATATATCCTGGCCACCCCTTTATAAGGTGAGCCAGGGCCTCCTAGTAGAGGGATCGATTTCATTTTACACTTAGAGACTAGGCGAGAGCTTCTTCCTCCTCTCTTTGATATAGCTCAAGGATCAAGTGTAACCATTATTGATCAAACTAAAGATCGAGAGTGAGTTCTTCGAGTGTAGACACCACTATCCCTCCCTGGATCCCACTAGTGCATATTGGCCCCATCTTTAGCCTACCCATGGCATCTGAAGTGCCACCACCACGACATTTGGTGCCCACCATGGGGCCGGCAGCGGTGCTAGATGGAGTCAAGATCTGGATGGGAAACTTCATCGCTACCAGCAAGCGCATCATCTCCGGGATGGTGCAGCACTTCGACATGTGGGACTATGTCAGTGACAACGCGCATCACTCCGGCAGGCGCTCTCCTCCGTGCAACCGGGTCTTCATCAACCTAGGCGCGCACAAGGTTTGCATCAGCATTGACGTCTCCTGTGTCTACCCGCAACAAGTCATCCTCGTGGGAGAGCCTCCCCTCAGCCCTGCAAGCGGTCCGCGTATCTCTTGCCCCGCAGGAAGCATCAAGGTCACGATGACCATGCCCGCACCAGCAGCAAGAGCAGGAGCCGGCCCAAGCAAAGACCCGGCAGTAGAAGATCTGGCAGTAGTATATGCGGCAGAGGCTCATAATGTAACTCCTAAAGCACCTCACATCAGAGGGCCACCTTTAGAAAGGCCAGAGAATATCTTGGAGGAAGCAAATGAAAACTTAACAACTCCTGTAGCTCCCATTGTAGATCCGGCACATGAACATGCCAAGCTAGAGAAAACTCGGTTGAAAATGTTAGATGAGGCTTGATGGTGCTGTGTCAGCGTAGAGCGCTTTGTCGAGAAACCCCAAGAGCAAGGTATGATGCAACACAACAACAAGTTTTCCCTCAGTAAGAAACCGAGGTTATCGAACCAGTAGGAGGAAGGAAACGTCTCAAAGGTGTTGCAAGCAACGTGGAAACCTGCACAACACAAACTCAAGACTTTGCCCCAACTAACAGTGAGGTTGTCAATCTCACCGGTTGTTGTAACAAAGGATTAATTGTATGGTGTGGAAGGTGAAAGAGGTTTGCAACAAGTAAACAATAATAGTGGAAGATGTATCAATGGTAAAGATTGGACCGGGGTCCATAGTTCACTAGAGGTGTTCTCCATAGATAAACAAACATGGTATACTGGGTAAACAAATTACAATAGGGCAATTGAAAGGACTGACCAAGGCATAATAATGCAATACTAGACATAAAGATCCTATGAGATTCGATTGGGCTAGGATACATAGACCGCCATCCAGCTGCATCTATGACTAGAAGTCCACCTTTGGGTTATCATCCGAACCCCCTATAGTATTAAGTTGTAAGCAACAGACAACTGCTTGTTCCATGAACAAGAGACCGTTGTTTTCCCCCTAGTGGAAACAACACATCTACAACCTTAGATATTTCTATCACTTCCCTTGATTAAATAGAGGCATGAACCCACTATGGAGCATAAATACCGCCTCTTGGAGTCACTAGCAACTACTTGGCCAAGATAGCTACTAACAACGGAGAGCATGCAAGATAACAAACAACACATACATGATAGAATCAATAAGACAAAACCATTTATCAATATGACATAGTAATCTCAATATTCATCAGATCCCCGCAAACACAACATGCATAATTACAAATAGATGAGATCTTGATCCTGAACGGAGCTCACAAGATCTAGACATGAAAGCACAAGGAGGAGATACAACCATCTAGCTACTACATGGACCCGTAGTCCAAGGTGGAACTACTCACGTGTCACATCCCAAGATTTTCCAAATCCTGTAATGTGAAAATAAATGAATAAAACAAAACTTTGTTTGATTTTCAGAGCCAGAAGAAACTTTTTGAATTCAAATGGAACCTCAAACCAATTTGAATCAAATAAATTCTAAAGAGATTTAAAAAGATAAACTTTTATTAAAGGAAAATAAAAATATTTAAAATACTATTTTGGATCTCTTAATAAAAGATTTGGTATTCAAAAGAAAAGATGGATTTATAAATAAAGATTATTTTATAAAGCCAAATTAAAACATTGACCAAGCTTTGGATTTAATAAATGAAAGTCTATTATATTAATTAATAATGGACATTAAAATAAAATGTTATTTTGTTTTAAAACAAGTTTCCAAGTATTTAATAACTAAAGCCCATTTTATTTAATTATTAATGGATCCTAAAATAAAAGGTTATTTTGTTTTAAACAAATTTTCCAAATATTCTTTATTTCCAAATAAAACCTACTGTTTGAGTTTTGAAAATATTTGGATTTCAAATGGGGATTTTATTAATATCAAACCCTATTCTAATAATAAACCATGGTCCAT
Source organism: Avena sativa (assembly GCA_916181665.1). Lineage (NCBI taxonomy): Eukaryota > Viridiplantae > Streptophyta > Magnoliopsida > Poales > Poaceae > Avena > Avena sativa. Next base: position 34,140,114 of record OV702279.1, read on the forward strand.
TTTATTTAAATTAATAAATGGAACCTAAAAAAATTTAAAATATTATTTTGAGATTTGGTTTATGGTGATAAATAGAACCAAAAACCCATTACAATGGTTTGAATTGTTTGAATTATTTGAATGCTTGAATAGTTGGATGAAATTCAAAACAGAAAAACAGATTTAGAAATAGAAAAAGATTTAGACAGAAAAAAAAAATAGAGCAAACGACCTGGCCCAGCTACCCAGCCCAGGAAGCCCAGCACCAGCCCAGTTTCATCACCCCGAAGGAAAACGATTCGCACCTCGCTTCTGACCCGTACAGTGTATGACCAGTGGACCCTTCCCTCATTTCGTTTTCCCACTGACAGGTGGACCCCACCGCTCCTGTTCGTCGTCCTCACCCGCGGGACCCCTTCTTCCCCAAACCGCGCTGCCGTTCCCTGTCATCAATCCGCGCGCTTAATTCTTCATAATGGCTGCGTTAATCCCGCCTCTGACCTTGTGTACTTAAGCGCCAGCACCTTCCCCTCCTTTTTCCTCTGTCGCCACTCCCTCTTCGCCCCTAGGCTGTCGCCAATCACTCGTGCACCGCCGCTGCTCCGACGAGCTTCCATCTCCAATCCCAGCTAGTACACGCCACCCCTGCCTTCGAGAGCGCCCTAGCAAGCTTCCCCACTCCCAGACACACCTCCCCGTACCACCAGTTCGACCGCGGACGCCCCTGAGCCTCGCCAACGACAACTTCCATTACCGCCGCCGTCTGCTTCTGCTCCGACGACGACTCCCCGGTAAACCAGACCGCCCCTCTCCTTCTCGTTCACGCTCACAGCACCCCCGTGAACTCCTGCGTCTAACCATAACCTCGGTTGGCCTTCTCGTGAATTGTAGCGACGTCATCGACCACGACTGAGGCCACCCGACGCCGACCTCCACTCCGGCGAGCAATTGTCGCAGTACCCGAGCTCCCCTTGTCAAGCCAACAGCACGACGAGCGTCACCACGACCCTGCGATCTCGGTGAGCCTTCTCCTCTTCTTCCTTGCATCCTGAGTCACCGGCGACCACCCCACCGGAGCGCTGCCGCCAGAGCACCGCCGACAGCGCCGCCCACTTTAGGTCAGAGTCGCCAGTACCGTTCGATTCAGATTTAGCGGCCACGATTAGATCACTTATCGTCGAAGGGGTATGTCCTCTGGGCCACTCGATCTAACTAGATCCAACGCCCCACAGCCGCGATCCCAGCGAACCGGTATCGACCAGTAAGAACACGCCACGTGTCACCTATTTGGTTTAAAAACAGATTTGAAAAACAGAAACTTTTGCGAACTTCAAACCCTTATATCTTTGGATCCACACGTCCAAATTTTACAAATTTTATGTCGTTGGATTCAGGAGAACAAGCCCTAGCCAAGCATGGCCTTAGTTTCGAAAATAGTATCTGTTAGCTTGTGTGAAATTGCAGATCCTTTTGTGAGCTTGTTTAGATTAGAAAAATTGTTTAAAAATGATTTTTGGATTAAAACCTTTGCAAAATGGTTTGTTGTGATCTTACTGACCCTAAGAACCAACCCTTGGTGTTAGAAATGATTTTTGTAAGATTTAGGTTAGATTACTTGACTTAGTCATTTTCTAGCCAAATAAAAATAATGGTTTTTGTTATAAAAATGTTTATGAAAAGAAAACTTTAAGGAAATGTTTTGAACCAAACTTACTGACCCCAAACACCAAGCCTTGCCAAGGGCAACTCACTTGGTGAAAAACCTAAAGTTTTGCTTTGATAAGAATAATTTTCACCACATAAAATGATGAATGAATTTTAAAAATGGTCTTGAGATAAAACCCATTTACAAACAACTTTGCCACTTTGGTAGATGACCAATATGGATCTTACAAAGTTTAGGAATCTAATAGAGACCCTCTTTACAAATGACTTTGCCATTTTGGTAAATGACCAATTTGGACCTTACAAAGTTTAAAAACCTAGTAGAGACCAACCTTACAAAAGAACCCACCTTTGCATGACTTAGATTCCATTTGCTTTAGGTGTGTGAGATTGATTGTTTGACTTGATTTGGAATGTTAGTTGATTTTGTGTTTTGCTTGATTGATTGTAGTGAAATTAGCAAAGTGTGAAACTAGCAAGATCAAGGAGTGAACCACCATTTCCTTCCAAAAAGGCAAGTTACACTATCATACAAAAGCCCTACTACTTTCATTATACTTAGTGGATTTCGAAAACATGCATGAAAAGATATTTTTGTACTTATGCTATGCTAAATCCTAATAGGATTCCCTATACACTCCTTAGTGAAAATGTTGAAGTTGTACATGCTTATCCATGCTATATGCTATAATTTGAAAAAGAGATACATGTTGAGATTTTACAAAGGTTGAGAAAAGGACTTGTGTTTTACATAATAAAACAAGGACTCAATGAACCACCTAGGTGGAGGATACTTTAAGTTTTGGAGAAGGTGGCAACAAAAGGGAACCATGTCTATGGCAATCACTTTGTGTTGTGCTCCAAAAGAAAACCACCTAGGAAACTTAGAGATCAAACATGCTTCTCCAATTGTGGCTTTCGTGTGCAACCACATGCTATTATGGCTCTGGCTTAGTCAATTACATTAGGAAGACCCATACATTGTCTTTAGTTACTGGACATGGGGATCTAGAATGCTTCATGGGGGCTGAAGACAAAGCTAGCAATGATGTATGGGAGGACCTTTTGGAAAGACTTCGTCACATTCTCAATCTGCCAGTACTCCATCTTGGTGAGCACTAATCCAGTAGGCCACTGGTGGCAACAAGATGGGATTGTGTCATGTGGGTAAAGTGTACTCCTTCTGCAGAAGTAAATAAAATCTAAGTACTTAGCCGTGTCCCCGGTTATGGACAATACTGAGCAACTAAAGTTTGAACTATGGGAGATCTCGACATTCCAACTTCTAATATAAAAACTTGATGCCCTTGTGTGTCTACCAAGGAATTCAAAGAGATTTTGTTAAACTTGTTGCACTTGGGGTTACCAAGGTGCTCAAGAGATTTGACAAGGATTTGAACACTTGAGTTTCTACCAAGGAGTTCAAGGAACTTGGAAAAGAAATTTGACAAAGAACTTTAAAACCCTTTTTGAAAAGATAGGATAAAACAATGCTTTATGCAAATAAGCCTTAAACTCTACTTAGCCAAATATGCATATAATGATAGGATCCACTCATAATATACATAAAAGTGAAGCTTGCCAATACAATTCAAAATGTATTGACCCTTGTGGCTGTAACTTAAAATGTTGCAGGTTGATTGTTTTTAAATGAAGATTGTTTGATTGACTAGGACTACAAAGTCTACAACCAACATCTGCCTGTGGCACTTTGAAGATGAAGGACCCATGACTATAATTATTCCGCTGCAATGTAATGTAATAGCCAAATGAGCTATGTTTGATGTAATAAACTTATGTTATTCCTGGTTATAAAGTTATATTATGACCTTTGTTTCTTGATATTACATCTTAACTGTGGATGCTAGCTATTGATCCAGGGACTAGCATTGTAAAACACAGGAGGAACCTAACTTATTGGGTTGGGACCTCTACATCACGTTTCATACCGGAGGCTGGCATGATGAAGAAGAAGGCCTTCGAGATGATCTCCCCTCCGGCAGGGTGCCGAGAAGAGCTTCAGATCCCCCCTGATCTAGGGACGATCGTGGTGGCGGCTACAGACGATTTCGTGGAATATTTATCGGGTGCTTAGGGTTTAGGCATCGGGGACTTCTTATAGGTGAAGAGGCGAGGCAGGGGGCCACTAGGGCGGCTACACCACCCTAGGCGCGGGGTGGGCCCACCCGCGCGGCCAGGGGGTGTGCCCCTGCTGAGTCTCCTCCGTCTCGTATTCCGGCTTCGTGTTTCCCACGGTAAAATATTTACTTTGGCTTTTGTCCCGTCCAATTTCGAGAATATTGATTTTCTGCCTTTGTGGAACCAAAAACAGAAGAAAACAGGCAACTGACACTGTGGTAACTTGTTAATAGGTTAGTACCAGAAAACATATGAAAAGCACCTCAAAGTTTGGACAATTGAAAGCAAAGTAGATACTAAACAAGCATCGAACATCAAAAATTATAGATATGTTTCCGACGTATCAAGGCTAAGAGAGTAGTAGCTCTGCAACAGTCACTTAACATCACGCTGCATGAGTATGCTAGGGATAACAAGATTAACACTAGCCGAACTCACTTAGATGGTGTGAGAATAATGGAATGACCCTCCTTAGTGATATCAACAAGGAACATGTGTCTAGGCAGGGTGACTCAGCTGACCCAGGGTTGCCGAGGTATAGCACACCTGCAAAAAACCTCAGGGCTACAGATGCGGCAGCTGCCAAGATAGATGGTCTGACCGTTGAAGCCCAACAGAGGCAACAAGAAAGAGTCATTGAGCTGGTGCGTATAGAAAACCAGCAAAATGAGGAATTTCTCAAAAACAACCCGGCAAGACCCGAAGGTTCTCGTGTTGTTCATTCGGTTGGAGGTGCACCGATAGTATCAGCTGCCGCAGCATCTTCACCCGGCGGAGGAACAAGGAAGGATAAGTCAATAACCTTAGGAAGAAGAGATAAGAAAACGGTGCCCTATTATCCGGCAGTGGATGGGAAGGCAAATATGAACTAAGGCAATGCAAGACGAGGTAACAGTGGGAATAGAAACCCCAGTCATGGTAATTGTTGCCAAGGAAACAACAGATGGGGTAATCCCGGCCAGCGTAATTCAGCTGGAGGAGGGCAACATCCACCACAACAGCACTAATCGAGGTATGAACCTCGGCAAGAAAGGGGTGCAGAAGCAGTTCCACAAAACCCGGGACAGAAGAGGTACAATGACGGCTATTCGGAAATGGAGAATGCCGGATTTGCTAGACCTAATCACCATGTGATAGGAGAAAGAATGGGAAACAAAAACTTGCAGCCGAATGATGCAAGGTTGCAATTGGACAGAACATACATATCCTAGTTGTTGGAAGAACAAGGTCCTCCGGGTCCAGCATGATTTGGAACTCGGATCATGAGGGATCTACCTGTGATGAACTTCTAGTTGCCAAGAGGAACAAAAACATATAATGGAAGCACAAATCCACAAGATTGTTTGATTGATTATGCTACTGTAGTGAAAATTTCAGAAGACAACCTTAAATGGGCAGTGAGATATGTGCCGCAAATATTGGAAGGGCCGGCAATAGTTTGGTTGAACAACTTCCAGCAGGAAGTATCAACCGATGTTTATATTTTTAGATGTTTGTGAGCAACTTCACGAGTACGTATAAAAGTACAAATAGACCTCAACAACTCGCCATGTGCAAGAAGAGACTGAATGAGGCCGACCGAGAGTTTTTGACTCGGTGGTGTAACCAGAGGAACTCATGTGAAGGGGTGATTGAATCGCAAGCGATTGCTTGGTTAACACAAGGGTGTAGATATGCAAGTGTGTTGTGGCATAGGTTGTAGAGAGATATGCCAACTACATGGTCCGAGACAATTCATATAGCTGAATCATATGGTCTGGGCGATCCGACTCAGCTAGAGCTTATGTCGGCAGATCAAAGTGAAAAGCAAGAGCATTACGCTCGTGATGGTGCCGGGTCATCCCGAAGGAATGAATTCCGAGGTAAGAGAAGAGATGATAGGCCATACTATCGATACAATTTGAGTCATGTTGCTGCAGTAACCCAAGACCAGCCAGGTGATGGGGGTAATTAGTGTCAAAAGAACAGTGCACAATAGTGGACTCCAAAAAATGATGGAAAAAATCAGTGGACCCCTAAGCAAAATAAGTAATGGCAAGAGAGGCTGAAGTACACAAATGTACTGTGTTGGATTAGCCTTGTAAATTTCACACTCCTAACCCGGCTAAGATGGTGAATCATACAACTCGGCAGTGTGCTTGGATGAAATAGGCCATGGGCGGGGCTGAACCGAATCAGCTGAATCATAGACCTCATCTCACAGGAGGCAATGTTCAGCAACAGCTAGCTCTACCTCATACACCGCCGATATATGACAACCAGCCACCACCGAGATATGAGAACCATGACAGGAGAGAAGTTATACACCAAGTGGTGAATCAGAACCAGGAGAACCGTGGAGACCCCGGTCAAGGAGGCAGGAATGCGTACAAAGAGCATCATCATGCATATTGTGTGTTCACTATAGAGCTGATAGATAAGAAAAGTATGCAGAGAAGGCATATGGAGTAAATGCGGTTATGCCGGCTGTGCCAAGATACATGAACTGGTCGGATTAGGAAATCACTTGGAGTATAAGGGATCACCCCAAGATCATGCCGAACCCTAGATCATATTCGTTGGTTCTTGATCCGACGTTCATTGGGCCGAATATCAATGTCAAGTTCTCCAAGGTGCTGGTCGACAATGGCAGCAGCATAAACATGTTGCAGACGACTAAGAATACCTTCCATGGCATTGTGCCGGGATTGTCTTGTGAACCAATAGGCAAGGTCTGGATTGATGTGTTATTCTGCACAAGGGAGAACTGCCGAACTAAAAATTTGGAGTTTGAGGTTGCGGACCTATAAAGTTGTTACCATGCACTACTAGGAAGGCCGACATTGTCAAAGTTCATGGCGTGTAATCATGTTAGTTACTTGAAGATGAAGATGCCAGGACCGCATGGGGTTATTACCTTTACTGTAGACTATAGAAGATCGATGGAGTGTGCCTCGACCAGGTCAAACCTAGCCGAGTCATTAGTAATCGCAAGGGAAAAGAATATGATTTAGGAAGTGGCAGCTTTGGCTCAGTCGGCACAACTGAATATGCCAGCACTCGGCTACCCACATGGCAATGTCTCTTTTTAGCCGACTAAGGACACTAAGAAGATTCAAATTGATGACCAGTTCCTAGAGCACACCATCACTATTGGTGTAGGCCTAAATGCTAAATAGGAAAGTGAGATCGTCAGCTTCCTCTGTGAGAATTGGGTCATATTTTCTTGGTCTACTCAAGATCTACAAGGTGTGTCGAGGGAGCTGGCAGAGCACTCTTTACATGTGAAGCCAGATGCAAGGGCGGTGAAGCAACCTGTCCGCCGCTTCGCCGAGGTCAGGAGAAAAATCATTGGAAATGAGATAGCCTAGCTCCTTGCAGCCGGGTTTATCATGGAAGTGCTTCATTCGGATTGGATCTCTAATCCGGTGCTGGTAGGCAAGAAGAAAGATGATCTGAATGTAGAAGTGGTGTGGCGTATGTGCATCGACTACACCAACCTGAACAAAACATGTCCAGAGGATCCATTTCCTTTGCCGAGAATAGATTAGGTTATTGATTCAACTGCTGGTTATGAGTTACTATCATTTGTAGATCCGTACTTTGGCTTCCACCAGATACCGTTAAATCCAGCCGATCAAATAAAGACTATATTCATTACCCCGTACGGGCTTATTTCTATCGTACCATGCCATTCGGCTTACGCAATGCAGGTGCGACATATCAAATATGCATGCAAAAATGCTTACATGATCAAATTGGCAAAAACGTCCAAGTATATGTTGATGACGTGGTAACAAAAACCAAAAATAGTCGCACACCATTAGATGATATTCGGCAGACATTCGCGAACCTAAGAAGATTCAGAATGAAGCTTAACCCAGAAAAATGCACCTTTCGTGTTCCGGCCAGAAAATTACTCGGTTTCTTTGTGTCAAGTCGAGGTATCAAAGAAAAACCGACAAATATTTGGGTGGTAGAACGCATGGAGCTGTTTAAGTCCCTCAACGATGTCTAGAAGTTCACATGTTTCCTGGAATTGTTGAGTCGGTTCATAAGTCGGCTTGGAGAGAAGGCATTACCCTTATATCAACTAATGAAAAAATCGGATAAATTTACCTTGACACCACAAGCTGATAACACTTTTCATGAATTAAAGAAAATACTAGTCGCAACACCTGAGTTAGCTTGACCACTATCCAAGGAGCCAATGTTGCTCTACATAGCAGCGACCAACTGATACGCGCAATTTGCATCACCCTTATATATCATAATTGTCACATCCCAAGATTTTCCGAATCTTGTAATGTGAAAAAAATAAATGAATAAAATAAAACTTTGTTGATTTTCAGGTTGAGAAGAAACTTTTTGATTCCAATTGGAAACCTTCAAACCTATTTTGAACAAATAAAATCCTAAAGGGATTTAAAAGGATAAATAAACAATAAACTTAAAAATATTTAAAATTACTATTTTGGATCTTTTAATAAAAAGATTTGGTTTTCAAAAGAAAAGGTAGATTTATAAATAAGGATTATTTTATAGAGCCCAATTAAAACTTGGCCAAGCTTTTGAAATAAAATATTTCTATTTGATAAAAATAGTAAAGGTTTATTTAAATAAAATAATAAGGATTTAATATCCAATTTTATTTAAGTAAAGGCTTTTCCCATTTTAAATAAACACTAAAACTTATTTATTTATTTTAAATAAGTTTTCCAAGTATTTTATATTCTCAAATAAAACCTACTGAAGTGTTTTGGTGTTATTTTAGATTTTTAAAATGAAGTTTTTAATAAAACAAATCCTATTTGATTTAATGACTAAGGTCCATTTTATTTAATTATCAATGGACCCAAAATAAAATGTTATTTTATTTTAAACAAGTTTTCCAAGTATCTTCTATTTTCAAATAAAACCTACTGATTTGGTTTTGAAAATATTTAGATTTCAAATGGAGCTTTTAAATTAAAACCTATTTTGTTTTATTAACTAGTGTCCATTTTATTTAATTATAAATGGACTCTAAAATAAAAATATTATTTTATTTTGGGAATTGGTTTATGTTGTTAAACAGAACCAAATTCAAACTACAAGTGTGGTGAATGTTTGAATTGATTTGAATGCTTGATTGATTGTTTGAATTTCAAAACAGAAATTGAAATTGGAAAAAGAAAAAGATTCAGACAGAAAAAAATAGAATCTAGTCGACCCAACCCAGCAGCCCAACTAAGCCCAATACCAGCCCAGTCTCTCCCCCTCTGCGAAACGTTTTTCACTTAAAGTCTCACCAGAAGAGCAACTGACCGGTGGCCCCTCCTTCCCTCTCCTCTCTCTCTCGCTGACGAGACGACCCCACACGGCCGCGTCATCATCTTCCTCGCGCTGACCCCGCCCCTCTCTCCTCACTACCGTTTCTGGCCGCGATTGAATCTTGTTAAATTCTAGTTACTGCCGCTGTTAAACCTCGCCGTGACCACGCACATTTAAACGCCAGCGTCTCCCCTCCATTTCCCCTCTGTCTCCTCCCCCAAATGCGCCCCCAGGCTGCCGAATTTCGCTCGACATCGCCACTGTCTCCGACGACACTCCAGCGACAATTCCGACCGAACCGCGCCACCCCTTGCCACCTCGACCACGCACACATACTCCCCACCTCCCGGCGCATCTCCCCGTGCCACTCATTCATCTGCGAGTGCCCTGTAACCTCGGCTTCGTCGACACCGAGCGTGCGCCGCCGTCTGCCATTTCTCCGTCGAGCATTCGAGGTGAACTCCGACCGCCCTAAGCTCTCTCGATGATGCACACAACTTCCCCAGATCATTCCGCGTCTAACCATTCCCCTATCTTGCCTTAGGGTGCCTTGTAACCCCATCCCCGACGACCTCCAGAGCGTTCCCGACGCCGAGCGAACTCCGGTGTGCAATCCAGGGCAACCACGAGTGCCCCTCGACCCAAGAAGACCACGTTGAGCTTCCCCAGGCTTCTGCGAACACGGTGAGCCAACTCCCTCCCTCTCTCGCTTCCTGCTTCACCAGCACCGCCACCCTCTGACCACGCCGCCGCCAGCCACCGTCGCTGCGCCGCCAGCTTTTGGTCAAACACGCGTGAGCCGTTAGATCCCCATCCTGTGGCGCAAACAGAACGACTTAAGCGAACAGGTATGGGAGCATCTGAGCCGTGCGATTCGCATTAGATCCAACGATCCTCAGTGAGTGATCCTGACGAAACGGTATAGACGAATTAGAAACAGCCACGTGGCCAGTCTTCGATTTAAAAACAGATTTGAATCAGATTTGTTTGCAAAATTGAAAACCTTGTAACTTTAGTTCCACACGTCCAAATTTTGAGAACTTTATATCAATGGAATCAGTGGAACAAGCCCTAGCCAACCATGCCTTTTGTTTAGTAAAAAGTTTCTGTTAAATGGTTTGTTTTTGCAGAAACATTTGTATGCTTGTTTAGATTATAAAAATTGTTCAAAAATGATTTTGGGGATAAAATCTTTTGCAAATGGTGTGATTTGAACCTACTGACCATAGGAAACACTTTGTGGATTCAAAAATGTATTTAGTGAAACAAAAGAATGATTCTTTGATTTAAAACCATTTCTAGTCAAATAAAAATATGGTTTATTTATTGAAAATGATTTTGAAGAAAAACCTTTGGGAAATGTTTTGTTTTAAACTCTCTGACCCCAAACACCAAGTTTTATGGTTTGAAAACATATTTGGTGAACCCTATAGATTAATGCCTTAATAAAAATATTTCTACACCACATAAAATGATACTTTGTTTTGGAAATGGTTTAGGAAGTGAAACCTCTTGCAAATGACTTTGCCACTTTACAAAATGACCAATAGGTGTTTTCAAATGTTTATGTCCCATTAGGAACCACTGTTTCAAACAAAACAAAGCTTGGCATGCTTGCATGCATTACTTTGACTTTATCATTTTATGTGATGTTTTGCTTGATTGGTAGATTGAGATTGTGCCTTGGTTGATTGATTTGTAGTGACTTTAAGAAGTGTGATTGTTGAAAGGACAAGGAGTGAACTTATACTCAAAAGGAAAGTGATGCTTCATACTTTTGTCCCATTACTTTCACTATGCATTAGTGATTTTTTCTAAGTAAAACTTGCATGGAATTTTTGCTAACTATAAACCTTGCTATAGGAAACCTAGTAGATGAAACCTTAGTAGGAATTTCCTAAGTCAAGATACCTACTACTATCAAGCTTAGCTTAGCTAATAGAAAACAAGGGTGGAATATATATCCATACTATGGAAAAATTTCTAAGTCTGAGGACTTGTGTTTTTGTTTAATAAAACAACTAAGTTAATGAATCACCTGGGTGGAATGGTAATTGCTTGGTGGTTCTTGGTTGAGTGGTTCACAATGCCCATGTTTATGGTTGAACTTGTGTATCTCACTTGTGGATTGCCACCCACGAACAAAGAGATTTGAGATGTCAAATGTTGAGAAGCTTCAAGTGCAGCCACTTTGTATTATGGGCTCTGCCTGGATCATATAGGTTGCAAGAACTTAGCCATATGGACAGTTGGTGGTAGAGTTTGATAGGTTGGAACGCGTCCATTTTGGTCTAAGGGAAGGCTTCTGAAAGATCTTGTCTTGGTGAAACCAAGTCTTGTGGGGAAAGTGCACCACCTCTCCAGAGTGTAAAATCTAAGTACTTAGCCATGTCCCTAGTAAAGGACAATTTGAGCATCAAGACATGGAAGCAATCAAGAATCTCATCATTCAAATTTCTAAGATAAAAACTTGTGGTTTGAACAAGGGTTAAAGGATCTTCAATCTTTGATTGAGAAAAATGATTTTGTCAAGCAAAAACTTAGTGTTTTCAAATGTTAAGGAAAAATCTATTTTGAGCAATGCAAGCCTCAACTCCACTTAGCCAAATGCATATAGTTGATAGACTCCACTATACTACCATAGTATCACTTGCCAATACAATTCAAATGTATTGACCCTTGTGGCTGTAACTTGTTATGTTGCAGGTTTGTTTGATATTAGTGAAGTTTAATGAATAGGATTACAAGTCTACAACCAACATGTCTGCCTGTGGCACTTTGAAGATGAAGGACCCCATGCTTATTGATATTCTGCTGCAATGTAATGTAATAGCGAAATGAGCTATGTAAGATGTAATAAAATTATGTTATTCCTGGTTATAAAGTTGTATTATGAACTTTGTTTCTTGATATTACATCTTAACTGTGGATGCTAGCTATTGATCCAGGGACTAGCATTGTAAACACAGGGGACTCTACCTTATTAAAGGTTGGGACCCTTTACAATAATTTACCTCTATTCATTGATATTTATCTTATTATGAGGTATTACTTATGGCTTTCATCTGTTTATGCATGATGGATGATTCCTGGAGGATGGAATGTCGGAGTCTGGATTCTGATGGAAAAGAAGGCGTTTCGGTGCAATTTCGCAAAGATCAGAAAAATACCAGAAAAATATGGAAACATATTATTTTACCAGAAGACGAAGGAAGCCAGAAGGAGGGACGAAGAGGGGCCTCAGGGGCCCACACCCCCCCTTGGCGAGGGCCCACCTGACCCCACTCCTAGGGCAGGTGTGGCCCACCTGCCTGGCCTCCGACTCTGCCCCTTCGCATATATCTTCCCTTCGAAACCCTAAGGCTCGGGGAGCGACCACAGATAGATTTCCGCCGCCTCTATGGGGCAGAAAACACTGATAGAGAAAGATCTCTCCAGCAGACAGATTTCTGCCGGGGGAATTCCTTCTCGGACAGGGGAGACCATCGCCATCAACACTGTCATCAAGCTAGGCTTCATCGGGATCATCATCATCATCCACACCATCATCTCCACCAGCACCATCATCACCACTCCGTCCCGCTGTAACAATTGTGTTGGATATTGCTTTAGTTCTTAGGGGAAACTTTCCCCGTGTTAATTACTATTGTAGTTGATGCTTGTGAGTGGAACCATTGGATTATTGTTTATGTTCAGATTGTTATCCATTATCATATCATCTTTGATCTTGATCCATATGATGTCTTGTGAGTAGTTCGTTTAGTTCTTGAGGACATGTGAGAAGTCATGTTGTTAGTAGTGAATCTGTGATGAGTTATTTGTTCAATGGTTTAGTATTTAAGTTGTGGTGCTATTCTTCTAGTGGTGTCATGTGAACGTCGACTACATGATACTTCACCATTTATGGGCCTAGGGGAATGCATTGTGTATTTGACTACTAATTGTGGGGTTTCCGGAGTGACCGAAACCTAAACACCCATTAGGACACATTTTCACAAGGGAGCATAGGATCTCAGAGTTTAAGGTTGTGGTTAGATTTATATCTTAATTACTTTCCTGTAGTTACGGATGTTTGCAGGGGGTTTAATCACAAGTATGTATTAGTCCAAGTACGGTCGGTACATTAGCACAAGTTCACCCACACAACACTTACAACACCAGAGAAGAGTAGTCAGCTATTTGAAGAGAAAGCACTTGACCGAATTCCCATGTGTCCTCGAGAACGTTTGGTCCTTATATGTATTTTGTAAGGTTCCCAATCTTTAATAAGGTAGAGATCCCTGTGTTTACAATGCTAGTCCCTGGATCAATAGCTAGCATCCACAGTTAAGATGTAATATCAAGAAACAAAGGTCATAATACAACTTTATAACCAGGAATAACATAATTTATTACATCTTACATAGCTCATTTGGCTTTTACATTACATTGCAGCAGAATATCTATAATCATGGGGTCCTTCATCTTCAAAGTGCCACAGGCAGACATGTTGGTTGTAGACTTCTAATCCTAATCAATAAACTTCACTAACATCAAACAAAACCTGCTACATAACAAGTTACAGCCACAAGGGTCAATACATTTGAATTGTATTGGCAAGTGATACTATGGTAGTATAGTGGAGTCTATCATCTATATGCATTTGGCTAAGTGGAGCTTAGGCTTGCTTTGCTCAAAATAGATTTTCCTTGTCATTTAAAAACACTAAGTTTTTGCTTGACAAAAATCTTTCCCAAGGCATCTCCCAATAGAAATTGGTGATCCTTTCAACCCTTGTTCAACCACAAGTTTTTAACTTAGAAATCTGGATGATGAGATTCTTTATAGATTCCATGTCTTGATGCTCAAATTGTCCTTTGCCAGGGACATGGCTAAGTACTTAGATTTTACACTCTGCAGAGGTGGTGCACATTCCCCACAAGACTTGGTTTCACCAAGACAAGATCTTTCAGAAGACTTCCCTTAGACCAGAATGGACGCGTTCCAACCTATCATTCCCCTACCACCAACTGTCCATTTGGCTAAGTTCTTGCAACCTATATGATCCAGGCAGAGCCCATAATGACAAGCGGTTGCACTTGAAGCTTCTCAACATTTGACATCTCAAATCTCTTTGTTCCTGGGTGGCCATCCACAAGTGAGATACACAAGGTTACACAAGTCCCCTGGACTTGTGTAACCACTCAACACAAACCATTCCTTCCATTCCACCCAGGTGATTCATTCACTTAGTTGTTTTATTAAACAAAACACAAGTCCTCAGACTTAGAAATTTTTCCATAGTATGAATATATATTCCACCCTTGTTTTCTACTAGCTAAGCTAAGCATGATAGTAGCAGGAATCTTAACTTAGGAAATTTCTACTAAGGTTTCGTCTACTAGGATTTTCCATAGCATGGTTTATACTTAGCAAAAATTCCATGCAAGTCTTACTTAGAAATAACACTAATGCATAGTGAAATAATGGGACAAAAGTATGAAGCATCACTTGCCTTTTTGGTAGAGAGTATAAGTTCACTCCTTGATCTTTGCAATGTTCACTCACATCAAATCACTATAATTAAATCAAGCAAACAATTTCAATCTACCATTCAAGCAATTCATCACATAAAATGATAAAATCAAAGTAATGCATGCAGGCATGCAATAGGTTGTTTTATTTGTAAAAGTGGTTTCTAGTAGGTTGTAAACATTTGGAAACACCTATTGGACATTTTATAAAGTGGCAAAGTCATTTTCAATAGGTTTCACTTTATAAACCCTTTTTAAAACAAGGTATCATTTTGTGTGGTGTAAAAATGTTTTCAATAAGGGATTAATCTATAGGGTTCACAAAATATGTTTTCAAACCATAAAATCTTGTGTTTAGGGTCAGAGAATTTATTTCCAAAACATTTCTCAAAGGTTTTCTTCCAAAACCATTTTTAATAATTAAACCATATTTTTATTTGACTAGAATTGGTTTAAATCCAAGATTCATTCTTTTGTTTCACCAAATACATTTTTGAAACCACAATTTGTTTCCTAGTGTCAGTAGGTTCAAAACAAACCATTTGCCAAAGATTTTATCCCCAAAATCATTTTAGAATAATTTTTATAACCTAACATGCATACACAAGTTTATGCAAAAACAAACATTTTAACAGAAGCTTTCTACTAAACAAAGTGCATGGTTGGCGAGGGCTTGACTTGCTGAATCCATCGATATAAAGTTTGCAAAATTTGGACGTGTGGTTTGAAAGTTATGGATTTTTCAAATTGGCACATCTAATAGACAGCGACACGTGTCCTATTCCTATTCGCAGATACCGCTTCGCTCGGATCACGCTCTTTGGTGCGTTGGATCAAGTCAGATCGAGCGGCACAGGTTGCGTACCTCTTCGGCGTTTAAGTGAATCTATCTAGGCCCTACGATCCAAATCTGACGATGCGCAGCAGCTGGTCAAGAACGGGCGGCGCAAGCGACGGTGGCTGGCGGCGGCGCGGTCAGACGGCGGCGAAGCTGGCGATGCAGGAAGCGAGGAAGGAAGGGAATATGCTCACCGTGTTCGCCGTGGCGTGCTGGAGCTCAACGTGCCCGTGGTTGGTGAAGGGGCGCACAGAGGTGGACGGAATCGCTCACCGGAGTTCTTGCTGGCGTCGGGTGCGCACGGTCGTGGTCGAGGACGAGCACCTGGGATGCAAGCAAGCGAGGAAAAGTATCAGGAGGATGCGCACGGTCTCTGTGGTTGTAGGGTTACTCACCAGCACACGAGGGGCGCACGGGTTTGGCGTCAGTAGCTCGCCGGAGTTGCGGGGTCGTCGGTGGCGCACTGGTGAAGACGTTGCCGACGTTTTGGCACGCACGCGAGCGAGCTGTTGCTACGGAAAGGTTCGCCAGGAGGTGGGGATCATGTGAGCAAGGTCGAGGAGGCAAGGGGCGGCAAGGTTCGGCCGGAATCGTCGCCGGGGCTTGTCGGGGACAGTGGCGGAGTAGGGAAAAATTGGGCGGCCTGGGGGCGTGCTAAGGTGGGGCGACAGAGGGGAAATGGAGGGGAAACGCAGGCGGTTAAGAGGGCATCGTCAGGGGAAGGATTCATTGTTCCAGTAATGCGAATTAAGCCGGGTGTTAATCGCCTGCAATGGACGGCGAGGTGAGGGGCGTAGTCCGCGGGTGGGGAAGAAGCTGACGTGGTCGTGGGGTCGTCTGGCAGCGAGAGAGGGAAGGGTGCGGTGGGGTCCGTCGGTCAGTCGCTGAGTGGGTGAGTTTCTGAGTGAATAAAGGTTCGCTCGTGAGAGGGAGAGGTGGCTAACTGGGCTTAGTTGGGCCAGGATAGTTGGGCTGGGTCCGTTTCTTATTTTTTTCTGTTCTGTTTGTTTTTCTTTTTCTCTTTTGATTTTTCTGTTTTGATTTTGAATAAGCAATTCAAACCCTCATTTGATTTCAAACCTTTGCCAAAACTTGGGTAGGTTTAAATACTGATTGGTAGCACATTCTGATGTTAATTTTGGGAATTTATTTTATTTCTTTTGGGGTCTTTTTAATTAATAAAAAGGGCCCTTATTTTAAATCAAATAGGTTTTAATAATGTCTTTAATTTCCATTTGACTTCTAAAATCTTCCAAAACCTTTTAGTAAGTTTTGTTTTACTTAAAAGGGTGTCAAATAATTCATCTTGAATTATTTGGGAAAGTTTTTGTTAAGATTTATTAATCATTTAAAATTTGGGTTTGTCTTTATTCCAATAGGATTTGGTTTATGCCAATATTTTATTTTGGAAATTCTTTATCAACATTGTTATTTGGATTTGGATTAAATTCATTCCATTGGTTTATGGATTTGGCCAAGATTTGTTTTGGTCTTTAAATATTCTTTAATTAATATTTCTTTCTTTAACTTATAAAATTCATATCTTTTTATTTAGAGATCCAAACTTGGTGATTACAATTTGTAAAATCTTGTTTAATATTTTTTTATCCTTTTAATTCTCTTTAGGATTAATTTCTCACCAATTGGTTTGGATTTAGATAAAGGCTTTATTAGCTTTGGAAATTTAATTTCCTTATCTTATTAAATTCAAAAGATTCTATCTATGGCTCCAATTTGAGTGAAACCAATTTATATGGCTTTATGATATTTCTGTTTGTCTTTCTTGATCATTTGTGAATGTTTGTTGACAAATTTTTATATGGATCAAATCCATAGGCTTGGAGATACTTTGGAATTGATTTTTATTCCATTAAGGTTTTAGGGTTTGGATTTATTTTCCAAGTGTTTAAATTTCCAGATTCATTCATTGAGGAATGCATTTCCCTTGATTTGGATTTTTGTTGGATTCAAACTTTTATCAAAGTTTGTTCAAGATGGGGTTTTAAGTTTCCATTTAGAAACAAAAGTTTCTTTTCACCCTGATTTTCAACAAAAATTTATTTTGTTTTATTTATTTTTCACATTACAAGATTTGGAAAATCTGGGGATGTGACATATTTCCACCGGCTTGTCCTTTGCTAAGAAAGGATTGGGCCACTTGCTCCGTTTGTTTGTTACTTCTGTTAGTTGCTCTTTGTTTTGTTGCCTTGTCAGAAAACCACTAAAATCTGTTTGCTAAGTATTCACAAGGATTTCCGGCTCCATACCAGTGTTCAACACCTTCTGCTCCTCGTTGGGATTGACACTCCTATTTATCGAAAGTACTATGATACACCCCCTATACTTGTGGGTTATCAAGACTATTTCCTGGCGCCATTGCCGGGGAGTGAAGCGCTATTGAAGAGTGGAACTGGTAAGGGAAACTTTTACTGTGAGTATTGCTTTTGTTACTGCTTGTTGCTCTGTTTCCAATATCGATAACCCACTTGGCTTTCTGTTTGGGAAAACTACTACCACTACTAGGGTAATAGATGAACCACCTCCTGTTGAGATAGATCCTTTTAAGATACCTACAAGTATTTTGGGGATGGAACTGTCCATCCAGTGATCACTTGCTTTTTATCCTTGAATTATGCGGGTTGTTTAAGTGTGCAGGTATCACAACTGAACAGGTGAAGAAGAAGTTACTCTCCATATCCTTGAAAGGGAGATCTTAAGAATGGTATAAGCTGTTGAAGAATGGACAATCCATGGAATGGGAGGAGATGGCATCCCTCTTTTATTCTAAATTTTATACTCCAGTGAGATTCATAAGGATAGGAATCTTATATATAACTTTTGGCCTCTTGATGGAGAGAGTACAGCTCAAGCTTGTGGGAGATTGAAGTTACTAATGCTTAAATGTCCTATTCATGAACCCCCTAACAATATTATTCTCAATAACTTTTATGCTAGGCTTCCTCTTCATGATAAATATTTACTAGATGCTTCTTGTGCTAGATCATTCACACGTATGAAGTAAGAAGCTAAATGGGACCTTCTAGACCGTATTCAAGATAACACTGAAGCTTGGGAGAATGACAAAGAAAGAAAGTCAGGTATAAACTATGATTATGAATGCATTAAATATTTTATGGGAGCTGATTACTTCCGTGGTATTAGTAATGAGTTTGGTCTTGATTCCCAAAGTATTGCCAACTGTTTTAAAGCCTTTTCGTCTTACATTGAAATTCCCAAGAAGAAGTGGAATAAGTACCATGCTCCTTATAAAGATGTTGTTAGTCATGTTCTAGTTAGAAGTACTTAAGTTTGTACTACTAATCATATTGTGCCTGAACTTCACGTTGAGAAAATGCCTTTCCCAGCTAAGGTAAATGAGTATTCTATGATTATTAGTGCAAATAACAAAGGTACAATGAAAACTATGGAGCCTGGTAAGCAATTGAATGTTGAACCTGTGGTAGCTATTGTGAAATACCCTATCACTAGAAATAGAGAGGATGAGCACATTGTCTTCTATGAAGATGCTTCTAATATTATATCTTATCCTAGTAAGGCTAGAAAAGCTAGTGTTCCTATTCTTTCTGTTAAAATTGGTGATCATTGCTACTATGGTTTATGTGATATTGGTGCTAGTTCTAGTGCTATTCCTTATGAGCTTTACAGGGAAATAATGCATGGTATTGGTCCTTGTGAGCTTGAGGACATTAATGTGGTTATCCACATTGCTAATAAGGATACCATTTGTTCCATTGGCATTGTAAGAGATGTGGAGATTCTCTGTGGTAAGATTAAGTATCCTGCTGATTTTCTTGTGCTTAATTCAGCAGCTAGCAAAACTTGTCCTATCATTTTTGGTAGACCTTTCTTGAACACTTGTGGAGCTATTATTTATTGTAAGAAAGACAAAGTTTTAACTAAATTTGATGGAGATTCTTATGAGTTTAACTTTTTGAAATTTGCTAAAGCTCCTTGTGAAAATAGCTTGCCTAATGAAGATTTTAGGATGGAACAAGTTGCTTCTATTGATCCAGTCTATGACCTTGGACCTCTTTTTGGTGACTATAAGTATGCTTATTCTGATGATAAATTTGTTTCCAGTGAAAGTTAGATTGTCAACTTTATTCAAAGTGATACTGAAAGTTATTTTGATAGAGGGAAACATGGTTTTATGCATCTCAATGATGTTAAGTTTCCCCGTTTTATGTTGAAAGCTTTAAAGTTGTATCTGTTTTGTCTTCCTATGCTTGTGGATTTTTGTTTCAACAATTCGTTTTCTCATGATACCCCCATGCATAAGAAGTGGGTTAGGCTCAATTGTGTTGGTTATTTGCTTCTTGATCTCTTTCATTTCATATATATATATCCTATGTGAGCATCTTTGGAAGTTTCGAGCCTAACTTAAAGGCATTAATGAAAAGTACTTGTTGGGAGATAACCCAAGAGTTTTGTCGAGTCTTGGAAGTTATTACCTCTATAATAGCCGCTCCTTAGCCTTTTTGTTTTGGTTTTTGTGTCAATTTCAACTACTTTTGTGAAGTAGAGGAGTTGTGAAAAGTGGCTGTCCTAGGACAGATTTTTGTGTTGTATTGTAAAAATTCGTGAGGAAGCTCAGTACCTCGGATGGATCTGCATTTTTCTGTGCTTGTTATCCAAGTTGTTACCCAACTTTCATCAGTTCTGCACTTTTTGATTTGAGCAACAGAAGGTCTTCAAACAAATCAATCTTTATCTCCTGGTATGTTTTGACAGATTTCTGCCATCACTTGCATTTGCCTCTTACATAAGCTTTTGTTTTGATGGGTATTCAGTTGAAGTGTTTACCAAAGTTTTGTTGTTTTTTCTTACACTAATGTTTTCATTGAGTTTTTGCAAGGGTTTTGTTAGAAGGAAATATTTAGGAGAAAGAGAAAAGGATTCTGCAGAGTTTGTCTTTGAATAGGTAAAAGTGGTGAAATAGAAGTTTCGTGAAACCCAAATATTTTTATATTTTTGATGTTTTTAATACATAAGGGGAGTTACGAGACGAAACTGAAGAGGAAACGGAGCCCGGGGTGGACAAAACCACCCCAGGCGTGGGCCCAGCCTGGCCGCACCTCAGGGGGTGTTCCCTCCTCGAACTCCGTCTCTCCCTCGTTTCTGTGTCAAAACCTTCCTTATGCATTGAAACTTCGTAGTATATAACCCCCCGGATCCCCCGAGGTTGATGCATAGTGTTCTTGTTGTGTTCTCGTTTCAATCTGTTTCTGTCAGGAAATCTTCTCAAGTTTAGAGCACCATGGCCTCCTCCAACGTCAAAGGCAAGAAGCCCGTGGACATAGAGTTGGAAGAACAAATCACCGCACGAACAAGGGGAAGGAAACCTATTTTTGTAGGAGCAATTAACACTGCAGATGCTTTTTCTCGTCATATGCAGGGAATCGTAGCCTTCGGTCCAGAACTCAAATACTACCCTGAGGCAGCAGAAGCCCTTCGAACCACCAACGAGTTTTGTGATAAGTACCGTGCTTTGAGGGTGAAAGTGGATATACGTCAAGAGGAGAATCACAGGCTTCGTAATATGCTGGAAGATTTTTTGACCTATGACAAGATAACACCACCACCACCGAGGGAGTAATTCGTCATCAGGTTTGGCATCCCCTTGGCTTGTTCTTAGCTTGGGGGAGTGTCGCGGTATCACCACCATTATCTTTTACCTTTTACCTTTTTAGTGGATTCATATCTGTGGTAGAGAGGTTATCTTATAGTTTGGTTTGCATGTGGAAGTATCTCTCTTTTAGTTGATTATCTATGTATCCCTTGGTGTGAGTGCCTTTATTGAATATTAATGAGCAGTCTTATCTTTTACTTTTTGCACTTCTTATTTTAGTTTGCAATATCTATTATATGATGGATCTTGTTGATCAGTATTGGCACCACTCTGGGATTATCAAGTGGATCTAAATTGGTTTTGGCAAACCAAGTTCTGGTCAGTGGCCTTAGTTTGAAAGAAAAAGAAAGAAAGAAAGAAAAAAGCTTACAGGTATTTGGTATCATTTGTTTTCTTTCTTGTTGGCTCATAAGCTTAGTATTCTTTATTTAAGATTCTTTTGTGTTTACAAGAAAGATTGCATGTTTGGATTTATTACTTGTATGCTTTCTTGTTTCTTTCAACCCTCTTCCTTGCTGCCCAGCCTTGCTAGCCAAAAACCTGTTTTGAGAAGGCATACTTCTCATATTCCCAAAATCCTTTGAACCAAAAAAAACCTTTGCCATTTGTGTCCACCATATCTACCTAGTATTTGTTGCTATTCCTAGCAAATTCTCAAGCTTCATCTACCTTTCAAATTAAAAAGTATTTTTTTATGTGAAAACTAGTTAGTAAAGCTCTCACGATGATGGCACACTTTATTACTTTCCCCTAATAAACTTGAACCATTGTGGACATCAAAGTTGTATATGCTTGCTTCTATACGTTGGAATTAGAAGAACCGTGCTGTCACAGGGAAAGTTTTCAACATTGCACTTGTACTTTGTACACAGTTGATATCATGCTCTTTTGTCTATGGATGTCAACGGTGTGAAATAAAAAGGGAACTTGTAAGTCCATGGAGTTTGTATTTTGTGTTAGAGAAACGCCTGGGCCGCTATCCTAAGCCATGCAAAATCATGGTGGAAAATTGCAGCATCACCATAGTGAGTCATCTATGAAGAAGCCTCAATAAAAAGCTATGCACATGGTAAATAAAAAGATTGATGAGATGCTCATTGTCTGCTTGCCTTGTAATTTTGGTTATGGGAAAGCTCCTATACCATGTGCAAGGGGTACCCCGTTGGCGGTTCTCAATGATATGCAAATACTTACTCTCTATCTCCAACAAGCATTTGAGTTGTTGTGTTTCAAACATTCATATGGTGATTTATTCAATCATGTTCTTTATCTTCCTTGTTTGCATAGAACTCTTATCTATTGAGTATTACTTTGAAAGCCTTCACTTGTGAAAAACCTTTTCGAGAAAAGAGTGCTCCTGTTTTGAAACTTCTACAAAAATCTTTTGTAAAACTGTTTGCCAGGTGTTCTCTGACCAATAACAAGTTTGTCATTTCCAATTATGATTTATCTTTATGCATCTCTATTGTGACTGCTGTACTTGGTTGCAAGCTAAGTTACATAATGGTGAGTTGCTTTCTTCTATGAGTTGTGCAATGCTAAGTGTGATGCTTCTTGTTCGTATTCTTTTATCGACACTTCACTCCATAAACCTGTGGACATGTTTATGAGCTTAGTATTCGCTTGGGGACAAGCAAAGTCTAAGCTTGGGGGAGTTGATACGCCCAATTTGCATCACCCTTCTATATCATAATTTACCTCTATTCATTGATATTTGTCTAATTATGAGGTATTACTTATGGCTTTTCATCTGTTTATGCATGATGGATGATTCCTAGAGGATGAACTGCCGGAGTCTAGATTCTGATGGAAAAGAAGGAGTTTCGGTGCAATTTCGCAATGATCATAAAAATACCAGAAAAATATGGAAACATATTATTTTACCAGAAAACAAAGTAAGCCATAAGGAGGGACGAAGAGGGGCCTCAGGGGGCCCACACCCCCCTAGGCGCAAGCCCACCTGCCCCGCGCCTAGCGCAGGTGTGGCCCACATTCCCGGCCTCTAATTCCGCCCCTTCGCTTATATCTTCCCTTTGAAACCCTAAGGCTCGGGGAGAAAACACAGATAGATTTCCGCCGCCTCTAGGGGGCGGAAAACACCGAGAGAGAAAGATCTCTCTGGCAGATAGATTTCTGCTGGGGGAATTCCTTCCTAGAGAGGGGAGACCGTCGCCATCAACACCGTCATCAAGCTAGGCTTCATCGGGATCATCATCATCATCATTCACACCATCATCTCCACCAACACCATCATCACCACTCCGTCCCGCTGTAACAATTGTGTTGGATATTGCTTTAGTTCTTAGGGGAAACTTTCCCGGTCTTAATTACTATTGTAGTTGATGCTTGTGAGTGGAACCATTGGATTATTGTTTATGTTTAGATTGTTATCCATTATCATATCATTTTTGATATTGATCCATATGATGTCTTGTGAGTAGTTCGTTTAGTTCTTGAGGACATGGGAGAAGTCATGTTGTTAGTAGTGAATCTGTGATGAGTTATTATTCAATGGTTTAGTATTTATGTTTTGGTGCTATTCTTCTAGTGGTGTCATGTGAACATCTACTACATGATACTTCACCATTTATGGGCATAGGGGAATGCATTGTGTATTTGGCTACTAATTGTGGGGTTGCCGGAGTGATAGAAACCTAAACCCCTGTTAGGACACCTTTGCACAAGGGAGCGTAGGATCTCAGAGTTTAAGGTTGTGGTTATAATTATATCTTAATTACTTTCCTGTAGTTACGGATGTTTGCAGGGAGTTTAATCACAAGTATGTATTATTCCAAGTACGGTCGGTACATTAGCATAGGTTCACCCACACAACACTTACAACACCAGAGAAAAGTACTCAGCTATTTGAAGCGAAAGCACTTGACAGAATTCCCATGTGTCCTCGAGAACGTTTGGTCCTTATAAGTATTTCCACCGGCTTGTCCTTTGCTAAGAAAGGATTGGGCCACTTGCTCCGCTTGTTCGTTACTTCTGTTGCTTGCTCTTTGTTTTGTTGCCTTGTCAGAAAACCACTAAAAATCCGTTTGCTAAGTATTCACCGGGATTTCCTGCTCCATACCACTGTTCAGCACCTTCTGCTCCTTGTTGGGATCGACAATCCTATTTATCGAAAGTACTATGATACACCCCCTATACTTGTGGGTTATCAGCAACCGAGTCGTGAGTGCTGTGGTAGTGGTGGAGCATGATGAGGAAGGTAAGTCGGTGTAGAAGCCATCATATACCTAAGTGAGGTACTCCTAGCTTCAAACAGAACTATCGCCATTATCAAAAAATGGCGTACGGAGTACATATGTCGGCAAAAAAGCTGAAGCATTACTTTGAGGAACACCCTATAAAGGTGATATGAGAAGCACCAATTGCCGATATAATGAGCAACAAATATGCAGGTCTCCAGATAGCCAAATGGGAAATTGATCTACCCCCTTATGCTCCACAATTTGACCTGATCCGAATTACTGGAGAATGCACTTTAATGGATCAAAGTTAAAAATGGATTAGGTGTCGGCATAGTCCTCACCTCACCCAAGAAAGATCAGCTAAAATATGTGTTATAAATACACTTTGCTGCAACAAATAACATAGCCAAATATGAGGCACTGGTCCATGTCTTATAGGTAGCAAAAGACATTGCCATACGTCGGATATAATGTTTTGGTGACTCATACCTGGTGGTGCAACAAGTATCAGGTCATTGGGATGCACGGGATGCTAATATGGCACTATATAGGTTTCATGTGCAGAAGATAAGAGGGTACTTTGACGGATGTGAGTTTCATCATGTACCCAGGGCAGAAAATGATGCAGCCGACACATTGTCAAAACTCAGCTCATCTAGGAAGTCCATCCCACCCGGCATAGCCCTTCCACACCTCAGGAAACCATCAATTATACCATCACCTGAATCCAAATCAATTCGTATCCCGGCCAGCACGGCCTCCGAGTTTGGACATATATGGGAGGATTAATTTGAATAACATGAGGAATGACTCGGCACACCCGGGGACTGCCTCACAGAACTCGGGGACTGGTCAGCTTAATCCGGCAGAGTTTATGTCGACAAATGTGATGGAGATTGATGAAATAGCTACCCATCCACATGAAGTACCGGAATGGGCATGACTAATCTTTCTATTTTTGAAAGATGAAATTTTGCCGATTGACGTAGTCCTGTCCAGGAAAATCCAAAGAAAGGCCAAGGCCTATATCATAATAAATAATGAGATATACAAGAGAAGTGTCACCAATGTTTTGTAGAGGTGCGTTGATCCGGCCGAAGGCCAAGAGATCCTACTTTATATCCATCAAGGAGAATGTGGGCATCATGCTTCATCCTGAGCCTTAGTGGCCAAAGCATTTAGGCATGGATTTTATTGGCCTAGTGCTCTGCGAGAGGAAGAGGAACTAGTGAAAAAATGTAATGGCTACCAAAGATATGCAAGCAAATGTCATATGCCATCATCGGAGTTAAAAACCATACCAATCACTTGGCCATTTGTTGTGTGTTGCTTGGACATGGTCGAACCATTTAAGCCGGCTCGTGGTGGCATGACCCATATTTTGGTCAATAAAGTGTGATGGGCCCACAATAGTGAGATTCCTCAAGGATGTAATCCTGAGATATGGGTACCCACATAGTATTATAACTGATAATGGCACAAACTTTGCCGAAGGAGCATTTGCTCGATTCTGAAGAGATAATAAGATAAGACTTGATGTCACATTAGTCACACATCCCGCATCAAACAGGAAAGTAGAAATATCCAACAGAGTAGTATTGTCAAAGGATAAAACCCCGACTCATTGAGCCGTTGCAAAGATCAACAGGGTGTTGGATTGAGGAGCTCCCGACCCTGTTATGGAGCATGAGGACAACTCTGAATGGATCAACAGGCTATATGCCATTTTTCCTGGTATATGGGGCAGAAGCTGTATTACCAGCCGACATAGTACATGATTCGCCTAGATTAACCCAATACACAGAATCTGATGTGAATGAGATATCCCGGCAAAATGATGTTGATCTACTAGAAGAGGCTATGGAATTGGCATTGTCCAGATCTGCCGTATATCAACAAAACCTCAGACCCTATCATAGCAAGAAAGTGAATCCTCGAGTCTTTCGAGAGGGATATCTGGTGCTTCGGCTCATGCAGTGCACGGCCGGCATGCATAAACTATCAGCTCCATGGGAGGGTCCATTTACGTAGGGGTTCGTAGCATGGAAAACAAAAAATTTCTACCGCATACAAACAAACAAGCCAAGATCTATCTACTAGATTGTAGCAACGAGTCGATAGAATAACTCACCCTTGAAAATTCCAAAGTGTTTAACGAGAGGGGATTCTCGTGGGTGATGTAGTCGTACTCTTGCCGATCTCAAGATCGTGTAGACGATCCTTCCGGCGCTGCATTCCGGCAGCGCTCCCGCAATCGTCCACACGTTCGGTACTCGATGAAGACCTTCCTCTCCCTTGTTCCAACAAGCAGCGGAGGTTGTAGCACTCTCCTCGCGATTCTGGCAGCACGACGGCGTGGTACCGGAAGTAGAGGGGAGATCTCGCAAGGCTTCGCCTTAAGCCGGAGCGAGTATGGTGGACTATGAGAGAGGCCTTAGCGATCTAGGGTTTAGAGGCACCAAGGAGAGAGGGCTAGGCCGGCGGATAGGGCAAGGGGAAGCCCCAACTCGGCGGCTTGGGAGAAACCCTAGGGCGGCGGCGGCGACTAGGGTTAGGGTTTGGTGGGGCAAGGTGTAGGTCTAGAGGGGCAGCCCTGCCCCTCCTTTTATAGGTGGGAGGGCGCGGCCAAGGGGAAGGGAGTCCTCCCCCAACTCGGCCTCCTTGGCTGGCAGTGGAGGGAGAGGAACTCCTCCCCAAGTAGGTTTCCTACTCTCCCTCCACCAAGCAAACTTGCCGTTTGACTTTTAAAATTGGCGTTTGACTTTTTCAAACTAGGATTTGATTTATCCCTTTATTTTGCTCAGCGATGACACCTAGTACATGATGCAACCATTCCAACTTGTTATGAAACATTCATGTACCCTTCCCCTCCGGAGTGGCGGACCTTCCGGACCCTTCTAGAACATTCCCGATGAAAACACCGGAATCATTCTCCAATCCCGAAACAGGACTTTCCTTATATGAATCTTATTCTCCGGACCATTCCGGATCTCCTCGTGACATCCCGGATCCAATCCGAGACTCCGAACAACATTCGGTGTCTTACTCATCATTCCATAACTACTCAACAACATTGAATCCTTAAGTGTGTCTCCCTACGGTTCGTGAATTATGCGGACATGATCGAGACACTTCTCCGAACAATAACCAATAGAGGAATCTGGAAATTCATATGGTTCCCACATATTTCTATGATTTATTTGCGATAGAATGAACCACTTACATATGATACCAATTTCCCTTTGTCTCACGATAGTTTACTTATCCGAGGTTTTGATCGTCGGTATCTCTGCATACCTAGTTCAACCTCGTTAATGATAAGTACTCTTTTCTCGTTCCCGTGATATGTGATCCCTTGTGAGCCAGTCACATGCTTGCAAGCCAATTGGATGACATTCCACCGAGAGGGCCCAGAGTATATCTATCCGTCATATGGATGGACAAATCCCACTCTTGATCCATGTGTCTCAACCCATACTTTCCGAACACTCAATGCCACCTTTATAGCCACCCAGTTACGGTGTGGTGTTTGATGTCATCAAAGCATCCTTCCGGTGATGGTGATAAGCATGATCTCATGGTCGAAGGAATTAGGTTACTATGTATTAGAAAGCATATAGCAATTGAACTATTAAAATGACTTGATCTTTATGCTACGCTTATCTATAGGAGTATGTCCATCATACCATTCTCCTAACGATATGATCTTGTTGTTAATAACATATCAATGTTCATGATAGGGAAACCATAATCATTTATTAACCAACAAGCTAGTATTATAAAGAGGCTTTACTAGGGACTCTAATTTAGTTTACAAATCACACAAGTATTAATGTTTCCTTGTTAATACTGTTATAGCATGAATGTAAACATTTATCATAAACACAAAGATATAATAATAAATACATTTATTATTACCTCTAGGGCATATCTCCAACAGTCTCCCACTTGCACTAGAGTCAACTAATATAGATTACATGGTAATATACCGAACACCCATGGCAGTTTGGTGTTGGTCATGTTTTGCCCTCGGGAGAGGTTTAGTCAACGGATCCGCCACATTCAGATCTGTGTGTACTTTGTAAATCTTTATGTCACCATCTTGGACATGTTCTCGAATAGCATGAAAACGTAGCTTGATGTGCTTCAGCTTCTTGTGTGACCTTGGTTCTTGCGCATTGGCTATGGCGCCCATGTTATCACAGTAGATAGACATTGGGTCCAGCGCACTTGGAACCACACCGAGCTATGTAATGAACTCCTTCATCCATATCTCTTCTTTTGAAGCCTCCGAAGCAGCTATGTATTCCGGTTCAGTTGAAGATCTCGCCACAACGCTTTGCTTTGCACTCCTCCAGCTAACTGCTGCACCATTCAAAGTAAATACGTATCCAGATTGAGATTTAGAATCATCTGGATCGGTGTTCCAACTAGCATTGGTGTAACCATTAACAACGAGCTATTCATCACCTTCATAAGAAAGAACCATATCCTTAGTCCTTCTCAATTACTTAAGGATTTTTTTGACCGCTGTCCAATGATCCACTCCTGGATCACTTTGATATCTGCTAGTTAAACTAACAGCATATGCAATGTCGGGTCTAGTACATAGCATAGCATACATTAGAGATCCTATGGCTGAGGCATAGGGAGTCTTACTCATCCTTTCTCTATCTTCTGCCGTTGCTGGGCTTTGAGTTTTACTCAAGGTCGTATTGGGCAACATGGGCAAGAACCCTTTCTTGCTATCCTCCATTCCAAACCTCTTTAGAACTTTGTCCAAATATGTACTTTGTGACAATGATATTAGGCGTCTCGATCTATCTCTATAAATCTTTATGCCTAATATGTAAGCTGCTTCGCCAAGATCTTTCATTGAAAAACTATTATTCAAATATTCCTTGACACTATTAAGAAGGTTTAAATCATTCCCAATCAACAATATGTCATCTACATATAGTATTAAGAATGCGATAGAGCTCCCACTCAATTTCTTGTAAATACAAGCTTCTCCATAAGTTTGTATAAAACCAAATCTTTTGATTACCTTATCAAAACGTTGATTCCAACTTCGGGATGCTTGCTTCAATCCATATATGGACCGTTGAAGTTTGCATACCTTGTTAGCATCTTTAGGATCGACAAAACATTTGGGTTGCATCATATACAACTCTTCATCAATGTATCCATTGAGGAACGCTGTTTTGACTTCCATCTGCCATATCTCATAATCATAATATGCAGCGGTTGCTAACAAAATCCTCACAGACTTTAGCTTCGCTACTGGTGATAAAGTATCATCGTAGTCAACTCCTTGAATTTGTTGAAACCCTTTTGCGACAAGTCGAGCTTTATAGACAGTAACATTACCATCAGCATCTGTTTTCTTCTTGAAAATCCATTTGTTCTCGACAGCCTTCCGGCCATCCGGTAAGTCCACCAAAGTCCATACTTCGTTATCGTACATGGATCCAATCTCGGATTTCATGGCTTCTTGCCATTTATCATCATCGATTCCTCATATGTCGCAGGGTCATCGGTGTTGTCCACCAACATGACACTCATTACGGGATCATACCAATCAGGAGTGGTACGAGTTCACGTCGACCTTCGAGGTTCTGTGGCAAGTACAACCGAAGTTTCATGATCATCATCATTAGCTTCCTCTCTTATTGGTGCAGGCACCACAGGAACTTCTTCCGGTGCTGCGCTACTCGCAAGTTCGAGAGAAGGTTCGACAACCTCGTCGAGTTCTACTTTCCTTCCAGTCACTTCTTTCGAGAGAAATTCCTTCTCTAGAAAGGATCCATTCTTGGCAACGAAGATTTTGCCTTCGGATCTACGATAGAAGGTATACCCAATAGTTTCCTTTGGGTAACCTATGAAGACGCATTTTTCAGCTTTGGGTTCAAGCTTGTCCGGCTGTAACTTCTTTACATAGGCTTCGCAACCCCAAACTTTAAGAAACGACAATTTAGATTTCTTCCCAAACCATAATTCATATGGTGTCGTTTCAACGGATTTAGATGGTGCCCTATTTAAAGTGAATGCGGTTGTTTCTAATGCATAACCCCAAAATGATAGCGGTAAATCTGTAAGTGACATCATAGAACGAACCATATCTAAGAGAGTTCGATTACGACGTTCGGACACACCATTACGCTATGGTGTTCCCGGCGATGTCAATTGTGAAAGTATTCCGCATTTCTTCAAATGCTCGCCAAACTCGTAACTTAGATATTCACCTCCAAGATCAGAATGTAGAAATTTAATCTTCTTGTTATGTTGATTCTCCACCTCACTTTGAAATTCCTTAAACTTCTCGAAAGTTTCGGACTAATGTTTCATGAAATAGATATACCCATATCTACTCAAGTCATCTGTGAAGGTAAGAACATAAAGATAACCACCGCGCGATGCTACACTCATTGGACCACACACATCGGTATGTATGATTTCCAATAAGTCCATAGCTCGCTCCATCATACCAGAAAATGGAGTCTTAGTCATTTTACCCATCAGACATGCTTCGCATATTTCAAGTGATTCGAAATCAAGTGATTCAAGAAGTCCATCGGAATGGAGTTTCTTCATACGCTTCACTCCAATGTGACCAAGACAACAGTGCCACATATAGGTCGAGTTATTGCTCAATTTCAAACGTTTAGCTTCAATGTTATTAATATGTGTATTTCCACTATCGAGATTCAATAAGAATAGACCATCTATCAAAGGTGCATGTGCATAAAACATATTACTCATATAAATCGAATAACCATTATTCTCGGACTTAAACAATTAACCGTCTTGCAATAAACAAGATCCCGATATAATGTTCATGCTTAACGCAGGCACCAAATAACAATTATTTAAGTATAAAACTAATCCCGATGGTAGATGAAGAGGTAGCGTGCCGAACGCGATCACATCAACCTTTGATCCATTTCCAACACGCATCGTCACCTCGTTCTTCGCTAGCTTACGTTTATTCTGCAGTACCTGTTTCGAGTTACAAATATGAGCAACCGAACCAGTATCAAATACCCAGGCACTACTACGAGTACTAGTGAGATACACATCAATAACATGTATATCAGATATACCTTTCTTCTTGATGTTGCCGTTCTTCAAATCCGCCAAGTACTTTGGGCAATTCCACTTCCAGTGACCTTCTCCCTTGCAGTAAAAGCACTCAGTATCAGGCTTAGGTCCAGCCTTGGTCTTCTTCGTCGGTGCGGTAACTTTCTTACCACCCTTCTTGAAGTGTCCCTTTTGCTTAGACTTGCCTTTCTTGAATTTGGTGGTCTTATTGACCATCAACACTTGGTTCTCTTTCTTGATCTCCACTTCTGCAGATTTTAACATGGAGAAGAGTTCTGGCAACTTTTTGTTCATGCTTTGCATATTGTAGTTCATCACAAAGTTCTTGTAACTTGGTGGTAGTGATTGGAGGACACGGTAAATCCCCAATCTATACCCAAGCTTTGGAGTTTATTTGCGTGCCCAGACATCTTAAGCACATGCTCACTAACGGATCTGCCCTCTTCCATCTTGTAGTTAAAGAACTTTTCACAAGCCTCATATCTCTCAACTGTCGCGTGAGTCTCAAATATCAATTTGAGTTCACGGACAATATCATGTGGGTCTGAATTCTCAAACCTTCTCTGAAGCTTCGATTCCAAACCATACAAGATAGCACACTGAACTGTGGAGTACTGATTCTTCCGAGCGAGGTAAACATTCTTTACTTCATCGGTAGCATCAGCTGCAGGCGGGTCACCCAGCGGTGCATCCAACGCATAGGTCAAGTTACCAGCATTGAGGACAATCCTCAAATTGCGGAACCAATCCGCGAAGTTGCTTCCATTGTTTTTCAACTTTTCTTTCTCTAGGAACGCATTAAAATTGATGGTAGGGGCCGCCATTGATCTACAACATATTTGCAATAGTTTAGACTAAGTTTATGACAAATTGAGTTCTAATTAATAGTTACATTAATCTAGGTGAACTCCCACTCAAAACAATATCCCTCACATTGTTTTAGTGATCACACGAACCAAATCCACCACATCAAAACCGATCATCACGAGAGTTGATGTAGCTTCAATGGTGAAAAATCGACATGTTCATCATATCTACTATATGATCCATGCTTTACCTTTCGGTGATCCGTGTTCCGAGACCATGTCTGTACATGCTAGGCTCATCAAGATCAAACCTTAGCTTCCGCATGAGCAAATCTGACTTGCTCATGTTGTATACACTTGCAGAATCTAACACACCCGATCATCACGTGGTGCTTCGAAACAACAAGCTTTAGCAACGGTGCTTACTAAGGATGAACACTTTAGAACTTGAAATTTATGTGCATGAGGGATCATCTTATAATGCTGTCGTTGTTAACTAAGCAATACAAGATGCATAAAGTACTAACATCACATGCAATTCATAATATGTGATATGATATGGCCTTTCTTCTTTGTGCTTCCGATCTCCATCTTCAAGAATGAACATGATCTCCATCATCACCGGCATTGCATCAAGGTCAATGACGCTGCTCCATGATTGTCGTCCACCAGCTTCAACTATTACAACTACTTTGAATAGACACGCGGGTCTTAACAGAAATTAAAGACAACCATATGGCTCCTGCCGGTTGGCAACTTACAATAAGGAACATTGCATACATCAAATATAATCACAATCATGGCCATATCACATCACAACACACCCCTGCAAAAAAAAATTTGATGCCTCTAATTTCTTTGCATATTTTACGTGGTTTGGGGCTTTCAATAAGTGTCGATCTAACTTACGAACAAGAACCACAACGTTGATGTTTAAACTATCAAGTGCCTGTTGTAAATTGGATCTATACTATAATGGGAAAGACAGACACCCGCAAAGCCACTTGTGCAATACAAGTTGCATGTTGAGCGTGTAGAAAGTCTCATGAACTATGTCATGTAAGGTTAGCCCGGGCCGCTTCATCCCATCATACCGCAAGATGCAAAGTACACAAGAAGCAATTGATAAAAAAAGCACCACTGCCCATAATGACCATTGTGTTCTACTCGTGAAACAGATCTACATATAGACACGGCTCTGATACCACTGTAGGGGTTCGTAACATGGAAAACAAAAATTTTCTACCGCATACAAACAAACAAGCTAAGATCTAAAAGGAAACTTAAAATCCCATCTGGAACAAACTTTAATTAAAGTTTGAAACCAACAAAAAAATCCAAATCAAGAGAAATGCATTCCTCAATAAATGTGACTTGAAATTAAACACTTGGAAAATAAATCCAAACCACTAAACCCTAATGGAATAAAAATCATTTCCAAGTTATCTCCAAGCCTATGGATTTGATCCATATAAAATCTTGTCAACAAACATTTACAAATGATCAATAAAGACAAATAGAAATATTATAAAGCCATAGAAATTGGTTTCACTTAATTTGGAGCCATAGATAAAATCTTATGAATTTCAATAAGATAAGGAAAAATAATTTCCAAAGCTAATAAAGCACTTATCTAAAATCCATACAAAATGGTGAGCAAATAATCCTAAAGATATTTAAAAGGATAAATAAATATTAAATAAGATTTTATAAATTGGAATCACCAAGTTTGGATCTCTAAATAAAAAGATATGGATTTTATAAGATGAAGAAAGAAACATTAAATAAGGATAATTTTATAACTCATGAGAAAATAGTATTTGGGAATTTACCCAAGTAGAATAAAAGTTGTTTAACTAATTTAAATAAAATAAATCTTCCAAATAAAATTTAGGGAAATAAAACTATATTTAATTCCATTGGAAATAAAACAAATACCCAATTCAAATGATTTATGAATCATATTAAATACTTTCCAAATAATTCAAGATGAATTATTTGAACCCAAATAATCAAATAAAAACCTACTGAAAGGATTTGGAAAGTTTAAGAATTTAAATGGAGATTTAAAATATTATTAAATCTTATCTAATTAAAACTAGAGCCTATTTTTGAATAATTAAAAGTCCTTAAAAAGAATAAATAAATTATTCTAAAATGATTTCAGAATGTTTTTGTTAATCAGTGTTTGAAGCTACACAAATTTTGGCAAAGTTTTGAATTCAAATGGATGCTTGAATTGATTAAATGAAATCAAAACAGAATATTAAGAAAGGAAAAAGAAAAACAAAAGAACAAAAAAAAATATAAAAGGTGCAGCCCAACCTAGCTAGCCCACTAGGCCCAGTCCAACCCACCTCTCCCTCTCACGAGCGAAACGATTTCTCACCGCAGACTTAACCTACGCCCTCACTGACAGCCTGGACCCATTTCCCCTTCCCCTCTATCGCTGACGAGATGACCCCACTGCCACCTCATCTTCTTCCTCACCCACCCCGCTGACCACGCTCCTCTGGCCGTTTCTCCGGTGATGAATGCCGATGGTAAATTCCCATCAATCCCGTGCTAAAAGCTCGTCGCGACCGCATGTATTTAGTCACCTGCCTCTCCTCCCCATTTCCCCTCTGTCGCCTCACCCTAGCACGCCCCCAGGCTGCTCGATTTTTCGCTACATTGTCACTGCTCCGACGACTTTCCCCGGCCGATTCCGGCAGCCCCTCGTCGCCCCTCGCCTCCTCGAGCACACGGACGTGACCCCCAAGCCCTGGCGCATCTCCCAGTGGCATTA
This sequence comes from Avena sativa, assembly GCA_916181665.1. Lineage (NCBI taxonomy): Eukaryota > Viridiplantae > Streptophyta > Magnoliopsida > Poales > Poaceae > Avena > Avena sativa. The sequence goes on from OV702279.1 coordinate 34,175,085, forward strand.
GCTCGCTCGCGCGCGCCCAGAGCCTCGACAACGACGACACCAAGCGCCGCTACCATCTGCTTTCTTCTTCGGCGACTCCTCTGGTAAGAACCTGACCGCCCCTCTCCTTATCCTTCACGCACGCATCATCGCCGCATCCTCGCGCATCTAACTGTGTCTTCCATTTGCTCCCTCGTGACCCGTAGCGCCGCCCTCGACGACGAGAGAGCGTGGCCGTCGTCAGACGCAACTTCGACGAGCAATTATCAGCAACCCTATGCGCCCCTTCGTCAACCGTGAGCAGATTGAGCATCCCCGTGCCACGGCGATCACGGTGAGCCACCTATCCACCTTCCTTGCTTCCTCTATCGCCAGCTCTGCCGCTAGCCGAACGTCGCCGCCGCGTGCAGCCATCGAGCGCTGCCAGAACATGGTCAGGGTGATGATGGCCGTTAGATGATGATCTAATGGATGCGGTAGAATCACTTAACGCCGAAGGGGTATGCAACCTGTGCCGTGCGATGTAACTTAATCCAGCGGTCCTTAGTGCATGATCCGAACGAATTGGTACCAGCCAGTAGGAAAGTGACGCGTGGCCAGTATGTTGAATTAAAACAGAATTTGATCTATTAGTTGCTCAATTTTGTAAAATCTATAACTTTTAATATACACGTCCAAAATTTGAAAACTCTATATCAATGGATTCAGAAAAACAAGCCCTAGCCAACCATGCACTTTGTTTAGTAAAAAGCGTTTGTTAAATTGTTTGTTTTTTACAGAAACTTGTGTATGCATGTTTAGGATATAAAATTTATTCCAAAATGATTTTGAGGATAAAATCTTTGTCAAATGGTGTTTTTTGAACCTACTGACCATAGGAAACAACTTGTGGTTTCAAAAATGTGTTTGGTGAAGCAAAAGAATAAATCTTTGATTTAAACCATTTCTAGTCAAATAAAAATATGGTTTAATTGTTAAAAATGATTTTGGAGGAAATCCTTTGGAAAATGTTTTAGAAATAAACTCTCTGACCCTAAACACAAGGTTATATGGTTTGAAAACATATTTTGTGAAACCTATAGAGTTTTGCCTTATTAAAAGCATTTCCTCACCACATAAAATAATGACTTGATTTAAAAATGGTTTATGAAGTAAAATCTTATACAAATGATTTTGGGACTTTATAAAATGACCATTAGGTGTTTTCAAATGTTTATAACCTGTTATAAACCACTTTTGTAAATAAAATAAATTTTGGCATGCTTGCATGCATTGTCTTGTCACTATTATTTTATGTGATGAATTGCTTGAATGGTAGATTGAAATATTGTTTGCTTGATTGAATTGTAGTGATTTGAAGTGAGTGAAAATTGCAAAGATCAATGAGTGAACCTATAATCTCTAGCAAAAAGGCAAGTGATGCTTCATACTTTTGTCCCATTTTTTCACTATGCATTAGTGATATTTCTAAGTAGGACTTGCATGGAATTTTGCTAAGTATAAACTATGCTATGGGAAATCCTAGTAGATGAAACCTTAGTAGAAATTTCCTAAGTTAAGATCCCTATTACTATCATGCTTAGCTTAGCTAGTAGAAAACAAGGGTGGAATATATATTCATGCTATGGAAAATTTCTAAGTCTGAGGACTTGTGTTTTGTTTAATAAAACAACTAAGTGAATGAATCACCTGGGTGGAATGGAAGGAATGGTTTGTGTTGAGTGGTCATGCAAGTCCAGTATGCTGGGGAAAACTTGGGCATCACCAAGTCCAGCATGCTGGGGAAAACTTGGTGTCTCACTTGTGGATGGCTACCCAGGAACAAAGAGATTTGAGATGTCAAATGTTGAGAAGCTTCAAGTGCAGCCACTTGGAATTATGGGCTCTGCCTGGATCATATAGGTTGCAATAACAAATAAACAGTTGGTGGTAGGGGATGATAGGTTGGAACGCGTCCATTCTGGTCTAAGGGAAGGCTTCTGAAAGATCTTGTCTTGGTGAAACCAAGTCTTGTGGGGAAAGTGCACAACCTCTGCAGAGTGTAAAATATAAGTAGTTAGCCATGTCCCTGGTAAAGGACAATTTGAGCATCAAGACATGGAAGCTATCAAGAATCACCTCATCCCAATTTCTAAGTTAAAAACTTGTGGGTGAACAAGGGATTGAAGGATCACCAATTTCTATTGGGAGATGCCTTGGGAATGATTTTGACAAGCAAAAACTTAGTGTTTTCAAATGATAAGGAAAATCTATTTTGAGAAAAGCAAGCCTAAGCTCCACTTAGCCAAATGCATATAGATGATAGACTCCACTATACTACCATAGTATCACTTGCCAATACAATTCAAATGTATTGACCCTTGTGGCTGTAACTTGTTATGTTGCAGGTTTGTTTGATATTAGTGAAGTTTAATGAAATAGGATTACAAGTCTACAACCAACTTGTCTGCCTGTGGCACTTTGAAGATGAAGGACCCCATGCTATTGTTATATTCTGCTGCATTGTAATGAGATAGCCAAATGAGCTATGTAAGGTGTAATAAATTATTTTATTCCTGGTTATAAAGTTCTATTATGACCTATGTTTCTTGATATTACATCTTAACTGTGGATGCTAGCTATTGATCCAGGGACTAGCATTGTAAACACAGGGATCTCTACCTTATTAAAGGTTGGGAACCTTACAGATGGTATCAGAGCACTGTGTTGCCTGTAGGATTTGTAAACCTAGGATTGGACAAAACGCCTTAGAAAAATAGGAGTTGTATTTGTTCCAAAACTTATTTACAAACAATCTTGTAAACTCTTTCCTCAACCATTTTGGTTTTGATTCTACATCTCTTCTATTTCAAACTTGATGGACAAAGCCTCAACCATGACCAAAGACTCCATCATATGCAAAGGACTTCTTCAACTCTAATGACTTCAACATCTTCAACTCTAATGACTTCAACATCTTCAAAATTTTCACCAAGGACTTCAATCTTGGATATCACTAGGGACTACAAGTGAGACAAGAAATGTTACTCAAGACATGAGGACTAAAGGACCATCATCACCTTGAAGTTTTGAGATCAAGATGCAAGAAATTCTCTAAGGAATACAAACATCTTGTTCAAGAAGAGTCAACCAAGGAGGAAAGAAAGATCTCAAGTGAACCATATAGATGGACCACCATATTTAGTTTAAGTCAAACCCACCAACTTATGTGGTGTAACAAAAATATTTTTGGTTGCCTAAAAATGTGCTTGAACCTTGTTGTTTGAGTGGAATGTTTGTTTGTGATTGCTTGCACATTGCTTGTGTGAATTGTGATGTGTGTGATTAGAATTTTTCCCTTAGAAATATTTTTGCCTATTCTAATCCAAAATCCAACCCAAACAGATGACTTCTCCAAGAAACTCCAACATCAAGGATGACAACAACAACAACCAAGAGGTCAACATGAGAGACCAACTGCTTGCAAGACAAACCAAGTTGAACCAAGTGACAACTCAGTTTTTAGCCAACAACAATGAGATAGACCCAACCATGCAAAAAGTTTTGGAAACTCAATCCCAATTGTTGCAAGGGATGGCCACTCAAATGATCAACATGGGAGACAAATCTTCCCAAGGAGTTTATGACAACACGGATGACAAAGATGTTATTCTAGAAGGAACCCAATCTTGCAATATTTGTCGAGACAAGGATCACACTTCCAAGGAGCATGAAGATCAATGCCCCAATTGTGAAGAGAAACATCCAATTGACTAATGCCCCACATCTCAAGCTACTTGTTACCTATGTGAAGGAAACAATCATATCCCTATCCAATTCCCCATCTATTCCATAGTTGAACAAAGGAAACAAGGTGGAGTGCAACAACTGATTGCAGACTACCATGAGAGAGCCAAGTCTACCAAGAAGGATGAAGACAAAGGAAAATCTCAGCTTGTACCTCCATGCAATATGACTCAATTTAAAGGACCAAAGAGGAGACATATGTATTATCCAAGGAATAATAGAAGGTCAAGGAGACCAGGAACTGTTCCTACCTTTGAGATAACATATGAAGAACATGAACTAGAAGCACTCCTAGTTTCGGAGAAACCCAAGAAAAAGAAGGACAAAAGCCATGTGCAATGTGGTCATTGCAAAGAAATGGGACACTATGCCAGTGAATGTCCAGAGAAAAAGAAGTACAAGGAGATTAACCAAGTGTGGTGCAACAACTGCAAAGAGCTAGGCCAGTATGTAGCAACTTGTCCACAGAAGATATGTGAAGGACTCAATCTTATCACATGTTACAATTGTGGTAACCAAGGACATTATGCAAGCAATTGTCCAGAAAAGATGAAGCACAAGATAAAGCCTATGAAGGATCTCAAACTTGTCACATGTTTCAAGTGTGGAAACAAAGGACACTATGCAGATGTTTGTCCAGAGAGATTTCAACAAGATCCCAAGAAAACCAAGATGTAATTTAGTTGGAAATTTTTTAAGGGTGGTAGTACCGTAGATGCTTTGAGCCAACTTGTAAAACCTATCCTTCCCAAATCTCGGGACGAGATTTATTTTAAGGGTGGTAGCCTGTCACATCCCAAGATTTTCCAAATCTTGTAATGTGAAAAATAAATGAACAAAATAAATTATTGTTGAATTGTTAGGGAGAAAAGAAACTTTGTTCTAAAAGGAAACTTAAAATCCCATCTGGAACAAACTTTAATTAAAGTTTGAAACCAACAAAAAAAATCCAAATCAAGAGAAATGCATTCCTCAATAAACGTGACTTGAAATTAAACACTTGGAAATTAAATCCAAACCACTAAACCATAATGGAATAAAAATCATTTCCAAGTTATCTCCAAGCCTATGGATTTGATCCATATAAAATCTTGTCAACAAACATTTACAAATGATCAAGAAAGACAAATAGAAATATTATAAAGCCATAGAAATTGGTTTCACTTAATTTGGAGCCATAGATAAAATCTTATGAATTTCAATAAGATAAGGAAAAATAATTTGCAAAGCTAATAAAGCACTTATCTAAAATCCATACAAAATGGTGAGAAAATAATCCTAAATATATTTAAAAGGATAAATAAATATTAAATAAGGTTTTATAAATTGGAATCACCAAGTTTGGATCTCTAAATAAAAAGATATGGATTTTATAAGATGAAGAAAGAAATATTAAATAAGGATAATTTTATAACTCATGAGAAAATAGTATTTGGGAATTTACCCAAGTAGAATAAAAGTTGTTTAACTAATTTAAATAAAATAAATCTTCCAAATAAAATTTAGGGAAATAAAACTATATTTAAATCCATTGGAAATAAAACAAATACCCAATTCAAATGATTTATGAATCATATTAAATACTTTCCAAATAATTCAAGATGAATTATTTGAACCCAAATAATCAAATAAAAACCTACTGAAAGGATTTGGAAAGTTTAAGAATTTAAATGGAGATTTAAAATATTATTAAATCTTATCTAATTAAAACTAGAGCCTATTTTTGAATAATTAAAAGACCTTAAAAAGAATAAATAAATTATTCTAAAATGATTTCAGATTGTTTTATTAATCAGTGTTTGAAGCTACACAAATTTTGTCAAAGTTTTGAATTCAAATGGATGCTTGAATTGATTAAATGAAATCAAAACAGAATATTAAGAAAGGAAAAAGAAAAACAAACAGAACAAAAAAAATATAAAAGGTGCAGCCCAACCCAGCTAGCCCACTTGGCCTAGTCCAACCCACCTCTCCCTCTGACGAGCGAAACGATTTCTCACCGCATACTTAACCCACGCCCTCACTGACAGCCTGGACCCATTTCCCCTTCCCCTCTATCGCTGACGAGACGACCCCATTGCCACCTCATCTTCTTCCTCACCCACCCCGCTGACCACGCTCCTCTGGCCGTTTATCCGGTGATGAATGCCGATGGTAAATTCCCATCAATCCCGTGCTAAAATCTCGTAGCGACCGCGTGTATTTAGTCGTCTGCCTCTCCTCCCCATTTCCCCTCTGTCGCCTCACCCTAGCACGCCCCCAGGCTGCTCGATTTTTCGCTACATTGCCACTGCTCCGACGACTTTCCCCGGCCGATTCCGGCAGCCCCTCGTCTCCCCTCGCCTCCTCGAGCACACGGACGTGACCCCCAAGCCCTGGCGCATCTCCCAGTGGCATTAGCTCGCTCGCGCGCGCCCCAGAGCCTTGACAACGACGACACCAAGCGCCGCCACCGTCTGCTTTCTTCTCCGGCGACTCCTCTGGTAAGAACCTGACCGCCCCTCTCCTTCTCCTTCACGCACGCATCATCGCCGCGTCCTCGCGCATCTAACTGTGTCTTCCGTTTGCTCCCTCGTGACCCGTAGCGCCGCCCTCGACGACGACAGAGCATGGCCATCGTTAGACGCAACTCCGACGAGCAAGTATCAGCAACCCTGTGCGCCCCTTCGTCAACCGCGAACAGGTTGAGCATCCCCGTGCCACGGCGATCACGGTGAGCCACCTCTCCACCTTCCTTGCTTCCTCTCTCGCCAGCTCCGCCGCTAGCCGAATGTCGCCGCCGCGCGCAGCCGTCGAGCGCCGCCAGAATATGGTCAGGGTGATGATGGCCGTTAGATGATGATCTAATGGATGTGATAGAATCACTTAACGCCGAAGAGGTATGCAACCTGTGCCGTGCGATGTAACTTAATCCAGCGGTCCTTAGTGCATGATCCGAACGAATCGGTACCAGCCAGTAGGAAAGTGACGCGTGGCTAGTATGTTGAATTAAAACAGAATTTGATCTATTAGTTGCTCAATTTTGTAAAATTTATAACTTTTAATCTACACGTCCAAAATTTGAAAACTTTATATCAATGGATTCAGAAAAACAAGCCCTAGCCAACCATGCACTTTGTTTAGTAAAAAGCGTTTGTTAAATTGTTTGTTTTTTACAAAAACTTGTGTATGCATGTTTAGGATATAAAATTTATTCCAAAATGATTTTGAGGATAAAATCTTTGGCAAATGGTGTGTTTTGAACGTACTGACCATAGGAAACAAATTGTGGTTTCAAAAATGTATTTGGTGAAGCAAAAGAATAAATCTTTGATTTAAACCATTTCTAGTCAAATAAAAATATGGTTTAATTGTTAAAAATGATTTTGGAGGAAAACCTTTGGAAAATGTTTTGGAAATAAACTCTCTGACCCTAAACACAAGGTTATATGGTTTGAAAACATATTTTGTGAAACCTATAGAATTTTGCCTTATTAAAAGCATTTCTTCACCACATAAAATAATGACTTGATCTAAAAATGGTTTATGAAGTAAAATCTTATACAAATGATTTTGCCACTTTATAAAATGACCATTAGGTGTTTTGAAATGTTTATAACCTGTTATAAACCACTTTTGTAAATAAAACAAATTTTGGCATGCTTGCATGCATTGTCTTGTCACTATTATTTTATGTGATGAATTGCTTGAATGGTAGATTGAAATATTGTTTGCTTGATTGAATTGTAGTGATTTGCAGTGAGTGAACATTGCAAATATCAAGGAGTTAACCTATACTCTCTAGCAAAAAGGCAAGTGATGCTTCATACTTTTGTCCCATTATTTTCACTATGCATTAGTGATATTTCTAAGTAGGACTTGCATGGAATTTTGCTAAGTATAAACTATGCTATGGGAAATCCTAGTAGATGAAACCCTAGTAGAAATTTCCTAAGTTAAGATCCCTATTACTATCATGCTTAGCTTAGCTAGTAGAAAACAAGGGTGGAATATATATTCATGCTATGGAAAAATTTCTAAGTCTGAGGACTTGTGTTTTGTTTAATAAAACAACTAAGTGAATGAATCACCTGGGTGGAATGGAAGGAATGGTTTGTGTTGAGTGGTCATGCAAGTCCAGTATGCTGGGGAAAACTTGGGCATCACCAAGTCCAGCATGCTGGGGAAAACTTGGTGTCTCACTTGTGGATGGCCACCCAGGAACAAAGAGATTTGAGATGTCAAATGTTGAGAAGCTTCAAGTGTAGCCACTTGGCATTATGGGCTCTGCCTGGATCATATAGGTTGCAATAACTTAGCCAAATGGACAGTTGGTGGTAGGGGATGATAGGTTGGAACGCGTCCATTCTGGTCTAAGGGAAGGCTTCTGAAAGATCTTGTCTTGGTGAAACCAAGTCTTGTTGGGAAAGTGAACAACCTCTGCAGAGTGTAAAATCTAAGTACTTAGCCATGTCCCTGGTAAAGGACAATTTGAGCATCAAGACATGGAAGCTATCAAGAATCTCCTCATCCCAATTTCTAAGTTAAAAACTTGTGGGTGAACAAGGGATTGAAGGATCACCAATTTCTATTGGGAGATGCCTTGGGAATGATTTTGACAAGCAAAAACTTAGTGTTTTCAAATGATAAGGAAAATCTATTTTGAGCAAATCAAGCCTAAGCTCCACTTATCCAAATGCATATAGATGATAGACTCCACTATACTACCATATTATCACTTGCCAATACAATTCAAATGTATTGACCCTTGTGGCTGTAACTTATTATGTTGCAGGTTTGTTTGATATTAGTGAAGTTTAATGAATAGGATTACAAGTCTACAACCAACATGTCTGCCTGTGGCACTTTGAAGATGAAGGACCCCATGCTATTGTTATATTCTGCTGCATTGTAATGAGATAGCCAAATGAGCTATGTAAGGTGTAATAAATTATTTTATTCCTGGTTATAAAGTTGTATTATGCCCTATGTTTCTTGATATTACATCATAACTGTGGATGCTAGCTATTTATCCAGGGACTAGCATTGTAAACACAGGGATCTCTACCTTATTAAAGATTGGGAACCTTACAGGAGATCTCGCAAGGCTTCGCCTTAAGCCGGAGCGAGTATGGTGGACTATGAGAGAGGCCTTGGCGATCTAGGGTTTAGAGGCACCAAGGAGAGAGGGCTAGGCCGGCGGCTAGGGCAAGGGGAAGCCCCAACTCAGCGGCTTGGGAGAAACCCTAGGGCGGCGGCGGCGACTTGGTGGCCGGCGGCTAGGGTAAGGGTTTGGTGGGGCAAGGTGTAGGTCTAGAGGGGCAGCCCTGCCCCTCCTTTTATAGGTGGGAGGGCACGGCCAAGGGGAAGGGAGTCCTCTCTCAACTCGGCCTCCTTGGCCGGCGGTGGAGGGAGAGGAACTCCTCCCCATGTAGGTTTCCTACTCTCCCTCCACTAAGCAAACTTGCCGTTTGACTTTTCAAATTGGCGTTTGACTTTTTCAAACTAGGATTTGATTTATCCCTTTATTTTGCTCAGCGGTGACACCTAGTACATGATGCAACCATTCCAACTTGTTATGAAACATTCATGTACCCTTCCCCTCCGGAGTGGCGGACCTTCCGGACCCTTCTAGAACATTCCCGATGAAAACACCGGAATCATTCTCCAACCCCGAAACAGGACTTTCCTTATATGAATCTTATTCTCCGGACCAGTCCGGATCTCCTCGTGATATCCCGGATCCCATCCGAGACTCCGAACAACATTCGGTCTCTTACTCATCATTCCATAACTACTCAACGACATCGAATCCTTAAGTGTGTCTCCCTACGGTTCGTGAATTATGCGGACATGATCGAGACACTTCTCCGAACAATAACCAATAGAGGAATCTGGAAATTCATATGGTTCCCACATATTTCTACGATTTCTTTGTGATCGAATGAACCACTAACATACGATACCAATTTCCCTTTGTCTCATGATAGTTTACTTATCCGAGGTTTTGATCGTCGGTATCTCTGCATACCTAGTTCAACCTCGTTAATGATAAGTACTCTTTTCTCGTTCCCGTGATATGTGATCCCTTGTGAGCCAGTCACATGCTTGCAAGCCAATTGGATGAAATTCCACCGAGAGGGCCCAGAGTATATCTATCCGTCATATGGATGGACAAATCCCACTCTTGATCCATGTGTCTCAACCCATACTTTCCGAACACTCAATGCCACCTTTATAGCCACCCAGTTACGGTGTGGTGTTTGATGTTTTCAAAGCATCCTTCCAGTGATGGTGATAAGCATGATCTCATGGTCGAAGGAATTAGGTTACTATGTATTGGAAAGCATATAGCAATTGAACTATTAAAATGACTTGATCTTTATGCTACGCTTATCTATAGGAGTATGTCCATCATACCATTCTCCTAACGATATGATCTTGTTGTTAATAACATCTCAATGTTCATGATAGGGAAACCATAATCATTTATTAATCAACAAGCTAGTATTATAAAGAGGCTTTACTAGGGACTTTAATTTAGTTTACAAATCACACACGTATTAATGTTTCCTTGTTAATACTGTTATAGCATGAATGTAAACACTTATCATAAACACAAAGATATAATAATAACTACATTTATTATTGCCTCTAGGGCATATCTCCAACAATTTATTGTGAGCAAAGCATTGCACAATGATGCATATTATCTTATAGATGCTCAAGCACAGGAGAAGAATAAGGTGGATAGGTCAGGTGAAGAATCAAGGAGGCCATGGAATGTAGCTTTACTTCGTCCATTTTAAACTTAGCCAAAGTGAATTGTATCTCAAACTCTCATATGTCAGATTATATGTCGACAATGCGCTAATGAATGAAACCTCGACACCTCGAGCTGTAACTCAGGGACTGCCTTAATAAAATTGTCTCTTATGGATTTATCTTTTATATGTCGGCTGGCTTAAATTTTCTTATCAAAAGGCCGAGTTAGTAATGTGTCGGCAACAAAGGACAACTCTTCGACTTGCTGCTTTACAAAAAATAGGCTTCATGGCAAGAAAGAGAGAAGCCAGAAATTGTTGAACACATGAAAAATGACTAAGGAAGGAAAAGTACGCGAGCAGACTCATATTTTGACTAACCCTTATATTTAAATTCTTTACTTATCTAGTGAGATTTTGCAAAGTTTCCAGGAAAATGCCTTCGTACCAATAGAGTACAAAGGATAGTTCCGTATCAGCACCAGCTCGCGCTACCGATTCTCTCCAAAGATTGAGCTGAGATTCACAATCCATTGAATTATTGGCAAGTGCTCCAACGTGTTGTATCTTGTCATCATTTGGCTGGAGGACACTCTGAACCCAGATAGCAGCATCAACTAGGTCCATGCCGAATGCCTTCATTGGCTTGGTAGCGGCTCCCAAACTAACAAGATAATCCTCCATGGAGTAAGCATGCTCCGGGTCATTGGTTTCTCCACGCCGAAGTTGAGCGTTCACCACGCATTCAGCACTTCGAGAAATTATATAAAAATATGTAAAGGGAAGAATCAATAATAGAGGACCAAGATAAGTTGGACAAGAATAATAAGATAAGGAAAGAAACTTACGACGGATAAACGAAACTATCCTACCAACATTCTGTAGGGTTTGTAGCATAGAAAACAAAAAAATTCCTACGATAGGAACAACTATGTACCCAGATCTATCTACTAGATACAAGCAATGGGTGAATTTACGTCCATAGAGAACATACCCTTGTAGACAGACAATGTTTAAAGAGGTTGTACTCGTGGATGAATTTACGTCCATAGAGGAACGCTTGTCGATATCAAGATCGAGAAGAAGTCTAGCACCGCAAATCAGCAGTGAATCCGTTCTCGCACACACGTCCAAGCCACCGAGCAACCTCCACCTACTTGCTCCAGCGATGCAGCGGAAGCAACAACTCTTTCCAAATGAAAAGCCACCTAGAACATGTATCTCGCTAGTCCGAGACCATGGGGGATAAACTAGAGGGGGAGAGATGTCCTTCACAAGGAGGTGTAAGTATGAGAGAGGGAGAGGGGGATTTATATAGGAGGAGGGTGGAACCCCAAGGGGGTGGCCGACGCATGGGGGCTACCCCCTTACCCTCCCTCCATTCTTGTTGGTGGAGCTTCCACTCCCAAAATGCCCCTTCATTTCTCCACTCAAAAACCCTCTCATATTCCCATTAAATTTCCACCAAATTTAATGTAATATCTCTTTAAATAAAACTCCTTTTATTTATTTATTCAGAATTTTGTCAATTACATAATTTAACAAACATTCACATCAAACCCCTTGCTAGTATTCTATTTCAGATGCAGAAACACTTATCAGCAATTTCACCCGAAACAATTCCGGTGTCTAGTGAAATAAATTCATGTGCTTTGTAAATCTTTTCGTGTAGAAACTATTTGTTCCAAATGGTGTCGGTGTCTCTTAAGTGTGTCACCCTACGGTGTGCGACTAATGCGGACATGATCGAGACCCCTCTCAGATCAATAATCAGAAGCGATACCTGGAGATCCATATTGACTCCCACACATTCAACGATGACTTCTTGTGATCATGAGAACCTTTTACTCTAGTAACTTAATCCCTTTGTCTCACGATATATTACATGTTCGAGATTCGATCATCGGTATCTCCATAACTATTTTGATCTCATTACCGACATGTACTATTTTCTCGTTGTAGTAACCTCGGATCGAGAAAGATGCTAAGTCCCTGTGATTAACATGCTAGTCCCTGGATCAATATCTAGCACTCACAATCGATGAAATATCATGTAAAACACAAGTATTTATTACAAGAATCGAATAATCTAGAGTTTACATTATTACAATAGAAGCGAAATATATACAACTTGGAGTCCCATCAATGCCACAACCAGGTTGAGTGAAGACCCACGATCCTAGCGCACCTTTCAACGATCTCCAAGTTGTGCACCTGAAACGTGCAGCCAAACGAGTTGGTCAATACTTTTAATTCAATGGAAAATTACACCAAAGAAAGAATAAGGCTAATTCTACATGCAAGGCTGAGTAGGATTTGGAGTTCATTTGCATAAAGCCAATTTTCTCTTAGTAAGAGGAAAAGAGGAAGAGTTTTTATCCTACTTTGTAAACATTTGCTTAAGTAAAATAGGGTCGAATGGCACACAAGGATATTACTCACAAGGTTTCCAAACAACCAAACACTTGGATATTTCTCACCAAGTCCCAAAATCCTACCCATTGGCAATATTACTCATGCCATGGGGTTTCAAAACTTTGTTTAGAAAAGACATAGGAAAATCCTTCAGAGGCTCCATCCTTTATATGATCAATGTTGTTCTGTGTCCGTGAACACGGCAAATCGATCAGATTGAAAAACTCTCGATAGTTTGTGCACTTTACCCACAATCCACGATCAAGTCATTTTATAAACAAGACCATAGCGAGGCTTTCCCTTAGTAGCCCCTCTACCAGCTGGATTCAACCGTGCTAAGAACCTCTAAATTTTGGTACCCCTATGAGGTTTCCTACTAAGTACTAGGCCAAGACAGAGTCCATATGTATTATGGTTGCACTGGAAGCTTCTGGATTATGAAACATGGCAGACTTCTTTGATTCCTTGGCGGCCGTCCTCCACCAAAATCTCACTCGTTGACCCGATAACCATTCTGCCAAGAAGAAAACTTAGTTTTATTTTGATGTGGCTTTAAGAAGAAAATATCGCTCAAGAGAGCCTTTATACTTAGAAAATTTTCTTGTCTTTCGAGCCCCCCAACAATACTTTATATATATAGCATAGCAAGCAGTACTTAGCAAAAATAGGGGTAACATATTAGGAGGGAAAAATCCTAAGTATAGAACTACTCATGGCATACTACAAAAATCATCGCACTTGCAAAATAATACTAAGAAATTCTACTACCATCCTACACATGCATACTATAGACTTTGAAGATCTAATCATGCATAGAATCAAAACTGGGACAAAAATATGAACAAGTGGTGCAACTTGCCTTATGTTTGTATTATGAGTGATGATTGAATTTCTTCTGCAGCAATCGCACTCTCCGAACAATCAATCGAGAGGACAAAATAACTTCCAATCAAAACAATTGCAAACTTAGAAACAATACAAACAAACAACAAAACAATGGTGATCATATGCATGCATGATGATTTATAATGTCTCACTATTTGTATTTAGTATTCTGAACACTATTATAACACATGATGCATATTAAAAAGCATTTAATGCATAAAAAAATTTATTAATGAATTATATTGATTTAAATAGGGTTTAACTCACTTTAAATAAAATTTTGGTTTTTTCATATTATTATATTGTGAATTAAATACCACTTTATAGGTATATCAATTTAGAGCCAGTAGCAATTGGAATCACACAAAAAGTATCTATAAATCTATTATGTATGATTTAATTACTATAACAATGCAATTTAGACTTTTTGCAAGATCATCTGATATAACAACGCCAAATAATTTTTTGTATATTTTTTACTAGATAGATATGATCAGAATTAAATAGTACAAATTGGTTTTACTAAATTTGGAGTTATAAATCATTTTCTATGATTTAATTACTATATAATCAAGTTTAAATCATTCAAAATATTTACTTCATCATAAATTAAATCTAAGACCAGATATGTATCCTAAACGAAATTATGAATCCAGAGACATACTATTTATATTTTTCTGATCTATAAATAATTTATTCTGAATTTAATAATTTAAATGGCCATTATAAATAAATAAATTTCTACAAAAATTTCTACATTGCAAAAGTTGGATCTAACAGCATATTAATGTTTTATATGAAATTATGAAACCACATATACTTTATTTGTATTTTTCTGATGTACAGATAATTTACTATGATTTATTTACTCTAAAAAGGGCATTAAATCATTTAAAAAAACTACATTAAATAATTAAGGTAAAAGTTGGATTTAATCTCATATTATTATTCTGCATATTTTTATGAATACATATGTATATTATAAGTTGGACACGTATTTGATTTAATATAAATTTTACAAGATCTAACCGTATTCTGTTATTTAAAAATCAATTTAAAACATTAAACTGACGTTGACTAGTCACTGGGCGCTGACCTGGCGGTGATGTGCCTGTGGACACAACAGTTGATGTGGCGGTCCAGGTGGCGCGCTATTAGTGGAGGACACCTCTTTGCGGAGAACTAATCCAGGACGTCCCTTTTGAATCCGACGTCTGTGAATGAAACGTTCTAGGTGGTCACCAGGGTGATGTCGACGACAGCGACAGCGCCTCTGGTGGTGGATTGGCGTTACTCCGGAGGTCCTTCGTCTTGGGGAAGTGGCAAATAGGTGTGGGGCAAAACGGTGGACTCGATAGGGTCCCTTCTGTGGTCCTTTTATTCCTGCACGGACGACGGACGACGACTAGAGAAGCTCGGCTTGTCGCGCACTCCGGTGATGGTTTCCTAAGTCCCTGGTGCTTTGTGGAAGAAAGGGAGGGGTCAGAGAGAAGTGGTAGACAAAGAGGAAGAGGCAATAGGGAAGGACATGGTCTCGGGGTGATGGAAACCTCGACGACAAGATTGATCGGCGGCGGCGGAACTATGGTGATCGATTTTGTAGCAGCATGGCGGCTATGGTCTAGGGTTTTCGAGGGGAAACAAGGAGAGAGTCGAGGGCTTTATATATCCCTGCGTTCTTGGAGAGGGGGCAAAGAAAATCGGCCAAATTTTGCGGGATTTGCGTCGGGAGTTCGTTATCGTGTTCTTCCTGGAAACTGGATGGAGGTGGAAGATGCCTAGGTGGGGCCGCACTATCAGCGGGAGAAGGACATGACCGGGCTGCTGACGGGCTTCCTTTGGGCCGGCCTGGCTGCACGGTTGCCGCTGCATGCGGTAGAGAGGGACGGTAGGTGGGCCGGGCCGCGGTAGGTTAGGCTTGTTGTTCTTTTTTTATTCTTTTTCTGTTCTGTAATTCTTTTATATATTTTGCATTTAAACTCCAAAAGACTTGATTCTTATTTCTAAAATTTTCTAAATTCTAAAAACACTCATTATTAGTCTATAGTTTGGTCAAAACCAAAATAAAAAGATTACCATTATGCATTGTGTGTTTTATGGTAACTTTAGAGAAATTCAAAAGGGGTATAGGGTTTGATAATGTCCAAATTATTTGTAGGACATATAGTGATATTTTCTTCATGCCCAAATTATTATAAATTATATATTTAGTGAAAAACCTTAATATTTGGATCTTTACAAATTATATATTTTCTTCCTGTCATTTTATTCCACTTCTTTTAATTTGGCTTAGTGTAATTTCAAACAAACATTAAAAGATTCTTTTTATTAAAAATATTCAACAAGATCAAACAATTCAATAAACTTATTTAATTGATTTCTATCATTTCAAAAATTTAGGAATTTTTTTGGATGTTACACTTGTTCCCGTGATATAACATTCTAATGATCACATCACTTGCTTTCTATTGGTCGATGTTGAGTCCAGTTTTTGTGAAAACTATTTTGAAAGATGAAAAAGTATTTGCAAAAACTCTAGTATGCTTCTTTTACTCCTTATCAAGTTTTGAGTTCTCTAGAGTTGACCTAGTTGACCTAGTGTTGAGTTCTTTAGAGTTGTGTGTGTTGTGAATTCCTTGTTTCCCTTTGCTCTGTTTCCTATGAGAGATTATTTTCCATCATGATCTCTCCATATTATGGAGCCACAATATTGCATTGTAGGAACCATAGTGTTCAGTTCTAGGCTTCGAGGTTTCCTTTCGCCTCGTCTGCCTCCTTTTCATTTGCTTGGGTACTTCAGAAGTTGTTTCTTCCCTTGGAAGCTACCTCGTGATTACTACCTTGCAGGGTACAGTATACCACTCAAGTAGCAGTTACTCCTTTCTCGGGTTTTAACCCCTGTACTTGAACCTAAGATCCCGGATTGTGCTAGATTCTAGTGTCATGAATCTTGTACATGAAGCTGACCTTTAACCCAAGATTCATTCCTTTAACCCCTATCGTTAATGTTCACACATTACCTCAGGATGGATGGTACTATAATTCTAGCCTATAAGCTTGTGGTCTTGGTTGCAATTGAATTGTGACAACTAAGGACTTCCCTACCTCTAGCTATGGCAGATGTTCTTTAATGGAACGAAATAGATCACGACAAGATTACTCCTCGAGAGTCTCGCATCTATATTCGTGACTCTGCCTCACCTTACCTCTTCTATGCATTGGTTTTCGGGAGATTGTTGAATTATGCATCCACATCTTCAGATTATATCCTGAGCATGTTGATGACCCACAAGTATAGGGGATCGCAACAGTCTTCGAGGGTAGTATTACCCAATTTATTTAATCGAAACAAGGGGAGCCAAAGAATACTTGCAAGCCTTAACAACTGAGTTATAAATTCAGCTGCACCTGGAAATAGTTCTTGCTCACAGGAGTTTATCAGTAGCAACGGTTTGTAGTAGCAAAAACAAAGCAACAACAGCAGCAAAACAAGAGCAATAGTAACAGTAGTAGAAAATAGTAGGATATGAGCGCGGTAGGCATAGGGATGGATGGACAGGCATTACATGGACGAGTCTAAACATGTAACTTCAATATATAGGGAAAAGATAAATAAGAATAAGCATCAAAGTACTAAACGATCATAGGCATGTGCTCCATATATAGTCATGCGTGCTCGCAATGAGAACTTGCACAACATCTTTTGTCCTGCCAGCCCGTTGCAGCGGGCCTCAAGGGAACTAATGGCAATTAAGTTGCTCCTTTTAATAGAGCAACGGAGGAAAGCATTAACACTTGGTGAAAACATGTGATCCTCACATCACAGCTATCCCCTCCGGTTGTCCCAATTTCTGTTACTTAACGACCTTTCGATCCGGACAATGATACGTGTACACAACTTG